>OY751120.1:10699968-11299968 GCA_963564075.1 Eupithecia subfuscata | reverse complement strand
TTTTCGTTTGCTTCTTCCTCGTCGTGCACGTTCAAAAACAATCTCTGAAATAATAGAACTTAAATTTTAATTTCATGATAAAAATCTCCTCCTTCTCATAACCGGAACTCTTCCAGCCCCCATCCCAGCTGAACCAGAGCCAGTCCCGACGCCCGAGCCAGTCCTGGAGCCCCCCCACTCGGTGCACACGCTCTACCTCGCGGTCGTAGGTCCTCAGTTCCAACAGCACCGGGAGGCTTTCAGGATCCTGCTGGCTGACATGGCGCAGCAGTACATTGTGGATAACAATATCGACCCTGGACTTAACGCCACGTGAGTAGATAAGTACTATAAGACATTGTTATATAGATAGAAAGACAGAAAGCGAGAGAAGAAAACACTTAGAGATCAGCTACTCTAGCCAAGTTGCAAATCTATGATCGCTAACGCTATAGAAAACTAAAATAATGTATGGGAATCACATTTCTAAAACGCAAAGTCACGTGGTCAACACAAACGAATCGAGAAACCGTAGCCAAGTTTACAAGTTAGCGTTTCGTCAACACAAGTAGAATAGAATGTTGTCGATTCTATTGCGTTGATCGCTATACCCCATACAAATGGTAGACAAGACGCACTTTTGACAACCGCTAACGAAACGAATTCTAAGTTTGTGAGCGCTAGGCGAGCGATCGCTGAGACCCAGTAGAAAACGATACAAAATGGCGCATTTGGCATCAGTCAGCTGTTCTAAACTAAGAGTGCTTGTGACGGAGAAGTGTGAAATAAAATAATGATTTTGGACTTTTTCGCCCTTTAGCAAATACTAAAGGGCAAATATGTATTAAGAAATCAAAATGCATTCCATAAAGATGTGTTGTTGTGATGTGCCCATAATGAAGAAATGTCGTCTTGAAAATCGCCGAAAAAGACACGTACCTACTTAGCTATATCGTGAGTGTGCTGAGACACCATACAAGAAATGTCGGACACTTTATTCATGCAGAGATTTCTTCTAATTATACTTACTATCAAGACAAAAAACTAGATTATACGGGACAAATGCGATTCTACTAAAAGATTAGGTAAAGTAAAAATTCCAAAGTATGTGACTATTTGTGAAGTAGGTAGGTAAGTAACCATAGCATACAAATAATTGTTACAGTCTAGTAGTCCATAATAGGTTGAAGAAAAAATAAATTTTATAAATAATTAGGGATGAGTACCTAATTATTTATAAAATTGCGATAATAAATTATAAAGTGTTAGTTTTACAAACTTGTCAAAGTATATTTTTCCTGTAAAATAATAGATCCATATCCACAAACGCTACATAGGTAGGTACCTAGGTACATTTCAGATGGGTCGCTATGCAATCTTCGGAAATGGGGGGGGGGGGGAGTTGAAAGGGTAACCATTTCGACTATTTTCAAAATATACCTATCGAACCTACCTACCAAATTATCCCGTTTTAAATTACTTTAGTGCATTAATAAATAAATTAATTGTTGAAAAAAGTTAGTGTTCGCGACGTCTACTGTTCGTAGAACTAGGTACTAGTTTTATGTATAAATAAAACATTTTGGATGTGGGTATTATCTGATACCTATGTTATATTTAGATAAATAAATAAATTTGAATAAAATTAAGTATTTTATGTTTTGTTTGTTTTTTATTTAGTCTAAAAGGTCAATTAAATTCTAATGTTTAAAATATATTTGTTGAATCAAGGTAGTGATGATGGTCTTAAGTGCAGCAAAAAGTTCCAGAAGTTGCAGAAAGTTCCAACTCAATCACATCTGTGGCTGGTTTTTGAGAGTCAGGGAAGAATCTTTAATCGGTGGTGGTAGAGAGCTTCTTTGGGATTCCTGAAAAGTTTGAGATATATTACTAACAGCAGGGGATGAACTCGGCTAATAATAATAATACTAATAATAATTACTATCAAAACTAAAATTAGAAAAATAAAAATACTTTAAGTACTACATAAAGGTGATCTTAAGCAAAAAAATGACCTAATGTCAGATCCTCTCTCTCTCTTCATTTGCATGTTGACCAACAAAAGTCAATCCCATTATATTATCCGCTTATCTTTCCCCCACCAATGAAGTTAGGGTTTGATTCTGCCAGCTCTTGCCTTAGTCCTTAAGTTAGTCTGCCTTGTGCCCCTTGTTGGGGCTTCGCTATAATCACCTCGGCTGAAACAAAAGTTTAAACTATTTTAAAAAGACAAAGGGACTACATACTGCATAAACAAAGTGTTAGTAGTCACAATCAATACCTATGTTTGTTTCATTCTTAAGTACCTACTTAGACAGTTCAAGTTGCATACCGCGTCATTGTTTATGTTTCGAGTTCCGAGTATTTGGAAGATTAAAACTAAATGTTTGGCCGAAGACAACGCCAAAACTACTGAATGGATTGGCCTGAAATTTTGTACACATGAAGAAGGACCTAGAATAGCTGAAAGGCTACTTTTTATTCCATAAACGCGTGCGTAGCTGCGGACAGAAGCTAGTAACTTATAATTCACGTACCTCTCCATGAATTCCACCATAGCCGCGAACTGTAATACCAATCCTGTGTATGCACATAATGTAGTGTCACAAATCGGTAAAAAGAGAACTTTTACATCATTTCACTCACTTTGTAGCACAAAACAATTCAAAACTTTTATTACGAAGTTCACAAAGGAATGAGATCAACAAGGCAAGCCTGTGACTTTGACATCGTTTTGACATTTGAGAACGCTAACCATAAACAAAATTAGACATGTGTTCTATCCGTGTTGTAGAATAAGCGATACGAACAGTCGCGTCAACTTGGCTAGCAACATTTCGTTTTCTACAATCGTTTTCGCTAAAGCGTTAGCAGTTATAGAAAGAGAATAGATATGATTCGTTTGCGATTTGGCTAGGCCTGCTGCTTCTCGTTGTCTATGGTATCCGAAGAGATTGCGCAGACTGGACATAGGTCTCTTATAGGTAAAGGAAGAAACCGAAGTCACTTGATATTTGGTTGAATGTCACTTGGGTAGGTTCTGCACAATCTGGACCGTAGTAGATGACACAAACCTCGGTACTCAGCCCCCAACTCAATACTCAAGCTGTCGCGAGCCCACAGTTCCACCTGCAGTGGGAGGCGCTTCAATTCTCCAATCCCGCTGACAGACTCGGCAGTAGGGACGATGGTCATCATAACATGAGTAGATGCTCAGCTTGACTTTCTTTTTTAAAGCGTTTCCTAAGTCAAAAGTCAACTGCTCACTCACCTATCACGCAAAGGTAAAAGTAGTTTTTTTTTAAAGAAGAATTTCATTGTTCAAAATGGCCGCGACGGTAGCCGCGTAAGAATCGACTTCTCCAACTTAAGCCTGTGGATGTCGTAAGAGCTAACTAAGAAAACCTGTCAGAGGAAGAGCATCCAACTTCCTTCAGCATATTTTTAACACCTCCACTGCAATCAACAACCTGCGTGGTGATTATAGCAAAACCCCTCTTGATTGGCACGTTCGGCAGTAGAGGTAAATGTGCTGATAGGTATTGTTCAAAATATGCTGGAAAAATTCTTAAAATATGTTGGCTTTGCGCTTTTCAATATCTCGAACAGTTTTCTGATGTCTCGCAAATTTTATACTTACCAAGAGAACTGTAACATAATTAATGTACCTACACTGACTAACACAATTATAATTTACTTAATTAAATACAGTAAACCACAGTAATTAGTCACTGAAAACAATAATGTCAATCATTCATTAACAATGAAATAATTTCATTTACCAGTAATGTGGTCGTTATCATTGTGGGTATAAAAGTTTAAATATAAACTGAACTTATTCCCGTCCTGGTTATGACCTTTAAGGTCTCTTTAATGTATAAACAATTACTTAGATCTATGTTAAAAGTGTGATTAATTCATGAACCAGCTGTGAATTTACAAGTTCATAATATAGAATTTTTTTGCGCGGTCCCCTTTTTATTTTTCTATAGTAAAAGTAGCATGTTACCTACCTGCTATTACATAAGCTATCTGCCAGTAGAAATCCAGTGAAAATAGGTCCAGCCGTGTCGAACATAAACCAAAACGAAAACAATGACAGACCTAAAATTTACAAATTGGTTTTATGTAATTGAATATTTTTTTTACATGGCAGAAGTCTTTATGCACAAAGAAAATTACACTAGTATTTACAATTGACACAACTGAGCTAACGACAGACTGTTGCAAACAATCTACAGATAGCTCAACTGGTCCATATTAATACCAGTCGGAAGCGTCCCCAAGACGCTGGCTGCATTGCGTTATTACTTATACACTAGCCAAACTCTATGTAGATGTTTGTAAACAAACCGCCCAAACTTAACCTAAATTTCATATTTTTGCCGCGTCCTTTTATTCAGAATTTCGACGATTTGTGATCCTTCCCTCAATAAATATTGTTTACAAATTATATTTGAAACTCGATGCCAAGCAAATGAGTTTTAGCTTTTGTGTCGTGGTTTGTTTACTAACACTCCACAACGAGTTTTGCTGCTGAATAGTAGGTCCCATGTATACTTCATGACGACCTCTGTGGCGCAGCGGGCAAAGATCCGCCTGCGACGCAGGAGGTTGCGGGTTCGATTCCCGCCTCGGGACGAATGTTTGTACGATCTGCAGACATTTGTCCAGGGCGTTCTGGATGTTTTCTATGTATAATAAAAAATATCTATCTATGTAGTGTATTGTATTAAGTATATCAGTTATCTAGTACCCATACAAATCCGGAACACTGCATTAAAAATAAAATAAATAAGTCATTGACATCTTGAAAATGCTGGTGTAACGATTAACGATTACTCATACAATACCTACATTTCATTGGTATGGTGCAAGACTACGTGAGGCTATTCAACTTGCTACAAACTCTACAAAGATAATAATTATTGCCACAATATTAAACAAAACAATAGAATTTCAAAATTCAGCAGATAAGTTGATTAGACTGAAATTATTGCTCTATTAAAAAACAGTGAACTTTAGTTTGTAAATTTTCAGAAAAGCCCTTTATTCACAAACAAAATTACAATCAAATAGGAGAAATAAATTCGAACTAGTATTTACCAATGAAACTATTGAGCTACTTGTAGATTGTTTGCAACAGTCTGCATCAATACCAGTCGTCGCGTCCTCAAACTAGACAAACCTTATATGGGTTAAAGTGTCGTAGACTTATGAATAGAATAAGTTTTTGAAGAAAATACAATACAATACGTCTACTGTTGAACGTCTCTCCAAACAAGGAGTGTTTTACCAGGATCACCACGCTTCACCAGTGGATTGGCGATCGCAGTAAAGGTGTTAAAAAAACACAGAAGGAACCTGCTGCCCTCTCCCCTGGTAGGTCCCCACGGGCTGAGTTAGAGGGGTCAATCCGTACGCCGCGCCGCCAGCGCCAGATTGATAACCATACACGATAGTAAATGGATGATTGACGATGTGATTGTTAAAGACATGGGAGCATTACCAAATGACGTAAAACTTATAAATAACAAGCTAAATCAGCGGTTACATGACTGTGACTCTAGGTCACTTAGTTATTGCCTCTGCCGCCGGCGGCTTATCGCTTTTTCCCGGATGAAAATATACATGCTTAAGTAGCTAATATACATAATTTGTTCGGCATTTCATGAAAGCCGGTTCTGTTCTGTAGTATCGATAACAAACATTTACCTACAGCTTAATCATTATTTGATCTGGACAGCACGAAAGAGACGGTCGTTTTTATCCCAATTTTTATATACGCGAGTTATACACGATAAAACATAGTTAGGTACCTAGGTACCTACTTGTGCATTTTACGTGAGTAGGGTCAATTTTTCTGAAAAATAAAAATACAAAACCTTTGCAAAAAAAAATGTACTAAATATTTTTTGTTTGTCGAGCGTAGTAATTTATGCCGGTGGCCGGTTACGCCATTGATTCTGTTACGAGGTTCACCATTTTTGTACCTATCATAAAGATGTTCAGATTATATGGTTACCTAAGAAGCGCAATTACCTACCTTAATAAGGAGATTAAGTACCTACCTACCTCATAAGTAGTAAGTATTAATATTTTAAATCGATTTGTTCGCCTCATTTACCTTGAAACATTGGTGTTCTTCGAACACAAATGCTTGTAAGTTTTCAAAGGTTCGTAGTTCACCCGCTGCATTCTTAATAAAATAATAATTTAATCAAAATCACTTAGGACAAGAAGGATAACAAAGAGGTTCATCTTAAATTCTAAGGGTACTAAATAACGCGTGTGCCTGACGGAACTGACGGAACTAGGTAAAAACCTGTTTTTCAGGCAAAAAGAGTGCAAACAACTAACAAATTAATCAAATAGAACATACTAATTATACAAGGCGATGGTGCATACCTTAAAATAATTACTTAGGTACCTCCACCTCAACCTCAACAGCCTGTATTGGTCCACCGCTGAACGCGGGCCTCCCCCTGATAAGCGCCTTGTTGGCTTTTATCTCATAGGGGGTGATGCCCATAACCCCCACGCTGGGCATGCGGGTTGGGGATTGCAGTTCGGTGGTAGAATTGTTCTACAGAGGGCGCTGCTGCCCGCCCCTGGTGGATATCCCTTAGTCGCCTCTTACGACACTCGCGGGAAGAGTTAGGGTGGTGAAAATTCTAAACTGGCACCACACATCTTAGGTACCTACAATAAACTAGTAACAATAAAGTGCTTGCAAATATTTGGTCTACATTAAATCCGTCATAAATTTTCTGTGTGATCATCATATGACATACAGAGGTACATTGCAGAGTATCCTTAAGTTTTTTCTTACAACACATGGTTAACACATTTATTTTAAAGGAAAGGACCAAGGATACTGTAAAAAATATTAGAATAATTAAATCTATTTGTATTCAGTGACTTTGGCTGCTGACTCAACCGTATCTACCAAATCATTTATTTATTTTAAGGGATCTTACATCGCAAGAATACATGTTGTAGATGGTGGCTATTAGGTAATATTCAGGTCAGAACCTAACCTGGTTTCCTAGATAAATATTAAAAAATCTACGTATGTGCATTTGCGCTATCAATCGTATTGCAATTGCGCTTGACCTGTTTCAAATTGATGTGTCCTCCCATCCTAACGCGCAAATAACCAAGTGTTATTATTAAACCAGCTGAAGCTGGATTAAAAACGGTTTAAAAATGGCACCTGTTCGATTCTTGGCGTACATTGTTTGAGAAATAACGCGTTTTTAGTATGCCTTGTTTTTGTTTAAATTATACCAATTTTGACTAGTAATACTTATCAATACTAATTATAAAAGCGAAAGTTATTCTGTCCATTTTTTTGTTACCTTTGACACCTAAACGACTGAACGGTTCTTATTGAAATTAGGCAGGGAGGTAAATGGGGTTCCGAGGACGGACATAGGCTACTTTTGTCTCGAACAAGAGCGTGCAAAGCCGCGGACAGCAGCTAGTTATTAATAACTAGCTGATGTAATATATATAATTATTATGATTATTAAGTATCGACAGCAATACAATTTGCTGTATTGCATCAAGACAGCTTACAGTGGAAGTGGTGTCAATTCAGATGTCGCTAAAACTAAACTTAACTAATTTGACAGCACTAAAATGATGCCATCCTTTTTATTTCGATCTTTATCAAAGGGACGGCAACATTTTAAATGCTGTCATATAAATAAAATGGAAAATAAACTCTATATACAATACTCTACATAGATAGATATTTTTTGACGTGACAACGTCTTATAAATTGGTTTGCCGGGTGACACTTCAAGAAACTGCGTTACGCTCCGCTCACGTTATGCGCTCACAATGAGAGCGAGTGAGAGGCACGCGTCCCTTCCACTCGGGCATGGTTAGCCCGCCTAAGAGCGAGAGAGACAGACATAAAAAGTGAAAGGCACGCGTCCCTTCCACTCGAGTTTGATAGATGATGCATTTCATCCTTCTTCCTACTATACGAATGAATATTCACATTAAAATTATTTTACCACTCAAAGTCGTTGTCACGTAAAACTTTCGCCCGTATACCAATTTTTTTATTATACATAGAAAACATCCAGAACACTGAACACATATCAGCAGATCGTAGGTATAAACATTTGTCCCGAGGCGGGAATGGAACCCGCAACCTCCTGCGTCGCAGGCGGAACTTTGCCCGCTGCGCTACAGAGGTCGTCAATTTAATTTAGTTTCGTTTTGCGATATCTGAATAGACAGCAATTTAGCAAACACTCATTTCCAGCTTCCTTCTGTGGATTTTAACACCTCCACTGCGGGTTCTAAGCGTGGTAACTATTGCAAACCTTCCTTGTTTGGTGCTGTGTGGTGCCGGCTTAGAATTTGCACCACCACAATTCTTCCTCCGGGTGTCGTAAGAGGCGACTAAGGGATATCCACCGGAGGCGGGCAGCAGCGCCCCCTGCAGAACAATTCTACCATCGAATTGATATCCCTAACCCGCATGCGTGGGGATTATGGGCAGTACCCCCCATGGGATAAAAGCCAATAAGGCGCTTATCAGGAAGAGGCCTGCGTCCAGCAGTGGACAAGTATAGGCTGTTGAGGTGAGGTTCCTTGTTTGGGGAGGCATGTGCGGCAGTAGACACATATTTGCTGATGAGAAGGAATCATCGCATTGGAAATAGTCAAAAATTTGCACACTCTCCACTGAAACTGGACCCCGGTTTAGTTACGTATTTTTATTGATAACACGTTGGCAACGTAAATCTCAATACTGAGGTTATCTATTTCAAATTTTATGGCATTAATTAATGATAGACGTAAATAGAAGGTAGTTGTGACTCATTGTGACTTCCCATTGCGTTTCATCGACATATTTACAGCCGAATTTTCTTACCTGCAGTAAGCCAAGCACGGGGATTGATCTCTAGAGTAAAATAGACGATAACTTTATTAAATAAGAAAATTACAATCAAGTATTAGAAGCAAATTGGAATTATTTTTACAATTGAAACAATTTAGCTAACTGGCGACTGATGCCAACAATCTACAACTGATTCATATCAATACCAGTCGCATTGCCCCGCTGTATGGCAATGCTGATGCGCTGCGCCAGATACTCACCAGCTCTCGGGGCACGCGACGCTATGGACATTTAATGATATCACATCGTCATACATTGCGTAGGTACATTTTTGAAGTTCAAGGAATGAATTTCAAATAATATTATTTGAAATTCATTCCTTATTATTTAAATATAATATATAATTTTAAACATATATTTTTTAACAAGACAAAATTAAAAATTTAAAAAACCCGCCGTCGTATAATGGCTGAAAAGATTTTAATGAAACATGACTAAGAACACTCGGGATAAAATTATCTATACACAAAAAAACTAAACGAAAATCGTTTCATCCGATTTTCGTTTAGTTGTTCGTGATACCACAGACAGATACACAGATACACAGATAGACACGTCAAACTTATTGTTATAAGTTTGACGTGTCTCCCCTCTATTTTTGCGTCGGGGGTTAAAAAGAAAATGATCCAATAAGCGCAGCGGCGAAAATAGTTACTATACAATGACTAATGAGCTATACATTTGATTGCGCAAATCAATGATCAAATCCACCTAGGATTTGATCATTGATTTGCGCAATCGATGCGAATCTTGTCAACGTCATTTTGGAAACAGAAATTTTAATAACAATTTGAAAACCTACGAATTACCAGCTGCTTTTACCAGATATTTTTTATTCGTTTCATAACCAAGAGCCTAACATTTAAAAGGGATAGGTACTTCAGTATCTAGCTGTAATATTCATAATTACAAAAGCAAAATGTACATTGATGACAAATTAATGTAAATGTAAACCGACTCACTTCGTTTATCGGCCGTGATAAGCCTAGCTACCTATCAAGAATTTACTTTAATACCTACGTCCTACAAACTTATTTACCTATCGGGTGGATATTCTGATACGACATTCAACTGTTTGGTTTCCGTTATAAAAAAAAACATTATTTTAATTTTACTTCGAAAATCCAACATTACCTCGTCTTGTCGTAAAAAAGTATCAACAAAATATTTTACCATTCCGACCCGCATACCAGTAATCTTACTGCTGATGAATTCTGCCACTGCATAGTGAACCTTATTCCTACGGGAATAACAATTGGAGAATGCTACAGCGCATGCGTGAGCTTCGCACAAGCGCAATGGGAAAGCCCAATCTATTTCAGTAAAGCTCGACCACGCGTCCGCGAACCTCACTGAAACTCACAAAAACAATCAAAATATGGGTAACCGTGTTAAAATAAGCCCTACGCTTAAGAGATAAGCTACAAAAGTCTGTGTTTGTTCTTATGGTAGTTCGTTGAAGTGTCGAAATGGAGCCTCTGATAGACAGAAACAACTTCGCCATCAGCGCTATGGTCACCGTCGCCATGCAAATCTTGTTCTTCACAATCGCTTCTCTTTCTCAAAGTGACAAGGTCACCGATTTCACGGGAGGAGCTAACTTCATCAGCATTGCGCTTCTCACCTTCTTCCTAGGCCAAGGAGGAACTACTCTCAAGAGCTACGATAGTCGACAGCTGATGGTGACAGCCTTTGTCTGCGTCTGGGGACTTCGTCTCTCAGGATACCTTATCTACCGAATCTACCACATCGGAAGAGACAAGCAGTTCGAAGACAGGAAGAGCAACACGCTCAGATTCGCAGTGTTCTACACGTTTCAAGCTGTCTGGGTGTACGTCGTCAGTTTACCCGTCATCATCATCAATTCTCCGCATCATTCGTACCCGAAATCACCTAAAACAATGACGACGTTTGACTCCGCTGGCGCAGGATTGTTCGTGATAGGACTGCTGATCGAGACGTATGCTGATCTTCAGAAGTTCGCGTTTCGACAGGAGCCTGCAAATCAAGGAAAATGGTGCAATGACGGTCTTTGGGCGCTTTCAAGACACCCCAATTACTTCGGAGAGATCGTCCTCTGGTGGGGAATTTTCACAATCTCTTTGAATATAATCGAAGGCGTAGAATGGATCGCGATACTATCACCCTTATTCACGTCCTCGATAATACTCTTCTTATCAGGTATTCCTTTGTTGGAGCGATCGGCGGACGAGAAATATCGCGATAACCCTGATTATTTGTATTATAAGTTGTCCACGTCACCGCTGATACCGATTCCACCAGCCATTTATGTTGAAGTACCGAAGTTCATGAAGAGTTGTGTGTGCTGCGAGTTCCCCTTCTACGATTCCACCAATGAGGACTTCCCGGCGACAACCATCGTGACCGAGACCACCAGCATCTCCATCGTGCAGTCGACATAGCTAGCGAACGCCGCGCAGGAGAAAGGCGCGGCGACGATGGAACCCACGAAGAACCCGAAGCAGTTGTGACCGAACGAAAAACCTCTCCTACCGAACTCTCTACCCTTGAAGCAGAGCAACTCGGTAGATATGAACCATTACAACTCTTATATGGAGAACTTGAAGAGGAGTAGGCGGGTAGCTTTAGATATAATAGAGGATGCTAAGGAGGTCATAGCTGTAGAAACGGTCAAGGTAGAGTTAGAGGGCGCCGTGCCAAGTACAAGTAAGGATGCGGCTAGAAGACCCAAGGAGGTAGTCAAGTACGATAAAATTACTTTTAACACTACAGCAGTTTTACATCACTATCCGCAAATATCAGAGAATGAAAATAAGAAAGCCTCTAAAAAATCTGATCTAAACTTGCCTTTATCTAGTGAGAATAATAACGCTGTGAAAGAAACAAAAGTATCAAGAAAAGATAAAGTAAATAATAATAAAATTAGACTTATAGAAGAGGATAAGATAGAAGTAATGAATGAACCTTTAAAATTCGCTGAAGAAAAGCTTGTTTGAACATGTGACATTAGTGTAGACGTGACACCAAGTGACCACATTTTGTAACATTTTGAGTCATTGCTTCAAAACAAAACAATTTCAGGAACATCGATAACAGCTGGTTCATTGACCACAATTCTAGAAATAACAAATAATATTCAAAATTAGACGAATTCAATAAACAAAAGCATTTTCCCCTTACTGTTAAAATGTAGGTAATTTGATATTGAATGTTAAATGACAATGTTACATTGTGTATAATGCCTTATAGTTTCTCGCTAAACATATCGCATGAATGTAAATACTGAAGACTGCAAAAGTTTGTTAATAATTAAAATACCTACTGATCTATTTAAAACTTCCAACTTCTAAAGTAATATTACAAGATGTTCTACGAAATAGTGAATTTCGTATAAAATGAAAGATAAGTAAGATAAGAAGTTGCTGGCTAGGTTAGTTCTTGAATAGTTAAAAGATTTATGGGTAGAACATATGGAAATAATATTATCAGATGTTAAATTATATGACTGGTAAGATAAGAGTCGATTAAAGGGACAAAGATATGTAAGTAAGTACTTAAGTAAATACCAAAGAAGTATGAACATTCCCTATTGGGAACGAAAACATTTATTTAAAAAATTCAAAATTCAACTAGGTAGGTTCTAGGTGTTAGGCAATAGCAAATATAGAGCGAATATGGCCTATCCATGGTGGCCAAAATCTGAAGTTAGACCTGTAGGTATGTAAGTGAGTAAGTAAGTAAGCAAAACCAGCTACACGCGTAATAAAAAAGATTCAAATTAGAAAACACAAAAGACGAGAATGAAATGATGAATGAAAACTTTCAAATCCAAGAATTGTTTCGAACTTCTTGTTTTGCAACTATGATACTCGTGTCGTAAAACACTTTCCAAAAATGTTTCTTTGGTTTTGAAATCCCTCTGCTTACAAAAAAATCTAGGATTCTAGAGGAATATAGTCAAGGTTCTGTCAAACCTTATCCTGAATGAAACACCCTGTCTAACAAAGGTTGCTAACTAAAGTGCTTTAAAATTTATCCTCGATCATTGAAATCCGTCTCATAGATAAAATTATAGTAGAAATAGTTAAAATATCTTTATGAATGTTGTTTAAATCAGTATTGGTGTAGGAGTTGATTCAATAAAGCTTACGAAAATAACTTTGTGTTTATATTACTACAACTACATTATTTTGTTTCCTTTCTGGCTTCGGCATATCACGCTTTTTCCTGATAAGTTAGCATAAATATTATATACAGGATGCTCGGCAAAACGTTTGTCATATGGAAACTTTCAACCCTGAAAAGCCTCTCGGCAATTTTAATTTATTTTGAGATTTTTCATTTTTTTCCCGAAATTGTAGTTCTGTTCTGTAGTTTTGGCACGCAGAAGCAGTAACAAATATTGAAAATATCCATAAAGTTGGATGTGTTATGGTAGGTACCATTAATTTTGCGCAGTTGTTTGTAGATTGTAGATGTGGGGGATTCCCGACAGATGCCTGTTAAATGAAGTAAGAAGCTTCTATTTACATCATCTACAGGAATCATAAACATTTTCTTGTTGCCGACTTCATATAATTTTTTAACAGACTCTTCGTCAGAATTAATAGAATTTGATGTAGGTAGTTTTTGAGATGTGTTCGTTTTGGCAAAAGTATCGAAACTTGATCGTGGAGTCTCATTTTTCTTTGGGATATGGTAGAGAATATCGTGCGGACATGAAACTACGCCAATCTCGAACAAAAATGAGACATCACGATCACTTCTCAATCCTATCGTCAATCAAACTCAGGGCTCTGTTCACACAGCACCTGATAGTTCGGAAGTAAGCAAATATTGTATAATGAAATCAGATAATGATATACATTAAGTTCCAACTACTTGAGTAGGTGCTTATTTTATCTTAATAAATGGAATTAGGCACCCAGGCCGCAGCAACCAATAAATAAATTATAAATAACATTGAACATTCACACAGCATCATCTAGCCCCAAGTTAAGCAGAGCTTGTGTTATGGGTGCTAGATAACTGACATAAGTAGCGGCAGGAAACTCTTGCGCTGACAGTTATTGCGCAGAAGTTGAAAATGAGGTATCACACTGTGCGCTGTTTCTCCTCCACCATTTCATTTGCTCAGCGCTAAACTTACGTGTCGCTACCTATACCGATACTTATTATTACATATTATATAAATAGACTAGCTGCGCCCCGCGGCTACGCCCGCGTGGAAATTTAAAATGATCACTTAGGGGTATGAAAAATAGATGTTGGCCGATTCTCAGACCTACTCAATATGCTCACAAAACTTCATGAGAATCGGCCAAGCCGTTTCGGAGGAATATGGCAACGAAAACTGTGACACGAGAATTTTATATATTAGATAGAAAAACTTCACTATACCACACAAAGACAGGAAACAATAGAGACAGAAATGTTAAGCATAGAGAAAGTATAAAGGGCGACCTTATTGCTGAGACCGATCTCTTCCAGGTAACCTTAGGTTGGAATGAATATGAAATATTAATATAGACTGCACTTGAATAAACCTAATAAATACTTAAAGAAAAAAGAAAATAAAAACTTACACTACGTACCTTAATACCTACATAACCAACAAAGATGATAATAAACTTAGATAAACATAAAAATAAGGTTTTTTTACTTTTTATAGGTGAATATTTTTTTATTAAACATAAAAACGCCCAGTGAACCCGGAACCAAATTACAGAGCATGCATAACTTATCCCGATCGGCTCTATACGATGAAACCGACGCACATTCTGTTTACCAACAGCGCTTCTAAAAATAAGATTATCTTTGTAAAGGAAAGTTTTGGTGCAACAAATAACAAAGTAACATAACATAACCTTGGGCTATCTCCGTCTTTGATGTTAGCAACGGAACGAACGCTCTCTGTATATTTTTAACCTCTGGTTGACCTGAATGTACAAGCACGTGTCTAGATTAAGTGCTTTGTTTGGGCTTGCTATATATTGAATCCATATCTTCTAGTTTATTTATTTACAAACTTTAGAAATAATACAAAGAAAATAACACTCATTTACTTATTAGAAACTAATTAGAACTAGTATTTACAATTGAGCTAGCTGCAGACTGTTGCAAACAATCTACAGGTAGCTCAACTGATCCATATCAATACCAGTCGTCGCGTCTCCGCATAGAAATCTAAATAACAAGGCACTGTTATTTAGATTTCTATGCGTCCCCGCTACGCTGGCTGCATTGCCCCGCTGTATGGCAATGCTGATGCGCTGCGACAGATACTCACCAGCTCTCGGGGCACGCGTCGCGTCAGGTCTAATTGTTCATGTATTCTAGGTAGAATTAAATGTATGCTTAAACATTAAGTGGGTATGGGTAACTTTATTAGCAAACCTATTTTCGAGCCATTATCAAGAATAATTAATTATTTGTTCACCAAGTACGTAAAGCGATTTTTTGTCGAACGTGCCGACATTAAATTCCGAGCTAGCGAAGCAGTCTAGGATAGAGTCACGAGCATAGCGAGTGGCTCTAAAGTAGATTGCTGAGGTAACGAGGGAACGAAAAATATTTGCCTATGAGTTAAACTTAGAACTTTTGACCACTACTACCGAGAAAATATTTTGTAATTAAGTATTTCAAAAAACAACTTTTTTACTTAGTCCGTGCGGATATTTAAAAATAATAAATATGGTATAGCCACTGTAATAATATATATCATCCTTAAATAATAATAAATAAAATCATTCATAATTATGACTACGTTTTGAATTACAATGCCAAAAAAAAATTGTTGACTTTCCGCTTCTTATGATTAAAAACTGGCATTCTACTTAAATTCTTACAAATTTTATGTATGATTTTGTATGAACATTGAGATCTGCAGGATGAAAAAAGTGATTTTAGGCTAAGTATGGAGACAATGTTTACAAACATTGCATCCTGAGTTCGGCCGTACAAATAAACATTTATCTAGCTAGTGGATAATATTGCTAACTAGCTGCGCCCCGCGGCTTCGCCCCCGTGGAAATTTATGTTTCCAACTTTCTTAATTTTTTCTTTCATAAGAACCTTCTCCTGACAATAACAAACACAACAAAGAAAGAATTAGCGAAATCGGTCCAGCCGTTCACGCGTGATGCCGTGACAACGCGAAACGGGTTTCATTTTTATATATAAGACTAGCTGCGCCCCGCCGCCGCTTCGCCCCCGTGGAAATTTATGTTTCCAACTTTCTTAATTTTTTCTTTCATAAGAACCTTCTCCTGACAATAACAAACACAACAAAGAAAGAATTAGCGAAATCGGTCCAGGCGTTGTTGAGTTATGCGCTTACCAACACATTTTGCGATTCATTTTTATATTATAAGATAAAGTTTATATATATAGATGAATGTGTCATTTTTGAACCGCACTAGCACAAGCTCTGCTTACTTTGACCTAACTAGAATCTAGATCATGCTATGTGAAATGTGCCAAGCATTTGTCGGTAAAATATTTGTTATCACTTTAGAGTAAAACATGAAGTTAAAATTCCTTATTTTTTTTTAATTAGTATGTTAGTCCTTCAGCTATCAACGTTTTTTCCATATTATTTAATTTGCTCAAAATTAATTAGAAACAATATATATTTTTTCTTATCAAAATTAATAAGAAAGAAGGAACGTATTTTTATTATTTTTTGTCGTTTAGGTTCTTAATTTATTTATTTGATAGGACCTACAATTATTTTCCTTCATAATTATTTGAAGTTTCTAAAATAAAAACTTATCGCAATCTTATCGACCTCTACAACTTATAAATTTAATTAACCAAGTTTAGAAAAGTATTTTACTTTTTGCCAGAAATAATAAAACTAGTCTACCTCCCTTGTTTATCCACTTCGTCGATATTTGCTAGTTTATGTAGCTGAAAAACATGTTTGTGATTCCATCCCCCGGTAGGGAAACAGTCTCAACAATCTACTTTACATTGGAAATGAGCCAGAAAAGGAAATAAGAAAAAATTGGCACCGATTAACAAACACTATCTGCATTTTTGGTGAAAATAGTCTTGTTTTGGCTGCAAAGTAGTTTTTCTTTTGCTATGCAGTCAGAGATAAGGCATACCCGCTGCTATTTAGCAGTGGGTATGCCTAGTTTTTATGCTATGAACTAAATGACTACTTGATTGCGATTTTCAGAAGTTAGAATTTTTGGCCTAACAATATCACCACTTAAGGGACTGTACTGAATTTTACCCTATATAGAAAAAGGGTTTTTGACATTGAGTACATGACCCGGTGTATACGAGCGGTGAAAGAGAAAAGCGTAAAAAAATTCTGATAGCTTTTGAAAAATAATATGATCGTCGAGCAAGTTATGCTGCGAGAGCTGCCAGTCTATTTCTTTATATTCAGCATTACTTTCTATCTATAGCGAGACTGATAATTTCCAGTTAATTCATTATCATAAAAATTCCTAGAACACCGGAACTCGATGATTACCTGAGTCAGATTGAAAATGCGTAATTTCTCGAAGAATTTCAAACGTTCGAAGAAAACCCCTGCTTAACTAACTTTACATAAAATATTATTTAAAGATTTGTGTTTTTATATTATACAAACTGCAGTAAGGCAGGTGGTATCTAGGTAGGATTACGTAATAAACGCAATGCAGGAAGGACCGCATTGCGTTGTCACGGCGGCGTAGCGTACATCTACGCTACACCGGGGTCATCATTGTCATCTCTGACTGAGCTTTAAGGTGAGTACGTACGTAGTTGTACACCGCACCATATAGAAAGTAAGGGGTGTTTTCTTTAGAAATTTAATTAAACTAGTAGTCAACCCGCGCATTATGTAAGTTGTTTCATATAGTTGACGTGTCCAAGAGTCCTGTAAGGTCTAATGGAAATAAAGCACTATGAATTGTGAATTTATGTTGGTTTTGCTCCAGGTTTTGAACTAGCATTTTCCTTGGATGCGATTTATTTCATATCATCAGTCCATCAGCACTACAGCAATGTTAGACGGGACGGAAAACTTTTTATGAACACGCAGAGAAAGCCGAAATAATCGAATATCGGAACGTGTGGAGTCGACTTTTTATTAACATTTTAGGAATTCAAGTTTCTGCAAATTCAACAATTTAGGATTCAACATGCCGCAAATTCAACTTTTAGCAAACTCAACATTATGAGAATTCAACTTTCTGTTGTGATATTCGCAACCTTCTTTTTCGCGGGTCGTGTTTACCCACGCCGCGCCGCGTCGAGTAGAATGTGTTTTGGCTCAATCGGTAACTTCTCTTCATCTAGTGGTTCTATTCTAGTGGTTTCTTTTTCACTTCCTCCACTTGTGAACAAAAAATAGAATCGACAAGAAAATTAATTTACACCTAATTTATTGTTTAAAATTTGACTTGTCTACGAGCAATAAGCCTAAAGAAATATTTATAAAAAGTAAAACTATTTTTACAAGGGCATCTAATCCAATAGTGTAACCTCATCTTATTAATAATTAATACTTATCATTAAAAATTCATCATAAATTATAACAAATTCAGAGAAATAAAATAAAAACTACCTACCTACTTATACATGTCAATCCACTATATAAAAACAAAACATAAAAAACAAGACCTATAAAACAATTTAAAAAAGCAAAAATCATAACGGAAACATTCGTCAGACCTAGTGCAAATTCATGCAAAATGGCCGCAACAGAGTACATATTAAACGTAATTGATATCTGATTTCTATTAACATGAAGTCTCTCCGTTCTTTCCAGGTCCGAAGTAACCCAGATAACCTCAGTCTCCGCGTGCCCGGTCGCGTGGCCCAACTCAGATCTCTGCATCGCCGTGACCTTCGGGATCTCGCTGAACTATGAGGATGGAGAACTGATGCTGGATAACGAGTCTTTGAAGGAGATGTGGGAGACCTATAAGACGAGGGATCCTTTCGCGTTGCGGCTTAGGCAGATGGGCTTTGCGGTAAGAGATCAAGATACCTACATGGGCACCTTAATTTTATATTTCTCTTTTTTGCGCACACTATAAATATGGACTTCGCACCTGGCTAGTCTTCGTTGAGTGTGGCCGCCGTGGCCGAAATTCGGCTAGGAGGGCATCAGATCAGATTCCTCTTTTATTTAACAAATTATTTGAAGTTTAATTTAACCAACTGGATTGGTCAGATTTACGAGGGGCATGATCAACAAGTTGCTTGGGTTTTGACTCTACTGATCCATCTTCAACCGCCTCAAGTCGATTGCATCTTTATAAGAAGTCTGTTATTTCCGAATTTACCGCATAGTATCTAAAACCCTTAAACTATAATATAAGAATACCCTGTGTGATGTGTGAGAACCAAGAAATTCTTGAGGAATTTTGTTTATTTATTCTTAAACAATATGACTGTGTTGGAATGTGCGTTCGTTATTTTTTTAATGATTTCTTATTAACTCCTAACGTCTCCTCTTCATTTCAGGAGTTCCAGCCCCCCAGAAGAACCGTGCTGATCCCGTGGCTGGCGGTCGGCTCCGCGGTGGTACTGGCGGCGGTGCTGGTCGTCGTCATGATGTACCGGTACAACTGTTTCGAGGACTACACCAGGTATGGTTCCATCAGGGCGGCTCTGTAGAGGTGAGGGACGGAACTAATCTCGTCGCTGTATATAAACGCCCTGCAAGCACGGCTGGTTAGAGCGAGAACATCGGCGTTGCGTTCGGTGCGCGTTGGTACCGATAAATTCGTATGAATCGAATTGCTAGCTTGAATAAAAACGCATGTTACAGTGCGCATCGTGTGTATCGGACCAGATGGTTTTTAAAATGCGCGCTCTTCAAAACGCTTAATGCGTACCTACATAGTCCACTCGAGGTCCATTTCAATCCGTCGCAAACACATAAGAGACCAAGTTTGATCAGCAAAAAAAAGAAAGATTGTAAGTATGTGGTTTCCGTAAGATTCCAGAAGGTTATAAAAGGTAGCAACAGCAACCCCCTCAAATGGTCAGAAAAGAGCCGCAAAGCATCCCAAATCCCTTGATCAATTTTGAATGTTTTCATTATTTTTTTACAAACATGCTGTTCATTCGTCATAAAGCCAAAGGTACTCTTATCATGTTTTAAGTTCTTGAAATTGAGGCTTGCGGTTAAATTTTTTTGCTTTACTATCGGGGCACATCCCGCCTGCTTACTACTTACCCAAATGAACCAACTTAAATTACAAGTTTGGGATTGTAATCCCCAAACAGGAAGTTTGATGGCCATAATTACTTCCTTGCATATGGCATCTGGCCATTCCTCCAAAACCGTCGCAAGAAACAAAGTCAAAACAAGTTTCAATTTTCCATTTGATAATCGTAATCTTCTGATTCCAGAATGAAGGACCTGTACGACACGGACAGCATCGCCAACGAGAAGCAAGGGTTGGACCTGTACCCTACTCCGCATCAAACGCTGCCGCCATTGTATGCGGAGCAGGAGTACAAGTGGGCTGACAACGAGGATACTACAAGAGGTATGACTTGCATCCTTCCAACCAGCTAGGACTTATGGTCCGTCTACGAGTAGACAGAGCCATGACGAGCCTAATTTGCTTAAGCTCTCCATATTTTCAGGGCCACTGAGGGGAAATCTGAAACTGTGAGACTTTTCGAAAAGTCATGTCAGGATTTACCTGCTCGATTTTGAAAAAAATAAGTTCTACATTAAAAAAAGTCACAAACAAACATTAGTTTTTCTGGACAAGTGAGATTTTGAAATAAAATCGAGTTTTGGGTTCTTTAGATTTTTTCGGGGTCGACTAGAATTAACAACGAAAAAACCTTGTTTGAATCAACATAATGTGTCGTGTCCTGGGTTCCAATAAAAGTATTAAATGTATTTGTAATTATTTTTTTGTTTTTAGTCATTTTATAGTTACAAAAATCAATAAACACATTTTTTACAAAAGTTACTGACAAAGGTAGAAACTAGGTAGGCATCTAATTGCTATCGCAGAATTTACTGAAAACATCGATGATCCACTTCAAGGCACCATTAAT
The DNA here is from genome assembly GCA_963564075.1 of Eupithecia subfuscata. Lineage (NCBI taxonomy): Eukaryota > Metazoa > Arthropoda > Insecta > Lepidoptera > Geometridae > Eupithecia > Eupithecia subfuscata. Next base: position 11,279,051 of record OY751120.1, on the reverse strand, counting down.
AGCCGTGTCCATGAGCAGTATTTATTTATTCGTTGAAATTAACCATTTCATTTTTTTTTCAGTGGACATGGGCGGCCTCGCGAACCGCAGCTACGCCCGAGACATGTACGACTTCGAGTCAGATGACGAGGTGCCGCAGAGGTGAGCTATCATCCATTACAGAGTGGGCCTCTGGTTGTTACACAGTAGACGCGATTTTCGACAAAGTTGCTTTATCAAAAATCGCATCTACATCTTTACCTTCAGGAGAACACAAAACATCGAAAAATAGTACCTGAAAATACAGAATTTAGAGTTGACTTTGAGCCTATTTGGAATCAGAGTTCTAAATAAGCTTTGCAGTGGCTGTATTTACAATGCACAATCGCATTCGAGAGATAACAAATCATAGTTGTTTTTCTACTTCTTCCGGTCTTTATTCCACGCTAGGTAGGGTCGGTGCAACATGTATTTCTCTTCCAATTTCCTCTATAAAAATCAAATCATATTATTCGAGGAAAATATCGCACAGCGGGCAAATTTTAAAATCAGCTTCTCACTAAATACGCACCCTAAGCCGCTTGAGCCGTAATTTTCATTCCAGGTTCTCCTCAAAGGCATAAGAGATTTGCTCAGATCACAGATCCCAAGCTTCTAGCGCTTAACATTGGTATGCATGTCTCAAAGCTTTATCCTAGTTGATTAAATGTGTGTAATAAAATAACCGTGCGATAAAGCCCCTAACCAAACCTCATGGTATATTCAATAAAAGTAATAATTTAGTTGAGGCGGTTGGTCATGCGTGATAAAATTGCGTTTTTACTGTATTCTGGGTTCTACAAGTACTAATTTATTTATTTGTTAGCCAAGCAGCCTGTGGCAGAGGTGTCTACATTACGCAATGTTGAATTTAGATCGCAGATACCCACTCCCTCACTTTTTATTCAGAAGGTCTCGGAAATTAGATACTAAGCCAGGTAGATACTGAATTGCAAAATCAATTATTGCTGTCGCAGGTATTTTTGAATCTATCTTCTGATTAAGGAATTCAAATCCATGGTACGATTAATTCATGTAAATTTATTTACAAAGATAATTATACTAGTATTTACAATTGAAACAATTGAGCTATCTGCCGACTGTTGCAAACAGTCTACAGATTAATTCATACATTTAACAATATTTAACCGCTCTTTTTTTTCAGGACTGGTGCAGCCACGGCGAGGGACAGCTATGCGCATAACAGCAATGCTTAGAATAAATACAAAACACCCTATTTAGTACAAGTATACCATGTAACTGTAGTACAAACATACCTATTATCTAGTAGATATATCCGAGACGCAGGAAGATCGTAGATCTTACAATCATCATCAAATTTGCTTCAGCAAAACAATTCCCTATAGTTATTACTACCTAAGCACCTAGTCCAGCCTGCTAAGAGTTTGTTAAATTATAAGTTTTTCGTAAAAAACTTAAATTTTATACCTATAGTGATAAGTTTATATGTTAGCCAAATACCAAGTTGTGATTATATGATATGTCTATGTCTATAATTTAGATGAAATGTCAATAGAATTTAAACTGTTGTAAATTATTTTGTATGATATATTTTTATATTTGTTTTGATTTCTTTTTAATAAACGGTTATTTTTATTTGTTTTTATTTATTATGACGATGGAGACCAGTACAAGCTACATAAGCATATAAGTTTTTTACATTTATTTTAGGTTTTTGTCGAGTTCAGTATTTTAGATTAGACTGCTAGACAAGCCTCCCTAAACGGGTTTTGCCACAATCACCACGCTGCTGGCAGACACAAGGACGGTGCTGCCTTACCTCTGATAGGTTCCCTTAGTGGGCTCATACGACATCCATCACTTATATCATGACAACAATATCACATAAACATGTTATAATTTATAGTGTCTATAAGAACGTTAGACATATTTTAATTCTTATCGCTACAGTCAGTATGACGTAAAGGTGCCGCACAATCCTATGCCAATAAAGTACAGAGGTGTAGGAGTATGTCGTGCGCGCTGTGTCCACACGATTATGGAGTGATTCAACGCGCCGGTTTCGTTTTGTACGAAACGTGTCTTTTAGTTAAAAGCAGTGTGATATTCTCTAATTCAAATCTGGTACAGGTTTTCGGTTATGGGATAATAGTAAATAAGTCAATTCACACAGCAGCATCTAGCCCCAAGCTAAGCAGGGCTTGTGTTATGGGTACCTATTAGATAACTGATATATATACAAATACAAAATGTTGTTTATTTCGTTCACAAAGTACATTTATCCTATACAATATTTTGAAGCCTCCTTTTAAGTACCTACCTAGGTATAAATACTTGTACTAGGAAGTTCCGCTCTTCCTAAGTTACATTCGCCAGAATTTAACAAAATTTTTACAATAAAATATTAAGGTAACAGAGAGTTTAAATAATATTACATCAAGTTAATACATTATATTATCAACAAAGACATTTTGTGAGTGAAAATTAAACAATAACAGAAAACAACAAAGAAGTCGCTAAAAACTAAAATATAAACACCAACTTCACCAACGAAAAACGGGCAGCGAAAAAGGTTTGAATTCAATTTCAATAACGGACGAGACACAAATGAAATGTTGAATAAAAAACTGTTACGAACTTTTTTATATTGCTCCGATGATACCAAAAGATGAAGTCGAATATTATCAACCAATATTTCTTGTTTTGCAAACACATTTAATTACAAAAATATCTAAGATTCTAGAGTTAGTAGAGACGATTAGAAGAAAACGTCGAGAAGAGACGAATGTGTAGCTTTTAGTTACCTACTGCTTGATTTGCTAGCCGACGCGACGCTCACGATCGAAGCACCGTAGAATTCTTACAAAAAATGACTACTTAGATTAGGTCTCCGATGAGTCTGGCCGCCGTGGTCAAAATTCGGCTAGAAGGATATCACATCACTTGACGTGACTAAAAAGGTAAACAAATCCGTATCATTGTCATCTCAGTGAAACGTAGAAGAGGAACAAAAATGAAGGAGGTATTTGCTTTACAGTGGAATAAGACCTATGCCCTGCAGTGAGATTATTATGAGCAGAAAAAGTTACAATAATAATATCGCTTCACTTTTGCATCTCCAAAACCACATGTAAAATCACACTAAAAAATATTATAATCATAGTAATACCTAGTTATACATATGCCAAAGATGCTATGGATTTGTGGATGTTGATACTTCTTCAAAGTTACTGAACATTAATTTTGAGTAGAATAATTTATTATGTTATGACTATGATTGTTAATTATTGTTTTTTAACTATTTATCTTCGATTTCATTGTTCTAGATTATTTTTAAAATTGATTATTTTAACGATTTGCATCATTGTGATTTAATATTTGCACACCTGCTTGCGGGTTGAATACATTTGACATCACTCTAGTCATAAGATCTGACACGTACCTGTAATAATGTATTCGGCAAATAAATGATTTTGATTTGATTTGACAGATCATGCTGAAAATTAACATAGACGTAGGTCTACCTGGACCTGGATTTACACAGGCTTCCTTTTAATTCCATAACTTGTTTTAGTTTTCATCAGATGTTATGGGATATAATTAAACTCTAAACGTTTCCATAGAAATAATGTGTGCAACGCCACGAACAAAAACTCGCGATCAACCCGCATCGGCAGGCATCAGTAGATAGGTAGTTGAGAATAACCCCTCGCCTCACAAGGTCAGAGCAGATCCGTGCGCTTAGTTCTCTCTGCGACCTCTCATTTGCCGGCTGATAACGCTGATTACCTGATAACAGGTCTGATATTACCGCGATTTTATGTAATTTTTCAAGGAAAATTGTGTAATTTTCAGTTTTAAGTGGAAATTGATAAAATTTTAGAGTCATTTTGGCGGTTTTGAATTTGTAACGATCATGTCTTTTGGATAGCGTACCTATACCTACCTACAGCCCCTGCGTATTTGGAATAAATAGGTAAGTTTCGAAAAACTAAATTAGTATACCTGATGCAATTAATTTTATTTATTTACGTGCGGTAGGTAGAAAGAGATCATCAAATTCTGCATTAGAAATGCCTTCAGCATAAATTGATTGTTTTGAAAAAACTATAGACCGAATTCGAATCCTTTAGTTTTAAGCTATTTTTGTGCGGAATAAATACTAATGGGTAAATAAAATAAATAATAAATAAACCCTCAGGGCTTAAAACTTTTTTGGAACCATTTCGGGTTCCTCCATAAAACAACTGCAAAATAATCATACAAATCGGTCCATAAATGACGTAGAAATCGACAATATGTACATAAAAAAACATACGTACAGCCGAACATACACCTTCTCCTTTTTTCGAAGTTGGCTAAAAATGTTTTTTTTTTTTGTTATGGTGAAGCTATTTACGTCACTCGATAGTTTTCGTCTTGAATAAGTAAATAGTAAGTCCATCAAGATAATTCAAGAAATGAGTAATTATAGCTAATTAGTTAAACATAACTTTGTGTTGATAAGATAAGAATACACTTGACTATTAAAACTATTGCAGTTTTCCACTACCGAGTGAATGAAGAAGTCTATTCTATAAAAATGGATGAATACGCCACAGTTTGTAAAAGTATCAGCGTTATAGAAGAAAAACCAGAAGAATATCTTGAAGATAATGAATTACAAGAAAACAGCCAATTTATACCTAAAGATACTGAGTTTAATAGCATCAACCAACTCTACGACGAGTGTCTCAGTTATCTAAAACAAGAAAACGTGAATGGTATTACAGATCCAATAGAACCTGATTATGTGAGCATTGAAGATTATTCTGAACAAAATGATGCCACTAACAACGAAAACACAAGAGATAATAATAACGGAAGCAATGATAGTCACATCAATGTTGTCAAAGAGTTTGATGAAGGTGATAGAAAAGCCGATGGTGTAAATAATAATGAAAACAAAATGATTTACAAAATAGAAAACGAACTGATTTCCAACGAAAGTATCGACACAGTTACTTCAGAACCTCGATCTGAGAGATTGAGGAAGCTGTCGCAGCAACTACCCAAAATAATAATAACACAAACTCAAAGCAACACAAGTCTTAATATCAGACGACATGAAGATAACATAACCGACTACGGTTTCAAAAGAAATAACATAAAGAAAGCAGAACATAAAAGCCTCCCAAAAATAAATCCTAAGTATAGAGAATATGAATTCAAGAGTAATAATTTAAAGGATGGACCTAAGCAAAGTAGGATGGATGAGAATAAGCTGACCGGGAATGGAAAGAAGAAACCTATTTATAAAGACAGCAGGTAACTATAAAATATCGATTACAGTTTTTTTTATCAGAGTATTTGGGTAGGTATAGTATCTGGTCAATGTAACTGTACCTATTGGTGAGATTACCTCTCATAAAAATTACGCGTATTGTGAGTGGGTTTTATAATGAAGCCAACAAGCAGTGAAAAGGGTTCGCATTGTGATACTTATTTAGAGATAATTACCTACCTACCAATGTATTGACAACAATAAATATATTGAGTAGGTATTGAGTATTGAAAAAGTACGTTAAGTGATACTCACGATTGCATCTGAATTGATCGGCTGCTTGGATTTTTCTAGTTTATTTGTTTAAACTTTATTGATGTGAATTATGGAAAAGGCCATAGGCAGCAGTGGACTAGCATGGGCTGATGATGATGACGACTATGATTAAAAACACAACTACCTATTGAATATTAATTTGTACAATATGAAAGCAATAAAACACTTGAAACTTGAACAAAAATCTACCTTTTCAAGAAACCTAATTCTTAACATGGCTTGTAAAGAAGTGGTTATTTCGAGATTTTACGTGTTTACATTTCACACATTGTCATTTTGTGTCACAGTCAGTCACCTCTAGCTTATTATTATTGGTTGTCGTGACGAGAGTAATAATGTTTCCTTTTCAATGCGTTTGTTCGTCATACACACCTATTCATCTTGTTATGAAGGTCCTTTTATAGCTAGTTTCTGCCCGCGGATTTGCAGGTCATTTTGCTGGGTTTAAGTGGGTAGTCTATGTCCTTCCCCAGGCCACTATTTATCTCCTTACCGAATTTGATGACAATCCAATAAACGGTTTAATCCTGAAAATGTAACAGATCGACAGGCGCTCCGAGTTTTCGCTGTACCTACAGCGGGACCGGAAATGAAAGTATGTTTATAAAAAAAAAATTGCAACTGCTCCTGCTATCCATCAAAAATGCACCCGAAATTCAGCCCTTGTACTTTTAGACTTATATTTATTTCAACACCAAGATGCTGTTACATGACTCCAGATTTTCTGTATGTACTTTCTTACGAAATTCTTATTTAAACTTTTTCATCACCATCATCAACAGTTCGTATCAACTCCCTGTCGATTGAAGCCTCTTCGATTCGTGATACTTATATCAGTTCTGGGTTGATCGCATCCAAGTCTTGTTGGCGATTCTTTATCATCGACCTGAATACTTTTTGCGCGAAACCTAATCTTTATTATATTTTAGCTCCAAGCCTCCCGCCCCCCGCAGACCAGGACAACCCGACTTCTGCAAGCGTCTGGTCTCCAAGCGAGGCATTGAAAACGTGGCTGTGATTTCAAACGTGCCTTTTGAGAGGATCCGACTCCTGAACGATACTTTTCATACGCTGGTGAGTGTGTTCGTGTTATTTCATGAATGATGGATGGTGATTACAGTGACGGTTAAAAGTTTTAAATTCACAATGTTTATTAACACTAAAGTCATTTACAACGGGATAATTAACATGATTTGAGTTTTAAGCTTTCTATGAAACTGTACAAAAATATTAGAAAGCTCAAAACTCAAATCATTGTAAATATCCCGTTGTAAATGACTTTGTGATGGTTATTACATCGACACCCTATAATAAGGCGCCTTATTCATCTTTGTGTCTCTTACTTTCTGCGACCACTCTATTTTCCTTTGTCTTTGGGCCACTTTGTACGATACTACCTATTAGTTGGGATAGGGGTATCACACATAATCAATGGGTAGTAAATGGCACAATCGAGAGCCTTACCTAGCAGTGGTTAAATTCCGGTTGTAAATAATGATGATTTTTTTAACAATAATCGAAAGTGCTTGGCTGAGTCTCAATTATACTGATGTCAGCACAGGTTTATGTTGATGAGACGATGCTGTGGAAGGTAGACAACGACATTAATTAGGTACCTAGGTATTGAGGACTATGTTTTTCTTTAGACTAAAGATAAGTATATTATGAACGCCTAGAAACACGATCCATCAGTGTTCCACAAACAATGTGGAGATTCGGTTAAGGAAAATAACTGCAGTTGTCTAACCTACTTTAACAAAAGGCCAACATTTGTAACAGGAAACAGTTAATTCCAAACGTCTGGTTCAAGTCTGGGACAAACCTTTAGGATAATTGAATAAAAGCAATGAGCTGCGCCTCTATGAATAAGACATTCCAACCAAATCCCGCAGCGTTAAGTCTTAGTAATTGAGTAACTAACTCGCAGGGCACAGACGCTAAAAGTGCTATCTAACTATGATGCACTGCACCCGTCAACTTGAGGATTAAAATCATGTTGATGATTTACTATTATCTATACTTACTTAAGGTCCAACACTTCAATTCAAACCAGAACACAGCAATGCTGCTCACGGACGGTACAAAAAGTCATGCTTATTTTGGCGCCGTCGTAGCCCTTTATTTGGCCATAATCTTGTGGATCATGTAGCCAACGATGGGTCAAATCTTGTGGTAGATTTAGAAGACACTTCGTACGCACAGATTTCGATATTTTTCTGTATTCTGTGTTCGTACGCTGATCATCTCCATGTTTATTCTAATCTCATAACAACGTTCATGCGACAAGAGAACAAGAGATTTCGTTTTACAGCGGATTTTCCTGTTACAGATCAACCTGCGCTGGCGCTGGATAGTGACCGGCACGATCGTGGTGCACTTCACGATCTGGCTGGTGTTCGCCGTGTTCTGGTACATAGCTGCGCGCGCGCACTACGACTTCGAGCCCGACCCGCCACCTCGCGCCTGCGTTACGGGCGGACATGACTTCCTAACTATATTCCTCGCTAGCGTCGAGGCTCAGGTAAGAGGGACATACTTATTTCTATGGCTCAGCGACCCATAGTGTCTTGGTTTGAGGCGGGCGTCTAAGGGTGTCGTCCAGTTAGATTAATGTTGGGGTAGGTAATAGCAGGATAGCAAACAGACCCCCGGTGCCTACTGTAGCTTAGTTAATGAGAGTTAGCGCGATCCTCTTTTGTTTTTCGAATACCTTCTGCACCGACGACTTCGTCTCCAGCGTGGACACTGGAAAACAATTGATAACCACGCGCAAAGTATTTATAACCACGCTCTATAATCTAAATAGTCTAAGCTTAGCTGCTTAGAATTTGCCCCACCCAACTCTTCCCGCGGGTGCCGGGGGCAGGCAGCAAAACCCCCTACAGCATAATTCTACCACCAAAGTGCTCTCCCCAACCTGATGCCCAGCTTAGGGATTATGGGCATTACCCCCATGAGATAAAAGCTTATCTGGGGCGGGTCTGCGTCCATCACTGTAACATTATGGGCTGTTGAGATGAGGTGAGATGAGAAAATAGCAACCAGGCAATCAGCATCTACATAGCTGGGTTACTGGGAGTTAACGCGATCCTCTTTTATTGGCTAGGGATGATTATAAGGTTCACAATTAAAATGACTTGTATAGCATTGAGTCTATAGCGAGAATCATTTAGAAGACCCCTTCTAGATCAAAACATACTTACTCGTACATCATCGGAATACTGTGGATGAGGCTCGCACAATACCGATTGAGCTGGTGTACAAAAGATGACACCAATGAGTGTCAACCGGCTGAGATTATAATGATAACATCACCTTCATATATTAAAGTCATGAGTTCACTCGCCCTGATTCAAATGATACCACAACAATGATAAATGAATGGAATCATTACATCTGTCCCTTACAATTACAATTACACCCACGCACGAGGCAGGATTTGGAACGGTCTGGGCTAATGGCTCTATTATATTAGTAGGAGGTGTTCAAATCATACGCTAAATAAAGACAAAGGACTTAGGGCCAGACTCCACCAAAGCGGAGATGTGCGGAGATGCGTACCTACTGGTTAGACTGGAGCGGAGATATGTGCTGACCAAAGCGGAGATCTGTGCTGGCTAGAGCGGCTAGTTGCGTGCGGCGAGCGTCGGATGTTTGTTGAGATGACTGGCGGCGCCGCTCACTGTGCGTCGCTCACATCTTTTCTCGTCTCCGCTGCGTGGCGTCGCGTCGTCGCCAGCTTGCGAGGCACAATTCACATCTCCGCTTCGATTTTCTTTTTTGCGTACCAATAATGATACATCTCCGCTCGGTGGTATCCACTGAAGCTGAGCGGAGACGCGATGTGTGAATAATAACGTTATATTGGTTGTTAAAAACATATCTCTGCTCCTCTTGTCTCGCCTTCGCTTTGTTGAAGTCCGGAGAATGAGCCCACGCCACGCAACGTACGCGACGAAATGTAGGAAACATCGGATGGGATGGTGTACGAAAGTGTGTGTATAGGCCATGTTTTATGTACCTAAAAAAAATCAATAAGTAAATTCAAGCGTCTAGTTTTCATAATGTGTCGCGCTTCTACACTTACTCCGGTGGCTATGTGACCCAAAGTACATTTTGTCCGATAAAAGAAATTCCCCGAATTTTTGTTTCTTAGCTGTCTATTCCTAATAGATTTCGGACCAAGACATAGGTTGAATTACATCGAAAAATAAATACGATAGTTTGTCAAAATTATCATCAGAATCTTCAGAAAGATTCCAATTAATAGAAATAGAATAAAGAATGCAACATAACTTGCAGATCCACAATAATTTCCAGGTGATTTTGTAGATCAGGCCATCCATTGTACCTACCGTATGAAATTATACATCTTATCGTAAGATAAGTAACGTTCCGTAAACTAGAGGCATTAAAATGAAAACTCATCGATCAATCATCCAAAAAAACTAGAGTTAATCAAACATCATTTCGACCAAAAGTCGCTAAGAACAAAGCACGAATTAAGGGGGTACCTACCCTCAAATTGCTTATTTTCAACTCCGTCGGACCTCCATATCTTCCAAACTACTGAATATTTAACTTTGAAATTTATATATGGTAAAGTTCAGGACTTATTCTATCGATCATATGTTTCGAAAACACAATTCCATAAAATTTTCTCGATAGAAAAAAATCGCAAAGTTACTTCTAATTTTTTACTAAAACCCTAATTTCTCAATAAATACAGATGATACGATCTTGAGATTAAGCATAGTAATTGAGCTAAGTATAAAGAACATTTTATATGTTGCCTTTTTTTCAATTAACTATTCTAATGTTTGTGGGGAGCAAATAACTACTAAAAACTTGATTTTTGGGCTTACGCCGCTTTGCTCTGTCCCGCTCCTGTGAACGTGAAATCCTATGCCTATCCTCTTCACACAATAACGAGGTAGGGTACCGCCTTAACCTAATCATTCATTTGTTAGAATTCAGGAAACCATAATCGTGTTTCGTGCACTTATCCAATCAGAAACCGTTAAATTGAGCCAATCAAGGACGAAAAAGAACTTCCTCTTTTGTAGAATAATGGGGAAGTGTGTGAACGATTTCTAGGGGTCAATGGTGGATTAATAAAAGCCTTAAATTAGAAAATTATGTAGATTATGTTTTTTATCGTGTTGTACTATGGGTAAGTACCTAGAAAAAAAAGACGTTGAACGTTGACGTTCAACATATTTTTCGTTGATTTTTTTTCGCTAAATATTTTCAAAATCATGGTCTGATTGCACCACCCCCCCATTTTTAGGTAGTAATCTTGACACACCCTGTATAATTGTTGTTACAAATTTTAAGGGGAAAAAGTCATTTTCTTTTCTTTATGTCAGCTTCAAGTCATGGTATAATCGATATGGCTTGACCAGCACCTATTTATAAATAAACAAGCATTAAAATAATATAATAATTCTTTGTAGCTGGTTGGAACTAAATCTGATGTCTTACGTTTCAGACCACGATCGGCTTCGGAGATCGCGCCATCGACGAGGAGTGTCCGGAATCCATATTCCTCTTCATCATGCAGGTAGCTATCCTTTTGTCAAATGGAAGTTGGTTGATTTAGTTGTTTCTATCAGAATCAGAAATTAGTCCGGTTTGCGACTATAGGCCACTTCTAAAACTTTGTGAGGGTAGTGTGACGAATATGTGCGAAAAATAGTACCTTTAATATTTTAATGTTTGTCCTATTATATTATTTTATTAAGGTTATAAATATAATTCTACTACCTAGTTATAATAATATTTTTTTCTGACATCTAATATTTTTACCAATAAATTGACTATTCTGATTAATCTGATATCTTACAGGGAGTATTTTGTATTGACGAGACGGACGATATGATCACTTGGACTTATTTTGTCTTCCACCCTTTCCCAGCTCATCCTCGGCACAGGGTTGTCCGGGGTCCTGACGTGCGTGGTATACGCCAAACTGACACGTCCTGAGAAGCTGTCCCGAGATGGGGTTGGCTTCAGCAAGAAAGCTGTGGTAAGAATTACTATTAAAGTTTTTAAACATGTTATGTAAGCAATAGGTACTTTATAAAAAAGCAAAGTTGACCGATGACATCGATCACACGAAACGAACCTGACCACCAAGTGGCTTCTCTAAGAAATATATTATGTCATAATCATTTTCATAGTGAAGTCATTGAAAGAACGGATCAGCCAGCCTCGTTTTGTGCAATCAGAGATCATCCGTAAACTTCGTTCGATTTTCGAAGTAGACCACCAGAACCCTGTGTTCAGTTTGACGATAGTATCGAGCCGTCATCGTGATGTCTCATTCGTTTGGAATTGGCGTCAGAGTTCCATGTCCACACGATAGAGAGCCTGTACCTAATTCCATGAGACAACGAAACGTTACTATCACTTGTCGATACTATCGCCAAACCGAACTCGGTTTCACATCATAGTTGATCCTTTTAATTTCACATTTTACACGTACATGCTACATTTAAAACTCTTCAATACCTAACCATAATGTTTGACGAATTCATTGTGAATGTAAGCGGGTTAACTATGAACCTTCTTTCTGTTGGAAGAACACCACCACCACCACAACAGCCTATATTGGTCCACTGCTGGACGCAGGCCTATATCTGATAAGCGCCTTATTGGCTTTTATCTCATGGTTGGGTAATTTATTTATTTATTTAATACGGATTGCCATCAGCTTATCTAGTTACAATAGAAGTTAAAATAGACACAGAAAGCTAATAATAGGCATTCACTAATAGAATTATAATCCTAGGTAGTTACCTAAGCGTGATCACTAAAAAATTTTACGTCGTAATGCCCTTATTCCCCACGCTGGGTATGCGGGCTGCGGATCGCAGCTTGGTGATAGAATTGTTCTGCAGGGGGCACTGCTGCCCGCTCCCGGTGGATATCCCTTAGTCGCCTCTTACGACACCCGCGGGAAGAGTTGGGATGATACAAATTCTAAGCCGGCACCACACGACTGGAACACACAACGACGGTCAGAAGAACACCAACATTAAATTTCATCTCTTAACCAAGGATTTCAGGGTTCAGAGTGAGTACGGTTCTAGTCGCGCACGTTCTTCGTCCCTGCGTGCACTAACAAGTTGGTGTTCTTCAAACGCAAACAAGGTTACATTCACAAAGAACCTTAATGTTTGCCTGTTCGTCAGATCAGTTCCCGGGACGGTCAGCTGTGCCTGATGTTCCGCGCCTGGGACCTCAACTACGACCACATCATCAGCTCCGAGTTTACAGCACACTTCGTACACACGCACAGGTACATTTGAAAGATGACCTGAGTACACGATCATGTCAGTATCTTTGAAACCAACCGTCGACTGTGAATCCGGTGAATATGTATTTGGGTACATCGGTGACAGGAAGAATAAGTTCTATATTCGGTTGTACCTATGTATGTTCGCCGATTTCTCCGTCAGTAATCTATTTGAATGGTTACCTATTTTAATATTGCATCGCAAATGATCTTGAGATAATCCCATTAAAAATTAGTATTTAACTTTGTCCAGTAAAACTTAAAAAACAGTGGTTTTAAATAATTTTAAATCGATTGTTAAATTTTTCAAAACAAACAAATTATCGTAGAAGCACCCTTTTCTGACTCTATTTTATTTTTTCCTTTTCCAGGACTAAAGAAGGCGAGGTGATCCGCTACTACGCGCAAACCCTGACCCTCCGCCAGAGGCAGTTCCTCCTCTGGCCGGTGACGTTGCTGCACGTCATCGATCACACCAGCCCGCTCTACGGGTACACGCCTGACATGGTCAATAACACCAAGTGAGTTCTAATGCTACAACAAGGAGTCGCAGTATGCATAGTTAAAGAAAATCTGATTTTTCGACACAGGCTTAGCCTAATGAAGAAATCAACAGACAAATACAACACGTAGTATTAATATAGCTGTCTGCAAATGGCATAATTAGTTGCTCTTGTCATAATTTTTCATTAGTGATAATTAAATTGACTCTTCCTAAGATACCTTTTTGTTCTAGGCATATTTAAGAGTATGCTACTACTTTTACTTCACTTTACCTACCTGGGTGATTCTGGGCTGATGTGGTAATGTTGATGGAGTGCTATGAACATTTGAAAACAGTTCCGATCTTGATCCTCATTTTATTACGTCGGCCGCTTGCACTTTGAAAGAGAGATCGTTGCGTTCATGATTGCTCTGCTATCCTTTTAGGGCCTGTTGTTCTATAAAAGAAGGATCCCATGCCTGATTTTAATATGAAATTTTCCCTTCCCTCTGCTTCTAGCTACGAGATCACAGTGAGCCTGAAGGGAGCCTCAGCCTCAATGGGCACGTTCACGCAGAGCCAGACCAGCTACCTGCCAAGGGAGGTGCTGTGGGGGCACCGCTTCCCGCCTGTCGTCAAGTAAGGCTGAATTCAAAGGGGAGGGAGTGGATTTTGTCGCTTGCCGACCACACAGTAAAACTGTAATTAATAATAATAATAATAATGCTGGACAATTCACACAACATCATCTAGCCCCAAGCTAAGCAGAGCTTGTGTTATGGGTACTAGATAACTGATAAATTTAATACAATACACTACATAGATAGATATTTTTTTATTATACATAGTAAACATCCAGAACACCCTGAACAAATATCTGCAGATCGTACAAACATTTGTCCCGAGGCGGGAATCGAACCCGCAACCTCCTGCGGCGCAGGCGGACCTTCGCCCGCTGCGCCACATAGGTCGTCGAAGGAAGGACAGCATCTTCCATCTGTGTTTTTTTACACCTACACTGGGACCACCAATCCGTCTGCCAAGTGTAAGTAGTGATTATGGCAAACAGTTTGTGTATTTATGAATAAATTCCTTTGAGAACATTTTGCCAACCAGTAACAACTCTCTCCAAAGCTATTGCTTTGATACCGAGAATAGTTCTGTTAGAGTCTGGCTGTCGAATGTTGAGACAGGGAAATATTTAGGAAATATCTTTTTAAATCACACTAATATTATAAATGCGAAAGTTTGGATGGATAGATGTATAGATGGATGGATGTTTGTTACCTCTTCACGCCAAAACTACTGAACGGATCAGGCTGAAATTTAAATACAGGTAAGTCTAACCCTGAAATCAAACATAGGCGACTTTTTATCCCATAAATCAGTTCCCTTGGGATAGAAAGTACCTTTGAACGTTTCCATAGAAACAACGCGTGCGAAGCCGCGGGCAGAAGCTCTATATTTAAATGACACAATGAATTAAAAAAAATCAAATAGTCTATGATTTGGTTTTGTGGTGGTCTTGTTTTACCATACCAATACCGAATCAGAAATCGAAGAAAACGCTAAGATGTAGAGTGCGTCCGATAAATAAAACTGGACTTAGTCCGGTAGCCAGACTCTGTTATCACTGCCAATTTGCTCTTCCGCAAGTAGCAGGAGCTTCGAAAATTTTGAACACAAAAATTTGAAACACTTTGAGAATAGGAGACATCCGAGTTTTCAGAATCGTTAAATAGACTTTGAGGTTACTACAGCTGATTTGCAGTTGATTTGTAATTCGGAAGCTTTCGGAATACCAACTCCCAATGATCTAATCTTACCATTTTTGTTCAGATACGACAGCCGCAAGCAGAAGTACGTGATCGACCACGCTAAGCTGGACGTCACGGAGCCTGTAGACACACCCTTCTGTAGTGCCAAAGAACTGGCCAGTGGCTCTTCTACCACGTAAGGGTTCAGTATTAATAGCATTGTGTCCGTTGCTGGCTTCGACCACGATAAGTTGGGGCCGACTTCCACTTAATTTCACATTTTGATAAAAGAAACTACAATTTGAGGTACGATTTAATTTCAGGTAAAGCACTTCAAGACTACGAGTATATCTAACTAAATAAATGAACTCTAGTTCTTCTCAGTTTAAAGTGGCAGAACCCCATTATGTGCTTAGACTTGTGTCGTAGGTGCTAAAATTTATGGTTATTTTACATGCATGCATATTTTTTTAAATCAATCTTTGGTTTCAGCGCGACCACTGCAGACAAGCCCGTGCTGACTCCGTGTCCTGGCACGCCGAGCAGCTTCAGTGACAGAATATCTTCTTTCCACCTGGAGCGGTCTTCATCCTTCAGGAAAAGTGCTAAAGCTTCTTGAATCTATCCATATAGGAAATCTAGTTAATAGATCAGCATTTACTCCTCCAACTTCAAAAAAAAAGGAAGAGGTTCTGTGTACGTCTGTATCTATATCTTTTTTAATTAAGTTTCCCGATTTCGTGGGCAGATTTTGATGACTCTTTTGGTTCTTTATGTAGACTGATTTATAGCGTCATAATATATTAGGTTGTTTTTGCCAAAATCAGCGATTTTGTTGTAAGGAGTCTACATAACAGCTACGTTAAAAGTTTAACCTGTTTCTAAGAACAGGAAAGTTCTTTTTATCAGTATTAACTTTGATATTTTATGTTTAGTTATTTGGATAAATGTTCGGTTTATATATTACGGTTCCTAAAAATCTATGTGCTTTTAATGTATCTATTGAGAATAGTCACTGTTGAAAAAGATAATTAATAGATGGTGTAGATTGATGATGCTCTGACCGTCGTGAGACATTGGGTATAGGCGCGTCGCACGTGAGACGCATTATGTACCTACTCGTAAATAAGCATTGTAACCATCAAGCTAGGTTTTAAATAAGCATTGTAACCATCAAGCTAGGTTTGAAATTGTAACACGCACTTTTAAGTCCCACTTCTCACTTTTTGCATGTTTACATTTCGTCAAACTCTAGGACACTTCAATCAAAATAAATACCTTCGCAAAGTTACGTATCTATGTATTTACAATACAAATATATTTGTTTCTTATCTTAGGATAAAGGCCCGGCTCTTATCTTCGAGATAATTTACTGTCAGTAGAACTTTAGTCTGAGACGCACAACACAACATTTATATGAAAATATCTTTAAAATGTGCTTATGTTTTTGAAATAAAAGTGGAGTGTAATTAGTGTTTTATTGTTAACAAAACGAAACCACCCCAACAGTGTGTGATTGGAATCAATCTACTATCAACTGAAGACGTGTTTAAGAATACCTAGCGTAATCAAAAGTACTAACCTCACCAATGAAAATGTAACAGATAACTTCTATGTCAAAGAAAATTTTATAGAACCCGAAAATGATTCACAAATAAAATCAAACAAAACACAAGAGTAAACACCAGAAACGGTTGAAGTTAACAAAACAGAGATAAAGATTGGCAAGCATCAACCATGCAGAACAACTACGACTCTGAAAGCCGTAGAGGTAGTCGCAGCAGGACCCTAGAGCGGTCTCTCAGCTACTCCGAAGCTATTGGTAACGACAGAACCTCCGGCGGAAATTCCATCGAAATCCCTCGCATGGTCTCAACAGATGTCTACGCCAACGAGGAACTAAAAAAACAATATAGAATATCCCAAACTTACGTAGAAGGGAAAGAAATATCATTTCCGTACAGCATAACCAACATGGAAACAAAGGCTGTACCAGTTGTACCAAGCAGTGATGGACTATACTCCAGTGAAGATGATGGTTTGGTGATGTCGATTGATGAAGATAGTGAAGTCACGTCCGATTTGAAACTGTCAGCAAGTCCACCGGTTGATGATGACTATGACAAAATTGAAATGATGGATTTTGATGATACGACTATAGGACCACCGTCGCAAGGGTTTTCAACGCCGTTTAGTAGAAGAACTAAGAAAGGATCTAGTCACAGGTATAGTCAATAGGAAATAGAAACTATTCAATTCAATAGGTACGTTTATTTCAGACAGCAATATTTTGATACAAACAACATTGTTCAACATTATGTAAATAGTCGAAATTTTGGATAAATACCTAAATTAATTAAGAATAGCCACGTACAACACTAGTCGACAGAGTACGAAATAAGCTCTTGTCCAGTGTGCCACTTATAGACACAGAACATACAACTAAACACACAATAATCACAACTGAATTTTTTTACCATTTATATCATGAATCACAGATTCCGATATTTTACCCAATTCCTTGTTTTAAAAGTCTTATCGAATTGGCACGAACGATAAAAACATTGTTATCTCTAACAGACTTACTTATCTAAATATTCAAAAAGAACAAATTACTTTGAAATCGTTTAAAACTATTCTGGTTAGTACTAAAGTCATTTACAACGAGCTTTTTGCGTTTCTAACGCAAATACCTACAGGGATGTAGGTATTGGTACAATCTAAACTGAATTTCAAAAAATCTAGTGAACTAGGCCAACAGTGAATTTGATGATGATGATAAAACGCCGATTCATAGCGCAGATGAATAAAATTATCGTATCTAGTAATTTCTTCTAGCTAGATAAAGCTCTAAAAATTAATTTGGTCCATGATTGAGTTAAGTTATTATGTTGGATTAAATTTACAAAGATGGAAATAAACTAGTATTTACAATTGAAACAGTTGAGCTAACTGCAGACTGTTGCAAATAATCTAAATGTAGTAAAACTGATCCAACATCTGTCAGAAACGTCCCCAAGACGTTGCTGACCCAAGCTGGCTACATTGCCACGCTGTGCCTATGGCGATGCTGGCTGATGCACTACGCCAGATAGTATCTCTCGGGCCACGCGTCGCTACGACGCTCTGATAATTTTTGAAAACCCAGTGACCCTCGGTACTCCACGGACCTAGGTCTCGACTAATAACTGTTCAGGCGACAGATGTACGTATATAGGTACCTAGATAGGTACCTATATACGTACATCTGTCGCCTTTAAACTACAGATAGATTTACCCATTCACTGTGTAGACGAAGACACGGCCGCCCGGTGCGTTCTCGCCGCGTGGTGCTGAAGGATGGAGAAGAGAACGTGCCCGTTCGCAGCCACATCTCCTCTAAGTCCATGAAGTATATGCGAGACATCGTCAATACTGTGGTAAGTATTTATTAAGAGGGCGCATTGCGCGTCATTTTGTAAAAAGGATAGGCATAGGATTACGCGATCAGAGGAGTGGGACAAAGCATACGTTTTTGGAACGGCGGCGTAAGCCCAAAAATTATATTGCTGCTTATTTGCAAGAAAACTACACAATTTATGGAGTACTCTTACCGATAGAAGATTTTGATAAGTAAGATAAGAAACAGAATCGATTGGGTTCAAAAAAAGTTCTTCCCATTTTTCGGTAAATGTAATTTATTTTGAAAATCTGTTTATGGGGATGAACATTTCTCTAAAAATTATGGATCTCTCCTAAGATCATTTTCCTGTAGCTGCAGCTATTTAATAGCCCTTTTACTGAAGTTTTAAAAAAGAGTTAGGTACCCTATCTCTTTCTAATTAACTAACATGCTCCCCAAACGTTGACGTTTGTTTACGTCTACTTTTCTCTTTTTCATTTGACCTCTTTTTCTTGACCCTTCATTTGGACTTTCAATTTCATCATCATCATGTCCTTTCAAATCCGGTCTGGATTCTATGGTTGTCTGGAAGATATCGCTCACAGCGATAAGATCGCCCTTTATATTTCCTTCTATTCTAAGCATTTCTGGTTTGACTTGTCTTATGGTTTCCTATTGTCTTAATTTGTAAGCCTAAAGAAATAAAGTTATTGAAACCTGAAAATCTGAATCTTGTCTATTTTTGTGTGATATAATGAAGTGTTTAAGATACCATCATTGCCCTCCAGATCAACAGCAAATGGCGCTTCATCATCCTGCTCATGGTCGCCAGTCACGTCCTCTTCTGGTTCCTCATCGCCGGCATCTGGTACGGCGTGCTGACGACCTACGCTGATGACATCGGGGATGGGAAGACGCATTGTGTCAATGGAACTTCTTCGTTCGCTGGGCTGCTGATGATGGCGGTGGAAACTCATGTGAGTGATTCCACTTTTGCGCTAAAATCATCGCTATATGAGTAACAAATGGGTAGGATGATCTCTATGATTCTAACTTAGCCATAGGAGACTTTTTAGAGGAGAAAAGGGAGCGCCTTTGTGTATTACACATGAGGCGCAGATATGCAGATTTCAAATAAAATAAAATAATTAAATTTTCAGATGACAATCGGATATGGCACCAGATTCCCAAGTGAAGAATGCCCTGAAGCCATTATCATCATGGTTTTTGAGGTAAGTATGTAAAGAATTTAAATTTGTGAAGAAATCCTGTGATCTTCGTAGGAGGCGACGAAAGAATGTCCACCCGGGGGCGCAGCGCTTCCAGCAGACCAGATCCACTACCAGCCGACAATCCCCATAGACAATCCAATATTATAATGACATGAACCTGATCTGACGATGAAGGCAGGTGGCCAGTGGGACTCTGCAATAAAATGACACCATCGTTTGTGCTCGTAGCTCATTTTTATCAAAGAAAAGCTTGCTTTAAAAATCTAGAGGTAGCTCAATGGATCCATATGAACACCAGTCGTCACGTCCCCAAGACGCTGGCTGCATTGCAACGCTGTATGGCAATACTGATGCGCTGCGCCAGATACTCACCAGCTCTCAGACAACCCGCTGCTTCGTCCAGACGCTCAGATAAATTATAATGAATTAGTTTCTTCAAATCATTCCAGATAGTGGCAGGCACGGCACTGTCCGGCGGCCTGGCTGGTCTTCTGTTCACGAAGCTGGTGCGGCCCAACCGACACGTCACGTCTGTTGGTTTCAGCAAGAAAGCTACGGTACGCATCCCTCACCTGAAATATTGTAAACTAGCTTTTACCCGCGGCTTCGCACGCGTTTTCTGGGATAAAAATTTAGTTATGGTAATCGAGGTCTAGAACTACATCTATGCAAGTTGTTGCATGATTTATATTTTGTCTTGTCTGATTGTTAGAATTTACTTTGCTTACTATTCTTCATTCGTGAAAACCTTTTAATAGCCTTCTGTGACCATTTTCTTAATTTTTCTGCGTGCTGCAGGTTTAATTTAATAAATAAATTTAAAATGATATCTATTTATTCCATACAGGGTTACTGGTAATTCACTGACACTACGTGAACTGCAAGTTCTGCTCATCATTACGAACACGTTCGTAAAAACGTCAGGTATAAAATCCTAAAATTTTATGAAAATCACCTCTCGTACAAGATGTAAAAACACGTTTGCTCAGAACCCAATAAGACCAATCTCCCACTACCACACTGTTAATTTAGCGTAGAGCCGTTTTTAAGGATAGTTTAACAACCCTCTAATTACCGATTATTGAATGGAAACGAGTACCTACTGGCAATACCAAATTTAAGAATTACGATCTGGCCTCTTCACGAACGTCTTCGTGATGACGGGCAGAACCAGTGAATTACGCAGCATTGTCAGTGAATTACCAAGAACCCTGTATATCTATGCAAAATTTTACCCGATCCATTCAGTAGTTTACTTCTGATTTTGACTTGTGATTTACCATGGCCGTGCGTAGCGGTCGCGGCAAAAAAATCGACCACTCCGAATCAGCCCGTAGATGTCGTAAGACCTGAATTGGGGACCTACCAGAGGAAGCAGCTTCTTTCTGTGTATTATTCAACACCTCCACTTCGATCACCAAACCGCCTGCCAAGCGTGATGATTACGGCCAACCCTCCTCGTTTGGGGGAGGCATGTCCAGCGGTGGACGTAGTGTGCTGATGTAGTTGCTCATGGTTTCAGGTGTGCCTCCGAGACGGGGAGCTCTGCCTCCAGTTCCGAGTTTGGGACTTCATGAGCGTGCACCTGGTCGGGACCAACATCACTGCGTACATGCTCAAACCTATCAGGTAGGTAAACAAAATACAAATTCTACTAACATTATCCTATTAATAATGCGCCGTTGTGAAATGTTTGATCGCTTTTAAACTACTGAATGAATCGATTAAAATTTGATCAAACAAAATTCTGGATCTTGAATAACTTAAAGGCTATTTCGTTCTGAAAAACGCGTGCGATGCCATCTTACATTTTCTCAAAAATCAAATATCGCAAAAATTTTCGACTTCGACGGGACTTGAACCCGCATCCTTCCGTCAGTACAGGAATGTGCTAACCAACTACACTACGAGGTCAAGTGACGTAGGAGTCGAAAATCTTTGCGACTTCCTACGGTTTCTAGCGCCGATAGCTCCACCTACAGGGGAAACATTGAAGTTTTTCCAATCCTGTTCAAAGACTAAAGTTACATTTAGTTCGTTTGACGAGAGGTGACCCTTAGTGTGGGGTTACGCACTATAATAACAAAAATCTTACATTTCCTCATTTGTATATTGCAGAACCCTAGAGGGCGAGCTGGTGAAGAACTACATCCACCAGCTGTCTCTGAAGGAGGCGCGTGCGTTCCTGCTCTGGCCAATCACGGTCGTCCACGTCATCGACGCGCAGAGCCCGCTCTACGATCTCTCTGCGCAGGATTGTATGGACTATAGGTAGGATTTAGCTGCATCGCGTAAGTGGAATCCGAGGCGCCAGAAGCAAATACTCGAGAAGTTTTTGAACTTATCTATCATCATTCTTTTACCCTTTTCCCACTCAGGTAGAGTCGGCACAACAGGTGTTCTTCCATTCGCAGTATCAGCAATCGCTCCTTTCTTACACATATCAAATTTCGCACAGTCCATTCATCTTTTCTTAGTCCTATCTCTGCTCCTAAATCTATCCACATTCATATCTTTCACTCGTTTTTGAACTTATCTATGTGCACTTCTACTATGGATAAACATAGTATCTTCTCTCTGTAACTTCTAGTGGCAAATACCGCTTAGGCCATAATTCGTTTGCGCATTGCAGTGTCACTCGGGACAACAGACATAATAGTAGGTATATACATTACATAAACATGAATTTAGTCATGTGGTAAAGCTATCGTTTATCCGTCAACAAAGCAATGTGAAAAGATACAAATCGTTTTTGAAAATGCAATGCAAGCTTTCGATATCATTATGGGATTTTTTACATCAGGCCAAAGTGTTCTTAATTATACAGGGTCATTGGTAATTTGCTGACACTGCGTAAACTGCAGGTTCTGCCCATCATCACAAACACGTTATTGTGTGAAGACACCAGTTCTTAAACTTGGTATTGATAGTGTGTATCCCTTCCATTCAATTAACGTCTTTTATTTGAAACTAAACTTAGATACAGCTCTGCCCTGAATTAACAATGGGTGTGGGAGTGGGAGATCAGTCTTCATTAAATAATTGGCTGCCGGACCAAAGTGTTGTTTCTATTTTTTAGCAGAGGTGATTTCCAAAACAAATTAAGAATTAACACGAACATTTCACGAACGTGTTCGTGATGAATGATGATGGTTAGAACCTGCAGTTCACGTAGTGCCAGTGAATTACCAATAACCCTGTATAGATGGCATCAGCAGCTGTGGTATTTTAATTCGTCGGAAAGGCCGTCGGATTCGATATCGGAAACGTTTTTCTTCGTAAAAAGCTTCCGATATCGAATCCGACGGCCTTTCCGATGAATCAAAATACCCCTGCAGTTTGGCTTGGCTGAGAGTCAGTCGAGTACTTTCATGATTGTTAATAAAGTGCATAAGCCCTGAAACTCAGGCTCATTTTGGGATATTTTTCTTTATAGAAACTATCTTATGTTCAACCGCTTTGTTCCAGGTTCGAGATAGTGGTGTGCCTACAGGGTTCCTCCAAGAGCATGGGCACGGTCACCCAGAGCCGGACCTCCTATCTCTCCAAGGAGATCATGTGGGGGTACCGATTCAAGAACGTCCTGCGGTAAGATGATTCAGTTTGTCATATTCAATGAGATGAGAACGTCGGAACTTAGATTCGATGATGGGATCTTATCTTAATTTTTTTAAGTTGAAGGTAATGTCGCGTGCTAAATAAACTTTTTTCATTTCATTTCCAGCTACTCAAAAAAACAAGAAGCCTACGTGATAGACGACGAGCACCTGAACACAGTGGAACCAGTCGCCACGCCGCTCTGCAGCGCCAGCCACCTGAAGACCTTCGAGATGGACATGAAGATCAACACTGTATCTCCTGACGACTCCATCACACCGACGAATATGTCTCTAGGTTTGTGAGCACTAGTTTTGACCGCGGCTTTGCACGCGCTTTTCAAGCAGCCTATATGTCCGTCCCCGGGGTACCTTTTACCTCCCTGCCAAATTTTGTAAGGATCCGATCGTGCCAAGGGAACAAACAGGCAGGCAAAATCACTTTTGCTTTTATAATATAAAAAAAGTACCTATGGATAGCCGTGACGGTCACGGCGTAAGAATCCACCCCTCCAACTCAGTCCGTGAATGTCGTAATAGGCACCTAAAGGAACTTTTCACAGGAAGGGCATCAGCTTCCTTTTGTGTATTTTCAACACCTACTGCGACCACCAAACCGCTTGCCGTTGTGATTATGGCCAAACCACCTTGTTTGGGGGAGGTATGTCCAGCAGTGAACGCAGACAGACAAACGTATTTTATTTGCTGCTCACACATGCTTAAATGCGTTGAGTAGATCTACCTACTCAGCACATATACCTACTAAGTTTACCGTTTAATTTAATTATTCACATAAAATCTAGGAGTTGGAATTGACTAGTGTCAACGTTCAACAGTTTGTAAAGCTTCGGTAGTGTCATCGTTTCAATAGGTATCTATGATCCTCTGTCCTCAAATAAAATATGTGAAATAATATATAATATATATAAATTTTAATAATTTAAATCCTGTAAAAATTATCTGAATGATAGATTTTTATGATGATTATTACTATCTTTGGTCATTACCGGTATTGTTATATTTGTATATCTGGTGTAAGCATGTGTAATCTATGTAATAAAAAACCATAAGCCGATAAAATCAAAGTAATCACTTAGTTTCCTTGTAATTTTACTAGGGTAATTTCAAGTTTGTGACGTGTCCAAGAGTCCTGTAAGGTCTAAAGGAAATAAAACACTTTAATATTCGATATTTCATCAGCCAACCAACTCAACTTATGTAAGCCCTATGAATAAGGTTTCAGTCACCTAAATCTTTTTTTTCAGGCATTGAAGACTCCTCATCGCAGATGGAGTCGTTACCCTCAAGTCGCAGCCTTAACACCGGGACTGGAACGCAGAGGAGCTTCGGGTGGAACTTCAGCAGGTTCCATCAGGACACGGAGGTCAGCGTCGAAGAACGAAGGATACAATAAAAAATTGATGAGTCACCGCGGCGGAGAGGTACACATACCAAAAGAAGAGATGACAAAGATGAAAAATAAGAAAAAAGAAATTTCATTTCTTTTCTCCGAACCAGTTTGTTAGAAGCTAAGAATTTCCACAAGATATTTGTAATGTGGCACCGCTTAGCTTCATAGCAATTTTCTGGCGTTATAGCATTTAGACTTTAAGTGGAGATAAATAAAATAAATCAGATAAGTGTGCAGACATTCAAAGTTTTTTATTTACTTGACTAAATAACATAAGCATGACACAAACAAACAAATTGGTAAATTCACAAAATTTCCGGAATTATAAAACAAATTTTTACAATAAAAAATATCCTTATAAACTAGAAATTCATTATTTAAGTTCACACGTTACTTTCGGGAACGAAGATGTTAAAAAGGTGAATTGTTATAAATATTTTTGAGTAACTGCATCATACCTAATTTAAAGTCGAGTTTTTGCTGATGCGTCATATTCTTCAATTCGCTAGTAAAACTCAAAAGATATTTCAAATCACCGTCCCAATCTTGAGGTGATGTGGTGTGCTTCTTCCAGTGGAATATAGTATTCTTCTTGTTCGGTGCGAAGTATTTTATTCTCTTCTCTCTTAGATCCTTTAGACTGAGTTCTTCGTTGTGTGTTAGTTCGCTATCGTTGTTTATTATTTTTTCTATAGCCCTATGTAAATGTACGTCTGGCTTCCCCCCCTCGTCTGTCTCCGATGTATCAGTGTCCCTATCTGTTGACGTCTCGCTTTCATCATCTTCATAATCACCCCTATGTTTTTTGCTTATAACTTTGCCTAAATAACTTAAAACATTTACAAAAATGCGCGACTTTTTCTTTTTTTCTGTCGCAATAAACTCTGGACTCTGGTATCTAAGATTATCTTGTTTGCATTTAAAGTTGCTCCATCTTCTTTTGAGTTTCAGCGCTGTAAGAAAAATATAAATGATATAAAGTTTACTGTAGTTGTTAATATTCCCCATTGCCACCAGTGGTGGCGACTGGGATTTTTTTTCTCGATTGCCATTGATTGATTTCTCAATTGTCAGTGGTGCCGGAGGTGGTGGTGGCCATTGGGAATAGACGGATTTAAGTATTTTCTATGTATAATAAAAATATATGTGTAAAATATTATATCAAGTATGTCAAAATCTTGTACCTACCCATAACACAAGATACGCTTAGCTTGACGCTGTGATGCTGTGTAAATTGTCCAGAATTTTTTATCACCAATCTGCCTACAATGTAGCTAGGGGATTATTCCACTAGGAATCCCCCAAATCCGCAACTAACCTGGAGTAGAAATGGACCCCCCTACCCACGCGACCCCCATGTGATCTGAGACTCCGAGGCACAAGACAGCCGCATTTCGGGACTCGCTCCTTTTCGCGTGCAGAGGTTGGATTGCCTCCCCACACTCACTATTGATCTGAAAATATTGATTTGTATAATAATATATATACTCATAATATGAGTATATTATTATAAAGAGGAAAGATTTGATTATTTGTTTGTATTGAATAAGCTCCGAAACTACTGGACCGATTTGAAAAATTCTTTCACCGTTAGGAAGTTTACTTTTCAGGGAGTGACATAGGCTATATTTTATCCCGGAATTCCCACGGAAACGGGAACTACACGGGTGAAACCGCGAGGCGATCGTCTAGTATTATGATAAGTTTCCTTTAGCTTATTGATTAATCTATTTTTTGATTAATGATAAAACGCTAAGAGACTTTCAAGAACTACCCAGGGAAAGTTCGACCACTGTGCCCGTGCCAAACACGGCTGTGTTCTAAATTATTGGGTGCAGCCGGGCGGCGGGCAGCAGCGCCCCCTGCATAACAATTGTACCACTGAACTGGGATCCCTAACCCGCATGCCCAGCATGAAAATTATGGGCATTACCCCCCATGAGATAAAAGCCAACAAGGCGCTTATCAAGAGGAGGCTTGCATCCAGCCGTGGGCCAATACGGGCCGTTGAGGTTGTGGTGAGGAGTTGCAGGTGGAAACTTTAGACACCCCTCAACATCACACGTAGGTAGGTACGTTTATTTATCTTACTGTTGAATATGCCATGCCTCCTCGAAACATGGTGGGTTTTGACCATAATCACGGTGCTGACCTTCCTCTGGTAGGTCGGCTCTTACCATCCACAAGCTGAGTTGAAGGGGTCGATTCTTAGGAAGAATCGACCGCGCCAAACAGCGAATCAGCAAAAATAATTGCTGAATGTATTTTGTGACGCGATGCTCTCGTCAATAGTTTTTGTGTTCTGATTGTTCTGAGACGTCTCCTTACCTTTCCTTATTTGTAGTGCCTTCATTGCCTCTGTGTACCTATAGTTAATTTAGGTTCCAAATAGTCGTAATTTGTACAGAAAATTTTGGCAAGATTAGTAAATAAATAAAAAATTACTGATTGCAAATTAGACGTATCTGTCAAAGTGCCTGTCTTGAAAGAGCAAGCGATGCCATTAAAAAAGAAGTTGAAGTTGAACGTATAGAGCTTCTAGCTGTTACCCGCAACTTCGTTAGCGTGGTAGGCAGGGTAAGACCTTAATAAAGGACACATCAGTGAACGGAAAAACATTTGCATAGAAAAATCGAATTCATCTGTGAATTCTTACACACGGAGCATTTATATTATCCATAGAATGCAATTAGGGGAGAAGGAGGCAGCTTTGAACAGGGGCACCTTAGAACAAACGAGTTTAGTTCTAGGCCAATTGTGGCGAAAATTGTATTTATAACACGGCAGTACCGACCCCCATGTCTGTCATTAGTGGCGCACATGTGCGCGCGCGAAAAATTGAATAATAGGCCATGTCTGTTTACGGCACCCCGAAGTAAACATTACGGAAAAAAGCTGTAAGGGTGTTGATGAAAGATTTGAAGACATTGGTAAGCGGAACTTGATTTATTGTTTGGATAAATTCATTTTAAATATTTTTATGCTCTAGTTCACCAGCATTGAGTGGTTTTTCGAAAATAAAATTACCAATTAATTTCTTCGAACCCATTGGGGCAGATTTGAACAAAACAAAGGGGGCACTTTTGAACATGTTCAAAGGTGGCTCGAGATCCATCACTAAAAAATAAGTGTGAAAATTTGTGTTTCTTTTATATGTGTTTGTTTGTTTCAAATTTGATCTCTTTGTTTAAACTAGGTCAATAAAACTAGTCTTTTATGTTCAATAGTGTTCAAATTAGGAAGTACCTAACCCTAAATAACTGATTTTATTAGAGGAAGTCTACTTATATTGTTGTCTTCTATAGTGATTGCGCCTGAACGTAATTTAATCTGATTTTAGATTTAGAAAGTTAAACTGTGTTAATATTATAATTTTCTTTTTAAGTAATATTTCTTTTTAATTTTCTTTCAAAGCTGCCCCAGGAAAGAGGCAGCTTTGAACATTTGAGTTACTTCACTAAAACATCAATTCTGACTAAACCATGTAAAAATTGATTATAATTTTAATTGATTTAAGTAGCTAGATCATCTAAATGTCTTTAATAGCAAAAATAACTAAATAAAAATAACTATCTTAGATATTACAGACTCTAATGTAAAAAATGTTCAAAGGTGCCTCCTTCTCCCCTACCTTTAGCACCTAACCTTTAGCAATTAATTGAAATATTTCGTTTCTTTGCTGGAGAAAAAAATTCTGATATATTTTCATATTTTACAAAGCAGATATGACAAACATGACAACATCACAGAGACGGAATTATTGTCATTTTGATCTGTTCAGTAGTTTTGGAGATCCCAGGTAACAAAAATTTCACATTTCACAAAGTTTCGCATTTATAATATACTAGCTTCTGCGCGCGGCTTCGCACGCGTTGTTTCTATGGAAACGTTTTGAGGTTATTTCTATCCCATGGGAACTGATCTAAGGAATAAAAGTCGCCTATGTTTGATTCCAGGATTAGAATTACCTGTATGCAAAATTTCAGCCTGATCCGTTCAGTAGTTTTAGCGTGAAGAGGTAACAAACATCCATCCATCCATACATCTATCCATCCAAACTTTCGCATTTATAATATGAGTGTGACAGTAGGATATAGATACGCATAAAGGAAAATCACACTGCTGACAGAGGGAGACGAAACAGCGAAAGTGACGAGTGATCAACGCAACCAGAGTTTCTAAGGGTTTTTTTCTTTTTTCATTGGTTTCTACATGACATGAGGGTTTTAATTTTTCATTGAGTTTCTACCTCTACCTGCGTTTCTATCTGTGTGGGGAGCATGCGCAGACATAGGAACAGCTTTTATAAAATGACTAAGGTCTGGCGGTCGCATGCTCTTAGCCCATTCAGTCTTTGGTAATTTAGTGCTATGACCATTACAGCTGCAAATTATGTATGTCAACAACTCCCAATAACAAAAAGTAAAGTTCACTTGCTTGGAGTCGAGATATGGGATTTTTTTGTTTATTGGTAAATCACAGAAAATAAGTCTAAAGAAACCTTCGATCAGGTATTCCAGGCCTCCCCCGTAGATACCTGGAACCTTACAAAAATGTCACTCAAATTGTCTACATGTTTTGACGCAGACAGTTTGCGCAGAGCCTGACAAGTTTTGTGCATACGGAACTACGGAACAAGAGATTAGTGGAGTCGAATTTATTTTGTAAGTAGGTACTTAGGCCTTGGTAACACGTTGATTGCTTAAAATGAACCATGAATAAAGATGAATATGAGGTTAACAATATTATATTGAAGAAATGATCACAAACTAGCAAGAACTATATACATAGGTACCAACAAAGAAAATTACAATTAAGGTAGCTTAGTACAGCGGGCATGCTGCGGATTGTTTATCATTTTTGCAAATAATAAAAAAATTGTCTATAGAATATACTTTGTATTCTCTTTAGTTGGTTAACTTATTGGCTTTATAAATCAGGTGTTCCCAACCTGGACATTGTAATCCTAAATCGATGTTACTGCCACTGAAAAGCCCTAGGGGGCTATACCACAGAACCACTTTATAATGGTGCTTTACCGAGCTCAAATCATAATATTTTATTTGGGTTGAGTGAGTGGGTCAATCTCTATTTTAGCAATACCAATGCCACACATGTATTCCATAACCACTATCAAAATTAATTTAATCCAAAACTAAAAATTTTAATAGTAGGTAAACCACCACATGTGCGGTCGCTGAACCGAGGAAGCTTGTTGGTAAATATTATTTTAACCTATTTAAGAAATCTCTCCATATTTTTATTAATATTTTATAGGTTGGGAAAGGGAAAGAAGTCTGTTTGACGTGACAACGTCTTATAATTCGATAGAGCCGGCTGCACGCACGAAAAAACATGACGTCATGCGGCGTTACCTCGTCATGCGGCGTTACCTCGCTCTGAGGCGTTCCATGTAAGGCTTGAAGTGAAGTGCAAGCGAGAGCGCTCGACATCCGTCTCTCTCCTACTTGAGTGAGCGATGCGTCTGCGTTGTCACGTTCAACTATCGTCAGTAAACCCACTTTACAGACAACCAATTTTTTTGTTAATTTTAAATTTCTTTATGGTGACTGTAGTTAATAATCATTATTATCGGCCTACGGTCCACTGCTGGAAGGTTTCCTACGAGAGCCACGTACAGCTCCCTGACTCCAGCCTCGTCCACCATCTGCCAGCAGTCTAGAGCTGGTCGACATAATGTTTGTGGTGGATATTTCCCGGACAATCGTGTGATGAGTATACTCCTTATAAATCCTCCTATTTATTGGTAGTAAGTATTGAAGTTACAGTAATGCTTTATTCACAAAGAACATAGTTATTTTATGTGGGCTGCCTTGGCCTTGTTACATAATTATTTCAAGAAGCGCCACTAAGCACTAAACTAGATAAAGGTGATTATAATCAAATGCTTTCTTTTAAGTATACAAGGTGTAACAAAAAGTAAGGACAGTACGCACGGCACAGACAACACGGAAATAATATTAAAATAGATACCTACCGAACCTACATTTTTTCAATAACTAAAAGTCGGGAATTTTTACAAATACCACCTATTCCTCGGTTTTATGACCAAGTCTGATTCACCCCTGAAAGTTTGGTTCTTGCACCCTGTATTTAAAAATACTTCTAGGTACCTACTGTGATCCCTTATCAGCTGTGCGAAAACCACTCATCCTATAATTGAAATTTGAAGGCATTTCAATGGCCTTCGTTATTTGCAATTGTTATTGATATTATTATGGATCAACCTTAACGTATATTACCTACTAGCTTCTGCCCGCGCCTTCGCATGCAATTTTCCGGGATGAATGCTCATATCCTTCTCCGGGATATTATCTATCTCCGTGTTCAAATTTCATTTAGATCCGCTAAGCCAATTCGTCGTAAAACGTAACAGACAGAGAGACGGAAAAAATTTCAAAATAATATTAGTAGAGTATGGATTACGTACGTCTGAGATCGGTGGTTATAAAGGATGTTCTAATTACTGTTAATTTCCACATTCCATGAAACAGGTAGGTACCTAGGTATAATAGTAGGTACTTAGTGATACTGTGACATATTGGCTTCTGAATGATGCAGTGCCACACGCTTCACGTAGACCAAGCCAAAGCGCTGAGAAGAAAGAAAGATAATATTTTTGACGTGACAACGTCTTATAATTCGATAGAGCCGGCTGCACGCACGAAAAAACATGACGTCATGCGGCGTTACCTCGCTATGAGGCGTTCCATGTAAGGCTTGAAGTGCAAGCGAGAGCGCTCGACATCCGTCTCTCTCCTACTTGAGTGAGCGATGCGTCTGCGTGGACAGCTGCTATACTATAGTACATTTACATGTTTTGATCGAGTATCAAATGCTACCATTCCATCAGTATTTTCTTAAGACGTTGTCACGTTCAACTATCGTCTGTAAACCGACTTTACAGACAACCAATTTTTTTTATCACATCACAATTCCTACTAATATTATAAAAACGAAAGTTTGTGCCGTTGTGAAGATGTTTGACCGAAGACAACGCAAAAACTAGTACATGGATTGGTCGGAAATTTTGTACACATAAGTAAGGATAGAAGCTTTGTATACTATAAATGCGAAAGTTTGGATGTCTTATTTATTTAGGGCAACCAACTAGAGATAACACAAGGAATACAAATTAGAAAATAAAATACTTAAAACTAGTGCTCTCTAAATTACAGGTAACCACAATATGCGTAAATAGCAAGGTAACCCTCACTAAACATCTCACTAAACTAAAACTAGGTAACTTAATGTTCAAATTAGAAACAGTATTAAATTATATACAGTTTAATAAGTAGGTATGAGTGGGATACCTAACACGTTTAGATTAGATGTACCCATGGATGTTTTACCTCTTCACGCCCAAACTACTAAACGGATCGAGCTGCATATAAAACCAGTGAGTGATTTAAAATTGATGATCACAACAGTCAACACAACTTTTTGTTTTGGTGTTAACGACCCAGTCAAAGTGCTTCGCCTTGTCACAGTATTTGGCAGATTTCATGGTGTTCCTTTA
This sequence comes from Eupithecia subfuscata, assembly GCA_963564075.1. Classification (NCBI taxonomy): domain Eukaryota; kingdom Metazoa; phylum Arthropoda; class Insecta; order Lepidoptera; family Geometridae; genus Eupithecia; species Eupithecia subfuscata. The sequence continues at coordinate 11,246,750 of OY751120.1, read as the reverse complement.
ATTTAACAAGCCATGTTTACTAGACAGATTTTCTTATGATTGACACTACCGATCGGTGCCATTTTGGTTTTTAGTGGGACTGACTACGGGATAAGGAAAGTAATTTTTTAAAATTCTGTGAATGCAGTTTTACTTAAATTAAAAAAAAAGGAATATAGGAAATATTCCTTCAGTAAGACTTCCTCTCTTTAATATTTCTTATACTTGCCCTCCATGTTACAGGCATCTTAGGTTGATGATGTAGGTAAGGCGTCCCACGGCTATCCGTGGAACACCGTGTATCATCAACCTAAGATGCCTCGTCGTAGCGCCCTGCATATAATATTAGTCTTTATTCACAAAGAAAATTATACTAGTATTTACAATAAAATTGAAAAAATTGAGCTAACTGCAGACTGTTGCAAACAATCTACAGGTAGCTCAACTGATCCATATCAATACCAGTCGGAAGCGTCTGCATACGTAGCTTTAACTCTGGCTAGAAAAAGTATTTCATTTACATTGAAAAGATTATTAATTTAAATTAATTGATTTGAAATAGGGATAATTTAATTATTAAACAATAATTAAAAAAATATATTTTAATGGGGGTTAAAGTATAATAAAGAAAAAATAATTAATTTTATAGTTAACATGTAGGCCACTTTTTATCTCGGATTTTCTGGGCAGATATAATAGTAATAATAATGTCCTCCTAGCCCAATTTCGATCACGGCGGCCAGTCTCATCAGACTAGTCAGATGCGTAGGACATATTATAGTGTACAAGTGTGTGCGCAAACACAAATGCATTCTCTATTCCCTCACTCAGATATATAAATAATAATGTCCCTAGGTTCTCTAGTTCTGTAGCACTGTACATACATTCAACATAACTACTATCGCTTACTTGTACCAATTGAAGCTAATTTACAAAACAAACAACAAATTGCGATCAAAACAATCCTTATGCTGTAGCAATAAGGTTCATTGTGCGCATTCTGTTGTTGCAATAACTTTGTGGCGACAAGTGTTATGTAAGCGTCTTGAATTTCAAGCTTTGTTGTTGTTATTAATACTTCTGTAAATATTGTAAGTTTCCGTTCAAAATACGTTCAGAGAAACTAGCCTAGTGACCTATTAAAAGGTCATGATGTTTTTATTTTTTGAAGTTACTTTTAGGGTTCTGTACCTCAAAAGGAATAAAGGAACCCTTATCGGATCACTTTGTTGTCAGTCTGTCTGTCCGTCTGTCAACCCTCTTTTCTCGTGGCGGTATCCAGTTGAAATTAACATCAAATACTCAAGTCCGTAACCTCTTCAAGCCGCAATAGAAATAAAACTTCTAAGTCAACGCACTCAAAAGTTACAGCCCTTTAATGTCCGAAGATTTTGAAATTTCCAAATGAATCACATGCACACAAAACCTATAGGGTACTTCCCGTAGACCTAGAATCATGAAATTTGGTTAGCAGTAAGGTCTTATAGCACAAGTAAAGGAAAAAATCCAAAAACAGTAAATTTGTAGATTATTCACAGTACACCTGACGTTTTTAAAGTTGTTATTTCTTAAATAGTGAGTACAATAATACATTTGTTAGGTAAGTTTATAAGCTTAGTACAGTCAGATTCAAATTGCATCAATAGAAAAACCCGTCTGCTAGGACTTTACAGCCTGTGTAGCAGGATAACGGAAAGCCTATTATTATATTGTTACTAACAAAACAACAATGACAAAATGATATTTTTAGGTATAGTTAGATAGGGCGATCTATGGCGGGGTTTGAAACTAATTGTTAAGGACCGATTTATACTATTCTTTATACCATTTTCCGAGTTTTGAACTTAAATTTAGGATAATTTCAAAAATCGCTGTAACAAATAAAAAAATAAAAATATAGGTAATCAGTTTATTGCAGGCACAAAAAGACCCATATCACACAAAAATACAAAATAATACAGTGCATACAATATAATAAAGTAACCTACGATAGGTCTATTTTCTATTTCGTGGACAGAAATTCAGTGTCTGTAAATATCACTGTTACTATCAACAGCCCCAGTCCATGCAAGAGAGGAGGCCTTTCTTGCACCAGGGTACCCATAGGTACCTACCTACTTGTACCGGGTGGGTATTATGATACCTACCTACGTGCTGGGCATGCTGTTGCATGCTATTGCATGGATGGAAGATCAGCGTTGCGATAGCTAAGCGTAATGGCTATTTCAACATAATGCTGAGTCAGCCGCCTTTTCGTAGCAATAAGCTTTCTTATTTGTTAGTTGTTTTTATGGTGTACCTAGTTTTAACTGTATGTAACTTAGATATTGTTTACTAGCTTCTGCCCGCGGCTTCGCACGCGTTGTTTCTATGGAAACGTTTTGAGGTTATTTCTATCCCATGGGAACTGATTTATGGGATAAAAAGTAGCCTATGTTTGATTCCAGGGTTAGACTTACCTGTATGCAAAACAGCCTGATTCGATCAGTAGTTTTGGCGTGAAGAGATAACAAACATCCATCCATCCATCCATCCATCCATCCATCCAAACTTTCGCATTTATTATTATTAGTGTGATGCTATGAATAAAGATTTCTTTCTTTCTTTTGTTTCTGTTGTGCAAATGCAAGAACCACCCATCGTAAAATTGACATTGGAAAGCCATTTCAATGGCCTTTGTAATTTGCAATTGTATAGTGAAGGCCATGGAAATGGCTAGCCCCAGATCTTTGTGTACGAAATTTTTCATTCACATTTTACATTCTGTAGTTTTGGCGCTGTCTTCGGCCAAACATCTTCAACGACACAACAACACAAACCATCGCCTTTTTTAATATTAGTAAATGATTTTTTCTTTATTAATTTACATCGTTTTGGCTTGTTCTACGTGAAACGTGTGGCACATCATTCAGAAGCCAATATGTCACTCACAGTATCACTTACATCACTAAGTAGGTACCTACTACACCAACTTTTTACGGAATGAGGAAATTAACAGTAATTAGAACATCCTTTATAACCACCGCACTATGACGTAGGTACGTAATCCATACTGTATAGGTTGTTTTTTAAAAGCTGGTGGTACCCCTTTGGTTTTTCCTCTAAGGAAGGCCTGGATTTGTGACGTCAGTGTGGACAATTGTATGAAAAACCAAAAACTATCGCGCCAGACGATCGCCTCGCGGTTTCACTCGCGTAGTTCCCGTTCCCGTGGGAATTTCGGGATAAAATATAGCCTATGTCACTCCCTGAAAAGTAAGCTTCCTAACGGTGAAAGAACTTTCAAATTGGTCCAGTAGTTTCGGAGCCTATTCAATACAAACAAACAATCAAATCTTTCCTCTTTCTAATATTAGTATAGATTTATAGTACTACCACAGGTACTACCTGCAATATGACGACCTCTGGGCGCAGCGGGCGAAGGTCCGCCTGCGACACAGAAGGTTGCGGGTTTTATTCCCGCCTCGGGACAAATGTTTGTACGATCTGCAGATATTTGTTCAGGGTGTATTGGATGTTTTCTATGTATAATCAAAATATCTATCTCTTTCTGTTACTTTTTCACGACGAATCGGCTAAGCGGATCCAAATGAAACTTTGCATGAAGATAGATAATATCCCGGAGAAGGATATAAGTTATCTTAAGCTGCTTTTCATCCCGTAAAAGTGTGTGCGAAGCCGCCGGCAGAAGGTAATATACGTTAAAGTTGATCGTTTCGTGTTGGCTCGAGATTCAGTTTTTTTGTGTTTTTAAATTTTTACTGCTTTCTACAAGGAATAAAATAAACAAGACAAAATTAAAATTTTAAAAAACCCGCCGTCGTTTATTGGCTGAACAGATTTTCATGGCTAAGAACACTCGGGATAAAATTATCTATGACACAAAAAAACTAAACGAAAATCGGTTCATCCGTTTGGGGGCACGATACCACGGACAGATACACAGATACACAGACAGACACGTCAAACTTATAACACCCCTCTTTTTGCGTCGGGGGTTTAAAAAGGCCAAAAAACAACTGCTGTAGTCTCTTATCTTCACCGTTAGTAATCGATTTTGCGAAGTATTTTACAATTGCTTCAAACCGATAAGCAGAAAGTGCACCCACAATATTATGTAGGTACATACATACGCAAGTAATGTTTTATAGCGCAACAGGTTACTAGTACTCAATCTGCTGCTTCCCACCGCACCTCACACAATATTCATCAATATTGGTCCACTGCTGGACGTGGACGTCCCCCTATTAAGCTCTTTACTAGCTTTTTACTTTATATTTTTTTATTTATTTTATTTTTTTATTTTTATTTATTTTTATTTATTTACAATGAACAAGTACATTATGTAGCTAAAATACAAAGGAACACTGGAAAGCGCATAAGTTAAAAACTGTGTTGCACCTCCCAGCGCCCAAACTCAGGCTGTAGTTAAAGCCCAATTCACCAAACAGAAAGCACAGCATATCACTAAAGTTTCCGATTTAACTTATATATATAAAACTAAATGGTTGCAACATTTCTACTTGGTAGAATCGGGCTCCCGGAGATCTGACGTTCACTATAAAATATTACTTAGATACTTAAAGAATTATTATACAATAATATGAAAAGACTAAAGCCTAAAAATAATTTGATTTGAAGCTCTCACATTTGTATTATGGTTGTGTGCTTGAGGAGCTCCTGAGGACACCGGTCTCTTAAGAGTCCGGGCAACAGGAGCTACCAGTGTTAGGACGTGTGTGTGTGTGTGAGGGTGTGTGTGAGGGTGTGTGTGTGTGAGGGTGTGTGTGCTGGTGAGGGTGTGTGTGTGTGAGGGTGTGTGTGTGTGAGGGGGTGTGTGTGCGAAGGTGTGTGTGTATGGAGCTCTTGGGGACACCAATCTGTAGCAGACCAGGCCTCAGGAGCTACCAGTGTCTGAGCGAGTGTATTGATGTTTGTGTGTTATTGATGCACTTCTGATTTTCATCTGATTTTAATAAGATTTTCAGTTTCTTCGTAGTTAAGGGAGAGGAGCCAGTCTTTAATTTTAATTTTGCATTTATTATAATGCAGTGGGAAAATGTTCAAATTTTTGTTCATGCGATTATAAATAACAGGTGTAAGAAAATAGTTATGTCGCAGAGCGATTGCTGTGCGGCATGATCCTTCATTAATACAAACTGCACTAAATCTACGACGACTGTTCGTGATAGGTGGGATGTAGGTTAGGGATGAGTGCTTACGTAGAGCTATACAAAGTAAGAATAATTTTCTGACTGAGAGAACCTTACTCATTGAGTAGAGTTCAGTAGTAGGAAATAAAATAGGCTTGTGGTGCATGACTTTAAGGATTGCGCGTTGTGCCCTCTCAAGCTTTAGAAGGGTGGTTTTAGGAGCGCCTCCCCACGCAGCAATACAGTAGTTTAGGACTGTTTGGGTAAGGGCAAAATAAACAGTTTTGAGTGTACTACTATTTGCACTTGACCTCAATTTTCTAAAGATATATAGAAGTTTTCTCACTCTAGATGTTGACGAGGAGATTTGAGGTTTCCAGCTAAGTGTACTGTCAATTTGAACGCCTAGGTATTTGACACAGTCAACTCTTTGTAAGCCTCTGCATTGACATGTTAATTTCGTTATATTTGGAGGCGCACACTTATGGGCAATTATATTAAAATTCTGGGAAGGTTGTGAAGATAGGGTCGGGGCAAAAGTTATATAATTGGTTTTGCTAATGTTTAAGGTAAGTAAGTTGCAAGTAAGCCAGTTTGAGACATGTCTAAAAGCGCTTTCTGAATGACCCCTGATTTCTTCCCATGTTTCGCCGCTCACTAATAAAGCTGTATCGTCGGCATATTGCCCATACGACGCTTCCGACTGGTATTGATTTGAATCAGTTGAGCATACATGAATACCTGTAGATAATAATATAATAATAAATAAATAATGCTGGACAATTCACACAGCATTATCTAGCCCCAAGCTAAGCAGAGCTTGTGTTATGGGTACTAGATAACTGATATACATAATACAATACAATACATAGATAGATATATTTTATTATACATAGAAAAACATTTATATAGATTGTTTGCAACAATCTGCAGCTCAATCGTTTCAATTTTATATACTCGTACTACTAGCTTCTGCCCGCGGCCTCGGACGCGTTGTTTCTATGGAAACGTTTTGACTTTTGAGGTTATTTCTATCGCTTGGGAACTGATTTATGGGATAAAAAGTCGCCTATGTTTGATTCCAGGGTTAGACTTACCTGTACTTATTCAAAATTTCAGCCTGATCCGTTCTGTAGTTTTGGCGTGAAGAGGTAACAAACATCCATCCATCCATCCATCCATCCAAAGTTTCGCATTTTATAATATAATATAGTGTGACTTCAAAAGATAATAAGAAAATTACAATCGAAAACTATTATTGTCTCCATTATTTGATTGCAATTTTCTTTGTTAATAAAGTAATTAAATTTACCATTTCGTGTAGTCTCTAGAAATTTTATCATACATTATTACCTACATTATTATGATGCGACAAGCTGAAAACAGGGTACTAGGCGCTCATTAGAGGAGTCTATGTCCAGCAGTGGACTAATATAGGTTAATGATGATGATGATTATTATTACTATCTTACTATCTGTATTAACCCGCAAGGTCAAATTAATTGAAGCTCTACATTCTACCGGAAGCGATCAATTATATCTACTTGTAACACTGATTCATTCATCCAATTAGACAGCATGCTTAGCTGGCGGTCACGGTCAAACCGCTGACTGTACTGGATTTAAACCGCTGACTGTACAGGAAATTTGTAACCTTTGCCCTTCAGTTGGTACGACGGCTGAGGAAGGCTGAAATCACACTTCACACTATCAAACTTTCACACTCCACACAATCACATCACACTTTTTCCCAGCACACAACAAATGGCTCGCTGAGCGATGTACGAAGCGATGGCAAATTCACAATATTTTATAAATGAAAACATAGAATAATTTTATTAGTAGGTACGTTAGGTTGTTAGAAGCCAGCATTTTTCACATTATACTCGTATTTAGTACGTAGAAAATTACATTAACAGAACAAAACAATTTCAACTAGGTACCTTTTTATTCATTAAATATACCTACATTACCTTTGTAATGTCCGACCCGGCAATCGTAGTGTAGGACGCCCTCCGGCCAGGTGAAATGTCAATCTGCGAAAAACTGCAGGCACCTGCCTGCCTCCACGTGTTATTGAATGGAGACCTCGACTCGTCAAAAGTAGTGTAGGACGCCCTCCGGCCAGGTGGGATGACGATCTGCGAAAGACTGCAGCCTGCTGGATGCGGCAAGCTGAAGATAGGCACTATGGTGCTCATTAGGGGACGACTTTGTCCAGCTGTGGACTAATATATAGGTTGATGATGTAATGTACTAATTTAAATATCGTGTCTTTCTCCAAGGAAATCGAACCCGCATTGCATCTGAGCTAATCACACACTGCGCCGCCGAGGTCGACGTGAGAGGTTACATTGTGTTTTCTATTGCCTATTGAATCATAGATCATCACCTACAAAGGCCCATTATACAGGGTGTGTTATAATACAAGGCATATTATACAGGGTGTGTATCGTCCATCTCGGCGCATCAAAGGGAATTACAAAGGAGCTCGTTTGCATGGGAGAGTCGGACCTTCGATCACGATTTTGCTAGGGTTGTCACTCGTAAAATATTTATTAATTTGTATTTTTTCATTTTATTTAAATCGTTATGGAGGAAGAAGTGTGCACATGTAAGTACCTCAGTGAGACAGAGAAAAGTACAAAATCTATAGGTACCTAGATATACATTTTCCGTAAATCTATAATTAACAAAGTTTAGCAATCAGGGCATTCATGATTGTTCTATTTGCCCACTGTTGTTTTGTGGTATTAATGGTATGTTAGGTTTAATATTTAAAAATAATCCTATGTAATTACTAATTAGGCACCTTCATAATATTATGTATAACTATACCTAAGCCAATTAACATGCCAATAAAAAAACTAGTCTCAGTGAAACTAGCTGCACTACATTTCATTTCATTTACTATCTCAAACAATTAACATTGTGTCGGAAATTTCATGTTGCACCTAGCACATCTGATTAACTATTACCTGGTCTAAATAGTAAGACTAGAGCGTACGAAACTAAAAAAAAAGAATACGTCAGTGGTAGGCAGGTCAAAATCAAAATCTGGTCAAAATCCTCTTCTTGCGAATAGAGCTACTCCTATCGCTGAGTGAATAAATTAAAAAAACTTTCTTACCTAAATGAATTCCTCAAACGTGTCGTCCCTACTAAACGCCGCCGTTTGTACAGAAAGCACGCGTGCTGTACGCATCGTAATGTCACGTAGAGGAATCCACTGAACATGGCTAGTATTATTGTATATTCTATACAAAAAATACAATCTCAATTCTATGTAGAATAGACGTCAAGTTGGTAGAGGCAAAAATTATACCTAAATCTATGCGTTGACTTCAGGACTTCTTCCTTATTTTAATGGTTAAAAATTCATTTTTTTTTTCTTAAAAAGGCGTTTTCCTATAGGAAAAAAACCGTAGTTACCGTAAAACTTAATAGATGGCGGCCATTTTTCACAGAGAGTCGAGGATGTCAATGGGATACCGTGTCAAATTAGGCACCCGCTTAATTATCTACATGCAGAAGCCATCGAACAAGAAGTTGAAGTTAATTATCTACAGCCAAGGAATTTGTATACTAAAGTAACTTTACAGCTGACTACTACAATTATACCTATAGGGTTAATAAAGCCACCATACTAAAAAATCTTTTAAAAAGGTTATGCTGTTGAGGGTTACCATACTATTGTACTTGGGTCTACCTTTTCCTATTTACCCTTTGGCACAAGTTCTACTGAACTAAACATGTTGAGAAAATTACAATCAACGGATATAAATAAATTAGAACTAGTATTTACCTACAATTGAAACAATTGAGCTAACCGCAGACTGTTACAAACAATCTGCAGGTAGCTCAACTGATCCATGTCAATACCAGTCGGAAGAACATGCTTACTTCAGGTTTAGGATACACAAACTATTAATTTTCAGGGTATTAAAATGGGCAGATTATTTCAATAAGTGCTTTTATATAGGTACATAAGTGGTTTTAATACATGTGGCATACTTACCGTTAAAATGACCATGAATTAAATTAGGTAAGTATTAAGTTTTCATTGAATGGATTAAAAAAAAACTTATAAATAGCCAAGCGGCTTCACAGGGTTATAAAAGTTTCCATATTATGACAATCGTTGCGCGGAACACCCTATTTATCTGGCTTCTATGTCACTTTCATTTGACAGACCCACGATAAAATCGTTTCGTCTGGTCAAACATTTTTTTTTCATATCGGTACTTCCTACTTATTTATTTATCTTTAATAGTCAACATTATGCCTACAATTTACGTAGGTATTTAGCAGGTATGCTAAATACCTACCTACGTAAATTGTTGATCCATTGATGATTCCTAGAGTATATACCATGTTTTGCTTAACAAGTAAATAAATAGATTGAATGAAGATACAATTACACAATAAGCCGAATGATATACAACACTCGACAACATCTTTGTGGGTAAACAATATTATCTCGACCACTCTGTAGCGTGCCTCCTCGATTCAATTCAAATACGATAGTATAAAACAAGCCTACGCTTGGCGCGCACGTTCAAAAACAGAACGTTCTTTGCCGCGTTTTTCAACTCAAACTCTTTGGACAGAATTTATATGGAACGTAATAACGTAAAAACTTTTTTGAGAATTGACGAGTATTTTTAATTTAAAATGGGTAGAATATTTTAGTTTCTGGTTTTTATTGTGTTATTTCTGTTGTGGAAAATGAAAGTTTTGATGTTTGTTTTGTTGGCGGGATATGCAGCGAAGTGCGATGATAATAAGTGAGTTTTTTATTTATTTATTATGGAATTATTGAGACAAATTAGACTTTTTTAATTTAGGTACTAATTGTAGCTAATTAACAGCTGAAATACTTTCCTGTTTTGTTTTATTTTATAATAGTTAAAGCTCATTGTTTGTTTTTGGCAATTTTGCAAAACTATTTTTACAATTTTAATGACTAGAAAAGTTCATTGTGCCGGTGCTTAATTTTAGAAAATTATTTAAGTAGGCATAGATAAAATCTTCGGTGACACAAACGATTAGGTATTATTTTTCCTGACTTGTATGACGATATTTCTTTATATTACGAATTACTTATATTACTAGACTAGGTAGTTCAAATGTACAATTTACTACCTATACCTACTGCCAACATTTACTGTTAGTAAACAAAACAAAATTAACAATTTTAAAAACCCGCCGACGTTTATTGGCTGAACAGTATTTCATGAAACATAGCTAAGAACACTCGGTATAAAATTATCTATGACACAAAAAAACTAAACGAAAATCGGTTCATCCGTTTGGGAGCTACTACTACCTCAGACAGATATAGGTAGGTAGATAGGTACACAGAGAGACAAGTTAAACTTATAAGTTATAAGTTAACACCCCTCTCTTTTTGCGTCGGGTGGCAAAAATGGCTTATCATCTCGAAGAAGGCTTAGAAGGACAGTTGACACAACGGAGGTAAGTAGGTAAATCCAAAAAATTGCGACAAACTGTCGCAATGTTAATTTCGAGCCGTTAGTACAATACTTCAAATGACGCGGAAAGCAGCCCCCACATTAACGTATTAAAATGGTGTGTTGTGCGGTGCGGTGAAATGGTGTTTAAATACCAGTACTTATAAGAAAAAAAATTGTGCAAAAGTGTTGTATCACCGATAAGTACTAATATTAGGAGGCTAGACCTGTTTAGCCACGCACTAGGGAAAGACCAATTTTTTTTTAGTTATTTTTTTAAAGCACTTGTTTTAGGATGTTTGTTTTATGCAGTCTCTATTGTTGTGATTAGTGTAACGTTTTTTGTTTTGTTTTAACTTTCCCTCAGTGTTTTGTGTGCTAAATGAATCTGTAGTCTTTTTCTATTCTAATAAATTTGAAATTTTGCGTAAAACAGTTATCAAAACTAGTTGATAAATTGAAAAATTTTCTTAATCATTTTCGTGAAAATGTTGCTATGCACGGGAAAAAAATACTCCGGTTTTGTTATTTAGTAACTATATGAAAATATTAGAGAACAGGGTGGACTTCACACGAGTTAGGACTTAGGAATCAAACTACGAGGAAAATTACAGTTTTAGAATTTTCTAAATCACTCGACTATAATCTGAGTAGATTCAAATTGTACACTCAAATTACTTTAACAAAGAAAATTACAAATTACTACTAGTATATAGAATTGAAATTATTGAGCTAAGTGCAGACTGTTGCAAACTATCTAGAGGCAGCTCAACTAATCCATATCAATACCAGGGTAGTTAGAGGTGTAAAACAGGTAAAATTGTTGCAGTTAGGTAATGAACCGTGCAACTACACTGCACGTGGCAGGTCCACACGTATTTGACCGTTTATTTATATTATTGGTCCGAAAACGAGAGAAGCCTTTGGCGTAAGTACTTGGAGTAAAACCTTTTTGTCGTATAACCTAGGTATAATGATATGTAGTTACTAGCTGATATTGTGTAATATAAAAAATAAATAAAACGTCAAGTGCGTGTCAGACTTGCGCACTATGGGTTCCGTATTGAAATTGTTTCTTGCCAAATTTCATGATTTTGAGTCAACGAGTACCCTAAAGGTTTTGGTCCATGGCGAGAATCAAAAGTAATTTTTTTAATGAATAAACTACAAATTTACTGTTTTCGGTTTTTTTCCTTACTTATGCTATATGACCTTGCTGGTTTTGTGTGCATGTGATTCCTTTGAAAATTTCAAAATATTCGGACATGAACGGCTGCGGCTGTAATTCGTTTGCGATGACCTAGAAGAACCTTTGTTTAAATTGAGGCATAAAGAGGTTACGGACTTGAGTATTTGATGTTAGTTTAAGGTTTAAAGATTATTTATTCTCAAAAGGACACAGTTACTTACATGAGAATAGTAATTTAGCTTAGTGTAAACAATTTATGTTTTAATTTCAACTCGATACCTCCACGCGTTCCTGAGAAAAGGGGTTTGACAGACGGACGGACAGACAGACAGACGGATAAAGTGATCCTATAAGAATTCCTTTTTTCCTTTTGAGGTACGGAACCCCAAAAACAAGACTTTAGACATGGATTCCTTAGTTTTTTTAGATTTTTGCTATATGAAAATTAACAATGGACTCCTTCAGTAAATCGGAAAAATAAAACGGTAGGGGATAAAAAAACATGGCGTGTTTGCTAAATTGAAACTTTGTTTCAGTTACCCAATTTTTTAGGGAAAATACCATTCACTTGCAACATTCAACCATACGAATGTGTGAGTGAAAGCACTGTATTTACGTAGGTACCGTCAAAACACACATAAATCGGTTTTTGGTTACACAGACTGTCAAATTCTTGAATGACACTATCTCTCTGCTGAGACAGCAGCAAGTTTTTACTCTATGCTTATCTTAATAGGTATTAGTTGGAGCATGGGAACTCCATCTGCAATAAATCCAGTTCAAAACCTTTTTCCGTTTTAATTGCAGCTAAGTGCAAAATTTAAATTGAGAATCGAATTGTTTACACCCCGTTGCTAGGCGACCGTGGAACATGATTTCAAATGTAGAGCAGCCGCGATATAAATAAACTCTACCTTATGACTGAAGATACAAAGCTCATTTTGCCTTCCGGTAAATACTTGCGTTGCATGGGAAGGAGATATTGCACTTTGCACAGAACGGACATTCGCACTTTTTAACTCCTACCGTTTTACGTAGGTACCTACTTAATAAACTTTTAGATACTCTAGCCAAAGACAATGACACTTTTTATTGTTTGGTTTCTTATTACCTACATAAATTGTTTCTTTGAGTTAGGTGCGCTATTAAGTAAGCGAGTCTTTTTTAGGGTTTCACATCATGATGACTTTTACATTAATTTGTCGTGTTTGCTATTGTTGCTTTGCGGTTAGATAAATTGTAAATGGAAAAATCCTGGTATTCCCTTGGGTTATTGCAAAACATCTCATTCAATTTAAAAATAATTAACAATGCTGGACAATCCATTGTTGCAAACAATTACATTTACTAAATGCATACTTATTTCCTTATTTTGACAAAATATAAGCTTGGGGCTAGATAATGCAGTGTGAATTGTCTGGCATTATTTATTTATCTACTTATATCAATATTTTTGATAAGAAGTTATGTTTGTAGGTAAGTTTCAGCACAACTACCTAGCCAACGTATCTTAGATGTAAAGTTACAATTTGGGTTGCGTCTATGTTTAAAACATGGCCACAACACAATGTTTTTTTTTCTCTTACATAAGCTTCGTCCACGCATTATTATTTTCATTGACTGAATGAAATTATTCAATATTTCATACTCAGCTTCTTTGTAAGAATAGTGATGCGAATCTATCAGCTCAAAAATATCGGTACCTACTAACGAGAGCTTCGATATTTATCGAGATGACAAATTACGTGCGTAAGAAATGTTGTGTTCTTTCATTAAGTCAAATAAAATAAATGGTTGGACGGAGTCTAGCTCCACAAATTACCTATGCAGAAAGAAACTCATCACAGTCATGTTTCGTTACCAACTTATAGAAATTCTATAAAAATTTGCTCAAAATGTCCTGGTTACGGTAATGGTATTAAAAATAAACAATGTGCTGATGAACTCGCCTCGGAAAGGATTGTTTACGAGTTATTTTAAGAACTTTCTCTCGAAATTTATGATTTGACCTCAAAATATACATTGGTAGGTATATTTTTTGTTGATGTTAAAATGGCAGGTCGTTTCCGCACCAAATTATTAGCCAGTAGGATAAAAAAATATTTATTTCCTTTTGACCTTACCGGACTCGTGGACACATCACGTCAGACAAAAATCTAAATTAAAAAAATAGACAGTGAATTGACATTTAATTAATTTATCTTATCACTGACTGTTTTAAAATTATCAACATGTACAGACAACAAAACAAAAAAAAACAACCAAATCCTTTGAGTACGAGACCCTAAAAATAACAAACACTTTACAATATTGTACTTACTAGGTTTTTTCTTGATAGATTTTGAAAATAGTCGATTAAAAAACTGTAAGCTAACGATTTTATAATAAATAATTAATAAGATGATATATTAATAACCTATTATTTTAATAACCTAGTGATAATAATTTAATAGAATTATGTTAACAGTCTCAAATTTCGCAAGTAGGTTAATCTATAATTTTAGTGTCGTTAAATTGTAAATATTAAACATAATAATTTGATTGTTTGAAAAAAATTCAAAAAAACTACTTCCCAAAATTATACATTTATCCTGGAAAAGTACCAATTTTTCGGATATAAAATTTTGTATGGGACCACCTGGAAATCATTCTCTATACAATAAACAAAGAATTTTTTAAATCAATCCATAATTAACGGAGAAAATATACAATCAGCCGATCATAGCACCCCCTCCTTTTTTCGAAGTCGATTAAAAAAGATCGCTTTTTGAAAGTGCCTAAAACCAGCTTATCACACAGTTTTGCGTGTCTACAACTACTAATAGAGAAGTAGGTCTGGCTGTCTGTCTGTCGTAACAGGTCTAATGGCGATTAAGTCATTTGCCGTTTTATTTATTACGTAATCTAAAAAAGTAGTTCTGGACGAGTTTCACTTCGTTTCTTATAAATTGGTTCAGTATACCTAGATTCCAATGGTGTAATTAATCCAAAAAATAATGATAATTAATAAATTGATGCACATTATAAATATTACTTAACTTGATTTTGATTCTATAATTGATTTAGAAGGTCTTCATCAATATAAGTATTTACATTATGGCAAAGCTAATAGCCCAGCACTGGAACGAAGATTTTGCTTTAAAATGTATAAAATTATCAAAATGTTATAAAAATAAAAGATGAGAAGAAAAAGATAAATATAAATAAACACCTAATGCTGTAAAATTCACAGCATTATCTAGCCCCAAGCTAAGCAGAGCTTGTGTTATGGGTACCTACGAGTACTAGATAACTAATAAACTTTATACAATACTTTACATACGTAGATATGAACATACCTAGGTGTTTTTGTTATAGTAGGTATTTGTATGTGAGATTTGATATTTTTTTTAATTTACGTAATTGTTATTAGTTACTTATTAATGCACACCGATCCCTAAGCTCAATCCAACGATCCTATCTATCCACTTTTGTCTGAGAGTGATAAGGCCGCCATTTGTCATATTTTTGTATTTTTTTATTTGATTTTGTTTCATTATTGTTTCGTTAAGTGTGCAATGAAGAATTTTCTATCTTTCTACATAAACAGATATTTATTTTTAACACCCACATTTCTAGAGGTGATTTTGAAAAGATTATGTATATTTGTTCCTTCCAGATCAAAAGTCCAGATCTCAATATAATAAGTATTTAATTTTTTTAGACCTCACAGGACTCTTCGCAACTCATAGACACGTCAGATATTTCATCATCGTTTATTTATAAATATCGGGTAGGCATTGAATCAGTCTTACATGTGCAGTGACTTACTTACCCATCACAATAACACAGGTGATATAAAAAAAATCGCATTCCATCATAGATATGATTAAAATTCAGTAGGTAGATATGGTACGTTCTGCCAGCGCTAATTCAACAAATGGCTTTATGTTGTGTTACAACTATACGCAAAGACACGCTATTTCCAATCTACAATATACTTACCTATTTAATAAACAACAAAGATGGAAAGACGTACCTAGACCAAAGTGCGACTGAGATAACAACACGCACGCGAAACACGATTATGACTTATGTGGGTAAGTAGGTAATTAACTAATTGGACCTAATCTGAGCGTGCCACTTTCGAGAAGCTAATAACCAATCTCCCGAATTTTACTTATACCGATGCATTCCGCCGTGTCCGAAAATCCTAACATACCAGCTATAAGCAAAATCCTAACATAGGTATCATCAAAACCCCAACATAGGTATCATCAAAACCCTAACATAGGTATTATCGATCCTAACATACTATATCATCAATGTACAATGTATTGAGCAGGTACATTTTTAAAAGGATTCTTAGTATAGCAAGACCTTCAAATTCCCAGCAAGTTTCCAAATACAGACACAGTATGAGCATAATACTAATAAATCACTATTAAAGTTGTCTTTTTGTCTGTCTGTCCCACATTCAGTGACAAGGTCACGCCGCATTATGGGTCAGGAGGAGCGTAATTATCGTCTCCTTCTTCACTTGATGAAACTTAGATTTTACACTTTTCTCAATGAATATAATTATTATGTAGTGAGATAATTGAACTATCATATAAACAGAAATATTTCATTTTATCGCATTTTAATAGCCATAGATTGAACTTGAATGTAAGAAAGTAGATAGTCGGAAAATTTGTGATTTGACACTTTCAGATCGATTATTTACAAATATTGGTTAATAAACTACTACTTTTTATACGTCATTAAAAGCGTCGTAGTTTACGATTTCTACATAATCCAGGCATATTCATAAATGTTT
The DNA here is from genome assembly GCA_963564075.1 of Eupithecia subfuscata. Lineage (NCBI taxonomy): Eukaryota > Metazoa > Arthropoda > Insecta > Lepidoptera > Geometridae > Eupithecia > Eupithecia subfuscata. Next base: position 11,230,157 of record OY751120.1, on the reverse strand, counting down.
ATTTAGCTTCTACGGTCAATTTTCGAAAGCCCTACCTACTTTGTTTTTCGGTTTGAAAAATACAAATCGACTTTTCATAATGAACCGCTGTCTCCCGACAAGGTGATACGACTATGATAACGTTCGCCGGTTCGTATATTAATAATTTAAAATAAAATTTCCCCCGATTTTAACCCATTTTGACCCAGACAGAGGCAAAAAAGAGTAACGTGGAAAAATCTGAAAAATCACGAAAGTGAATTTTTTGGAAAATTTGCTTTATATTGTAGCAAATGATATTATCCTCTTTTTGCTAGTAACGTGTTACACAGCGAGTGTCCGTGTAGTCAATACGGGAAAAGAAGGCGCTCTTAACGAGAAACAAGACTGATTTTAGTACACGGCTTAACGTATCGACGACCTCAGTGGCGCAGTGGGCGAAGGTCCGCCTGCGACGCAGGAGGTTGCGGGTTCGATTCCCGCCTCAGGACAAATGTTTGTACGATCTGCAGATATTTGTTCAGAGGTTCTGGATGTTTTTCTATGTATAATAAAAATATCTATGTAGTGTATTGTATTATGTATTAATACAATACACTACATAGATATCTAGTACCCATAACATAACACAAGCTCTGCTTACCTTGGGGCTAGATAATGATGTGTGAATTGTTCAGCATTATTATTATTATTATTATCATGGTCGCTGGGAATGATAGGTACATAGCGATCTGTAACACTGGTCTGTACCCGGCTTAAGATAATAAGGATATCTATACACTTATTATTTCTGGGTAGTGTTAACACTAACCAGTTTTAGCAGGAACTTACTGAGGCCCTAAGGAACACTTTATCAGTCCATAATAGTCTAAATGGAATATTTTTTCTTCCCACACATGACATTGAGATCAAGGTGCCTACTCTATGATTCTAATAAAAACCTACTCTACATTCTGGGTTGAATGACCTATGATGTAATGGTTTAAGATGGTACAGTCAACGTCTTATGGTTTTAAACTGTCTGACCTCAGGTTTTTGGCTATGACATCATCATACTTCTTAAGACAAATTAAAATAAAAAGTCAGTGTAAAAGACTTTATGGCTTGTTTTTAGGCACGATTGACTCTACCAAATTGCAAATTGCTGGCCAATCTCAATGACGCAGTTTCTAGGTCTAGGTATGCCAGTTATAAAGTTAAAGAGTTCTTAAACTTTAATCGTGGACTGTACCGTAGCTACATTATGCGTTAAGATAGTCAGCTCCCGTACAATCGATAAGCTCAAGTACATTCATCAAAACTTACTCATCAAAATTAACTTAGAAAAACGACGCGTGACCCGAAAGCTGGTGAGTATCTGGCTTAGCTTGGGGCTAAAAGATTCTGTGTGGATTGTCCAGCATTAGGTATTTATTTATCTATATACATAAAAATGCTAAGGTTTATGTTATTAAAGTGCGTAAGCCCTCACACTCAGGGTAATTTCTAAGAAAATTAAAATATTATCCCACAAAATTTCGACTTCGACGGGACTTGAACCCGCATCCTTCCCTCAGTACGGGAATGTGCTTACCAACTACACCGAACTCATAAACTCATTTATTCGTGCATAAACAGCATACGTACATTTCATCATTTAAAAATCACAATTAGGAAATAGAAATACATTTATAAAAAATTACTTAATGTAATTTGATGTCTTTCGGCAGCCGAACTCATCGAACGAATAGAACGCTTGATTTACAAGCCACGTTTTAAATACGAAACCATAATATTCGTGTCACGTCACTCTCTAGAGGTTCATAAAAAGAAAAGAAAAGACATTATTTCTAAGCTAAGTAAACATTAAACGAGAAAAGTAAAAGATAAATATAAAACAAGTTCATTTCACGTGGTCAAGTGACGTAGGGTAGGAGTCGAATATCTCTGGGACTTCCTACGAACTCTAGCGCCGTTAGCTCCACCCACAAAGGAAATATTGAAGTTTCGTGACACTTTTGTAAGTGGTATAAAAGAAAAAAATTGGTTAAAATTTTTTTTTTTGCCTTTCAGTTACTATGTAGTAGAAGTGCAAGAAGACCGGACTCTCCCGAAACCCTTCACGGTCTACTGGAACGTCCCCACGAAACAATGCAAGTCCAAGAAGATACCTTTCGACGAGCTGTACCACAAGTTCGGGATAATACAGAATGACAACGATGCCTTTCGGGGTGAGAAGGTTACCATACTTTATGACCCCGGTAAGTTTCACTAGTCTTGCACTTGTAAATAAATTAATTAATAGATAATAATGTTTGACAATTTTATAATTATCAAAGTTACCTCAACCCAACAGCCTATAATGTTCCACCGCTGGACTCAGGCCCTGATAAGCGACTTATCGGCTTTTATCATGGGGGGTAATACCCATAATCCCCACGCTGGGCATGCGGGTTGGGGATCGCAGTCTGGTGGTATAATTGTTCTGCAGGGGGCGTTGCTGCCCGCCCGCGGTGGATATCCCTTAGTGGCGACTAAGGGATATCTACCGGGGGGTCCTAAGACACCCGCAGGAAAAGTTGGGGTGGTGCAAATTCCAAGCCACCACACGGCTAAGCCCGCACCACATGGCTACATAATATGATAGACTAGACGAACGCCTCGCGGTTTCCCCGCGTAGTTCCCGTTCCCGTGGGAATTCCGGGATAAAATATAGCCTATGTAGTGACATGTTTTCATGTTTCCCTGAAAAGTAAGCTTCCTAACGGTAAAATAATTTTTCAAATCGGTCCAGTAGTTTCGGAGCCTATTCAATACAAACAAACAAACAATCAAATCTTTCCTCTTTAAAATATTAGTATAGATTGGCTATAAAATAGATAGATAAATAATTTTGTCAAAGTTAGTTAATAATCAATTAACACAAGCTCTTGGCTAGATGATGCTGTGTGAATTGTCCAGCATTATTTATTTATTTTAATCGGCGATTGAGGTAATTTTTAATTTCTGTCTAAGTATCTGCTACAAAAAAAATTTAAGTTAAGTACCTAGTGGGGAAGTCCTTTTAAGACGTAAGCATCATGTAAATCATTTATATGAACTGGGATTTTAATAAAATTGGATTTGGCCTTTTACGACATAAGTACACATTTATATTGTAAAAAGCGATTAACTTAAAACAAAAAATCAACGTACAGCGACTCGGCATACGTACTGTAGGACCCCATGCCCCCCGGCCAGGTGGGATAACCTGCGAAAGACTGTGGGCAGATGCTGGATGCGGCAAGCTGAAGACAAGGGACTATGGCGCTCATTAGGGGAGGCCTATGTCCAGCAGTGGACGAATATAGGCTGATGATGATGTTGAAAAATCAACATGAATTCTCTACATTTTCTAATTTTCCTTCTATCTTGGCATTTTAAGAATTTAACGAGTTGTTTTCATGGTCCAGGTCTATTTCCCGCGCTGCTGAAGAACGAAAGCAGCGGGAAGTTCAAATTTAGAAACGGCGGCGTCCCTCAAGAAGGAGATTTGGCGAAACATCTAGAAGTTTTCTCGAAAGACCTGGATCTGAGTATACCTGACGAGAATTTTGATGGTGAGTGTACTTTTGTCTTGACATTTTTAAGTTTTCAAAAACAGTAAGGCTAGGCGCAAACGGACCACCAACCACGCGTTTACACGCTTTTTCATACACTCTGTGCGAACTCGCCGCTATCGCCGCACACGCGTCGTCTATTTAGGTACTATTTTTTCCGCAAATTTAAAAACTAAGGGATTCAAAGTTGGTATTTTATTTTTTAAAACAATTAAATTATAATTCTCCAACACGAAAATTCGTGTTTTGTTTCGCTTTTACATGAATTATGAATTAGAGTAGCAATTTGCACATAACAAACGAACGAAACAAACGATTGCGTAGTTTGGAGAATTAAAAAAAAGCCCTTACGCAGTCGTGTTTTCGCATTCAAGGAACCATCAATCGCCAAAAGTCCTGCTCCGGTACTTCAAGGAGCTGGGCTGGCTAGGGCCTGGTTAGGCAGGGGGACAATGCACAATACACTCCAAAGCGAGATGTCCGTGCAGATCCCAGTTCCCCCTCTTAGAATTAGAATTAGATTCAAGGAACCATGGAAAAAATGACTAAATTTCTGTAATTCTAGTTTTTTACCACGGGGATCCCGTGAGTACTGAGATCTAGACCTAGTTTAACCACCAAACCCCTTAGAAGTAATGTCGTAAGTAATGATTGACGAGTCGATTTGCCTCTACCTTACCCACAGTGTTTTTATCTCAAAAGGATGTAAACCCCTTAGAAGTAATGTCGTAAGTAATGATTGACGAGTCGATTTGCCTCTACCTTACCCACAGTGTTTTTATCTCAAAAGGATGTAGTTTTGTTTTGTAACAGTCGTGATAAGAAATGTGGTGACCTACTTTACCACGTGCCAAGTATCAAAATATAAGAGCTGTGTTCAATTTGACGGATCAACTATCAAAACTCTCTATGTTTACATTTATTAGGTAGGTACGTACACGTACAGTGCGGTTCTTTTCATTTTTATCTAAGTTTTAGAGTTTAAGACTAATAATACATTGTTATTTTAAAGACTGTTTATTTTTTTAAGTATAACGGTTTTATAACGACCTCTGTGGCGCAGCGGGTGAAGGTTTGCCTGTGACGCAGGAGGTTGCGGGTTCGATTCCCGCCGCTGAGATGAAGTGTTGACCCTGAACTTACGCAGTAGGATGTAATCTAGATGCAATCAAAGAATTAGCAGTAGGTCGGCCAAATCTCCCAAAGAATCGACTACAGCTGGGGTGTAAACGTGTTCTTGAGTGGATACCGCGACTCGACAAACGTAGTGTAGGACGTCCTCTGGCTAGCTGCTATATTCAGTCGTACCTGTTCCTGACTGAATCACCCATAGACGAGTAGTTCTATTCAGACGTACCTACTCATAACTTTATCAAAACCCTGGTCTTTTCGACGCGAATTGCTTAATTTTCTCTCGTTTTTATTCGTAATCAAAAAGCGGCGAAAACAGTATGCGTTCCTACACTCACGAAAATATCTGATTTGACATGCGGGTGTTTCAAATCAAAAATCAAGATAAAAAACTCCTTATTTCCTTAACAACCTTAAATGTACACTTAGAAAAGGTCAAATTCTTAAAATAAAACACATGGAAATAAAGTGATATTTTTGATTCCTGACGCTTCTGCATGTAGACTAAAATAAAGAAGTGACGACGAAACCTTTAGCCTGTTAGTTGTTATTTTTCGAGGTGGTGCAACACCCGTCCCAGGCTTTTTTATCCTCTAGATATTCTGATATTTTATAGTAAGCATTTTTGCACACGAAAGTTTAGACAATTGTTCGAACTTATTAAGCTCTGCTTAGCTTAGGGCTATTATTATGATGCTGTATGGAGTGTCCAGCATTATTTATTTATATTACTTATTGAAGATACATTGACGATAATTTAAGTGGCGTACCTAGCGGGTTTGGTTGTTAAACTAGACCTAGATACTAGTACTGGTAAAAAACTAGAATTACATAAAATTAAACCGTTTTGAACCGAAGACAGTTCCTTCACTGGAAATCAATATTGCAAAAAAAATACGATAAAAAAATCATGAAAGTGCACTGTTTTGCCCCTAATTTGGTCGAGATCTCAGGAACCCTGCGGTCTTTAGAAAATATTTTTGTTTTGATTCTACGAATCAATTTGTTATTACTTTCTCTGGCTCCATAATACAGTTTCTTCATAAGTTGTGTACTTAAAACTTTTAAATCCATCATGGTTATTAACACTAAAGTCATTAACAACGGGATTTATACTATGATTTGAGTTTTGAGCTTTCCAATATTTCGGCACAGTTTCATGCGCCATGATCACGGAATAACTGACGGCACTGCGGGTGAGTTGTTATTGGCAGATATGTCTATCTACCCTCATTTTTTGTCTTTTGCTACGAACGTTACTAGGTACTACCACCGGCTTCATTATCGAACGCAACTCGATCACGACACACAACACTAACGGTATCAGAACGCGGCCCGGTTGGTACATCACTTCTTCGGTTTTTGCACATTCTCACAACAGGATTCCAGGTTCCGGATAATAATATTGGAAAGCTCAAAACTCAAATCATGGTAAATATCCCGTTGTTAATGACTTTAGAGTTGTGTACTTTTCTTGTACTTGTGTAAAACATGATTTTGGCGCTTACGCCGTCCCAAAAACGTATGCTTCGTCCTGCTCCTATGAACGCGAAATCCTATGCCTATCCTTTTCACAACATGGCACGCAATGCGCCCTTAACGTGGGAATTACAATACGGGTAAACCTTGGAGTCAATGCTAGATTAGTTTATCACTTTCTATTGGCCGAGTCCTTCCGGCCTTCCGGCAGACAAGGTGATTTCAAGATTATAGAAAAAACCATAGTGGTCCTGACCTAGACGTCTTTTCCTAGAATGGGAAATCTTTTCTAAATCAAATGGAATCTTAATAATAATGGAATCTTAATCTTAATAATGGAATCTTAATCATAATAATGGAAATCTTAATAATGGAAATCTCGAAGCTTAATCTCCTAGATAGCTGATATACATAATACAATACACTACATAGATAGATATTTTTTATTATACATAGAAAAACATCCAGAGCTCCCTGAACAAATATCTGCAGATCGTTCGTACAAACATTTGTACCGAGGCGGTAATCGAACCCGCAATCTCCTGCGTCGCAGGCGGACCTTCACCCAGTGGTCTTCTATTTCTCGTAATTTACTCAGCATGAAGCACTTGTCGAAATGTTACAATACTTTGCAAGTAAATAACTCGGGTTAATTTTAAGCATTCGAGAATAAAGCCATGTTAAGTTCCATGGATTTTTTTTATATAAATCTAAAACCGACATCGACTTGCTTAATTTTACACTATTTTTAAAATTTGCGGGACAATGAAGTACCTACCGATCTCTCGGTTTTTTTTTTGGCATTATGGGATTGTTCTCTATCTACACAATAGCGAAAGAGTTATAAAAATTGGTCCGACGAACATAGAAAACATACCTACAGCCGAACACAAGAACCTCATCCTTTTGCGAATTCGGTTAAAAAGTACCTCACTAATAGCCACGAAGAACTAGATCGTATTAAAAAGTCGTTAAGGTGTGTTTTTCATCACACTTACCTACATAATGGTTTTATAAGCGGCCTTGAAGCTATGTTAACTTAATTCACATAGATTGATAGCGCGGAATGATTTTCAATGGTGAACTGGTCAGTGCCATGGTTACTTTTGATTGTTTAATTCGACGATAGGTACCTAAAGACTGCATTAGGTGTATATAAGGAGTTCATCATCATCATCATCTGCCAATATTTAGTGCACTGCTGGACATAGGCCTCCCCTAAGGAGCGCCATAGCGCCGTGTCTTCAGGTTCCCGCATCCAGCATCTGCCTTCAGTCTTTCGCAGATCGTCATCCCACCTGGCCGAGAGACGAGAGTCGCGGTGTCTACCCTCGAACACGTTTACCCCAGCGGTTGTCGGTTCTTCACGAAACATGGCCGGCCCACTGCCACTTCAGCTTGCTAATTCTTTCCAAATTAATTTTCAACTTCCGAAATGTGCTAACCAACTGCACTACGAGGTCAAGAGACGTAGGAGTCAAAATATTTTTGGGACTTCCGTCGGACCCTAGCGCCGCCGCGAGAATGCGGGGTCAAGTCTCGTCGAAGTCGATTTTTTTTAACCCTTTCAGACCTGATTTTTTTTCGCTTCAAATTCAGTCGTGATAAAATTTGTGTTGATAAAGGGGGTAAAGATTAAGAAAATATTGAAAAAAATATTCCAAAATTTGTACTTAGTTTTTTCTATAGCTTTTAATGTGTACAGACGATCACAATCGCTCTAAAATACAAAATAATCTTTTGTAAGTTAATGTGTACAAGCCACAGGGACTGAAAGGGTTAATGATATTATATGATTTCTTAGAAATTACTCTGAGTGTGAGGGCTTACACCTTGTTAATATTAGAGTAGAAGTAGGTACCTACGTTTAAGCTTGTTCAATGTTCTCTCGGCGGAAAGTTTATCCAAAACATGCTTTGTTATTCACAACAATATTAACGCTAAGTCAAAACAATGACTCAGACGTAAACAGCTGATGAAGGTAAGCAGTTCTGGAGAAAGTTACAGTCAGCGACCGTGCCCTGGCAAACCAAGAGATAATACAAAGTCACGGTCGTGTTGTTAGTTTTGTTGACTCGTCATTTTTGTGCCGGTACAGTACCCGGCGATAAATATTGCACATCGACCTTTGGAAGGAGACAGTCGGTTAATTTCGGCTACGTAGAGCGTTATCTCTATCGCACGAAATACTAACAGTCCGGTATCTACGAGGAGCTGTTAAAACAATTATGATTTGTTTATTCTTTTAAACCCCCGACGCAAAAAGAGAGGGGTGTTATAAGTTTAACGTGTCTGTCTGTGTATCTGTGTATCTGTCTGTGGTATCGTAGCTCCCAAACGGATGAACCAATTTTCGTTTAGTTTTTTTGTGTCTTAGATAATTTTTTCCCCAGTGTTCTTAGCCATGAAAATCTGTACAGGCAATAAACGTCGGCGGGTATATAAAATTTTTAATTTTGTCTTGTTGATCTACTTTTAATCTTTGTACTATAGTAGGTAGTCATATTTTAAAGAGAAGCGGAAAAAAGTATGAATAAAAAAATCGTTTTATATAATACAAATAAAGCGCGATAGGTAACCAAGTAAAAGCAATAGGAAATTCAATCAGTCCAAATATAAGCGTGAAAATACACAACTTTTCATAAATGCAAACAACAACGACATTATAATATAATATTTTATTGTGTAAGGAGCATTATGTTTATTTATATTTCTTATCTAACGTAGTAATGTTGCGAAGAATGTGCTCTTTTATAATGTAACACATTATTGAATTTACAGCTGATATCGCTCACCGTGAAGAAACAGCTGTAGTTAGTCATGGAAATATCAATCGGTTCCCGAAAAATAGCGATATAATGTAATTTAAATATTAGAAATAAGAATAAACTCGCTGTGCCCACGACTAGGCTACTCACTGCATTAATGTATCGTTTGAAGGGCAATGTATACGCTTCTACAGCAAAACTCCGATTGAGTTCCAAAAATTATCAATAAATAAATTAAAACAAATTGTCAAACATATCCTTTGTAAAGAGGCTTACAACAAAATATCAGAATAACTTGAGGATTAAAATTATTGTTAAAACTTGTTAGTTTTCGATTTCGACCTAACAAGGTAAAGGTTTCTTGTCCGCTTCTTTACCTACTTTACCTTATAAAGAATGAAGTGAACAAAAATTCTAAGTGATTACTTTATTTTCTAGTTTTGTTTATGTAATTTGAATTTTGCGACGTGTCCAAGAGTCCTGTACCGTGATCATATTCTAATATGAAGCAAGGAAACTTATACATTTTTCAGGAATACCTTTACCATGCCATAACATAAATTGTGTCATTTTGAAATATCCAACAAGGTCCTGTAAAACAGACTGCTATGTGACTACACTAACCATGTAGAATACACACTTTATATTAGAAGTAGCTCTTTTTGTAACATTTGTTCCCCCGGCTATCTGATTCTGTTAGTCATCGTTAGAATCTGTAATAAATTACTTAGACTATAATAATATAGAGACATGAATTTACAAATGTTTAAATTAAAACTTTAAAAAATGTTTATTACAAAATGTTATTAAAGTCTTGAGGAATTTTTATATGATGAATTATAATTAGTTGTTAAATTTTTGGATGGTTATTGGACATGTTTTCTGCAAAAGAATATCTTTATCTTTAAAAGAGTTGTGCAGCGTCAACGGTCGATAACTGTAGGTTATCGACTCGAGATGCACAAAGAGATGAGTTTTGTATATCTTATCTTGCAATTTGTTCATTTGCGTCAACACCGACGAGTTTTAATAGTAAATAAACAAATAATGTATTTCGCTTCTTACAAAGAGCTTTCTTCTTATTTATCGTACATAGCATATCGAATTTAAAAAAAATTGTAAGCCATGCTGTTTCGTGCAAATAATACGGACAAACAAATTTCTGAAAAACTTTAAAAAATAGCCGTGAGGCTTTTCAGGGTTAAAAGAGTCACCAAGCTGTTGCACTTGGTTTCACCTGCGCCCAGTTACCATGACAACCTTGTGCTTGTGCCGAACACCCTGTATCTCTATCTACATAGAGTAGTGGGTACATCTAGCTCTACTAAGGGCGCGTTCCCACTGTGGCGAGACGACAGGAAGTCGTGCAGTAAAGGCCAAATTAATTAGATAAATGGGATGGTTGAATATTAGATGACATTTATTTACATGCTTAAATTTAATCTTGTTAGTAAAATTTGAGATTCTTGTAACTAGATTTTGTAATGATAATTTATTGAATGTATTCTGAAGTTTATGTGACATGAATAATTGAAATGTGTTTTTATGTGCTGTGTCTGTACATAAAAACCTATGACGTATCTGTTATATGTAATGTCTGTACTTACATTTATGGTGAACAACCGAAATAAAAGAAATTGAATTGAAAAGCAACGTGGCTCGTATATTTAAAAATGGAGGTGTTCACATATAGGACGACACGATTAACTGTCGTCCACGACTTTTTTAGTTGTCACGACAGATTGTAGTTATAATGGGAACAGCTAGCACGACAGTCGTGAAACGATAAAAAAACGTCACGTTCCATATCGTGTCGTTGTTGTGATGTGCAAATGACAAAGCGACTGCCGTGAACCATAAAATGTAGTCACGATCCAATAGGAACACCTAGTTACGATAATCGTTTAACGATAAACAAGATCCGTCAAGTGCGAGGTTGTCAAGGTACCTACCGATATAGACTTCTCGATTTAATGAATACCTAACAATAGTAGGTACCATACTAAAATTTTAGATGGATTGCTCTGCGTATTTCGGAGATTAGGTAAATTTTCCGACTTTTTTTCAAAATATTTCAAAACGTGTGTACCTACTCTACAGAAATTTCATAAACTGTTTTGAAACCTTTCATTTTATACCTCACTCGGTTAGGTAGCCTCCCTTTTGTAAATGATTACCCCCCTTTTGACCATTTTTCAAACAGTGTATTTTTTACAGACTTCTCTATAATTTTCCCAGTGGGAACGCGCCCTAACGCAAGGTGCGGCCCGTGACTCAGCCTGTATGCGGGTTTATCTGATAAATAACCGATACCTCCGCACATAATGCAATTTAGATCTATTATTATATCAAGTGGTCTCTTCCGCAAAACACGGCTTTTGTGGCGATTGTCAGCTGCAACGTAGAAGGTTGTGTGTTTGATTCCCGCCTCGGTACAAATGTTTGTACGATCGCAGTTTATGTGTTCTGGGTGTTTTCTATGTATAGCTTAAAATATCTATCCCTTTTAACCTCGAACCCCCCTGTTTTCGAAAACCGCTAAAAACGTCGTTTTACGTCTAGCGATAGAATGCTTTTGATTAGGTTGATTCTGTTTACTTTTTCTTAAAGCTATTGAAACAAGCTATAAAACTAGTTATATTTATAAATGTTTTGTATTTATTTTATTTACGCAGACCTTTCTTTCATAAAGCTCAAAACCAGAATATTATTATAAATAAAGAAATATTTTGAAGTGGGACATATGTCTCGCTTCGATGTTTATGAGATTTGTAATATATTGTATTAAGGATTCATTGGTCATCTCAGCCCGCACCTCACTCAGCCCGCGGGCCGAAACGTCCACTACGAAATTTTAATAAAAAAATATATAGTCAACTCAGCCCGCGGGCCATATCGACCCCTTCGAAATGCTTTTTTTGTACATCAGTCATCAAGTACCTATAGCACAAGCTCGACGATTATTTATTCATTTACCGTATTACCGTTAATTTATACAGGGTGCCACGGAAAGGGTGTACTAAGCCGAAAGGGGATGATTCTGGACATCGAGGGGGTCAACGTTTGATGTACTTAAAAATTTTTAAATTTCGAACATTTTTTTAAATTAAATTATTGCACGAGTCTGTGTCAAAGAACACGAATAGGAAAGAAAATCGTTATTTTCGCACGAAAAATATTATTCAAAATAAAAAAAAATCGTTATTCGCGAGTTCAGTGATACCCCTCGTAGTCCAAAATCACCCCTTTCGGCTTTTCCGTGGCACCCTGTATTAATAAACTAGTTTCTGCCCGCGGCTTCGCATGCGTTGTTTGTAATGGAACGTTTATAGATTTTAAGGTTTAAACTGATTTATGAATAAAACATACCCTGTTTTACCCCAGGCCTAGAACTACATCTATGCAAATTTCAGCCAGATCCGTTTAGTAGTTTTGGCGTGAAGAGGTAACAAACATCCATCCATCCATCCACCCATACATCCAAACTTTTGCATTTATAATATTACTAGCTTCTGCCCAAAGCAACTTTTGTATCTATGGAAACGCTTAAAGGTGATTTCTATCCCATGAGAACTGATCTATGTGATAAAAAGTAGCCTATGTTTTACTCCAGGCCTAGAATTATCGGTATAAAAAATTTCAGCCCAATCTGTTCAGTAGTTTTGTCGTGAAGAGGTAACAAACATCCATCCATCTATACATCCATCCAAACTTTCGCATATAACTTTATAATATTAGTGTGATTATGTGATTGTGATGTGATAAAAAGTAAGAGGCATTCCCCTCCGTTCCAGGCATCGGTGTAATAGACTTCGAGTCCTGGCGGCCGGTCTACCGCCAGAACTTCGGCGTGCTGCAGCCGTACAAGGACGTCTCCTACGAGATCGAGAGGAGCAGGCACTGGCTGTGGCAGAAGAAGTGGATCCAGGACCAGGTGCGCATCTCCAGTAGCCTCAGCATGACCTGCGGCTTGGTATACCAGCAGAGGCCGCGCTTTTGTTATTTTCAAAGTCATCTGAGACATAGTGTTTAAAATTTTGGTAAAAAGATATACATTACCCGAGAGCTGGTGAGTATCTGGCGCAGCGCATCAGCATTGCCATACAGCGGGGCAACGCAGCCAGCGTAGCGGGGACGCGACGACTGGTGTTGATATGGATCAGTTGAACTAGCTGTAGATTGTTGGCAACAGTCTGCAGTTAGCTCAATTGTTTCAATTGTAAATACTAGTGTAATTTTATTTGTGAATAAAGGCTTCTACCATTAAAAAAAACAGGGTGTAGTCTAGTCAAAGTTGCATTCAGTTACAAAGATCTAATGAAGTTCAGTCGATAGAAAAAACATCCCAAAGTTACCCCCTTTTTGTAATGTTTTTTTTGACGTGACAACGTCTTATAATTCGATAGAGCCGGCTGCACGCACGAAAAAACATGACTTCATGCGGCGTTACCTCGCTCTGAGGCGTTCCATGTAAGGCTTGAAGTGCAAGCGAGAGCACTCGACATCCGTCTCTCTCCTTCTTGAGTGAGCGATGCGTCTGCGTGGACAGCTGCTATACTATAGTACATTTACATGTTTTGATCGAGTATCAAATGCTACCATTCCATCAGTATTTTCTTAACACGTTGTCACGTTCAACTATCGTCAGTAAACCGACTTTACAGACAACCAATTATTTTTTCACGATTACTGACTGAACTACTGACATTTTACACTTCTTTTTGGTACCTAACTAATGGCTCCTTCTATTTACAATAAACTGCCAAAATCACTTCGAGAACTACCAGTCACACTGTTTCGGAAAAAGTTAAAACTACTCTGGAAGGTAAATGCTACAACATGATTTCGTAGGTACCTACCCACTTTTGATTTGATTTGAACCTTTAAACGTTTCCAGAAACAATGCGTGCGAAGCCGCGGGCAGAAAATAGTCTAAATAAAACGACCAAATACAACTTTAAACAAATAGATAATCCAAAACTAAAACAATCAGACAAGCAGATGATATGTTTTAGAAACAAAAGCACGGAACAAACTTACAAACAATTCGCAACTGTTACAATAGTTGGGCTATTTCTGGGCAGCTCCAGTTAGCGTGGTACTGGTAGGTATTAAGCCGCTGCCCCACCGCGGCGCACGGTGTGCACGAGCACGCGGCGCATTTTAGCTGCGTGGGTTCGTTTGATTGACATCGTGTGTTTACGTTTCCACGGGAGCACACACTATATATGAAAATTAACCCACGACTATGCGCACAACTGTAGGGCAGCACAGTTTTGACGTCTCACTTCCCGCAGTGAAGCTATACACGCGTGTACCGCGTGCAAAGCGTCGGCAGCGTGAGGTTGAGCTGTTTGGGCAAGCCACACGTGTAGCAATGACGTCATTAATCTCGTATTCGTGCGTAGCGTGTTCGTGTGTTGTAGTGGATATTATCACACACATTTTCTCAAGCTAGACACACGTGCGTAACCTGTTCGTGTGCAGTAGTGGAGCAGCGGCTTTAGGTAGGTATAATGGTGCGCCTACGTGGAATTGACTGCCCTTAATTACTGCACATGCAAGCTGCACTGATTCTGCATCATTAGGAATGATCGAAATAGGCAGACGCCATGCTCACTGATTTGTGTCAAGCTATTATGACCAATGTAAGTGTAATGATGAATGATAGACCTATCATCATTATCTCCAGCCGAATGACGTCTCAGGATCTCAAGCAGCGCGTAAGAATCGACCCCTTCATCTCTACCATCGACTAAGGGAACCTGCCGGAGGCAGGTTAGCAGCTTCCTCCCAGGAAACACCAATCCGCCCGCTGGTGGTTATGTCAAAACTCCATGTCCCTTCCACTCCAGGAGAAGCAGACGTACAGCCTTATGGATATTCCGTTCACTCGCACCAAGCGGTTCTCCTCCATATTTACCATTCGCACTGCTAAGGTTTGGAACTCGCTGCCTGCTTCTATTTTTCCCGTCAACCACAACCTGGTTCTCTTCAAGACGATAGTGAATAGGTGTCTTCTAGACCTTAACCCAACGAAGCTCTATTCACAATGAAAAACCCATTGTTGCAAGTTCAGCAGTGTAGTGCCGGCTTAGAATGTGCACCAACTCTTCCCGTGGGTGTCGTGAGAGGCGACTAAGGGATATCCACCGGGGGCGGGCAGCAGCGCCCCCTGGCGAACCATTCTACCACCGAACTGCGATCCCTAACCCGCAAACCTAGCGTGAGGATTATGGGCATTCCCCCCATGAGATAAAAGCCAATATTGCGCTTATCAGGGGGCGGCTTGCGTCTGAGGCACTGCTGGACGCAACCCGCAGACCTCCCCCTGATAAGCAGTTTACCAATCTAGGCTGTTGAGGTATACCAATCTAGGTTCAGCAGTGAGCGTACGGAATGACTATCTAGTTGTTCTGGACGTAGACCTACAATAATTCGAAATGTTGTATATAAATAAATAATAATAATAAATAGTGCAGGACAATTCACACAGCATTATCTAGCCCCAAGCTAAACAGAGCTTGTGTTATGGGTACTAGATAACTGATATACTTAATACAATACACTACATAGATAGATATATTTTTTATTATACATAGAAAACATCCAGAACGCCCTGACGCCCTTTAAAAGTTTTTATTTAACCTGCCCTGTTAGTATGTGTGGAACAAATCTTGCAACTGAATTTTAAACCAGATATCCTCAACCGATTGAGCGGAAATTTGGCATACTTATCTAAGTTCCGTGACAATGTAATATAATGGTACCATGGAGCTGGTCTGATGATTCTAATGTAATTTTCACTTGTCACTTCATTTTTAATCTTATGTAACTAATGTAATTGCTTAAGGCGAATAGTAGGGGTGATAGTGGCGCCACTACATATTTAGTTTTATAATTACGTTATACAAAGGAATTATCAAAAAATCGGACCGCGCGTAGACGATATCTATCATAAGCTTTTTTTAAGTGTATCTTTAATAGTTTTGAACTGTATTATTTAGGCAGATACTTGTTTCAAGAGTTCAGTTCCTATTGGTGGCCACCAAGCTCTCCAAACAAGGTTTTTGATTGAATAACACAAAACAAAACTATTACAGATACATTAAATAAAAGCTTGTGATAGGTATCGTCTACCAGCGGTCCGATTTTTTAATCATTCCTTTGTATAACTTAATGATTAAATTAAATATGTAGTGGCGCCACTATCACCCCTACTATTCGCCTTAATTAAATCAATAAATACAAATAGGTGGAGACAGAAGGTGGCCAAAGCAACTAACGAAAACGACGAACGTATTATTATAACCACCTCCTCGCCTCGAGACAAATGTTTGTTCGCGCTGCAGACATTTGTTCCGGGTGTTCTGGAGGTTGATGAAGGCCAATAATGCGCAGGGGCAGGCCTGCGTTTAGCAGTGGACCAATACAGGCTGTTTAGGTTGAGGTTCTGGAGGTTTTCTATGTATAATAAAAAAATATCGATCTTTTTAATGTATTGTATTAAGTGACCCGAGAGCTGGTGAGTATCTGGCGCAGCGCATCAGCATTGCCATACAGCGGGGCAATTCAGCCAGCGTCTTGGGGACGCTTCCAACTGGCTGTGATATGGATCAGTTGAGCTACCTGTAGATTGTTTGCAACAGTCTGCTGTTAGCTCAGTTGTTTTAATTGTAAATACTAGTGTAATTTTCTTTGTGATTAAAGGCTTCTGCCATTTATTTCTTGTATTAAGTATATCAGTTACCCATAACACAAGCACTGCTTACGACAGCTGTCTTCTGAAATGTACCTAGATCACGACGAGTACTACAATTTACGTTTAGAAATCTGGCAGCATTTGTGCTGGATGTGTATTTAAAACAGATACAGTTAGATACAGAACCCTTGAAAAGAAAAAAAAAGAGATTCGGACGAGATGTCCCCTTCACTTTTGGTTGAGGGTACAAGTGATCCGAATCTAAAACCAAGAGATTTTATATTCGGACGAGATGTACCCCTACTCAAAATTGAAGTGGACATCTCGTCCGCGGATCAGTTTGAGATTCGGACCAGATGTAACCCTTACCTTGTGTGAATTGTAGACCATTATTTATTTATTAAAAAAATATTAGTTGTTCATAATTCTGTAGTTAAGTCGTAACTAGTGCGGTGTCCCAGTTATAGCGATAATGGCGACAGCAGATACACGTTGGGCAATGGGATGACGGACTTACCTAAAATACGGATGTCATCACTACAAGAGTTACTAACTCCTACCCGCGGGTTTGCACGCATTTTACCAAGATAAAATGTAGTGGGTTTTCCAGGTTGGACTTCCTGCGTGCTAAGTTTAAATCTATCTACTTAGCTGTTAATTAGATAATGGTGATTTCTTTTATAATAAATAAAAAAATAATGCTGGGCAATCCACACAGCATCATCTAGCCCCAAGCTAAGCTTGTGTTACAGGTACTAGATGACTGATATTCCTAATACAATAAATTGCATGAATAGATATTTTTCAATAAAAGTACATAGAAAATAATTGAATAATAGGTAATTTCAATTGAATAATAATGTTCAATTACAATTTTTATGCATGTAGTTAGATAATGATAGGTAATTTTATTTTATGTCTCGAGAAATAAAAGACTTGTTACACTATTTTATTATACTTGTGTACCTAAGTAGGTATGTTTGTCCCTTCCTCCCCAAAGGATTAACCGATATAATTTGTTTGAAAAGCGTCTAGTAACCGTCAGTAACAAAATATATCGCCATTATTTATCTTGAGCTAGATTCTTTGAATCTATGAGGCTTTTGTGATTGCTTTTAGGTGTTTTTAACAGATTATCAAGAGCTTGCAATTTGAATAAGTAACTACATTTTTCATTATGAATAGGTAAGGTACCTAAGGTCAACATTGGACCTCCTGTCTGCGGGCTGTTACTATAATTTTTTCTTACGAGAAAAACCCGCAACTTTGGCTCTACCCGGGATTTGAACCCAGGACCTCATTATCAGCGGTTAAACACGCAACCGCTAAACCCACGAGGCATTCACCCGTCTGCGCACACACTTGTGCACTATCCTATGGTCTTCATTCTTTAAACATTCCAATGTTTGGTTCCAGGCCAAGCGCCGCTTCGAACGTTCAGCGCGCGCCTTCATGCAGTCCACGCTGGCCCTCGCCAAGGAGCTGCGGCCGCGGGCGCTGTGGGGGTACTACGGGTTCCCCTACTGCTTCAACATAGCCAGCAATAACATGAAGGAAAGCTGTGCGAGAAACGTGCCGGAGGAAAATGACCAGTAAGTCTTAGCTGTAGAGTCTTCTACTGGCATTTTTTTACTTCTTGTACTTGCTGCTGTAGGTCACTATCTCTCGATGATGGTTCACCAATACGGTATGACTTCATAAGAATAAAATAGAAAATACTTTATTGCGCACTTAAATGAAATGATAAGAATTACCAACAAATCAACCGACTTATCGGCCTACAGCGAGATCTACCAGACACCCTTGAATGGTTAGGATCATCGGATTGTAGGAGGCGATCTATGTGCTTTAGTATTTATTTATTTTTATTTATTTATTTACAAAACAGTAAACAGTAGTAACATCATCGAAGGAAAAATAAAAGGAAAACGAGGAAAGGTCAAGAGTTAGATCAAGGAGAAAGTCGCTGTCATTTATTTATTTATTGCATAGACAACAGCTTGGCTCTTTAATCACACTATCACGTCATCACATCACACTAATATTATATATGCGAAAGTTTGGATGGATAGATGGATGGATGGATGGATGTTAGTTACCTCTTCACGCCAAAACTACTGAACGGATCGGGCTGAAATTTTGCATACAGGTAATTATTCTAATCCTGGAATCAAACATAGGATACTTTCTGTCCCATAAATCAGTTCCCATGGGATAAAAATCACCTTTAAACGTTTAAAGAAACAACGCGTGCGAAGCCGCGGGCAGAAGCTAGTTTATAATATTCTTAACTTGTCAACACCTCTCATTTCACGGGATAGTCATAACAGCATCTTGAGGACTGTGGCAGAGAAACTATCATCTCCACTCTGAAGGTACTTTGTGGTGAGGGTGGTCAATGTAGGAAAATACTTCCCGCATTGATTATCCTCAGCTTCAGCTGGTTCCTGTCACAGTTCTGTATTATGTTTCTTTTCTTTTTCTATTTCTATTTTGTTGTGTGTGTTTTGAAATATGTGTGATTGTAAATATTTTGTCGTGAACCTATGGACTAGTATTGTCTGAAATAAAACATTTAATTTATTCCAGAGTCAGCTGGCTGTTCCACGAGAGCACAGCCCTTTACCCTTCGGTGTACAGCTCGAAAGACCTGACCCCGTCTCAGCTGGCGTCTCTGATTCGCGGCCGCGTCCGGGAGGCGGCGCGGTTTCAGAGGCGTGTCCTACCTTACTTCTGGTACAAGTACAGAGATGCGCAGCAGTTTCTTACCGAGGTTAGTCGAACAAGCTACATGGGATGTGCTGGTCAGTGAACGGATAAAACATGGAAGCTTTACGAACTAAATTCGTTCGCAGCATACAACAGACAAGCGCCGCATCGACACCACCGCGCACTTTGCTTCTGGGTCATTTTCTAGTGCAAGGAATCCTTCCATGTTTTTTTTCGTTCACTGGTGCTGGTATGGTTAAGAGAATGAAAGCTGTAGTGACATTACCGAGAACCGACAGCCGTTTGGGTAAACTGCGAAGCAGCAATGTGTATGTGTCCAAGTGTCGATGAAGTGTTATGACGATATGACGGACACTTGGTCGTCCATTCATCACGTTCTATTCAGCACGTGAGGCTCGAAAGAGGGGGAGGGGTTCGGAAAAAATCACGAAATATCACAAAAGGGAGGGGGGTAAAGTAAAATGTCACGTCACGTGTATTTATTTCTTCGTTGCACGCGCGATTTCTAAACCGGACAGGCAGCCATTTTATCACGCTGCCAAATTTTCCAAAATTAAATTAGATCAAGTACATATACCTACCTGTGTTTAGAGATAACTTTCTAAAATAATTTTTGATGCTGTTTTGTAACTTAAAACAATACACTTGATTTTGGGGAAGGGTCTAAAACCTCACCATGTATCACCAGGGGTGAGAAGTATTATGCTTAAAAACATCACGTGATTTATGGACCCCCCTTACCGACTGCTGATGCAAATCGGAAGCGAATAAAGACAGAAAGCTATGATGCTCTTAAGAGGAGGCCCAGGTGCAGCAGTTCACTAGCATTCCTTATCATTTAGGTCTTCGGCCAAGTCAATCTATTCAAATTGACTTGGCCAAAGACCTAAATGCTAGACACATATAGCAAAATAAACACATCGTAGCAATCGCTATTGACGTGTTTATTTGAGGAGTTGGCAACTGAATGGATCTGAGTGCCAATCGAAGTAGATACAATGATGGATAGGGCAAATCTAATCTTGTTGCTACTCGTGTATTTTCATATGGGACATTGTATATTTTTAGGTGGTAAAAAGTGGTAAATGGTGAATGGTTTTGGTCCTCCTAAAACGGGAAATTAAACTAGCTAGTACCTTTATATACCTACCAATGTAAATTTAATAAAGCCCCTTTGAATTAAATTGGATGTTTTCATTCCAGGTTGATCTAAACACAGCTCTAAAGACATTCTACGAGTCCAACGCAACAGGTTTCATAATCTGGGGCAGTTCAAACGACGTGAACACAGTCGAGAAATGCAACAAACTTCTCGACTACATTGAAAATGTATTTGGTCCAGCCGTCGCTAAATATACCAAACCTCTTCTAAGAGAGCCTTCTGTTTCTGATAATGATATAAGTGGAACTACAGTCAATGATGAAGTATCTACAACTACAGATAATAGAGTTAAAGTACTAGATCCAGAATATCATTGGATACCGCCAGAAAACTACACGCAAGATATAAAAGATCATGTAGCAGAGGAAATTAATAAAAAGTTGACAAATTATACAGAAACTGGTGACAACACAGTATCAGATAACAATGTACTTATCGATTTGATACTTAATTCAATATTATACTATAATGTAAGTTATGTAGAAAATAATACTAAAAGTAATGTAGATAGTGAGATAACTAAAGCGCAGGAAGTAAATGGTTTATTAAATGAATCATTCATTAGTACAACTACACAGGAAAGTAAAACTTTTGAAGATCTAGAAACTATTTCGAGCACAGAAGGAGCAAATTCGTTTGAAGCTACTTCTGTCGATCAAACACAAGCCACAAATTCTGATAGCCCATCAGATATTACGACCGAGGAATCTGTAAATAAAAACAAAAAGAAAACTTCGACCCAAAATAGGCAATCCATGGACGATGCTGATCTAACAACGGAAAACTCGTTAATTACTGAAAGTACAGAATTAAAATTAAATGACCCTACACAAGCATCCACTGATTATACTTTAGGATTCAGTGACCATACGACAGAAACATTGAATAAAGAAGTCACAACAGAAAGGAACGACCTTTCTACAAATAATATTGAAAGTACCGAGAAACGTAATGAATATTCAAACGCAGTTAGTTTGGAAACCTCGACTGCCGCAGAATACTATGAAACAAGTAACAGTCAAACAAATGCAAATAATGAAACTGGAAGTACAACAACAGAATCGAATACTTTTAATCAATCTGAAGTAACTGCCAATGCACAATCTGATCTCAATGTAAACAACGAAATTATTGAAATAAATAAAATAAGCACAGAAGCTCCCGAAACAAAAGTCAAAGACAGTGAATCAAATCAAGAAGAAAGTACAAAAGGACCAGAATTTATGACAGAAACAGACAGTACAACATTACATAAAGAGACATCGCTGGCACCTCCGACGACGCCAAATCAGGTGGTTGTTTATGTCTAAGATATTGTATTAACTATTGCACTCGTTGTTTTGCACATCTTAACTTTCGCAGCTTTTGTTTGCACTATTGTATTAACTCTTTTGCCTGTGTTTGGTTTAACTTTTTAATCTATTTTATTCGTGTTTTTAGCTTTCAATGTATTAACAAAATCTTCACTGTTTGTCGTCGCTATTTTAATCTGAACATTTTTATTCCGATCTCATACTTGTACTTATTACAGTATCTAGATTAATATTGTGTTTTTCCACTGTGTGTTTTAATTTATTTATTCTTATTATGACTAACATCTTTTGTGTCAGGTATTTAATGTGTGTGTTCTTTATCTGTCTAGGTATCGGGGTCAACAACGCGAGTCTCTAGACCACAATCTCTATTCTGTTTCATTTTCTATATCTATTCTTTATCAAAATGTTTGTGCTCTGTATTCGGTCAGTGTTCTTGATTTATTGTGATTAATATTTTATCTGTGATATGATATTTAAAGTTGTAAATATTGTTGATAGTTCTGCTGTAAGGAATAATAATAAAGAATTTAATGTTCATAATTATTTAAGAGCTGTGATGTGTTTTCTCTTTATCTTTACAAGCCTTACGTGTACGTATCTATTTGAATCAGATGTAGCCTTTATGTTTTTCTACCTACTCTATTTTCTACATCTGTTCGAGTTTTATCAGGAAAAAGCAAAACCCTTTCTTATATTTCCATTTTTCTAATTTTTTTATCATTATGCATTGACATTCAATTTTACCAACTGCCAGATAAAAATATATAAACATCCGCACATATTTGCTCCGGGTGTTCTGGGTACCTATTTCCACGTATAACAAAAAAAATATACATATCTATTTAATTTATTGTGATGATGGTAATGTGCTCCTAGCCGAATTTCGACCACGGCGGCCAGTCTCATAGGAGACTAGCCAGTTGCGCAAGACATTATTATAGTGCACGAGTGTGTGCGCATACACAGGTGCACTCTCTAATCTCTCACTCTCATAATCCGATGGGGCGACAGACCGACACGACCGGGGAGAGGTCAGATGCAGGACCAACGGCTCAACGTGTTTTCCGAAGGCAGGGGGGTGTAACACCGCCAACTTTCTGACTCCGGGCTGCTACTATTAATAATTTATTCTATTAAGTATATCAGTCATCTAGTACCCATAACACAAGCTAGCAGCTTGGGAGGCGGGGCTAGATGATGCTGTGTGGATTATCCAGCATTATTTATTCATAAGGCTTCCAAACTCTTTTACCACTAATAGTCCTGCGTTAGCTAAGACCATTTTAAAAAGTCTTGTCAAGTTATAAAAGATCTATTATTTAAATAAAACACCTCTAAACAATCAAAAACTATATCAAAAATCAACACCCGCACAAAACAGAAACACAATAATTCTTAAACAACAGCGGCATCTCATCGTCCGAGATGAAGTTCCTATCGGGACGGACGCTCGCGAAGTGGTTGAACACCGGCTCGGAGATCACCCTGAAGTCAGCTTCGGAGCACTCTTTGATTCGGGCGATGTCCTTGAAAACAAATATAAAACATGAAAATCCACACCATCTACAGCCTATTATGCTGGTCCACGGTTGGACGCAGGCATCTCGCTGTTAAGCGCCTTATTTACTAGACTTTTATAATGTGGGGGTAAACTTCAGTTGGTAGAATTGTTTTGCAGGAGGAACTGCTGCCCACCCCCAGGTGGATATCCCTTAATCGCCTCTTACGACGCCTGCGGAAAGAGTTGAGGTGTTGCAAATTCTAATCCAGGGGCCACAATAAATCAAACCATTATAAATGCAAAATTTGGAAGTTCTGATGTTTACATGTTAATTACCAGTCCACGACAAAGAAACTGAACGAATCTGGCGGGAATTTTGCATAGATGTAATTCTAGACCTAGAACACAATGGTCTACTTTTAATTCTGGAAAAACGCGTGCGAAGCTGGTAATATTATGAAGACGAATGTAACTCTGTCTCTCTGTTCTTTTCACGAGGAACGACTACGAGGAAACAACTAAATGGATCTTCTGAATTCGTGGGAGGACATAAGTTACTTTTTATCCCAGAAAAATAGTGAGATGCCGCGCAGAAGCAAGCGGTTCAAAGATCTTTATTTATACTCAAAAATGAACAAACAAGTCCACTAACAATGAGTCTACATTGGTATCTAAAAATAAGTATTATTTGAGAGGGTTACGGAATATCTCCGGTGTTTAACAATCTGGACAACAAAGGTTACAAACACGTAGGAAACAACTAAGTGACTCAACAAAAGATTGGTAAATAATAAGTATTAGTACTATACTAATATAGTGGGTATGTTAGATAACAACAGTGTACGTCGCGTCGTAATTGCATGCCTGGCGCAAAAAATCATGGAGTGGTTGTTTTTGCTTTTGTATTTTATACGATACCTGCTGCGCCCCGCGGCTACGCCCGCGTGGAAATTTAAAATTATCACTTAGGGGTATGAAAAATAGATGTTGGCCGATTCTCAGACCTACTCAATATGCTCACAAAATTTCATGAGAATCGGTCAAGCCGTTTCGGAGGAGTACGGGAACGAACATTGTGACACGAGAATTTTATTTACAAGATGTATAATGTATTTATAAGCAGCAAAACCACAATCCTGTTGCTAACAAAGCAAAGTAGGCATAATACCTTGCGCAGTTCCGCGAGAGTGTGAGCTGTGATGATGAAGGGGACCTTCTGCTTGATGATGCAGTTGATGGCGGGGGGCCAGGGGTCCTTGCCGGTGTACACCGAGGAGCGCTGGATTGAAGGGTTGAAGGCACACACTAGAATGACGTAAGCATCAAGATATTAGAAGACGTAAATTATCTATAGGTTAATAGAATGGTGATAAAATTGCAATACGAATTCTACAAAATTCGTCATCACACTACTTTTATAAAGGCGAATGTTTGTGTGTATGTATGTTACTACTTTACGCTCAAACGGCTTAACGGATTTGAATGAAATTTGGTAACTCAACCCTAAAAGCTTATAATATTAGTTTACTGCTGGACGCAGGCCACCCGTGATACAATACTTTATTTAAAACACCAAGTTACAAGTCAGAAACAAAATGATCTAAAGGTAAGCAGTAAAATATTCAATATTGACCTTAAATAAAAGTATCTAATACATACAAATATACTTACTTATTTAATTGTATAGTAACCTCATTTATAATAAAATTAAATAATAGGCAATGCGTAGAACTTGTCTGCAGAGTGAAAAGATAAGCGCCTTATTAGCTTTTATCCCATGGGGTAATGCCCATAGTCCCCATGATGGGCATGCGGCTTGGGCATCGCAGTTTAGTGGTAGAATTGTTCTGCAGGGGGCCCTGCTGCCCGCCCCGGTGGATATCCCTTAGTCCTCTCTTACGATACCCGCGGGAATATTTGGGGTCGTGCAAATCCTAAGCCCACACAGCAATGACTTCCACGTTTTAGGATTTAAAACAATGAATAGTTTAGTAAGGTAGACCTTAGTTTCTGAGAAGCAACGAGGCAAAGACCATATTTAGGATAGGTTGTAGAAAGTCTTACCAAGATCAGGAGACACGAATTCCTCGCTGGAGCGATACTCGAAGTAATTCTTCTTGTCTTGGAAGCTGAACACGACGCGACGCCGGTTCTTGTGGCAGGTGTCGCAGAGCCTGTGATCAAGAATATTAAGCACTTTAACTAAGGCCATTTAAAGTCACTACGATCTTCGGAGCTGCACACATATGGAGATACCAATTATACTTACCTTTAAGTAAGACTCTACATATAGGGTTTGTTTTAAAATTTATTGCAATAATACAGGTTTTGATTTATTGATTTTTAGTGTTTACTGACACGTAGGTACTTTTCTGCTTTCTGTGTGTGGAAACTTCATTGAAATCTTTATACCTATAAATACAAGCCCCCATCTCAATCTCGACCTGAAGTAAATCAACGCCAACGAGACATTTTTGTTGACGAAGTGAGATTGCGAATATTGCGATAGCATCAAGTCCAAAAAGAACCACACCAAGTCCCACCTGATCCTCCCAAGCAGATCCAGCGGCAGATCCCCAGGGTTCAGAACAGGACTGATGAGCACCACCCTCAGTTCCTCCACATCAGGCCGCAGGTGCAGGAAGAACACCTCCCACTTGTTGAGGGCATCCGCCTCGAACTGAAGCTCGGCTCCGACCACGTGGATGGTGAAGGATGACCTCTAGGAAGACAATAATGAGGTTAGGGTACGAATATAGTGGGAGGGTATAGTGGAAATCAAATTCTAGTAGTCTACATTCAGAGTCTTTGGTAAAAATAAAGACTGCTATTCAAAAAATATTGTAGAGATCTCTGCATGTGAAAAAACCCAAATAAATCACACTAATATTAGAAACGCGAAAGATTTTTGTATGTTTGTATGGAGGTTTGTTACATTTTCACGCCATAACGGCTGAACCGCTCGGGCTGAAATTGTGCATAGATGTAGCTCTACGCCTGGAATCAAACATTTTTAACCCATAAAGTGCCATGAGATAGAAATAACCGTTAAACGTTTCCATCGAATTTTATCAATTTGATGGTATTGGGAGTAGGATAGACAGTCAAGAAGCCAATGGAAAATAAACTTTGCTGGAACTACAAAGACAAGGTAAAACAAACCATATGAACTCCGTTGCTAAGGTTCATCTTCGACTTGCAGAGTTGGTGGCAGTAGGCGGCGGTAAGAGGCGCAGTGGCGAGCTGAGTGAGCGCCGCGTATTGAATGTCGTTCATGTCTGCAACAAGATCGCCTGATAATCTCTTAGAAGATCACCTGGGGGTGGAAAGGGAAAAGGTTTCTCGTACTTCTACAAATGGGTCTCGCCATGACCAAATCACTTCTGGAATGAATTAGAAGCTCTCTGTTCTTCTAATTTTTTTTTATTTTGGTTTTAATTTTGGTATTGATTTTTATTTTGTATTTAATTTTTATCATGAATTTAATTTTTATCATTTTATCACTCGAATATGGACACTCTAACTTATTTTTTGTATTATAATTTATTGTTGTCTGAAATGAACGAATTGAATTGAATTGAATATGGTCCGATGACCGTTTTTAATAATTAGAGTATTGAATTTTGTGTATCATGTACGGAATTTTAATAAACGTCTCCTTTGTACCATATAATTCACCTACACAATAAAAATCCCTCACCAATCTTCTCCTCATACATAGCCGCCAGCACCTCATTCATCTTCTCCGGCAGCGGCGGGGTGAGCCCGCGGGTGGGCAGGGTGGGCTCGAGCCGACCTCGCGTCTGCTGGTAGCCCACCAGGCGCGCGTACAGGTGGTAGGACTTGCACCAGCGCCCGTGGGACTTGGGGAGGTGGGTAGGGTTGTCGGTGCAATACGATATCTGTGGGGGAAATAAATTTGAACCTTGAGATGATTTGAATAAAAAGTACCTACTGTCTTCAATGCAAATAATAATTGTTTTTGTAAAACAACTCTTATACCTATTTCTACTAGAATTTTCTTCTTTCATTCTCTAAAATCGGTAATTATATTAATTTCATCAACATCATCAGCCTATATTAGTCCACTGCTGGCCTTCCCTAATGAGCGCCATAACGCCCACGCCGTCTTCAGCTTGCTATTTATTTATTTGCACACGATTCACAAAATTATACAAAATGGTGGGCAAAACGCCGATGTATTTTCTACCTGCCGCCAGCCACCAAACATGGATAAGGTATATTGACAGAAATCGCGACAGCCATTGCTATCGAATAAGACACGAATGAAGACTTACGCACCCGGCGCGGCGGCGTAAGTACATAATAGTAGATACTCTTTTAGGACAGCGGGACTACCATTAAAAACAATTGAAATTTTGCCATATCGACATCGAAGAAGATATTTCTTTCGAAAACTCTAGCGGTCCACCTAAAATGCAGTCTGTTTTCCACGGACAACGTGTATGTAGCTAAACATCAAGATTGTGCGTCTATTCTCACCTGTCCACACCCCTCGCAATCCCTCAGCTTGCTCTGTCTCCACTCCCGACAGCCCACCTCCGCACAGATCCTGGGGTAAAGCATGGCTTCCTGCTCCCACGGCACCAGCCGACGTTTCAGCACCTTCTCGCAGGAGACGATGGTCTGCATGCGGAGCAGACGGTACTCTTGGCCGGTGATGTGGCGGGCGTCGGCGTAGATGTGCTTTTGGTCTGGGAAATTGTCAAGTTATTGTTTGATTGGTATTGGCAAGAAAATAAATGAACGTTAACTTAAGCATTCGTTAGTATTTTATATGAATTTGACATTTTTAAAGGAAATAGCGTAGAAAAATTTCCTTGAAAATTTGTTAAAAACCCGCCAGATCTCTCTTCTGCTGTACACGGAAAGTACAACCTTCAAATCAGCAACAAAACTTTAGGAAAGAACAGTTTGTAATCTAGCGGGGGATGGGGATGGAGGGGGGGACTTACCTTTCAAATGAGCGATAGTAGACACAGCGAAACACAACGCCTGATGCTGCGTCCAATCCTCATCCTTATGCTTGGCTCCACAATAGAACACCAGGTTGCAGTAACCACAAGGCACTCTGACCTGCACCAACTCTTTATGGCAGACATGGCAAGCACTCTGCAAGAACACCTTACGAAAACTATACTTGTACACGTACTCCTCATTGTCATTTTTGACACGAGAAAAAGTCTCCTTCTCCGACTTTTCCTGTGGCTTTTTGGTTCTTTTAGCATCGGTTTGGGATTCTTTAGATTGTTTTTTAGCCTCAATTTCGGAGGAATCTTTTATTTTTACTTTGGCTTGTCTTTCGTTCGGTGTTTTATTCTTTTCTTTTTTGTAATCGATTCTATTCGATTGAGCAGGAATGTCGTGGTGGCCTAGCAAGTTTTTTGGCTGCGAAAGAGGGTTTACTTTGTCATCTCTTTTTCTATCCTTATCTGACTCATCTGCAGGCGCTGTGATGTTAATTTCGGGTTTGTTTGCTGCTAGATTTTTTTGACTTTCCTCGGTATTTTCATCTACAATCATTTCAAAGGTTTTGTTCACATCGTCCACACTAGATGTTAATGCATCTTCAAAATTATCGATGGGTGCAAAATCTAGCTGTTCTAGTGAATCAGAAAAAGTCTGTTCAGATAATAAAAAATCGGTAGATTTTTCAGGTAAATCTCTGCTTTTACTTTCATTATCTGTATCTGGTAATGAGTCACGCTGCTGTTTACCTTTTTCGGCAGATTGAGATTGTTGTTTGTCTTTATCAGTAGATTCAGTCTTTTGTTCAGTCTTATCTTGCTTTTCTTTTGTATCTTTGGTTTCAGAAGAAGCAGCGGTAACACTCTGTGACGTGGTACTTGGGGGTGCCGCTACCGGAGCAGCTTCTTGTTTTCCTTTCTTTTTAGATTTGCCCTTTCCTTTGTTGTCTTTTCTAGCAGGACACACAGGTGGAGCTTCAAATATGGGTTCCGTGGTTTTCTTTTCTGTGTCATCTGGCAATATCGTTTGTGATTCTGGCTTGTTCACTTCAGGTGTGGCAATTTCAATATTTTCAAACGTTTTTTCGCATTCAAGTCTATGAGGTTCATAATCTTTTTCCGCTTCTTCTTCATTTTTTTCCATTGCGGAGAATTCAGCTAAAGATCTTTCAATTGAAAGTCTTAGTCCTTCCATATCTTGATTCACTTCCATCATTTTAGATTTTAAATACGTGGGTTCTTCTTTTCCAACTGATTTTCTTTCTGTAATTTTTATGTCCGACAGCCCTAAATCAGGGGTTTTAGACGGGGTTTCCCCTGAACGTTCTACTATTGGTAAAGGTGTTAGACCTGTTTGTTTCAAATCTTCAACATTTTTCACTTCATGTATTACTGTATTATTGTTGTTGTTATCTAATGTTTGGAAGCTAGATGAGCGTAAAAATTGAACAACCGGAGTAGTATCACAACTTGAACCCGATTCATCTGTTCTGGTACTTTGAATTTCTATATCAGGCACTGACGGTTCGGAAACCCTTTCCGTTTCTTGTTCTTCTCGTATCGGGATATTCTTAATTTCTGTAGCTTCTGGTGTAATAAGCTGCTTTATTTGTTTAGTCTCAGCCCCTTCTAAAGTGCCCCCTTCAGTCATAGCCGGAAATTTAGGTGTTTTCTTTTTTTTCTTTTCTGTTTTGCTTTTAGTTACGATCATATCATCTATTTGTACAAGGGGTGGAACTTCATCGACTTTTTCAGACTTTTGCAGGGGTAGGAAAGCTTCCATTGGTGAAGTTAACCTAATTTCTGTACCACTATCAGATTTTCCCGTTTTTGAATCATCAGTTTTATGTTCACAGGGAACTTGTTCTGTTTTTATCTGAGCAATATTTTGAGCCTCTTCTACGGATTGTATTTTTTCTTCAGACTTCGGAGGTTTGGGTGATTTTGACTTTTTCCTTCTCTTATCTTTTTGTTGGTCAGGAACGGTAATTGTATCCACAGTTGCAGATACTTCTTCGAGAGATACAAAAGATTCAGGTTTTTTTTGATCCTCAGGAACTATTTTGATATCATCTATTTTTGAAGGTACCGGCGAGGCCTTAAATTGTGTGATATCTTGTTCGGTAATTTCTTCAATCATTATTGGAAGATTTTCAGTACTTTTAACCAAACATTCAGTCGACAGCTCTTGTTGACCTTTTCGTTTCTTTTCCACTGGTTTAGCAATTTTAGCTTTTGGTTTGGGACTTGGTTCTCTTTTGACAGAAGGTAAGGTCTCTAATAGTGTATCTGGTTTTACTTCAGGATTGACCTCAAGAGTTGGTTTTGGGCTAGGTTCTCTTACACTTTGAGTCATAAATGGATCAATCAATTCCATTAAAGATTTATGCTCTGCCATTTTTTTTAATTCCGTTGGATTTTCTTCTTTTACTTGTTCATTTGTTGAGTGTTTCTTATCCTTCTTGTTTTTCTTTTTACTCTTAGTTTCTTCTTTGAATTCGGGAGTTTGCTTACATTCTTTTATTTTTTCAATTGATTCAAGGGCCAAATTTACAAGCTGGTCGTCTGAAATCATACTTTCTTGCATACTCATTGGAATATCACTTTGGGTCACAATTGGAGATGTTATATCAAGAGCAAGGTCTTTTTGTTCCAATGGTTTGTCTTTGAGCAATTGTTGGAACGCTAAAGTGCAAGTTATTTCTTCTGACTTATCAGATTTCTCAGAATCATGGCGTTTCTTTTTCTTGTTCTTTTTTTTAGCTTTAGCTTCCGGTTTTAGTTCCTCTGATTTTGTAGTGCAGTCTTTGATTTCCGCATCAATTTGAATGTCACCTTCTTTTACTTCTAAAGGTGTCGGCAAACATTCCTTCGCCGGTATGTTTGACTGTTGGCCCACTTGCTCTTGAGGTTTCTTTTTGTTTTTCTTTTTTCGTGCGCTAGGAGTAATAGCTTCCGTTGATTTACTTTCATCTTTATCTTTTATTTCTTGTTCTGTATTAATTTCACTTTGCACATCTTGTACTTTTTCTTGAGACACCTCTTCATTTTCTTTATCTTGGTTCTTCTTTTTACCTTTGTTCCTCTTCGGTTTCTTAGGAGTTTCGCTTCCACTGTCAAGATTTTCAACCACTGGAGTTTCAACATCAACGTTGCCCTCAGCCACTGTAGGTATATCTTCTTTCACTTCACTTTTTACCACATCTTCAATTTTTTCATCTACTACTACAGTATCAACTTTTTGGGGTTGACTTGGGATAGGTTTGGGGCGGTTTTTATGCTTCTTTTTAGAATTCATTTTTAGTGATTTTCTAGTTTTTGTCTTACAAGCGTATCGACTGAACAAATCTAAATGCAGAGCGCGTCTGACCGAGTTGCGCCGTGGTCCATATTATTTGCGGCTTCGAATTCACTTGTTACGTTGCTAAATGTCACAATACATTCCACTACACCACTTTCAACTCTATTCCCTCTACCCACACCTACATTTTCCTTAACACCTGATGCAGTATCGACTTGCTGAAGTGATTTTCATCCGTATTTCAGGCGTAGTTATGTTTATTTCCGTCTGTTGAGTATGTGCTAAAGATATAAGGAAGAAGCGTGTGCCAAGCTGCACAGTATCGAGCGTCTTTAAATAGAGTGCATTAATTACAAAGAGTATGTACACATTAGGCGTTTTGAAGCGCGCGCTTTCGTACACAAATTTTCGCGCGTTTAGAATAGAATATAATATAAGATCTTATTTATCCTATCCTACTAATATTATAAACGCAAAAGTTTCTAAGTACGGATGGATGGATGTTTGTTACTCTTTCACGTAAAAACTATTGAACGGATCAGGCCGAAATTTTGCATACAGGTAATTGTAATCCTGGAATCAAACATAGGCTTACTAGCATACTTTTTATCCCATAAATCAGTTCCCGTGGGATATAAATCACCTAGGTATAAACGTTTCCATAGAACCAACGCGTGCGAAGCCGCGGGGCGCAGCTAGTGACATAAATAACATGACATTAACACATTGTGACTTATAACTAACTAGCGACCCGCCCCGGCTTCGCACGGGTGCAATAAAATACTACTATTACTATTATTTTACATATAAACCTTCCTCTTCAATCACTCTATCTATTAAAAACCGCATCGAAATCCGCTACGTAGTTTTAAAGATTTAGTTTTAAAGACTTTGTTTTATACTATGTAGTGATAATAAACTTAATGTAACACAAAAAGGTCACGTCTAGAAACACGCGTTTGGATGTGTGGTAATGATGGTTTCCTCCTAGCCGAATTTCGACCACGATGTCCAGTCTCAATGGAGACGAGCCATTTGCAAGTGTGTACCAACACAGGTGCACTATCTATTCCCTCATTTCCATAATCCGATGGGACGGATGTGTACTACGGATGTATCGGACGGAACAGATGGTTTCTAAAACGTGCGTTACTAAAGCGCGCGCTTCAAAACGCCTAATACGAGTACACATTACTCTGAGAGGAGAGGTAAAATTATTGTGATAAGTCTTTGGCTGTCGGTCGGTGATCGAAAATGCTGTAATATGTACTTTGTGACAGATGAAAACGTGAAGGTTATCATCACGGAATTATAGGATTTTCCATTTTAAAATTCCACTGTTCTTATTATAATATAGATATAGATGGAAAATCTTCACGTTTTCACGTGTCACAAGGTACATATTACAATATTAACATTTTGCTATCTAAACTATATCAACTTTATAAATTACGTAAAAAAATGTATACGCCCACGTAATAGGTACTCGTTTGTGGAATATAAGATATTTTTTGTAAGCAAAAAAATTCACTATTCAGAAACTCCGTCATCGAGTCTTCGACACGAAATAAAGATTTTATATAAGATAGTTTATTTGCTTGAACACAATGTGGGTTACACATATGTTATTAATATTTTAGTTTCAATTATGTTCTACTAAGATTAGCATGCAAATGTTACAGTAAATTCAGATTAATACTCGATACATTGAAATTTTATATAATGTCAAAAAATTCACAATTAATAATAGTAACCGGCGCAATAGTAAAATAAGATGATGTCAAAACGTATCTGTCATAAAATCATTAATACTAAAATAGCTTTTATTTAATAATTGTTTCAATTTCCTCCTAAATATATTGTCGTCAAGATCTTTTAATGATTTGGGTATGAGTACGGAATCTAACACATATTTTCGCCAAACTCAAATATTTTTGCGGTTTTTACTATTATTTCTTCACCTGTTCTCTTTATATCTCTAACATATAATTTTGTGCTGAATGATCCCCTAAAATAAATAAATTAAACACTACGCAAGAATCATCCTGAGACTCTGCGCTTATTAATCCAATACCGCTACCACACTGCACAAAACGTGCATTCAATTACTGGGCTTAAACTTATCTTCTTCATCTTTTCTCCATCTTTAGACATTTTACAGAAACAAAATGGCTAAAGTGCTCCGCGAGCTGTCTGTCATCTGAAGCCGTGAAAATAAAATTCTAAGTTACGAGTTAAAGCCCATATTTTGATGCACATTTTTTGCTTTGCTGCAGCGGTGCTTTCCAAGTGTGTGTCAAGCTTTTGGCCTAGGGTGTATTCATCTAACCACCCCAGCAACACCCTCTACCCTGCGTACGACACATCAGTCATTATGACTTACGACCTTTATGCTCCCATGCACCGATAACATGTCAAAATCAAGGGATAACTGCAAAACAAACCGACAACTACCCTCAAACTGACAATTTGAGTCTTACGTCGACTGTAAAAGGGCTGTTACACCGCATATTTATCATTGTCAAATATTGAAATCAAAGAGATGCTTAAACCAAGTCGTTTTTGCGTTTAGAGAAGGGTAAAATAGTCTTTATTTCAAGGTGTTAATGGTTATAATATAGTTTGTAAAGTGCAGGAGACAGGTTGAATAGAGTCCAACGTAATAATATTGAAGGGGTGGTCAACCCTGATATAGTCGGAGAGACAAAACACGTTGAACTAGAATGTATTTAGTAAAATGGATATTTATTATTTATTTTACTTTCCTTTTGTGTTTTTGACACGAGGATTAGATAAATAATGGATTATGTTTAGTGGTGCTTCAGTTTTTAAAGTATGTAGAGCTTAATGTAATTACTTTTAATCAAAAGTTGCGCGTGGCTTACTCACTTTTTTTGACAGGTTAGCGAAAGGAAATTACCTATAGGTACACGGTGGCACGGATTATGTGTACTTAGCCAAAATAGATTGAACCTGGACCGATGGGGTCTAATTTAGTTCTAGGATTTTCAGAATTTCAAATTTTTAATAATTTGAAATAAATACTTTGAACAGAAGTTAACTCCCTCGGGGTCCAGAATCAGCCCCTTTCGGCTTAGTTCCCATTCACGTAATATTTGAACGTGCACCTTGTAAACAAATCGGTCTTTCTATACGTTCGTTTATTTATAACTTCTATAAGGTGATAATTACTATTATTTAATTGACATTGTCAAACATGACTGATCAAATCTCTACATCAAATTTTAGTAAATTTTACATATATTTTTGAATTTAACTAAAATGTAACTTAAGTGACTAGAGTAAGTGGAATTTCTGTAGGTACTAGTTAAATAAATAAATATACTAACGTAGAACTTGATATGATCGCCGGCTCCTAATTTAGTTTCGTCTAAATGTGGTTTTAGTGCGTAAGTTCCGTGCTAACTACATTTAGGTCAACCAGCAACCAATGTACTTAGGCATGTGTTCTGCGAAAATATAATCGAACAAATAGTTTTGATAGTTTTTACACATTTGCGAACGAATCAGATTCTTCGATTTCGTTTTTAAGAGTACGGGCCCAGATGACCCGCGAAAGACTGCAGGCAGATGCTGTGCTGGATGCCAATTATAAATAAATAAATAATGCTGGACAATTTACACAGCATTATCTAGCCCCAAGCTAAGCAGAGCTTGTGTTATGGGTACTAGATAACTGATATACATAATACAATACACTACATAGATAAATATTTTTTATTATACATAGAAAAACATCCAGAACCCCTGAACAAATATCTGCAGATCGTACAAATATTTGTCCCGAGGCGGGAATCGAACCCGCAACCTCCTGCGTCGCAGGCGGACCTTCGCCCGCTGCGCCACTGAGGTCGTCAATTCCAGCTCAAGACAGGATGCTGTAGCGAGAGTTTGGTTAGGGGAGGCTTTTGTCCAACGGTGGACTAGTAGCAGCCTATGACGATATTTTATATATTTAATAGGTTTACCTCATATATAATATCAGTCACAAAAATTAGGTCCTGCTGTGATAAGCATGTCACTAAAAGGTACCTAAACTCGATATTCGTTGTACTCGTACCTTCACAAATCTAGTTAATGATGATGATGCCCTCCTAGCCGAATTTTGGCTCCGGCGGCCAGTCGCAAAGAAGACTATCCAAGTGCGCAGGACATTTTATAGTGCACTAGTGTGCGCGCAAACACAGGTGCACTCTCTATTCCCTCATTCTCATAATTCGATGGGACGCCAGACCGACATGACCGGGGAGAGGTTAGGCGCAGGACCAACAGCTTAACGTTATTATCTTCTAAATAATATAGAAATACGAAAAAAAGAGATGATGAGAAAATAACCTAAAATCTATGAGATTTTCCTAAATATAAAATGTAGGAAGTAGCCTCAACTCCCGCTCTACGTGCACTACACTGAACCCAATCAGTCCAGCGGTGGGCGGAACTCTAATTAGTCTGAGCCGAGATTTCACCCGACTGACCACAGAGGAGGTATGCAACCAGACACGTCATATTCACGTCATTATTTAGTTTAGGCAGAGAAATACTTCAAAAAAGTATAAAAATAATCTTAATTCAATTCAAGTCATAGAACAAACGCTGATGTCTAGTATAACCTTTAGGCTTAGTACACCCTTTCCGTGGCACCCTCTATTTTAGTATTGAAAAAATAAGATTGAGTTAATTTTTTCAATAGGTACTAAAATACTCCGTGAGTACAAGGTGTTTAATTCTCTAAAAGTACAGATAGTCGGGGTAGGGCTATTTAAGGCGAATAGTAGGGGTGATAGTGGCGCCACTACATATTTAATTTAATCATTAAGTTATACAAAGGAATTATCAAAAAATCGGACCGCTGGTAGCCGATACCTATCACAAGCTTTTATTTAATGTATCTGTAATAGTTTTGTTTTGTGTTATTCAATCAAAAACCTTGTTTATAGAGCTTGGTGGCCACCAATAGGAACTAAACTCTAGAAACAAGTATCTGCCTAAATAATACAGTACAAAACTATTAAAGATACATTTAAAAAAGCTTATGATATCGTCTACGCGCGGTCCGATTTTTTGATAATTCCTTTGTATAACGTAATTATAAAATTAAATATGTAGTGGCGCCACTATCAGCCCTACTATTCGCCTTAATCAAAGTACCTACAACTAACAGCTAAGTAATACCTATCTAGTAGTTCTTTAATCGACATTCTACGATATTTTATTTACCCATAGATACGTCATTTATTCAATGCCCACAGAAATACAAACAAA
This sequence comes from Eupithecia subfuscata, assembly GCA_963564075.1. Lineage (NCBI taxonomy): Eukaryota > Metazoa > Arthropoda > Insecta > Lepidoptera > Geometridae > Eupithecia > Eupithecia subfuscata. The sequence goes on along the minus strand of OY751120.1, from coordinate 11,193,239 downwards.
AACCCGCTGCTGGGCATTAAAACTGCATTTGAATAAACGTAAAAAACCCTTATTTAATAAAGCCGGCCGGAGGAAGCCCGGGGCGTAGAATTCAATCAACTGTGCACTCGGGCGTGCGCGACGGACGGACATTCAATTTGCTATTAGATTATGTTTTTTTATTCGGTTTAGTTGGAAACATTGAAACAGTTCTACTTGTTTTTGCTAGTCTACGGATAGGAATGAAGAAAACAAGAAGAACAACTTATAAGATATAATTATAAAAAAAGGAATACATCTCAAGGTCGTGAGTTTAGTTTTGAGGAGTCGTATCCGAATCGCGTTGTGAAACTATAGTATACCACTGGCCTTAGCAAGAGCGGGAGTCGGTCCAGTGCAGCAAACAAGATGGGCGCCGACTCGCGCAGGATGGGCGCTGACTCGCGTGTGGAGCTCGGATGATGATGATGATGATGATGATGATGAAGTGGGTCTGAAGACTTCAGTGGGACTCTTCAGTTAGAACTGCCCGTAGGGTGAACCCTGGAATTCATTTCCAGATCATTGAGAAATGGTCCACTTTCAAAGTTTGACTGCGACATCCCAAGCTCGTGCCGAACGCAATGGTAACTAGCAAATAATAGTAATCAGTGATGAGGCAGTCAAACAAGTGGATTAGAAAGCTAAAATAAGCAGTGAGAATTACGTACTTATAATAGTAAGTACATGGAATGTATAGTGAATATGAAATGATTACTTAAGACTACAAGAATAAATACAAGAAAAATGAAATGAAAGACCATGAGCCGTTGCACCGACTTATTTTCTAATTCATGTATAAAGCACAACACTTACCCAATTGGGGTTTCACAAGTTTCGGGAGATTAGAACACAATACTTAGCGAGAAGTCAGCTGTGTCTAGGTGTTTGTAGTTTTTTAAAATTAAAATAAAACTTTTACGATTACTCGTAGCAATTGAGCAAGTCGGTGTTCAGTCCAGCCAGTGACAATCGAAAAAGCTGATTCATTCTCTCGATTGTCGCTGGTCGCTCGCTTCGCTCAAAGCTGTCAGTGACGTGACGCTGTCAGTGGCGTGACGCTGTCAGTGTCGTTAGGCGTGAGAGCGCAGGAGTTTTAACATTAGGATTACGAAAGTGTTACAACATGAATATAGTGCCTACTTTAGGGATACTTGTTAGGGATTTTATAAAAGCTTTTATGAAACTAGTAAAGAATGAAGATGGTTTTACAGAATCAATCAAATTACTTTCCTTGGAAATGCATGCATATCTAATATTAACTCAAATATTAAGAGGAAGAGAGGTAGAATAACGAAGTGAAAAAGGAACCTCTAGCTAGATAGTTACAAAAAAATAACCGTGTCATATTTATTAGTTCGTCTTTTTCCAACACTCTCGTAAGCTTTTAAACCCTTACCATCGGAAGTCAAAACTTGTCAATAGCAAAAACATATGTTTAGGTGCATTAAAAATACACAAAACTAATGAAAAAAAATCTACCGGCCTATTAAAACATTGTCGGACATAGTAGTAATGATAGTCAGCATCCCTGATACGCAGAGTGCTGGACAGCCGCCACAGCATCCTGGGACAGTGGCAGAGTGCCTATCATCTCCACTCTGGAACAGTCTTGTGCGGGTGATCAATGAAGGAAGGTATTTCCTTGATTGATTACCCTCGGCTCATCTTATCAGATTGCTTATTCTATAATATTTTATTTTTAGTTTATTCTGTGTGTTCTGTCTGAAAAAAAACATTTTTATTTATTTCTTTTTTATAGTAGATACCAGCTGAGCGAGAACCACCCCAAGACCAAACTCTATACCTACGCGAAAGGGTTGATATCGGATGCAAACACCCAAAACAACAACCCTTCATCAAATAGAACCGACTCAATCAGTAATATGTCGTTATTGTATCGAAACAAACAGACGGACGTTCATTACTGTCCCTTTGATGTTATATCGAGTGGCCAAAGGGGTGCCTACCTAGAGCTACCTAGGGGAACGAAAAGGAGCATAATTAGAATGAACTTAATTACATGATTCACTCATGCATTTTAGTCACGAATCGCAATTTGTTAAAAAGAACAGACACAAAAGTCACTACAAACGACGTCGCCTGCGAACTTTTTTCTTTAAAAAGCCATTCTTACAAACTGCTCCACACAGCTGTCGTGTGCGCCGCACAGGAGTTTCGTTTGCAAAACATGTTACGGCTGTGCTGAGTCACACAGATGTGTTTTCTTAGCCGCTACGCAAGTGCGGATTTACGCCGTAATTTGATACCTGACGTGTCTTAGAGTTTTTTGTTATTATACCTTAGAATTTAGCAACGCGACACCTCTCGTCAAACGAACTAAATGTAACTGTAGTCTTTGAACAGGATTGGATAAACTTCAATGTTTCCCCTGTAGGTGGAGCTAAGGGCGCTGGAGACCTTAGGAAGTCCCAAAGATTTTCGACTCCTACGTCACTTGACCTCGTGGTGTAGTTGGTTAGCACATTCCTGTACTGAAGGAAAGGCGGGTTCAAATCCCGTCAAAGTCGAAAATTTTGCGATGTTATTTGGTGTCTTAGAGTCCTGTAGAAAACCACCTCAGAGATCAATTTTTGAAATTAAATTAGCATGTGTTATTCAAGAACCTAAACTATCTACATACCAAATTTCATCTAAATTTAAGTAGTTACGATAGTAAGTATGGATCAGTTGAGCTACCTGTAGATTGTTAGCTCAGTTTTTTCAATTGTAAATACTAGTGTAATTTTTTTTATGAACAAAGGCTTCTGAAATGTTAAAAAAAATTGGTTGTCTGTAAAGCACTTATTTTTTTATTTTTTTATTCTCATTTTATCTTATTTTAAATTTTATTAATTATTAGTTATTTTAATATTATATAAAGCCTTAGTTAGGTACTAATTAATTTTGCACGCCTAGACGAGGCAGAATGTATTGGGAGTGTTATTTTATTATTAAGACCTATTTATTGTACCTACATTCCTGCAAATAAATGATTTATGATTTATGATTATGATTTATGAAAGTCGGTTTACTGACGATAGTTGAACGTGACAACTCAGAGCGAGGTAACGCCGCATGACGTCATGTTTTTTCGTGCGTGCAGCCGGCTCTATCGAATTATAAGACGTTGTCACGTCAAAAAAAGTAGTTACGTAGACACGTGGTAACAAACATTCACACAAACTTTCGCATTAATACCTAATATTAGTAGGATAATCAGATATTTTGTAGTGCAGGGGTTACTTATCGAGTCTTTCTACCTACTTACAATTATTGCTCTAATACTGAATCACAGCTTGTCATAGCGTAATATTATCAGTCAGCGCCGATAGCGACCAGCCCGTGTAATACAGTCTCTAATTTTCGGTAGGGTTGCAGATCCATTAGCAGCATCCTTTGATCTCGACTAAATGCAATCTGACCGGTGCAGGCTGTAGCCCCGGGGGGCGGCTACAGTCGGCGGGTGTTGCGGTGGCGCTTGGATTTATTTATTGTGCCATGTGATGAGTGTTAGGAGATTAAAAGCCGACATCGAATCTCTTAATTTTACACTTTTTTACGTTTTGCGGGATATCCTTGAGATCATTCTCCATACAGTAGCGATAAAAGAATTTTCGTAGGTACGTCATGAAATGGCTCACAATTCTTTTATTTACATTACTACATAATTATGTATGTATATTGGTTACAAATCCAAAGAAATATTAGGTCCTACTGCAAAATATTGTTTGTATTATCAGAGCACAAACGACGGCAATACGTTCTACCGAAATACCCCAACTTTGGGGTTCAGCGAGCAATAGCAACACCGAGGTTCTCGAGAGATTTCAAAGCAAGTCCATCCGAAATATGCTCCACATACCCCCACACGTGAGCAACATAATGTACATAAACATCAAAATGAGGACAGTCAAAAAAGAGATCTTCAGCAAAAAATACCAACTAAGACTCGATGGTAATAGAAACCAACTCGCAGCCACCCTCCAAGGATCTGGAAGCATAAAATTTTCCAGGCTAAAACAACATAGCATCGCTGACCTGGCGACTAGATCCTCAAACAAAGATCTAGAATTGACTCACTGGACTACTGGACTACACTCACTGTAAATGACACAAAACAGATAGAATCGGACAGACTGGGTTATTGATATAAAAATCTGATAGCCAAGCAGAAGCATACAAAACGAAAAAAAATTACTGGCTGGAGACAGCGACTCGGCAAACGTAGTTATCGGCCCAAAACGTAGGTACTTGCAATCATGTCTTTTCACTCTAACTTTATTTTCTTTTAGAAATACTTGTTCCCACCTCTCCCTTCTATTTACGCTGAAAAAATGTACAATAGGTACACATGTATTCAATTCCAATCCCTGACAACGTTGGTATAAAATCCGCGAGCGAGCCCCGAGGCACCCTTGTTAGCAAACGTAGAGTAGTGTCAATGTAGAGATATAAGCTAAGACATCGAAGAATTGTTTTCAGGGACGATGAAACTGACGAATCTAGGCTCGAAACAAAGCCATAATGTCCATAACATAAAGTCTATTTAATTACGAACCAGTTGCATGGAATATATATATTACACTAGCTTCTGCCCGCGGCTTCGCACGCGTTGTTTCTATGGAAACGTTTTGAGGTTATTTCTATCCCATGGGAACTGATTTATGGGATAAAAAGTAGCCTATGTTTGATTCCAGGGTTAGACTTACCTATATGCAAAATTTCAGCACGATCCGTTCAGTAGTTTTGGCGTGAAGAGGTAACAAACATCCATCCATCTATACATCCACCATCCCAACTTTCGCATTTATAATATTAGTGTGATTTCAGCCAGATCCGTTCAGTAGTTTTGGCGTGAAGAGGTAACAAACATCCATCCATCTATACATCCACCATCCCAACTTTCGCATTTATAATATTAGTCTGATGTGATGTGATTTCCTATCTCATCGGGACGCCGCGCCGCAACGACGTCTAATTTTTATTTTTAATTTATTCATTACAATAACAATATATCTTATTATTTAATTTTATTAATTTTATTTACGCTGACTATGTCGGCCGACGTTGCCAAACCGTCCGCATTTCAATAAATAATTTGGCGTGTTTTAAAAAACTATAAACCAACTTCAAATTCATCTAATTAAAATTTATATGGGACCAACTTCGGGGTTCAGCTGAACAACTAATTAAAATTTATATGGGAACAACTACCCTTTCCAATAAAAAAAGAATTATCAAAATCGGACTACTCTGTAAAAAGTTATGCGTGGTCAAACATAAAAAAATATATACTGGTCGAGTTGAGAACCTCGTCCGTTTTTCGTCGGGTAATAAGTATCTACTTAGGTACTTGCATGTTTTTAATACAAAATTGTAGAGACGGAAAATCGACCAGATTAATATCTGGATCAGTCTCTGCCAACACACTACTCTATCCCACACGCAAATACATCATATTACGTGATATTATGCAAATCCCTGCGATATTAGCCCTCGGAAACGGTAAGGTCTAAGTTATAAGCTTTATGGTGGAGGGCTAAGGGAACACGGCTTATCCGCAGATAAAGAGTAGATTAATGTTGGGAAAATCCTGGTGTTCTGCTCCTCTGCTGGAGGGCAGGCCGGCCTCCCTCCAGCAGAGGATCTGGCATCTGCTGACAGAGGTTTTACGCGACTGACAAAAGGAGGCATTACATTTATGTTAAAATAATCAAGAACTAAAAAGTGATAAACAGATAAACAGGACGTCATAGGAAAGTGACGTGATAAAGATTAAGGGATTTATTAGGGATGTTTTTATCCTGTACATTTCGACACTTTTAGTTCATTAGGCTCTTTTATAAATAGGTCGAAACTACAATCTTAAAAACAGCCGGTGAGAAATGACACAATTATAATTACTTTTGGCTTGTGGTGCGAACAAATTGGTGCGAAACACCGCTAGACCAAATAAAGTTTTCGTAAACTGCAAAGAATCTAGTAAACTGCAAAGCGTCTATATCACAAGTCTTGAACTTAGTTAGAGCGAGGTGTCGAAACTAACAAGTGAAATAGGTATATTACTTAAACATTACTTTGCTTTGTTTTTTAAGCGACTTCAAAAAGAGGTTCTCAATTCTTCTATTAGCTTTTGGTGGCTTTCGTATCACTGCGGCCATGATATTCGGCCAATTCGTCTATGTTTTTTTTATGTAAGTATTGTTTGTTTATAAGACCTTCACTAGAATAAATAAATAAATAAAAAGTAGTTAATGGAGGCCGTTCACATTTTGGCCGATTCATAACTAGTGTAGGCTGACACTGGGTTGCAGGATCCAAGATAATTTTTGTAAACAAAGACATTTATTAAAGACATCTTAACAAAAACAGAAAAACAAGGGGTTTTCTTTTTTCCTTGGTAAAGTGAGATAGGAGAAGTTAAGTTGAAGCTTATTTGGTTCCGTGAAAATTTAACAAAATACTCCTAAATCGGTTAAATTAGTAAGTTGTTTATTTTTATATTGTTGTTGAAGAAGTCATTTAAATCTTATTAGCACTTGTTTAAAAGGTATTCTTTTATTTGGCTCCAAATATTTGGGACTTTTAGTAGATCCGGTAATATTTTATTAAATATTTTTGATACCATTGCGTTTGTCGCAGAACTCAGAATTTTTAATTTTGTTTCGGGTAGTGTGTAAATAATTACCTGAAGTTGAATAAGCCTGAAGGCCTTCATTTCATTAGGGACATAAATATCATATTGTGAACAGGCGACCTCTGTGGCGCCTCAGGACAAATGTTTGTACGATCTGCAGACATTTGTCCAGGGCGTTCTGGATGTTTTCTATGTATGTATAATAAAAAATATCTAATCTATCTATTTAGTGTATTGTATTAAGTATATCAGTTATCTAGTACCCATAACACAAGCTCTGCTTACCTTGGGGCTAGATAATGCTGTGTGAATTGTCCAGCATTATTTAAAAAAAAAAAATATGTAAAATTAAAGTAAGTATCATGGAAACTTGTAATTAGCCCTCAATAGCATAACATGCATACATAATGCATGTTATCTTAAGCAAAGACCTTAATGTTAAATCATAGCTGTAAGTTTTCAATTCGAAATAAATATAAAATTAAATTAAATAAAATAACACCAAGCACCAAACCATAACCAAAGACATAGAGCCAAACAGAGAAAGCAGAAATAGGTATTTTTTTTATGATTTAGTTCCATTCACAACCCAACCCTCGGTCCTGTTCACAATCAAGATCCCTGGAACGTATATAAATCCCATTTTCCGCGAAAACAAACTGCGCGATGAAAGAACTCAGGGAAAAGATATAACTTTTTGCAACTACCCTCAAAGCTTTCATTCACTTACCGATCGAAAATATACCTTCACAGTTCCAACATAAAGCTTATTTCAATCCAGCACTTCAACACGGAAAACATTGCCAATTTAGAGTAGGTGTAGGTCGGTTATTTGGAGCTGGCGCGATTGTCTTTTTTTTCATTTCACAAGCTTTTATTTAACTTCATGTGTTGTATTTTTGTCTAAATGTCACTTACAAGATTAAGAAATAATTCCACTTCCTCTCAATCTTGAAATTTTGCTTGCTTAATCAGTTCTGATGACAGTAGTAAATTGACTCGACCTGACTCCTTTGTTAATGCAATATTTGTCTGGGTTGCCAATTTTCTGCCAGTATCCAGTTCATGGAAATTTCGTAGTCATGTAATGCAGACGTGTTTAAAATAATATATGATCGGTAAATTAAAAAAAAAACAACAATGAGATTTTTAACATAACTACCTATAACTTGGAAGTGAAAAATAATAATAACATCTCTTAGGAAAATAAAAAACAAATTGTTGCTGCAGCCAGGACTACTCGTGAGGGTAGGTACTCAACATAGACGGTATTAAACATAGAAAAAATATAAGTATGACTTAATTTCATATGCGTGTCAAAGCTTACCAATTTGTGATTGTATTACATGTCAAACGATGTAAATAATTAAAAAACCATAACTACACAATTTTCTTTTTTTAAACTTCAATTTTTCTTTTATTAAAAATATTTTATCACCCATCTGTCGCTAAAGTATACGAAAAACAAAATACGGTCGTGCCAACTCTTGTTGCTCTACCTGTTACAACGATCGAATATCAGCTCAAAAGTACACAAAATAGAGCACACTTCAGTTTAACGTGCTAAGGGGGTTAATTTGATGAAGAGAGGTGTTCTATTCTGGACTCTAAGGTAAGCGGTTAAGGTTGGGAATGCAGTGGATCGCGAAGGGTAACAGTTGTACATTTTCAGGCACGACTCGAGGGTGGGGGCGCGTTTCCATTGATGAGGTGTTTATAGAAATACGGAAATGATTCTTGATTTTTCTTCAGTCACTCGGTATTAAGCATCATTTAGCTTCTACTACTATATTTATAGGTTTACTTACTACTAATTTTAAATAATTCACTAGTTTATGCCCGCGGCTTCGCACGCACTGTTTCTATGAACCGTTTATAAAATCACCTATAGGTGATTTTTATCCCATGGGAACTGATTTATGGGATAAAAAGCCTATGTTAGTATGCCATATATAATATGTTATAATGTAGCCTATGTGGTGATTATTTTTATAGCTGGCTGTATGTATCGGAGCTCGGCGCGTAGGCATCGAATCAATGCGTTGACGTCGTCAGAGCGAGACGACGCGATTTCACGTGCATGTGTGTGAGTGGATAGGAGGGAAAAGGAAAGAGGTATTGCAAATTTCTAAACAACCGAATTGTATTTCCACCATTTGATTCCAGGATTAGAATAACCTGTATGCAAATTCAGCCTGATCCGTTCAGTAGTTCTGGCGTGAATAGGTAACAAACATCCATCCATCCATGCAAACTTTCGCATTTATAATATTATGTGTGATGTGATGTGATAGTGTGATGTGAAATGGCGCCGACACCGCAGCAGGCGAAAGAGATAGGTACAGCTTTGTATATCTCTGTCCTGCTCTTTCATTGTTTGAAACAAAAACTCACAGTGAATAATCGACGCGACTGTCCAGAAAGTAACCGCCCACCAATTTGGCCAAAGAATTGAGTTCTGCGTATCTTTGTCACGTAGTTCACCAGAGGACAAGAAGTTTTACGATTATAATACGTCAAATTAAACCGACGAGTCAACTAATTGTCAGATTTATCTTTCAAAGAGCACCACCCTAACTCAATGGCCGAGATTTTGGTTAGCTTAACACAATTTAGTACCATCTCTGATTCATCCTATGTCGTACGACAATGGACACCTACCCCGCACCCAACGCTCCCCCACCCCCTGTATCGACTGGCCACAGTATCCGGGTCGACGACATTACTTACCCGGAAATATAGGTACCTATTATACATACCAGTAGTTCCTGGATCCGTTGATAGGTTTTAAGACAAGGCAAAGGTTGGCCTAGTGGCGTGATCAACCGGTGATAATGAGGTCCCGGGTTCAAAACCCGGGTTCAAATCCCGGGAGGGGACAAAGTTGTTAATAGGATTTTTCTAGCAATAAACACGTTTACCCTAGCGGTTGTCGGTTCTTCGCGAGTTGGTGTTCCACCCCCTCGCGAAGAACCGACAACAGCTGGGGTCAACGTGTTCTTGAGTGGAGATCACGACTCGGCAAACGTAGCGTAAGACGCCCTCCGGCCAGGTGGGATGACGATCTGTGAAAGACTGCTGGCAGATGCTGGATGCGGCAAGCTGAAGACAAGGCGCTATGGCGCTCATTAGCGGAGGCCTATGTCCAGCATTGGACTAATATAGGCTGATGATAATGATGATGATGTTCCACCCCCGTGCGGGTCGAACTCGGAAAGCACCTTAAGCCGTTGTTCCTGCGGCTGACCTCTCCCCGGTAGCGTCGGTTTGCCGTCCCATCGGATTACGAGAGTGAGGGAATAGAGTACACCTGTGTTTGTGCACACACTTGTGCGCTATAATACGTGGTACGCACATGGCCGCCGTGGTCGAAATTCGGCTACGAGACCATCATTATCATCCTATGATGATGTTGATGACCTCCGGTAGGTAACCTTTACTATTAACACGTTCCCTGTCCCAAACAAAAATGCAAAATTGAATGACAAGTCCAACATACTTTTTTTTTTATTGTCTTAGCACGTCCCAAGCGTATTTAGTACAGTACCAGCGCGTCCCGTAGAAATAATCGCTATAGAAGTTGTATGTGTCCCCTGACACACATATGGCTCAGGAACGTATTAGTGCTTTCCAAGGGCAAGTTTCCTGAGCCATATGAGGTTCAGCGGACTGGGTACGTTAAAGGATAGCATAAGTTTGAGAACTCGAAGTTACCAGTGAGCGAGGGACTGGACGAGACGCCTGAAGTCTCGTCTCCGAGGCCACAAGATCTACTCATGTAATTAGGTAGTTATCTCATAGATGCATGGCGCCCGACTGGGTTCTTAAGACTAACTTTACGCGCGAATCTTGGTGTTTGGTTGTCAAAGTAGGCCTAGATCTCGTACTCACGGGATCTCCGTGGTAAAAAATTCGAATTACATAAAACGAATTTCTTTTCTTCGGTTATATATGGTTACTAGCTGCGCCCCGCGGCTTCGCTCGCGTGGAAATTTATGTTTCCCACTTTCTTAATTTTTTCTTCGCTATAAACCTCACGGAGCCCGAGACCTTTCCAACGAATGCAAAACCGTGGAAATCGGTTCGTGCTTTCTGGAGTTATAGCGTCAGGAAGGAAAACCCGACTTATTTTTATATAGTACCTATACTAGATTCTGCCCGCGGCTTCGCACGCGTTAATTAAAAAACATTGTCCAGCGGACAAAATTGTGAATCTAAACCATTCCCAGATCCCCTTGAACACACACAAAAAATTTCATCAAAATCGGTCCAGTCGTTTGAGAGAAGTTCAGTGACATACACACTCACAGAAGAATTATATATATAAAGATGGTTATTTGGTGTGTGTACTCTATTGTCCGCACTTATACTCGGGTTGGTCCATTGTGCGTGTGTTGTTTAGCTAGTGTAACCAGCCTAACTCCGTCCAGAAGCGCAGAATCTTCCTGGGATCTTCACAGGCTTCGCGGAGCGACCTCGGGTGGTCGAGGATTTCGTGTCGTTGCGCTTTTCTTCGGTTCCTTGAATGTGAAAACAAGATTAAGAACAAAAATACGATAAAACATAAAAGTGTACTGTTTCGCACATAATTTGTTCGAGATCTCGGGAACACTGCGGTCTAATGAAATGACCTATGTTTTGATTCGACTTTTGACGTTTCATCCTCGCTGCGACTGGTAAATTACGCCCTATACACCGGTCCGTATCCGACTTTAGAGGATTCCAATAGGTATACTTTCATTGAATACCTACTACTTCGGTTTACTGATTTGTTTAATCTAATTAAAGCAGCACAGCAGATTCATTACATAAAAAATAACAACCTTCTCTCATATCGTTATAATTTTATAGCATATTTTAAAATACAATTACCCACAAAACTATCGTCCAGGTAACTTTGGTCGAAGCCTACAGTCAGGCGCGAGGTGCCAGTTTCTAATTTAACAGACCTACAGCCTATAATACAGACCTATAGCCTATAGTACAGACCTTCAGCCTATAGTACAGACCTATATATAGCCTTTGGTACAGACCTTCAGTCTCTAGTACAGACCTATATAAAGCCTTTGGTATAGACCTTCAGTCTATAGTACAGACCTACAGTCTATTGGTACAGACCTACTGCCTATATTACAGACCTACAGCCTATACACATAGCCTTGCGCTTCCATAACAGCTTCCTGAAGGTAGGTAGCTTAGTACCTACCTTGAACAGAGGGAAATACCATTTATATGGAGATCGGGGAACAGGGGAACAGGCAGTTAGATGCTAGGGTTGCAGGGTGGGAAAATTGTAGGTTTAATAAACTCAAAAATGCTTTATTTAGACCGAAAAAAAAAACGTTTGAGAAGTAGGTTAAATTGTAAACCTGAAAAACTTTGCTTTTTAGGGTACGGTGACAAGTGCAACGTTCACGCAAATCAACCTAAAAACTTTGTTGCAACAAAAATTATACTTAGCGGATATCTTAAATTGGAGATTTATTTCGACACAGTTGAGAGAGGTAGATAAATAAGAATAAGAATGTTTTTATTCCATTTACAAGGTGCCTTAAAGTTAATTAAAGCTATTTATACCACTAAATTAATTTACTTTAGAGATAACTTAGACACATTATAGAGGTATACAAACATTTGGGCTATAAGACTTCGTAATGTGTTGCATTCTCGCTCCTTCCGTGCTAGCTGCTAAACTGTATTACGGCAAGGTAGAGCTCAAAACCTCACAATGGCTAGACGTGGCTAGCGTGGGTTAGGTTATTCAGATAATTTATAGGAAGAAGCTAGTAGGCTATATTTATTTCTTGAAAAAATTAGGGATCACTACTAAAACTTCAATAACGTAACCCAAGGTGTAATTTTTTTTGTCATAAATTGTCTGTCATCGCATTTGCTGCGGAAACTATTAATGATAGAACAAAAAAATGTTCTACAATATTAAAGAACATATCAATATCTACAAAAAACCTCCCGACACCATATGTCCAACTATTGTAGTTATGTCACTATAACTACTTTTTTATGTTTTAAAAGTTGATAAAAATGCCGACCAAAATCTGACCATGTTATCCATACCTTTGTATTAATTCTTATCCAAATAAATCATTTCGTTTTTAAGACTGTTTCAATACCTGTGGATTACTTTTTGAATTATTCAAATCGGACATTCCATTCAAAAGATATTACGAATTTAAATATGTCATTCTAAACAAAATACTATTACAAAAATAAACGCCACCGCGCCGCGCCGCGTGGCCGGTGCGCGGTGCCCCGTTCAGCACAGCGGGCAACGATAGGACGGCAGACCGACACGACCAGTGAGAGGTCAAGTGCAGGACCAACGGCTTAACGTGCTTTCCCGAGGCACGCCCCCGTGCCTCAGAAAGCACATTAAGACGTTTAACACCGTCAACTTCCTGACTCCGGACTGCTACAGTGAATATTTCCTGCTAGAAAAGACCCAATACCACAAATCTTGGCCCGACCCGGGATTTGAACCCAGGACCTCATCATCAGCGGTTGAAAAGGCGACCACTAGACCAACAAGGCAGTCGGATAAAAGTATAAAATGTCCTGCATAAAGATATTTACTCTACGTTTATCCCAAAATGTTAAAAAAATAAATGTCCACCTGTGCGAAGCCGGATAAAGAGGAAAGTTTGATATGTTTGTAACGAATAAACTCAAAAACTACTGGACTGATTTCAAAAATTCTTTCAATATTAGAATGCTACATCCCTGAGTAACATACGTTTTATATGTTTAAAAAATAAATGTCCACCTGTGCGAAGCCGGGACGGGCCGCTAGTAATAAATACAAAATATGTAAACAAAGAACGTGAAGTCCCAAAGTTAAGTGACACAATGGTGGACGTTAAGACAAGCTTTGCCCCCGTGACTCTGAAGACTCTGTTGAAATAGGTGTTGGCTCAGCACGTGCTGAGCGATTGATGCTCTGCACTGGTTTAAGCCAAAAACATTTTAATGTGCCTTAATATTTCATTGAACAAAAATGTTTAAATCGTCTCATGGACCAAAAAGCTCTACAAGCACTGCTTTTTTTTCGAAGTTTTACAATTAAAAAATATTTTGTATGCATACTTACTTCTAAGTCCAGGATGTACCTATTTCAATCTCTTTTCCATCTCTCTCATAACAATACAAAACAGAAATACGAAGCATTCAGACAACAACAATTTAATTTGAATAACTTCGAGGGATCCAGAAATACTGGTTTTGGTACATCCCTGGATGAAATACCTGGAAAACTTGGCAGCTATTTTACTAGGAAAAGTGTTAGAGCACTAAGACAGAGGACTTGGTAAAATTTTATTTGAATACTTCGGCTATAACCTACTATACTTACTACTAACATAATATCTAGCAATACTATCGAACAAATGAAACTGAATACATCTACTAAAACTGAATACATTTCACTGCCTACCGAATGTTTAATAAATATTATTTGTCATGCATCACAACAATCAAAGTTAAATTTTAAAATTGAATACAGCTGCAATTCAGTTGTATTCATGAGTGTATCACTCCTAAGTATTTTACTTACGCCGCTCATTCGCTGCATTCTAGTAAAAAGAAAATGAACCAGTCCGCGGCGAAAAATCTGACTGAACAGACCAGCCAGGCCATACAAGCTATTTTTTATTATTTAGTTTTTTCTACACCGTCCTAAGGACCTCAGAACCTGGGAAAGAAAAGGCACATAAGCCTAGTTTATGTGTTGTAACCAAGCGCCCGCGCCAGTGGCGCCCTACCTTTTGTTCTTTTTGGCTGATGCTTTGAGCTGCAATTAGAGCGCTCGACGCCTTTGTACAATACTCGTCTGTGTTTACAGCCTTTGTGTCTATCATTTTTATTAATTTCACTTCCGTTCCAAAGATTTATTCTTTAAATTTTCGTGAAATGTAAAATAAAACTTCATTTATGCAGCCAAAAAAAAAAGAGACGTCTAAAAATATGTTGTTTTAGATTATGCGTGTAAAATCATGTACGCTAAAGGATTTTTAGAAGGTTCGACATTGTGATAGTCAATGTCAGCGTTGCCAGATTTTTTTTGACAAGTCGGGATTTTGGAGCTTTTTGAGTGAAAATAGCGGGATTATTTCGTCGGAAGCGGGACATATTGAAAAAACGTATATAATCAGATTTTTTTAAATATTTATTAGAATTTAATTCCCGCCAAAATCGTGACGTCTGGCAACGCTGGTCAATGTGTACCCTGTGGTCGACTGTAGTGCAACGGCTTTATCCTAATTTTTCATAATCATCATCATCAGCCTGTACCTATTAGTTAGTCCCCTGGAAATAGACCTCTCCTATGAGCGCCATAGCGCCCTGTCTTCAGCTATCCCAATTCAAATTCTCAAATTCAGCTCAACAATTCTCAAGCCTTAACAATCTTAACCAATTTTTGACCCTTTTGTACTTACAATACATATCTACACCAATATTTCAGATTTAATAAGCGTGCGTCCAAAATTGGCATTTTTGAAATCCGTAATATCAAGGGCTCTTTATTGAGATAAAGCTGGACATCAAGGTAGGGTGGTTTGAAGGGGGTGCATGGCAGAGTGATAATAATCAAGCTATGGAAATAATCACAGTCCTTTAAAGAGCCAAAAAATTGCAGTAAATAAATAAAAATTGGTTGTCTGTAAAGTCGGTTTACAGACGATAGTTGAACGTGATAACGTCTCAGAGCGAGGTAACGCCGCATGAGGTAACGCCGCATGACGTCATGTTTTTTCGTGCGTGCAGCCGGCTCTATCGAATTATAAGACTTTGTCACGTCAAACATGTCAGCGATCTTGGATTTTGAAATGGACAGCTTTTTCGTAATCTACGAGTTCGAGTTAGTCGAAAACGATAGCCATATAAGTATGTGTGGTGTCACAAAGCAAGGCTCGCTTCGCTCGCCTTGCTGTGTGACGTGTGTCGTGTTGCGGTGAGCGAAGCGAACCGCCGTCATTAATTTCATAATCCTCGCCCCCATGTTAGTCGAAAACGATACCCATATCAGATTTTTTATGGGGAAGGGGGTTGAGGAGGGCAGGGGACCGGGAGCGAGGGGGGTAACATCACGGCTCGCTTCGCTCGCCGTGCAGTTCCCCAATAGTCGCATTGCGGTTCGCTTCGCTCACCGCTCTCGCTTGCACTTCAAGCCTTACATGGAACGCCGGTAACGCCGCATGACGTCATAGCGAGGTAACACCGCATGACGTCATGTTTTTTCGTGCGTGCAGCCGGCTCTATCGAATTATAAGACGTTGTCACGTCAAAAACTTAGTCTTTTCAACAGAATAGGGAAAAAAACCTTCTCACACACAGCACGCAAGTTACCTACTTATTTAAACCAAAAATTTGTACTAAGCAATCTGTGTATACATATGTATGAGCCATGTTATCCGCTAGGTACTCGACAAAATAGAGACTATTTTGCTTCTACCAGCCTCCTTTGTCTTGCGATTCTTCTTACATGTAAGTGCGCTTTGCTGCGACTTTGACTATCAGGTGATATTTTTTATTACACTAGCTTCTGCCCGCGGCTTCGCACACGTTGTTTCTATGGAAACGTTTTGAGGATATTTCTATCCTCTTCTAATTTTGAGGTTATGTCAAGTCACACTTGAATGCTATCGAACGGAATAAATAGTATCCTATGTCCGTCTCCTGGCTCTAAGCTACCTCCTCACCAATTTTCAGCCATATCGGTAAAGCCGTTCTTGAGTTATAAATAGTGTAACTAACACGACTTTCTTTTATATATATAAATAAATAAATAAATAATACTGGACAATCCACACAACATCATCTAGCCCCAAGCTAAGCAGAGCTTGTGTTATGGGTACTAGATAACTGATATACATAACAAAATACATTACATAGATAGATATTTTTTATTATACATAGAAACGACCAAAACACCCGAAACAAATACTTGTAGATCTTACAAACATTTGTCCCAAGGCGGGAATCGAACCCGTAACCTCCTGCGTCGCAGGCGGACCTTCGCCCGCATATAGATTTCATGTTATATTATGATGTTGTTAGGATTTTTATGTCACTACAATAGTAGATAGTGTCACTAGGGACCAATATAATATAGGTACTTAGGGCGAGAGCGATTTTTTGAATCCAGAGCAAAGCGAAAGATTCTAGAGTAGAATCCTAACCGTAGCGAGGGACCCAACGTACGTCGCTCGAGGTTATATAATTTTGGTACCTACCGTGTGGCATACTCCGCTTTTCATCCTAAACTATGAGAGAAATTAATCCAGTTTCCTTCTGTGTTTTAACACCTTCACTGCGATTATCATTCCGACTGCCAAAAGTGGTGATTACGGCCACACCTCATCATTTGGGTGAGGCATGTGTACCAGTGGACGTATGTGGGCTGATAACGGAAAAGGAACTTTATAGAACCTAGGCTAATTAAGAAGGAATCTGCCGCAGAGGTCAAAAGACCAATGACCATGCGCTTTATAATCGATTTTTTTTTTTTTTTTAATTTTTTTTTTTATAACCGGCCAGGACTTTATTAGGAAAGGACTTTATTAGGAAGCGAATTGCGTTCAAACTTTTTCATTAAATTGTGTTCCAAATTCAAAGTCATTTCGTTACCGTTATAAAGTGCGCTGCAATGACCCACTTTGTTCGCACTTATCGAGGAATTCTTCGCCTCTTTTCGAATAGATTCGATGAAAAATTATAATTCTTGTAAAGCAGGTGTTCATTACGACTGTCATGGTCACGGTTCATGCCTTGAAATGCGCTTAATCTTAATATTATTCTGAGGGGTGCACTTTGCAAGGGTTAGTCCCTTTAATTCAATACCGACCCCTTTTTAGCCTGTTCATTAAAACATGAATCAAAGTTTGCAAATTGGTTGCAGTTTTTGTTATAATTTTTACTATTGTTTGAATTATTGTGTTTTACGATAAATCATACTTGTTGTAGTTAATGTTATTATTTCTATAATTGGCTCGAAATGACAATCAACAAAAAAAAAACGTTGTGTCATAAATTTTTCTGATCTATATTCTTGTGAATATAATTAAGTTTACTATAATTTAGAATAGCGACGTAAATGCGACGCAAAATAACAAACGCTTTAAACAAAACAACCCTACTTTCAAACTCCTCATTTTATAAAATGAATGCTTCAAAGCTTTATTATTTCCCCGTCTTATGTCGAAGACTGCAAAATAGCCCGGGGATATTTTAATGAAAAGTAATGAAAATTCTAGGAAGCATGTAGACGGTATTACGGGGCTGATGGAAAACGCTTCCTAGAATCTCAGACAAAGGAAATTGCTGAAGTCACACAGGAGCGAGTCAACGACCTTTCTCGTTTCCATTATTTTTATACTCGTAAAATACTAAGATTATAAGAATGAAAAGACAGAATAATGAAAAGGTAATAAGAAAAAATATATGAATAAGTAGATCCAGTAGGTCTTTCCAGGAAACAAGAATAGGTTTCGTTCTCGGACAAAGAAGCAGAGAGATTTAGGTCACGCACGTGCCTGAAAGAGAAAAATATTTTTGAACTAACGAAAAGCACGAAGCAAGGGTAAAGCGGAGCAGCTGTTGCTGTAACTATTTCAAGTCCAGTCAGTTTTCGCTTACGTCGGGCATTACGTTAGGTAGCCCAATTACAGTTCGGTAAGGCGATCATTGCGCCGGTGCCTCGGCAAGTGCTGGGCGCGGGCGGATCGATGAGGGGCGGATCTGGTTTTTTCGGACACTACCGCCGGGGGGTGAACAACCCCGCGTTACGTAAGGCGCGGTCGATCGCCGCGGGCATGCGCGCTCTCCGACACCCAGCCCTCAATACCGGTTTCGCGCGCCCACCGTACGGACGTGCCTTTTCTTTTACCGCGTTTTTCGTTTCCCTTTCGTTCTTTCCGTTTATGATTTGAGCCATGTCGAAAGGAGACGTTGAACAACAGAATGGCTCCGGCGAGGAGTCCAAGACTAACCTGATCATCAACTACCTGCCCCAGAGCATGACCCAGGAGGAGATCCGCAGCCTGTTCTCCAGCATCGGCGAGGTCGAATCTTGCAAGTTGATCCGGAACAAGGGCGCCGCCTTCCCCGACGCACTCAACCATGCGCTGCACGGCGGTGGGCAGAGCCTCGGCTACGCCTTCGTTAACTACCACCGCGCCGAGGATGCTGAAAAGGCCATCGCCACCCTCAACGGACTCCGACTCCAGAACAAGACCATCAAAGTGTCCTACGCTCGACCCAGCAGCGAGGCCATCAAAGGAGCCAACCTCTACGTCTCCGGACTCCCCAAAACTATGACACAGAGCGAGCTAGAACGCCTCTTCAGTCCTTACGGACGGATCATCACGTCGCGCATCCTGTGTGAGAACTCTGGCGGGCGACCCTTCAACGCCGGTGAGCAGGGGCTGTCCAAGGGCGTCGGCTTCATCCGGTTCGACCAGCGCGTGGAGGCGGAGCGCGCCATCCAGGAACTGAACGGTACCGTACCAAAAGCCGCGACGGAACCGATCACGGTGAAGTTCGCCAACAATCCTAGCAACAACGGCAAGGCGCTGGCGCCTCTAGCGGCGTACCTGCCGGCCGCGCTGCGGTTCCCGGCGCCGCTGGGCCGCTTCGGCGCCGGCAAGTCTCTGCTCGCCATCAACAAGGGCCTGCAGCGCTACAGCCCGCTGGCCGGCGAGCTGCTGGGTGGAGTGCTGCCGGGCGCCGTCGGCTCCGAGTGGTGCATCTTTGTATACAACCTAGCGCCCGAGACCGAGGAGAACGTCCTCTGGCAACTGTTCGGCCCCTTCGGCGCCGTGCAGAGCGTCAAGGTGATCCGCGACCTCCAGACCAACAAATGCAAGGGCTACGGGTTCATAACCATGACGAACTACGACGAAGCCGTGGTTGCTATCCAGTCGCTGAACGGATACACTCTGGGCAACCGCGTGCTGCAGGTGAGCTTCAAGACCAACAAAATAAAGACCATCTAAGCAACCTGGCGCCAGGCCCGGCCGGCGCCCCCGGCCGGTAGGACGGCACAGCAGGCCCGCACCCATACACGCCGACCCCGCGTCCGCATCCCGCACTGAGACTGCTGCGAGAGCGGCCAAGTCCCGACTGTCTTCCCGGCGGCTCGTCCTCGAGCGAGCGTTTTGTATTAATCTAGAATGTTCGATATAGTATCGCTCTTTGTGCGGTTCTTTGTTCGGTCGCGGCCGCCATTTTCCCGGGCGTCGATCCGAGCGAAATTGGGTTAAGTATCGGGGCTATCAAAATGGTGGATTTCCTCTTTCCCCGCGCATGTCCGGATAAGATGGCGGCCGCCCGGCGCCGCGAGCACGCAATAATACTTTAAGGGCATGTGATGCTCACTCTGGCCAGACTTGAACCATACATATGGGTAATAGTCAATAACAAAATAATGATATTAAACTTCGCTTATGAACGGTTGTGGTTATCGTGAAATAGTTTTCGAATATAATAAAAAAATAATATTAGCAATAATAGCCTAAATGCTATGCTCCAATTTTGTATGCGATCATATCGTATAAGTACTGTTGGGTACGTACGTTAACGTAACGGTAAGATCCAGTGTCGACTAAGTGTCGATCGATAATTGCCAAATACATATATCGACGTATGTTCATCCGAATCGCTCACTCTAACCCGTAGCTAGTACTGCAGCCGTCGAGGCTTCACATCCGAAGTAAAATAGTGTTATATTGTTAAAGATTCGAAGATATATATTAATACGTATATTTTAATCATATATTAAACTTAAGGATGAAAACTAGTCAAACTGTGATAGGTTTTGATAAAATTTTAAAAAATGGCTAAATCAGCGCGACGGTGGCTTCCCGCCGACGGAGTGGTAGTTAGGTTAGAAATTTTTGAGATAAATTTTGAAGACGTAATACGCTTAATGATATATTCATCGTCATTGTCGTATGTGATCTGGGATTGACATGACCGAAGCCACAGCGCTCCGAAAGACTCCGTAGGGGGAGGGAAATCGATGCAGCTAGCTCCCGGGCCAGCGCGGCAGCGGCCGGAGGCGGGGTAGCGGGGGGAACAGTCGACGCCAACAGGACCTGACGCGGAACGGTGCGGTGTCGCCAAACACCGGGATATCGGGTACAACTCTCGATACGTGGATATTAAGTATCGGTACCTGTCAAATTTAATGTATGGATGCGAACCTGCGTCTATTCGAAGTAGGCTTTACTTGTCTTAGTCTAAATGGAAATTTGTAAATAGATTCGTTTAAGTTTAATAAAATTAAATATCGCCGCGTTGCAGCGTCACCAGTCACAATATAAGTATCATAATATCTCCCATGACCTATTTGAACATCGAACTTGAATAGAATAAATATTGTGCCGTCCTAACGATCCTCAAACGATTTTTGTAAAAAAAAGTATATGAGTATATACTATTATGTAAAAACAGTTTTGTAACATTTCAAATATAAATAGGAACTCAAAAAATAATCAAAGATGAAATTAAAAATTAAATTTACAAGTATTTATATATTTATTGTAAATGTAAAACGTGCAATAACTAATAGTTGATAATTTAATAAAATATATTAAATAAATGGCTCGAAGAGATGTTTGACAATGAAAGTGTCAAGTAGAAGGATTCGGCATAAGGCCGGATGTGTTTACTATTTATTGTAAACTATTTGTTTATCCGCGCGAATGAACGTATTAATATTTTCTTCTTAATTTAAAAAATACAAAAAAAATGCTTAATTTTTGACCGCTTAATGCTTACATTCCAAGTTTAGTATTATTAGTAGGTGTCTTTGTGTTTAATTTAGTCAATTCGTGAGTTACCTGTTTCACCCGACAGCGTCGCGAGACGCTGCCCGGGCGGGACCTATTAATGTTAAGTTAATTATAATTATCGTATTTATTAAAAGTGAGTGAAGGATGACAATGTGAAAGCACAATTATAATTATAGTTTATCGGTAGTATCTTAGTTATAATAATTGTTGTATCGTGTTGTGTTGAACAGCATGGAAATTTCAATCAAATTAATTCGTATTAACGAATGTAAGATTTAATCAAAGTATTGATAATTTTCATGCATTATATATATGTTTAGATTTACTTAATCATTTTAGTGTATGTGCAATTAATGTATTTTATGTCTATTTATCCTAGGTGTGGTTTAATAATTTATTATCATTATTATAATTGATTTGAAATACTCTAATTCGGAAAAACCTGAATTGATTTATTTATTAGGAAAATTATATCGGGCGATATAAGATCGGCGAAATACGATTAAGCGACATTACTTTCAAGAAAAACTATCAGTTCTGTATTAAATAAAGTCAGTATTAAATGTCTAAAAGTAATAATGAACAACTGCGCACGATACCAAAATAACGAATTATTGGGATATCCAGAATAAAACAAATAATTAATTATAGCAGTTGGGGGCAGTCAGAGTTCAGAAATAAAGAAACCTGTTTCCGCCTCTAGAGCAATAATAATTTAAAAATAAAAAATAAACATAAAACTGACTTTATTTGGTTTATGAAGAGTAAAACCCGGACTGCACTTCCCCGCTCGGTTCGATTCGTTAGTTTGAACGTTCGTTTGTGTGAGAGATAGGATACGTCGTTTGAATCGAAACAAGAAACACCAAATATTTATAATAACTCATCGACTTTTTAGATAATAAATAATGTTAAAAGCAAAAATATTTTGGAAAGGAACGTAAGTCATTCGGTAAGCTAGATTATGTCACTTACATAAGTAGGGCGTTTTGCGCGTAACACCCTTCTTTCGGAATAATTATAAATAAAAAATAATAAAAATAGTGCTCAATAGTGTAGTGGCCCCGGCCGTAGACGTAACGAGAAAGCAATAAATAAAATTGTGAATTTTAATAATTAACCATTTATCTCACGGGTAATTCTAACTTGGTATTTTTATAATGTATTTTAAATATACTGTAATTCATATCTACATAGCGGTAAGTGGCAGGCGCGCAAAATGTTCTGCTCAAAATAAGGTTGAAGTTTTAATAGCTGGCAAAAAATATTTACGTACCCCAAATCTCCCTCTATCTGTATATCAACCGGAATATATTTTCAACGTATTAATAAATATTTCCAAAATAGCACTTATAATATTATTATACTACAAAATATATATAAAAAGCTATTAAAAATTTAATCAAACTGACTCATATCTGCAAGATTATTAAAAATACTGTTGTAGATATTCAGTCACGCGAAACGAACCCCAGTAAGTGACAAGGGAGAATCAGACCTATTATCATAGCATATGGCTACTTTTTGAATGGTGTTTTAACGCATTTTTATGAAAAATTTAAGATAAAAATAAATATTTTAATCTAATTAATTGGCAACACAGAAACAATACTCTACGCATAGGCTAATTACAATGTGGCTGTGAAATTAGCAAAATAAATGTGTAAAATTGAGACAAATTGTCTTGATATTTAATGAATAAGTCGAATTACAGAACAGAGGAGGTTGTTAATACTTCGGCACTGATATTGGATACGCTTACAACCGTGCTTCGCCAAACGCACGTGAAACGCTTAACCTGAGATGTTCATTCCTCTGTTCTGTAATGAAATCATGCACTCGCGCGTACAAATGGTCGAAAGCCCATAAATAATAAGTAAATCAATTGACTACCACGCGGGTAAACTGTCCATACGGTGATAATATAGAGTTGGGATTAAATCTAGAGTTTTCTAAGCAGGTTTCGTGTACGGAAACCCGGCCGTTGCACAAAGCGATTCGCGGCCGGGTCGTTCCCATAGATAAGACACAAGAAATCAAATCTTCCATAGGAATAACTAAGTTAGAAACTTTCGTTGGGAATATTTCAGCGCCGCTGCTCGCATGCTCAATCCCGCGGGGGCTTCGGTACACCAGCACAGTCGGTTGGAATATTCCGAGCGAAGCACTCGAGACATCGACTAAATGTTACTAAACCCTAGATCCACACAACCTTCACCGCTGAAGGCTGTTTTATAAAATTACAACATTACTTGCTCATCGTGTACTTCCTTCGTGTTTTCGATCCGTTTCTCTTATCGTAGCTTATAGATATTTCGACAATTTTATAAATACAGCCGCAGTGGTTCTTTCCGACGATCATCGTTCTTCGACAAGATCGTCTAAACAACGTATTGTAATCCTAGATCATTATAGACAGTGAAGAAGCGCGGGTTGACTACCGGGAGACTATACATTTACTAAAACCGACTAAAAACTAAATACATTGACTAAACGTTATCAGACTCGTCGGGTAAAACAGATTGCAATAAATATGTAAATAAAGGCACGGTCCAGGTCGGGTAAGAATGAAATTACCAATAGTTTCGAATTTAAATTAATAAATATCATTTAATATCAGAATTCACTGTCTATTTATTAGAATTCGTTCTCGGTGTTGATTCCTGGCTGCAGCGTTCGGTCTCACCACGCCGTGTTCAGAAGCCAGATGACGGAGTCTCAAATGTACCTGATAGTGTGACCACCGCTCGCCTTTAGCGATGCGAGTTCACATTTACAATCGAAAGCGCGGTGGGAGCGAACAATCTTGCAGAGTAGCATGTGATACTCCTTGTACCTATTTAGTCGTTCATAGCCATTACACTCCGGGTCGGAGAAGTGACACTTTTCGTAGACCCTCTAAATCGACCTAACCTTCGTTGGATGTAAGATAGAAAATAAATAGAAAATGCATCGTAAGATAAGATTTTCAAATATAAAAGTATTGAATAAGTATTTTAACATCAGTTAAGATGTACTTAGACAATGAAAGCAATGGTATTTATAATGAAATTATGAGATGCGGTCAGCCAAATTCATTCGTATTAGCTGACTACACTTTGATACAAATACGTATTTTATAAAATTGAAAAAAAAATGCAAAAAAAGTTTAAAAAACACTTAAGATCTTCCGGTTTAATAAAAAAAATCAATGTTAAAATAAATTTCATTTTTGTCTTTTTATGAATTATTGTAATAATTAAGAAGTAGATTGTATGTGTTGGTCGTATTAACCGATTTAGTTGATATTGTACCTAATCGATAGGTATTTCTATATTATATCTTATTGTGTCGATTTAAATAATTAATTACCTCTTTAGCTTTTGTGAGGAATTCTTATGTTGCACAAGAAATAGTAGTGAAACAGGTCGCTTAGGCGTCTGAACGATTCTGAAAATTCGACTTTACTATTACTTTTCATGGTTCTAGTCAATCCATCCATGAGTTTAAGGTTTAGTGAACAATTTCAGAATTTTCAGACAGCTTTAGATGAAATGATAGCAACTATCGCAGCTATGAACATACCTGCCATTAAAGAGGTCGGAGTTAGTAGGTATCGTAACTAGAGAGTTGATGTGATTAAATCTAGCGATGTTTATATTTACAGTTTTAGTGTCGTCTTAGACTTAAATGTTGTTCCCAATAATTTGTAAGATCGTTTTAGTGGAGTTTGTGAAATTTTCCAAAATTGTATTTATTATTGCGGAAGCGACAATGCGTTGGGTTTTGAAGAATTTCTACAACCCCCATATTTTTTCGAAACTAGAAATTATAAATTACTCATTCCTAAATTAAGAATTAATAACCAAATATTTACACCTTGTAGTAGTTTCTTGGCTGTTTTTAAATTAATTCATTAATATTTTCACGTAAATTCAGTGTCTATAATTATTGATTTATTGGAATAAAAAATAATAAAAAATGGGAAAAAATGTTGTAAAGATTCTTCTCCAGTTTATACAATAGTTTTTACGATATGATATTTAATATCCTCAATGGTTGTAACTATACATTTCTTGTTCTAAATATATAAAAAACCCATAAATCTTTGTTTTTTATTTTACACCCTCATCTCATCACATTTATATAGGTAGGTTCTTCCAATTCATGACTTACAACTAACCTGACGACATACAACTAAACACCGTTGTGAAAGTTACATTAATATACTTTCTACCTACCAATTTTAGGTATTCTCTAAGATAAACCTCATACACACATTACCAGTGTATACACAGAATACCATTACCGTTAGAAGTTGTAGGTAAAAGTAAAAGGTCTTTATTTTGAAACACATTGAAGAATTTAACAAAAAATTGGCAGCGATGCGACCTGCAGAAGTAAAATACTGTGTTGCAGATCGCAAAAGGTAGGTTAGATACTCTGAAGAATAAAAGAAAAACGTATACTTCGTAGTTGGTATCTCAGAAACAGATGATACATACTACTTTTTCCCTTCGTTTGACCACAACCTAGCCTGAGGGTAAGTGACGATTTGGCCGACCCGACGATGTAACACCAAGGTCTACGAATAAATTGTCTAAAAGACACCTGTACTCTTATCCTGAAGAGACCCAGGTTGTAATTACCCGGAAAAACTGCAACAGGAACTCATAAGTTATTAATAAGCTTATGTTGAGCATTTGTTTTCAATTTATGTATATTTTTTTTATTTTTTTCCTTTCTCAGTTGTTAAGATAGTAATAGATTTAGATTTCAATAACGTTATTTCTTTAGGCTTACAAAAGAAGTACTGACTTTTCTAAAGACAAATTTAAACGATATTTTATTATCTAATAAGAACTACGGTGTTATTGTATTTCTCATCACTTCAACTTTTTTACCACTAGTGGAAGAAGTGAAAAAGAAACCGCTAGAACATTTGTATATCACATATATGTACTTATAATAAAAAGCCTTTATTCACAAAGAAAATTATACTAGTATTTACAATTGAAACAATTGAGCTAACTGCAGACTGTTGCAAACAGTCTATCTATGTATAATACAAATACACAATGGAATACCGAAACTCAAAACACTGGGGAACAGTATCCAGAAACTACAAGAGACCGCATTACGAAATACAGAAAGCATATAAACCAGTAGAAGTGAATACCTAAAGCACAATTTCAAGTCAAACTAAACCATCTAAAACACCACAACAAACACCCAGCTGATTCCTTTGTGCCACCCCAACGTTCCCCACACCCCACCCCACCCCACTAGGTAGTCGGTATTGTTCCTTTAATGGCGAGGAAAGAAGTGTGTCTGTGTTTTAGCGACGAAGAATGGCACGTTTTTGCTCTAATTTTTGTAACTAGAGCATAATGCAGATTCTTTGCTTTCTTATTAGAGTTATTTCAGTAAGTATTTTATATGAATCAGTGTAGTTTAAATTCACCTAGTTAATAAGATATTGTAAGACTGCAATAAATAAAAATACTGAATACTAAAGTATTGAATCAGTGAGTTTTTTAAGTATTTGGTTTGTTTGCTCACTCGAACGAATTAGATTCTTATTAAAGTTTTTTTTAAACTTACGAAGTCAACGCATTTTGATAACTACACGATAAGTATGTGCGATAATACCCGTGAATAGTAAGTAGGTATAATATATTCTTAATATCTAGGAAACTGTTTTAAGCGACTTCGAAAAAAGGAGGATGTTCGGCTGTAAGTATATACTTATGTATTTTAATGTAAAATATCATCATAACGATCCATGAATGACGGAGAAATCTACGAACAGACACAAAATAACGGTGAAATACTGTTATTTTTGGACTGATTTGGCAGATTATTTTGCAGTGGTATAGAGGAAATCTCGGGATGGCTCCGTTACATTTTTTTTCCGAAGAATTAGTATATTTATCCTGCAAAACTTAAAAAAAATGTTTAAAACAAAGGATTTTATTTGAAGACGGTTTTATATTTCATCATTCATATTATTAAGTATCTTGTATTTAGTTGATAAAAACTTAAGGCGCATACCCGACCCAAATCAGCGCCACCACCTATTTTATCTGATTAATATGTCAAACAAAGGAATTTTCAAAAATCAAACTTTCAGTTTGTGATACTATCATAAGCTCAATGTTCATTTTGCTCACCATCGTAGCCAAAAAGAGCCACTTCGCATCTCTGCCTACATTATCCAAAATAAAACTTTCACAGAGGCATTAAAATTAGCTTTTGATAAGTATCACAAACTGCAAAATCGATTTTTGAAAATTCCTTCGTTAAACCATCCATGGTTTAACATAATATTAACTCTTCCCGCGGGTGTCGTAAGAGGCGACTAAGGGATATCCACCGGGGGCGGGCATCAGCGCCCCTGCAGAACAATTCTACCACCGAGCTGCGATCCCCAACCCGCAGACCCAGCGTGGGGATTATGGGCATTACCCCCCATGTGATAAAGGCCAATCAGGCGCTTATTAGGAGGCCTGCGTCCACTAGTGGACCAATACAGGCTGTTGAGATTGAGAAGTAGTTCGAACCTACAAACATAGGAACTATATTTATACAAAACCACGCAATTTAGGGAATACCAAATGGTCTAATTAGGGACTTCCTCAATTAAATTGACAAAACCTAAACCTATAATTTAGACAGAATTGTATTTTACACATAACAAAAGCTGTGGTTTTCCTAATTAGTACGTACGTATTTGTTCTGCCGACCACATAACTATCTAGCAGGACTAATAATAGTCTGCAGGTAAGTTGAACCTTCAGAAAAGATGCGGTACCTTAACTAGCCGTTATTTCTTAGGACGTTAAGTTCAAATTCAGCCTTGTTTACAAGACCCAGGGACCAAGAACGATGCTGATGGCTATGGTAGTTAAATTCACCCCGTTCCGGACTTTTGAACAAACAAAACAGCTGTAGCTTTTGTGTCTGAGTCATAATTTGTATTTATTTTAATGTTAGTCACTTAGTAGATTGTATTGTTGATATTTTTTAGTATCATTTGATGATATTTTTATTTTAATTTTAAAGGGTGGCTTGTCAACGTCGCCCTACATCCATGGGATCTAAAATCCATTTTTTTTTTAATTTACTTTGGTGGTGGTTAGTGCTCTTCCAACACAAACAAGATTCATAGGTAACCCGTTTGCATGTATGAAAACTTACTAAAACTGACAACAGCAAGATGATGATAATAATAACAACGGAAATAATTTGACGTGTTCTAAAAAACGATAAACCGAGTTCAAATTCTTCTAGTGGCGACATCTAGTTAAAATTCGAGTCTAATTTAGTTTGATGACATATCCAGGTACACCCTATCCAATAAAAAAGACTTATCAAAATCGGACTGCTCTGTAAAAAGGTATGCGTGGTCAAACATTACAATCAGTGAGTGAACAATCAATCATCCCCTGTTTTCCTACCACGTTGGATTTTTTTTCAAATTCAAATGAGACCATCTTCGGGGTATAAGTACCCTTTCCAATAAAAAATACTTATCAAAATCGGACTACTATGTAAAAAGTTATGCGTGGTCATAGATTAAAAAAAAATATACGCGTCTACTTGAGAACCTCCTCCGTTTTTCGTCGGTTGAAAATAACAAAGCAAAACTCACGCCCAGCGAAAAGAATGTAAATTCGAATTCGAAAACGGACGGGAGACGAATTAAATTCTGATGAATGAAAGCTGTCAAAATCAAAGTCAATTGTTTCGAACTTCTGCGATTTACTCCAAAATGTGTCGCATAATAATTTCCACCATTACCTATTTCTTTCGTTTTTTAACAATGTTTTCAAACAAATATCTCGGTTTCTAGATCCGAGTATACCTAACAAACAAGTAGTGGAGCACAACACCGAAATTGAGAAAGACCCACAAAAACTTCGTGCCGCCGTCGACTGGACTGCGAGGGGCCAAGTTCCAATAGGGTAGGTATATGCATAGATTTTTGATACATTCCCGAAAAAATAACACCCGAAAGATTTAAATTATTAAGGTAAAAAACAAAAAGTAAAACTGCACTCGGTTTCGGATAAAAACGCTGCTATATTGGCCTTTGTTCTGTGACGTCACACTTCACATTTTCAACTCAAAGAGCTTCTGTTTCTTCGATCGTTCAATCAAAATAAAGTTAGATACAAATGAATGATAAAAACTAAAATTTTACTTTACAGAAAACACCACACAACCGCGAAATAATACAAAAAGATATCCCGCCAAAGCCTCGTGACATGACAATACAAAATATGAAGTGTGGCGTTGCGTTTAGAAATTTTGCGATCGAGATTTAAAATATCTACTTTTCAATGATAAAATCACACTAATAATTATTATAAATAGGTTTAAAGAACTTTATTTCTCATACAAACTATACAGTTCATTTACAATGAGATAAACATATTTATACTTATTAAATTAAATGTGTGGAACTTCTGAGATCTATAGTAGATAACAAAAAAAAATCCCTTGCTACCTAATGAAAAGAAAAATGGAAACTATATCTGTAATGAGTGTACATATTCTTTTAACTTAATTTTAAATATATTTATGCTGTCACATTTTTTTACACTGTGCGGTAGATTGTTGAATAATTGTGCTCCTTCTGCAAGAATAGATTTTTTTCCATAAATGGTTCGAGTGTTAGGAATATGTAGTTTAATTTTATTTCTAAGATGATATTTGTTTTCCTTTGGTTTTAGTACTATATTTGATTGTATTGACTGTGAAGTTATATTTTTTATTAATAAGCAAGTATTATAAATGTACAGTTGGTTAATATCGAAGTGTTTAGTTTTTTGGTATAGTTCCTTTGTCGGTGTTAGATAGTGAAGGTGGAAGAGAACTTTTAGTATTTTATTTTGGGTCCTTTGTAACGGTTTTAAATTTGTAGCGGCAGCAGCGCCCCATATCTCAATTAAGTATTCAAGATGAGATTTAACTAATGAATTATATAAAATATTACGTGCCATATTTGGGATACAGTTGGTAACTTTCCGCAATGCCCCTAGTAAAGATGCTAATTTCTTTTTAACGTGTTCAATATGAGGTGTCCAAGACAGTTTGTCGTCAATCCATAATCCGAGATACTTTTCTAGATGAGACTGTATAATTCGATCGTTATTTATAGTTAGATCCGGAAAATTTGGTATATGTTTATTTTTCGCACAGAATAGCATAAAAGAAGTCTTAGATGTATTTACTGTTAGCAAATTATATTTGAACCATTCATTTAGAACATTTAGGTCCCTTTGAGCGTCAGTAATGAGCTCATGTATATCTTTGTCAAAGTAAAAGAGGCAGGTATCATCGGCATATAGTGTAAGATGGCCGGTTAGTCCTATCTTGTTTATGTTGTTAATGTAGATCAAAAACATCAAAGGTCCAATAATGGATCCCTGGGGAATGCCATAAGTCACATTTTCAACTGAGCTGGAGAAAGTATCAATTTTGACGACTTGTCGTCTGTTGGCCAAGTAAGATGTAAACATTTTCAGAGCTGTGTCTTGGATACCTATATTTTGAAGCTTTTGAAGAAGCTTTTTATGACAAACCGTATCAAAAGCTTTCTTCAAATCAATGAATATGCCTAGAGCTATATTTTTCTGGTCCATATTGGTTTTGATTTTTGTGATTAGGTCCATTGCTGCTGTCAACGTGCTCGACTTAGATCGGAAACCGTATTGTTGATCTATAAGAAAGTTTTTCTGTGTTAGATAGGTGTTTAATCTGTTATACAGGATTCTTTCGAAAATCTTCGAGATTACAGGTAAAACTGACACCGGCCTGTAGTTGCTTGGGTCGGATCTGCTTCCTGATTTATATATGGGATTAACTTGAACTAAATGCGAAAGTTTGGATGGATGGATGGATAGATGGATGAATATTTCTTACGTCTTCACGCCAAAACTACTGAAAAGATTGAGCTGAAATTTTGCATCGGTGTAGCTCTAAGCCTGGAATCAAACATAGGCTACTTTTTATCCCATAAATCAGTTCCCATGGGATAGAAATTACCTTTGAACTTTTTCATAGAAAGAACGAGTGCGAAGCCGCGGGCAGAAGCTAGTTTCACAATAAAACATCAAAAAATACAAAAGACATACAGATATATTTCCATATTAAAAGAGAATACGTAAAAAAAATTACTAGCTTATTTGAAGTCACATGCATGTAAGTACCCTATTCTGGTCACTGCACCAAGCGCCGCCAGTAGTAATTATCCCAACTTAATTACAACAAATATTTACACTAATATTTATAACAAATTAACTGTAATCACTGCAAGTGAGTCTGCCAATAACAACTCACTCGCAGTGCCGTCAGTTATTCCGTGGTCATGGCGCATGAAACTGTGCCGAAATATTGGAAAGCTCAAAACTCAAATCATAGTAAAAATCCCGTTATATATTACTTTAGTGTTAATAATCATGATGGATTTCAAAGATTGTACATAGTTACATATTAATTTCCTATATCAATTTATATCAATCTTCTAAAAATTAGATATTTAGCCGTCACCAGAAGGCAGAGTGCCCTGATTGCTGACAGCAGTGCCACGTTGAATGACAATGCTAAAATTGGTTGACCGAAATAGAACCCAGCGCATTCCTTTAAGGACTCTATGAGAAGTTTTGTTTTTTAATTAAAGATATAAATAATAAATAATTGGCGGACACTTCGAGGAAAAATATAGGTAGGTACAGAAAAATATAATTTCTGAAAGTTTACTCTTTTTTGAAGTTTTCAGCCTCACCTTCTCAGTCGGTATCGGATTTTAACCTTTCTTGGCTGTGAGAACAACTAAAACAATATTTTTGAAATATCAAGTTAAACTTCTTAGTTTCAAAGTAGAGCAAACTTCCTTTAACCCAGTATCCAGCATCCCATCAAGTTTACCCCAAACACTGCAAAACAGAATTGGCACGTGATTTTTTCATCCTACGACCCCAAAATTCGGAGGTCATTCACCCGATCCTACCCGGACCCTGGGGTCAACCACCCTTGCTGACGTCATTTCTAATGTTTTGGGGTAAAAGTTGGGGGCGACGATGTATGAATGAAATGGCCTGTATCTAACGTTCAATGGGAGACATAGATGGACAAACTGTTATGATTTGAAGTTTGGATATTTTTTACTTTTTAGTCTGCGTCATCTAGATCTCTAGAAGAGAATAGGCAATATTTGACTCTTTTTAAAAGTAGTTCTATAATTATTGTCCAATTAGAGGGAAAAAAATATCACCATAATTTTTCAGGACCTAGAAAACCTCAAAACTTCATTTTAAAAGTCTACTTTTCGTAAACAAACGAAAACGTTGACAGCCATTTATCTGTGCTGTGACGTCATACGTCTCGAAAACGAACAATTGACATTAGCAAACGTTCATCATTGTAAAAATATAGACAGACCACATAGTGAATTTTACTCGTCTAAGATCCCATCATGAAGTTTGCTAAGAGTCCTATGACGTCACAACATGGCCGACGGCGTTTTCAGAGTTTACAATTAAAAATTCAAAAATAATTTTAAAATTGAAAATATGCAGTACTTGAGTTACCCTTTAATATCAGAAATCTGTAAATATTGGGTTCCGAAGTCAAATACTACAGAAAATATTTATTTATTACGCCAGACTTGTATCAGTCAAGTATAATTATGTAACATTAAAGGCAGACACAGACTGAGCCCACCCCACGCAACGTACGCGACGAAATGTATTTTTGCACACTCCGACTAGAATAATAACGTCACTAGAAGATAATTTGATTGAAAAAACTAAAAACCACCTTCGAATCCCTTACTTTTTAAACAGTTTTCAGTTTTTTTGAAGTTTAAGCGGGATAAATACTAATCCCTCGAGAATAAAAAAAATATGGGACCACCTCCCTGGGGTAGTCCTCTGTACAACTGCAAGAATCATCCAAATCGGTCCATAAATATATGACCATAATTAAATGACAGGGAAACCGACGAACATGTAAAAACCATACATGTTCGTCGATTCGAACGACGACCACTGTGGCGCAGCGGGCGAAGGTCTGCCTGCAACGCAGGAAGTTGCGGGTTCGATTCCCGCCTCAGGACAAATGTTTGTACGATCTGCAGACATTTGTCCAGAGCGTTCTGGATGTTTTCTATGTATAATAAAAAATATCTATCTATGTAGTGTATTGTATTATGTATATCAGTTATCTAGTACCCATAACACAAGCTCTGCTTAGCTTGGGGCTAGATGATGCTGTGTGAATTGTCCAACATTATTTATTTATTTATTTATATACAGCCGAACATAGAATGGCCTTTTTTCTAAGTCGGTTAAATATAAACGACTTTTACATATTGCGATATGTATAAGTATTGGTAATGACCAATATTCACAGTCACAGATAATGCAAATTTGAGCGACGGAAATCTAACCTTCGCCCTTTGAGCAACAGGGGTGGCTATTTATAACCGAATTTTATAACCAGTATTCGTATTTTTCGCATACCTACACCCTGCAAGCCCAGCGTTCCCGTAACAAAGTGAATATTACCAAGGAAGTGGTGAAATTTTATTTTAAAAACACTTTTGGATTTAGCTAAGTGAGAGAAACAAATATCTGAAGCACGGGAATAATAAAATTAGACAGGAATATCTCACAGCACTCTTGGACACGTCACAAAATTCAAATTACATAACACAAGACAAAATAAAAAATTTTAAAAACCGGCCGACGTTTATTGGCTGAACAGATTTTTATGAAACATGGCTAAGAACACTCGGGATAAAATTATCTATGACACAAAAAAACTAAACGAAAATCGGTTTATCCGTTTGGGAGCTACGATACCACAGACAGATACACACAAACTTATAACACCCCTCTTTTTGCGTCGGGGGTTAAAAACAAAAGAACCTGTGTTCTGTTGACGGTTCGCTACTATAACAATGTTATAATCGCAATATCGTCACATAGAATTCATAGATATAAGAAACTAGATAGCGCGTGCGGTGACGGTGTTATTTGCACGGAGAAATTGATAGAATGGTTTAAAAGCGCAACCCTCTACCTACACTTTCTTATAACTAAGGTAGAAAGCCAAAAATTTACATTCTGTGACGATACCATTGTCTTAGTTAAGCGATTAGTTTGGCAGAATAGGGCCCCGGAGTGAAATTTTAAGCCAGGGACCGTTCTGAGTAGGTCCTTAAAAACTAAATCGAATTTTCTGATTCGTTTTCGTGCCAACGCTTATCTTATGCGAGCGACATAAGAGTTGGTTTTGCACGACAACAAAGACGAAACTTTGATTTTTCTTTTCCGAGTAGTCTCTTAAAAGTAAAAAAAAATTTCAACCATGTTCCAAACTCTCACTAAGTAAAAAAAAATCCAACCATGTTCCAAGTACTCCAGGTACTCCAGAATCCTCTATATTAACAGGGCCACAGAAATTGCCATACACGATAGCAAATCACGAGTATTGCAAAAATTCTATGCCTGCTATTTTCCACATACCTACACTGTGAACCCACCGTTTTCATAACAAAGTGGATATACCGGCAGGGGGGCCACCCTCCCCCTACAATATGTCTCGTTATCGACACCCGATGTGATCAGGGGGTGAATGTCGATACTGTTGTGACAATAGGGGGATTTTTGATTAGATGTGTTATGTGAATAACATGATTTTGCAAAAGGTATGTTGTTTTCTGGAAGGACTGTTTTTGACCCGAATACTAAATAATCATAAGAATTAGTAAGCTGAAGCGGCAGTGGGCTCGCCATATCTCGCGAAGAACCGACAACCGCTGGGTAAACGTGTTCTTGAGTGGAGACAGCGACTCGGAAAACGTAGTGTAGGACGCGCTCCGGCCAGTTGGGATGACGATCTGCGAAAGACTGCAGGCAGATGCTGGATGCGGCAAGCTGAAGACGGGGCGCTATGACGCTCATTAGGGCTATGGCTATAGGCTGATGATGATGACTAAAAATAATATTGCACAATCCACACAGCATTATCTAGCTCAAGCTATGCAGAGCTTGTGTTATGGGAAAACTCTGCTTAGTTTGGGGATAGATAATTACTATGTGAATTGTGTCCAGCATTTTAAATTACAATTACAGTCAGATATTTTTTACTATGCTTAAAAACACCTAGAACACATGGAACAAATATCTGCAGACCGTAGAAACATTTGTCCCGAGGCGGAAATCGAACCCGCAATATACAAAACTATATTTAAAGTTCAATAATACTACCACCCAAAGAATATAAAATGAAATAAGGGGGCCTACTCGGAAAAGGAAAATCGAAGATTCGGTGTCGTACAAAACCAACTCTCATGTCGCTTGCATAAGATTAGCGTTTGCACGAAAACGAATCAGAAACTTCGATTCCGTTTTTAAGAGTAGGGGCCATTCAGGTCTATTCAGACTGTTCGCTAGAAATTAAACTACCAGAAAAGTAGGTTCCCATAAATAATAAAACATTTTCTATGAACCCATGTTTAAACAAATTTCCATTTAGTGCTACTTCTCGAACAATTAATAATATAAGAGCTTTATTACTAAAAATCAACATTATACCAAAAGCTTCATTATACTATACTTTATTGTAATATGTGTTCATAGAAAATGGTCTACGATTTGTGGAAAACTACTTTTCTAGTAGTTTAGTTCCTTGCAGAACGCGGAAAATATTAAAAATCACTAAAATAATTGAATTTCGCGCGAATCTGTGTCAGATTCCGAGTTGATAACTCGATAGCGGAGTCTGAATAACCCTCGTGAATACTTGGTTTAATGAAGAAAGTCGATACGGCGGGAGTCGATACGGCGGGAAGTCGACACGCAGGGAATCGATACCGGGGCATTTACGTTATCTAATCTGTGACCGGGGTAACAAATCGCTCTACGGCCTACGGCTACTAGCTACGCGCGAAGAGGTGCAGTGCTACGCCGTAGCAAGACCGTAGCAAGATGTCACGTAGCGACTGCTACGAAACTTCGTAGAGCGTTGTAACGAATAAATCACGTTGGGCGGGCAGATTGACGATCGCAGTATGGTGTAACGTCTTCGAAAATAGTTATCGGACATTTAGTTGCTGGCTCAATCGAACGAATGTGTAAAATAGAAAGGCCAATAAGTAAGGCATGGTTTTGGTCGCAAGTCAATAATTACACAATTGAATTACCGTATCTACCGGCTTTTAGACCTGTTCTTAGACCAAATTACCAAGTAAGAGACGAAAAAAACAATAAATAAGTACTGTTAGCTTTAGTCTTCTCATTCTCGTCATCCATACCGCAATGCTTGAAAACTAAAGTTTTCAATCAGTGCGTCATGTCCTACGGAGCTGAGACGTGGACACTCACGGTAGGGCTGGTCCACTTAAATATTATACAAAGAGGAAATTTAAAGCGAATTAAATTATAGTATATTATTGTTATTATATTTTATATTATGTATCATATGTATGTATTGTATACTTGAGTAATACGCCACCGTCTTCACATGTATAACTGCTTCGTGTCCATCCAAAAGTTATCTCGAAGAGATCGCTCTTAGTGATAAGGCCGCCCATTGCACAACTCTGTATCTCTCTTTTCCTGTATTTTATTTTTGTATTTTCTTGGTGTGCAATAAAGTGTAATTGTATTGCATTGTCAATAATTAATGGGTAAGTCTAACATGAATAGCTACGGGGCCCACACTAGCCTCATGGCCCACGACGTGGGCACAACGGCACGAAAATCAGAAGATTAAATATTTTCGAGGGTATCCTATTTCATTATGAATGTAAGCGGGTTAACTACGAACCTATGTGGTATCCTATTTAATAAATTTAATTGTTAAAAATAAATCATAAAACGCTTACCTACAATCCAAATTAAGAAAAGCGTAAATAGACCTATTACCCCCATCGTCCCGCGGATTCATTTCGTTTCATCGGACGAGGGGGAGGCTACCTCCCTCGAAAGCCGCTTAAAACTCAATATACAGTCCTATCTTTAAACGAAATAATAAACCCCCTGTATAGCCCCGCGCCGCCCTTTTGTTAGACCATGCATACACGGGCAGATGAAATGTTTAATGCATTCTCTGCCCAACCTGGCTGGGCTGCAGCTAGTAAGACTGGCAGAACTACACCGTGTCGTTGGCAACGAGTGTGTTAAGAGGTACGAGTAAAAACGTGGCGTATACCCCACGACATAGCTCAAAGAATTAGCAAGCTGAAGTGGCGGTGGGCTGGCCATACCTCGCGAAGAACCGACAACCGCTGGGGTAAACATGTTCTTGAGTGGAGACCGCGACTCAGCAAACGTAGTGTAGGACGCCCTCCGGCCAGGTGGGATGACTATCTGCTAAAGACTGCAGGCAGATGCTGGATGCGGCAAGCTGAAGACAGGGTGCTATGGCGCTCATTAGGGGAGGCCTATGTCCAGCAGTGGACTAATATACGCTGATGATGACGATGCGTCCACCGAAGTCGGTGTCGGAATCGGGGACCGGTCAACGAAGAACGCCCATTAAGCGGCGAAAAAATTATACTATATAGCTAGATCTATTCTCTCTCCATCACATCTCCATTGCCAGCTGGTTTTTAAAATCATCTTTAGCCCTGAAGATCACCTTAGACAAAGTCTTGTGTAAGCAACGCAGATGTTGAGAAAAAATTACAATGCGTAAGCTATTGATTTGTAGGAATGATTTTTTTTTTTGCATTATATTACTTTTTTAATGTTTGAACTATCTTGTTTAAAATCGTTAAAAACTCGGTGGGAGACTTTGTTTTATAAACTAATATGTACTAGTTTCTGGCCGCGGCTTCGCACGCGTTGTTTATATGGAATCATTTAAAGGTTATTTCTATCCCATGGGAACTGATTTATAGGACAAAAAGCAGCCTATGTCTTATTTCACTAGAACTGTCTATGCAAACCGATTCAGGCCATTCCCTTCAAATAGTTTTAGCGTGACGAACAACATCCAGCCACCCATCAAAAATTTCGTCATTTAAAATAAGTATTAGTTTGATTTGAAGTAGGTAGCGATAAACGCTTTTTTAAATATCAAAATCGCTACGTGTCCGTGTAGACTTGCCTTAAAGTCAGTAAGTAATTAGCATGATAGGGCGTAATACGTCTGTCCGGTCGTTCGTCGGTTGCAATCCGTTGCCATGGTCACCTTTTGAAAGGCTAGGGAGAGGACTGTATAGATCAATAAGTAGGTATATGTTATCGATAACAATAGACTTGTCTGGTGTGATCCGTTGCCATGGCCACCTTTGAACAGGATAGGGTGGGGACTCTATCGATAGATAGGTAGGTACGATAGTTATCGACAACAATAGCTTTTGTCTAGTGTGATCCGTCCGTTGCCATGACCACCTTTGAGTGGTTAGGATAACTGTGTTGATGGTAAAGTCTGGTATAAATAGGGGTAGTGAAGGTATAAATTAATTTCCATCACTTGATTTCGTTAAAATTTTGGTATCATGGACCAGCATATGCGTGGACGTCGTCGATCCAGTTCCGATTCGGTTGACCGACATATACAATAGCGTAGAATCTTAGTGGATAGCAGAAAATACGGCATACCTAAATGTAGGCATATAAAGGAAAAGAAAGAAAAAGGGATGTCTGACAACAATAACCAATAGAAAAACTACATAATATCTAGACACAGACCCCCCGATAAGCGCCTTATCCCATAGAGAGTAATGCCTATAATCCCTACGCTGGGCATGCGGGTTAGGGATCCCAGTTCGTTGGTAGAATTGTTCTGCAGGCGGCGCTGCTGCCCGCCCCCGGTGGATATCCCTTAGTCGCCTCCTACGACACCCGCGGGATGAGTTGAGGTGGCACACAGCTAAAAGTTAACTAAAAAGGGCCCTAACTCACCATAATGCAGTCTTAAAAGATTCCGTAAGAGACTTACCCAGTGCATAAATAAATAAATAATACCTAATTCGTTTCAGATTCGAGATCCATTTGACAAACAATTATTCACTGATTGCAAGAAATATTTATTTTATCAATGTCGATGAATATTTCCACAGCACTACGACAAGTCTGCAGACCAAATGCTAACAAAATAGAACCTATCGACAACAACCTATAGTACGTAGCAGTAAATGTCTGGAAATAAGTCAAATTTGATTTTACCCAGGGGGCCAAACATGTTATTAGATTATCACGTGAGAAGAGGTAGGAATGTGGAGGGACACTTGTAAGGCTCCCCCTTATCTTATAAGTATCCCTCCACATTCATACCTCTTCTCTTATAATAAGGCTCCCCTTATAAGTATATAAGTATATCCATATTCATACCTCTCCCGTAGGAAGACAAAATAAAATATGGATGAATCGTTTGAATGATACATGGGTAAGAAAGGTACGGTGATGACGGCTGAGTTCAAGAAAATATAAACAAAATAAGTAGGGATAGACAATTTAAAAAGACCTAGCTCCAAGCTAAGCAGATCTTGTGTCATAGGTAGACAACTGATAAACTTAATACATTATTATATATATTTAATTATAATGTGCTATGGATACCTATATTATCTGAAATAAATGAATAATAATAATTATTATAACATAGATAGATACTTATATTTTTTTATATAAATATCTGCAGATCGTACAAACATTTATACTGAGGCGGGAATCCCACCCGCAGCCCCCTGCGTTGCAGGCGGACCTTCGCTCGCTGCGCCACAGAAGTCGTCCAAACATAATTTGTGAAAAGTGTTTAAAAACAATGTTGTGACGACACCAGCTAGAGGGACAGGACAAGAAAATTATGATTTATGATGTCGTCTGATCATCTGTCTCTTTCTCGCTGAGCGCTTCTGGGCTACCATTACGTAAAACAGAAGTAAATAAATAATGCTGGACAATTCACACAGCATCATCTAGCCCCAAGCTAAGCAGAGCTTGTGTATGAGTATTGGATAACTGATATTCTTAATAGAACATTATATAGATAGATATTTTTAACCCCCGACGCAAAAACAGAGGTGTTATAAGTTTAACGTGTCTGTCTGTGTATCTGTGTATCTGTCTGTGGTATCGTAGCTCCCAAACGGATGAACCGATTTTCGTTTAGTTTTTTTGGCGTCTTAGATAATTTTATCCCGAGTGTTCTTAGCCATGTTTCAGGAAAATCTGTTCAGCCAATAAACGTCGGCGGGTTTTTAAAATTTTTAATTTATCTTGTTACTATACCATATAAAACACCCGGAACACCCGGAACAAATATCTGCGGATTGTACAAACATTTGTCCTGAGGCGAAAATCGAACCCCTGCGTCGCAGCCCGCAGGCGCACCATCGCCCGCTGCGCCGCAGAGGTCGCCGAAGTATTTCTTTCGTCTATCCGTCTAGCCAAGATATTTTACTATAAAAACTTCCGTAGTTTGACGAATTCATTATGAATGTAAGCGGGTTAACTACGAACCTAGTTTGTGTTGGAAGAACACCAACGTTTCATCCCTTAACGCACTCACCCTTATGAAGTCCCGCGTTAAGGGATGAAACGTTGATGTTCTTCCAACACAAACTAGGTTCGCAGTTAGCCCGCTTACATTCATAATGAATTAGCCAAGATATTGGTAAAAATAGTATTCTTTGGGCAATGCTAGACTTGCCTTTTATTCCACCTTCGACTGCCACTCTCATAAAAAAACTTTTGCATAGAATAGACGAGCGCAACCTTTGATATTTGATGCAACAGATCACTATACCCTATTCCAAGCACATAAGGTTCAAAATATACATTCATACTTTCAAATGCAATTACGGCTTGTTTTCTAGGCAATAGAGTACAAAATTGATTGAGTAAATATTGAATAGTGAGTGTGCTTTATTCCCTGCGCAGTAAGGTGTATTTTGTTTAGCAGTATTTAATAAAGGCTTTATAATGTACCAGACGTGTAAGGGATGGTTGTTGTGATGCAGAAACTGAGATTAATTTCAATATTAAATGTTGAGCTCTTCGTCTGAGCGTACGGAAAAGTACTTTTAATAAATAAATAATGCTGGATAATCTACACAGCATCATCTAGCCCCAAGCTAAGCAGAGCTTGTGTTATGGATAATATATGACTTACATTAAGTAGATAGGTACTTTATTCACAAAGAAAATTACAATCAAAAAATAGAAATGAATTACATACATAGATATTTTTTATTATACATGAAAATACCCAGAACACCCGGAACAAACATTTGCAGGTCGTACAAACATTTGTCACAAGGCGTGAATCGAAGCAGCGCAACAGAGGTCTCGCTGAAGATTAGTACCAATTTATTATCGCCGAAGTCAGTAACGAATCGGGCTGAAATTTAGTTTTAGGCCTCGAATAAAACATAGGCTACTACTTTTTATTCCATAAATCAGTTCCCATGGGATAGAAATAAGCTCACGTTGGGTGCTGAAATCGCACCATATGTGTTTTATTCCGCACAACCGATCTAAAACGCAACGTAGGCCTAAATCCGCACTTGCGCAGCGGCTAAGAAAACACATCTGTGTGACTCAGCACAGCCGCAACATGTTTTTGGAACAAAACTCCTGTGCGGCGCACACGACAGCTGTGTGGAGCAGTTAGTATGAATTTTACAGAAAGAAATTTTAAAGAAAA
The DNA here is from genome assembly GCA_963564075.1 of Eupithecia subfuscata. Lineage (NCBI taxonomy): Eukaryota > Metazoa > Arthropoda > Insecta > Lepidoptera > Geometridae > Eupithecia > Eupithecia subfuscata. The sequence goes on along the minus strand of OY751120.1, from coordinate 11,151,122 downwards.
TTTCGCAGGCGACGTGATAACAGTTTCCATAGAAAACACGCGTGCGAAGCCGCGGGCAGAAACTAGTTAAAATAAATCAATAATAATAATAAATAATGTTGGACAATTCACACAGCATTATTTAGCCCCAAGCTATGCAGAGCTTGTGTTATGGGTACTAGATAACTGATATACTTAATACAATACATTACATAGATAGATAGATATTTTTTATTATTCATAGAAAACATCCAGAACGCCCTGGACAAATGTCTGCAGATCGTACAAACATTTGTCCCGGGGCGGGAATCGAACCCGCAACCTCCTGCGTCGCAGGCAGACCTTCGCCCGCTGCGCCACAGAGGTCGTTAAGTAAACCTTAAATTTACAGAATAACTGACAAAAACGGGCTCCACTCAGCATGTGCTGATTGAATTTAAATATGGGATTTATGCAAGCAAAAATCAACATAGGTACTTGTAAAAAGTTTATTATATTTGTATGACAATAATTATTTTATTTATTTATGTATTGTAAGCTCAGGCTCACTTACGAACATTAACCAAATGATTCCCGACCTCGCACATGAATACTTCGCTACCTGAAATGAAAAGAAACTGTTTTAATATTTAATTCTTATTTTTCTATGGATTTTCACACACTTTGACTGCTGAAATCACACCGTTGGTGGTTTTTTTTCCGCACACCCGATCTGAAACCGCTCTAACGCAGCGGCTAAGAAAACACATCTGTGTGACTCAGCACAGCCGTAACGTGTTTATTCGAACGAAACTCCTGTGCACTGCTCCACCCAGGTGGTGTGTGCCGCCACCTGGGTGGAGCAGTTAGTATGAATGTCTGTGTATGGAATAAAATTCAATCACACTAATATTTTAAACTAGCTTCTGCCCGCGGCTTCGCACGCGTTGTTTCTATGGAAACGTTTTGAAGTTATTTCTATCCCATGGGAACTGATTTATGGGATAAAAAATCGCCTATGTTTGATTCCAGGGTTAGACTTACCTGTATGCAAAATTTCAGCCCGATCCGTTCAGTAGTTTTGGCGTCAAGAGGTAACAAACATCCATGCATCTATCCATCCAAACTTTCGCATTTATAATATTAGTGTGATGCGAAAGTTTGGATGAATGTTAGTTACCTCTTCACGCCAAAACTACTGAACGGATCGGGCTGAAATTTTGCATACAGATAATTCTAGGCCTGGAATAAAACATTAACACATACTTTTTATCCCATAAATCAGTTCCCGTGGGATAGAAATGACCTTTAAACGTTTCCATAGAAACAACGCGTGCGAAGCCGCGGGCAGAAGCTAGTAAATAATAAATTCATTCATCACACTTCACACAAATATTATAATAGTGAAAGTTTGGATGTATATGGATGGATGGATGGACGTTTGTTATCTCTTTACGTCAAAACTACTTTGAGGATCGGACTGAAATTTTGCATACCTACAGGTAATTCTAATCCTGGAATCAAACATAGGTTCACATAGTACTTTTTATCCCATAAATTAGTTCCCATGTGATAGAAATCAAATTTAAACGTTTCCATAGACACAACGCGTGCGAGGCCTCGGGCAGAAACTAGTTATAAATTAATTCAAAATCAAATTCAAAAAAATTCAACACATTTCGTGTATGAAGCGACAGAAATCAAAAATATCACTTTATTTCCGTGTCAGTGGTTAGTTTTATAATTTGACTTGTGACAGTGAAGTGAACATTTTATTTTACTATAAAATCTATCGTAGTTTGACGAAATAATTACGGATGTAAGCGGGTTAACTAGGAACCTCATTTGTGTTGGAAGAACACCAACGTTTCATCCCTTTGGTTGGTGTTCTTTCAACACAAATGAGGTGCTGAGCCAAAGCCTATTTCGGCACAGGGTCATAGGGGCAAAGCTGGATTTGATGGTCAAAATTTGTTTTTTAATTTAGCTCCTTATTATTTGTTTGGTTTTGTTTGATTTATATTATGTGTGTCGAAATAAATGCTTTTCTATTCTATTCTATTCTACAAATAAGGTTTGTAGTTAACCCGCATGCATTCGTATTGAATATATTTATGGAAATAAAATACTTTATTCACAAGAAAATGACAATCAAATAATAGAAATAAATTAGAACTAGTATTTACAATTGAAACTATTAAGCAGACTGTTGCAAACAATCTACTGTAGCTCAACTGATCTATATCAATACCAGTCGTCGCGTCCCCGCTACGCTGGCTGCATTGCCCCGCTGTATGGCAATGCTGATGCGCTGCGCCAGATACTCATAGCCATAGAGTAAAAACTCGCTCTCATAGCTATCTATATTAATAATTTCGGGGTCTACGGTAGACTCGAACGAAATGCAAATCAAATTGAAGAGCGTAAAAAATTAGTCGATCCGAGTCGACAACTTATAGGCGGAAAATTCGGATTATCGAGTAGTTTTAATATGAAAATGAATAAATTGCTAAAAAAATTGTAACGGCGTTGCAAAGTAAACATGTCTATTAAGTATAAAGATGTCTATGGTTCGGTCTTGGTACCGTGGACGGAAGAAATCGCTCCCCAGGGTATATAAATACTCCTTGATCGTAGCTTGGTACATATATAGTGATCTGTGGTTCGGTCTAATTTCTTTGAATGAAAACTCTTTGCTCTTTGATTGAGAAATCATAATATGTATAATAATAGTAATAGTAGTATTTTATTGCACCCGTGCGAAGCCGGGGCGGGTCGCTAGTAGTATTATAATATCTGTGCTCATAGGAAATAATGAGTTTTTGATTTGATTTGATGAACCCCGTTTATCCACGAGTAGGTACTTACTCTGGTGCGTCTTGGTATGCTGCCTCAGCGCCTTGATGCTGTCGAACTTGAGCCGGCAGATGCGGCACTTGTAGTGGTAGCTCACCACCTGCGAATTAACAAGGTGGAAAGATAAAATAGGTTAGTGTCCTAAAGAATTCTAATTTCCCTAAAGTCCCTTAGTTAGATTATAAGCCCCGCAAGTTGATATTGCGATTGGCGGCCATCTTGGTGACGTAGTCGACGTCGCACCGTCAGTACCGTTCGCAAGGTCAGCCCGCGCTTACGTGCTTACGCGCATCTAGTACTTATTATAGCTTTTTGTTTTTGTTATCCTGTTTTATTGTTATTTTTGAGTTTTGTTTTTTAGTTTTGTTACCTGTTACCCGTTAAAATGAGTGAGAAATTAATTAATAGTCGTGCTCGTGAAATGATAATTAAAGTGGAAAATTATTTTTTAAAAGAGAAAGAAGACTCTAAGTTAGTTATCCAAAATATAAACTGTGCCTTAAAAAGTGCTTGGAACACTACTGAGGACATTTTAATGTCGAAGCAACTAGTAATAGACATTTTGAATATTTTGCAAAATTCTACCAAAGTCACGGAACGTGTGGCCTGGTTTAAATACAAATATCCCATAACCCTAGCTTATTTACTTTTTATTACATTTTTTTGCTATCTGTACTTTTTTGCGACGGATGACGTCACGCAGCTGTTATTGTGACAAGGTTCCATCGGGATATCAACTTGTGGGGCTTATATCAGAAGATATTGTACACGTATTTTTTCTTTTGTCGATTAAACAAAAAATGGTGATTATATAGCCAGTTAAAGTTCCGCGTGACGTCACACCTTGCGACACTTTTTAGCAAGGAGTGACGTCAACGGCACTAGCTTAAGACTCACGGGCTCCCCGCGGTAAAAAACTAGAAATCAATAAACTTCAACATTTTTTCTTTGGTTCTAATTGAAAACACCATTTCGAAAAAAAAACGATAAAAAAAATCATGAAAGTCCACTGTTCAGCTTCTTATTTGGTCGAGATCTCAGGAACCCTGCGGTCTAAAAGATTTTTTCACTTCTCTTGCTCAAAAAGTGTATCATAATAGTATAGCTTAGCGGGCCTAAAACTAGAGTTTAACCCTAGAATACTAATCATCGCCTGAGAGGCCGCGCGCGGTTAGTTTTTTTCCGTTATTTCAAAAACGCGCCCGCGATTCAAGTTGTGCTTTCGCGCCAATTCGGTATTCCCCGCGCCGCAGAGGCGAGCATACGCGGGCCCGGCACGGACTCTCCGTTTTCAAAATATAAGCTACTGGATCGCCTGGGAGGCGATCATTAGTATTAACGGTAAGTTTATTTTACGTTAGGTACTTGTTTTGATTTTTCTTTTTTTTTCAGTTTTTAGACATGTTATAAAATTAAGATAAAGTTTATATATTGGATAATAATATTGATGCCAAAAAAGTGTGGATATAGTAGTATTTTTTTTTACCAGACTGATATATGACTGTAATGTTGTGAGAAAAAATGTTCGCTGTTGTAAGATTTAAGTCATATTTTAAGACAAATGTTGATTTTAAAAAAGAATTTCAAGTTTAATTTTAGAAAAGGTAGAGGTTTGCCTAGTTATTAGTGTTATCTTTATAAAAATGTAATAATTAACTAATATAATATATAATATAATTTGGTTTTATTTTAAAAGTAGCCTCCCAGGCGATCATTAGTATTAAGCTGTGGTAAATTTATATTAGTATTCTAGGGTTAATACCTAGGGCTAAAAAGTATTTTTTCTTTTTAATCTTTGTCTAAAATCATCAGCCCGTACAAAGCATTCGTTCTCTTACATAAAAATTCGACTTCTTGGTGCTCCGTCAATCTTTTTTTTTTGAAAATAGAACCTTCTTGGTGATGTTTTATGAAGGTTGGTTCTTCCTTCACGGTAGAATGCGAACTGTTTCGTTGCGGGTTAGATAGAGATTTAAAAAAAAAAGATGGTATTGGCGCTAAATCTCTAGAATTTTCTTCATTCCAAATCACAAAATTGTTTTATTTTCTCGCAATCGAAGTGAAAAGTAGAGTGTTTTACTCGGGCCAAAACCACCCATTATAACTCGGTCTTGTCATCCGCCCTCGCTACGCTCGAGAGTATAACAACCTCGTATATAATGGGATGGTTTAGTCCCTTGTAAAACAATCTACTATTATACCCAGGACACTACCCTGTTGTATAGTATGTTAGTTAAGTAGGTAGGTAGGTATAGGTACTTACATCAGACAGTATGCATCCAATAACCTTCCGGTATTTCTTGAGATCGCCGGCGGAGTGCGCCTTGAAGTGCGAGAGCAGATTGTAGATGGACACGTAGGTGCGGCCGCAGATTGGACAGACTAGCGTTCCTGTGAACAAACATTCATTATTGATGTTACTTTCATTTATAATGTTTTTTTTTTGTATAATATAAATTTATCGCAAAAATAATAATTTCAAATACAACATAATTAATTTGTATGAGCGCCTGGTCGAAGCGACGCGTGACCCGAGAGCTGGTGAATATCTGGCACAGCGTATCAGCATTGCCATACAGCGTGGCAATGCAGCCAGCGTCTTGGGGACGCTTCCGACTGGTGTTGATATGGATCAGTTGAGCTATCTGTAGACTGTTTGCAACAGTCGGCAGTTAGCTCAATTGTTTCAATTGTAAATACTAGTATAATTTTCTTTTGAATAAATGATTTGTCTGACATTATGAAATAAGTTTCGTAGATAGTGAATTTTTTATTCAAGCTATTACGTAGCCTCAGTTACCTACACTAGACTGAGAAGTCTGGAATATAGGCAAATTTACTAGGTGCTGCTGGCGGCTTCGCACGCTCCTTTCCGAAATAGAAAGTAGCCTATGTCCGTCCCGGGTATACTGATTTGATTACCTCCCTGCCATATTTCATTAAGATCTGTTCAGCCGTTTAGGCGTGAAAAGGTAACAGTTAGACAGATTTCGAATTTATCATATCCATATACAGGGTTATTGGTAATTCACTGACACATGTGAACTGCAGGTCCTGCCCACCATCATGAATACGTCCGTGAAGACGCCAGGTTTCAATTCTTAAAATTGATGGAAAGGGAATGACATTAGCATGTAAAACCCCTATATGAACAATTTTAGAATGGACGTGGGGTCCATTAAAAAATCGTATATAGGGGTTTTCTTTGAAACTAAACCTAAAAACGGATTGGCCAGGGACAAAACTATCAAGAGGTAGATTAAATAAACAAATAAAAAGGAAAGAATCGTATGTTGGAGGCCCAGATACATTTTGGCCATTTTGATTGGCTGAGCTACAAGAGTATGTAAAACGGACGCGCGGGACCCGGTCTTTCTTTAACGCATTCGCTGCCCAGCCAGCCACAGTAGGACATTGGCGTCTACTGTAGTTGTTGAACGTGGTTGTTTGTATGATCGCTTTTATTGAATAGAATAAATTGAAATTACTGTTCTTATTTTGTTTCTTGGCGCCGCGGTAGGAAGCCTGGTAGCAGCCGGCACACAGCTTGCAGCAGGCGAGCTCGCGGACGTAGCGCTTGTGGTCCGCCTCGTCCGAGTCTTCCGGGTTACTGCGGAGGAATAACAGAGCTGTGACTAACATCATTCAGGTAGTATACCTATTCAAATGAGCCTGCTGGATTACCTCACCTCACCTCAACTCAACAGCCTATATTTGTCCACTGCTGGACGCAGGCCTCTCCCTGATAGGCGCCTTATTGGCTTTTATTCCATGCGGGGTAATGCCCATAATTTTCACGCTCAGTGGCGTAGCTATCGCACGGCCAGGTGGTGCAGTGCACCAGGGCCCCTAAGCTCAGACGGCCCTCTAACCTAAGTTTTGCAAAGAGAGGAGCAGCCAGCTCCCGGAGCTGGAAAGCCTAGAAAACCTCGAGCCTGATCACGAGATTTTTTTTTATCAACTTAAATGAACATCAACTTTAGATTGCCAAAAATTTTTCTTAGCATTAATATAACGACTTTTCTCACAAAATGTGATCAGTTTCAGATGATATATTCCGCTATAATTGGACCCAATTTCTCGCTCATATTTCTTAATGTCTGGTCCTTCTTCAACTGACGAAGACGTGGTCCATTTGAGAAATTATAATATACAAAAAAATTATAACGAAATTTGGCCGAGAGAGCGAGGGCCCGATTCTTCCTGTATGCACCGGGGCCCTTGTACACCTAGCTACGCCACTGCTTACGCTGGGCATGCGGGTTGGAGATTGCAGTTCAGTGGTAGACTTGTTCTGCAGTGGGCGCTGCTGCCCGCCCCCGGTGGTATCCCATAGGCTGCTTTGCAAAGGCCAGAAAATATCACGTGTAAGGCCTGCCAATCGTATGGCTACATCATCCCTGCGTGTTTTCTTCTTGTGCTTTCAAAGTCAAGTCAAAAGTCAGTGATTTAATTGTTTTGGACGTTAAGAGACCTTGACCTTGGACACGTAAGATATTTCAAATAAATAAGTAAAACTAGGATGGTCATTGTGGTTTTTGTTTACTTCAATTTTATATGTGTTAGAGGTAAAAATCTCATCGGTGTTTTTATAGATTTACCGCTCATATTATAATTGGAAGTAGGTATGCCTCCATTCCATGACTATGAAACTTCCATAGACCGGACACTGGCAGAAAATTGGCTCACCAGACAGATATTGCCAACTAGCTGCGCCCCACGGATTTGCCCACGTGAAAATCAAACAAATTTCAAATTTTACAAATTTCTGAAACTTTGCATAGATGTAGTTCTAGGCCTGGAATAAAACAGGTTTTATCCCATAAATCAGTTCCCATGGGAACAACGTGTGCGAAGCCGCAGGCAGAAACTAGTTATATATAATTTAAAATTAGCTGACCGTTTATCCACCAAATCATAAACAGCAGAAGTTGACTCCTTAGGATTGTAGACCACTAAAGCATCACCATCTTTATGTTCCTCCTGTAAGAAAGAAACTACACATGAATTTACTTCTTTTTTTGTGACTAGACTGGATTTTTTATTCTTAATAAGTACATATTCCAGCTACGGGATATATGTCCAGCAGTGGACTAGTATAGGCTGATGATGATGTCATCTGGTTTCCATTACACAAACTCTCCTTACTCTGGTCCTGAATGCTAAGTATCCAGCATTATTTATTTATATGTTTTTCATATTGTAAATACCTACTAGTTGTAATTGATATCTATTAGTTAACTGTCATTTTTTTATTATTATTATTGATTTATTGACGAGCAGCTGAGAGCCGAAATGTCTATATCACAGTGCTTTTAAAGTTTTTCACTACACTAGTGGTCAAGTCTGTTTTTGAAACTGTTCACAGAGGGAGCTGTTACAACTTCTTCAGGAAGCTGGTTCCAATTGTGCACCACTCGGTTACTCAGGAAGTTTTCTTTGTGAATAAAGTTTTTCTTATTTTGTTTATAGACTTTGATTTTGTTTATAGATTTGTGAATAAAGTTTTTCTTATTTTGTTTATAGACCCAATAAAAATGTTTGATTAAACCTGAAAAGTGGTTGCTCTCAGTCTGTATTTTTCTACTGAAAAACTGTGTTCCTTACTTCTTAGCATGCTACTCTGTACTGCACAACGTAAGTGTTATCTATTAACTTGCTGTCCAATCGATTTTACACCTAATATCTCACCTTGGTCAGCACAACTTCGCTTTTAGTCCCTACGGACCGTCCCCTCTTGTTCCCAAGAATATAGTTGTTCAGCACTTTCTTTTCCCTGTACCGGGGCAGTACACATTGGAATATCTCCGACTTCTTGTCACCAGCAGTGTTTTCCACTGCTATTTTACTCCAAATTGTAGTTTCCACAGACCCTGAAAGGAGCATCCAAGAGAGATTACCAGATTGACTAATTATTGGTCAATCAAAATGGTCTGAATTTAATTTTAGACAACACAACTTATTAAAAGTTACCAAAAAAACATGTGGGTCACAATTCGATGTATACAATTTTTATTTTCTAGGCAGAGGGCATTTTTATATATTTTAGCTTCTGCCTGCAGCTTTGCATGTGCTTTTCAAGTAGCCTGGATCCGACGATCTGTTCAGTCATTTAGGTTTGAAAAGGTAACAGATAGACAGACTTACTTTTGCTTTTATAATATTTGTATGGATTCTCTGGCAGAGACATGGGAGCTGGGCAAGTAAATTTATCTGACAGGGATAAATTCGCAATAGCCTAAGTGTAATTTCAGTTTGAATGTTGTCTGTTTGTGGCTAACTGAGGACACAAAGTTCATACCTGTTTGTTTATTCACCACATTCTTGAAAACAGCAGTCCTCACAGAACTCTTAGTCCTTCCTTGCTCCGGCTTCAGAAACTCATCACAAAACTTGAAATGCTCCAAGCAAACATTGTTCCAGTTAGTCAACCTCTTTTGATCACTTTCCTGAACTTTGATCGCCCTCACTGGCAAGCAAAGAGGATCGTCATATTCGGGAATCCTGATACTCAGCTTCTTTCTCTTTAGGTAAATATCTCTGGGGCTCTCGTTGAAGTCCCGTTTTTTAGTGATTGGCAAGGCTGTGAATGTTTTGATCTTCTTAAGAGGAGGTTGTTTCTTTTTAAGTATGTATTCTTCGCTCGGGTCATAGTCAGAGTCGTTCTCTTGCTTTCTTTTCTTGGAGGCAGCAGGACGTTCCACCAGTAAAAGAGGAGCTGTCTTCTGTACTAATAGATCCTGGGTTTGCTGGACACATTGCAATACGATTTCGGCATCTTCGTCAAGGTATTCTATTTCACCGTCTGATTCAGCCATATCTCAAACTTCTAGCAACACAATTTTATTTTTGTTTTGATTGCATTAACTTTTCAATAAAAGCGAAAATGTGAGGTTACAATACAAATTTTGTAAAGTGTAAACAAAACAAGTTTTATTTATTGACAATGACTCTGACTTCTTGAAAAATGTTGGCAGCAAAGCCAGCGTTGCCATTTGGCAACTTTGGTTGCCATTTTGGCAACATTTGACCCTTCTTCGTGGCAACCAAATGGCAACCAAGCTCAAATGGCAACTTTTTGGCAACTTTTCGACTTGTCGCGCGATCATCTGTAAGAAAATATCAAATATCTTTCGCAGATAAACTGAACGCATCGAATTGAACAAAATCTAAATCTTGAACGCATTTTTATTCCCAAAAATGAAAACAATACATAATTAGTAGACAAACAAATTGTACCCGTATTTCCTCACTCAAAAAGGTCTATTTTGGTGAAGCTAGGAATATAAGTAATTTTATGTAAACTCTAAAATAAAAAAGGATGTGTGTGTCTGTGTGCAGTGTGCACTGTGTGCAAGCAATGCAAAGGAAGTTTTTTCGTGATTTTTAATGTTACGGCCACACTATCGCGATAACGCGAAGTTTTGCGCTGTCGCGACCAGTCCGGCCAAGAAGTTCGTCCTGTCGCGAAGCATCATCGCGACAACAAATGCCCTTCGCGACGCTATCGGTAAACTGCCGGACATCAAATCAAAGGGTTTTGTCGCGACCATAGAAATCTAAATACCTACTTGTTATTTAGATTTCTATGGTCGCGACAAAAGTTCGTGCGGTTGGCTACACTTCGCGCGTGCTTTGTTGACAGCGAGACGCCGCCGAGCGGTGTGCGCGTAGAATACCTGGGCATTTTCACTAAAAAGTGCACCAATAGTTGCTGATTTGTGTTAATATTATTATTATTAACCTATGGAGTGGACAAATGATCGAATTTTGTAATTTATCAAAAATTACGAAGCTGAGCCTGTTTTGTGGAATCCTAAAGAACCTAATCACAAAAAACATGAATTATGACGCCATGAGCGCAACCGCCGCATCCATTTTTTCCGTAAAATGAATTATCGTGACATTTTAGATTATCGCGACGTTGCGAAGTTTTTTTCCAATGTGGCCAAACACTTCGTCGTAGAACGAACACGAAGTTTTGTCGCGACAACGCGAAGACGAATCTTCGCCTTGTAATGTAGCCATAGTACCTATACCTAGTACTTTTGTTTTTAAATCTACTGGAAAGTTCTCTTTTTATTGTTTTAATCGAAGAAACTGCTTAGAGATCTATTTGATAGATCAATTTTACTGATTGAATCATTCATTATTCCTTATCAGCCCTTCCCAGCCTTTTGGGTACCTCCCTAGGATAGGAATAAGACGTTGACGTTGCTCATACATAATTACATAATGCATGCATGAAATCGACGAAAGGTACCTACCTAAGTAGGTAATTTTGGCTGCAAAGAGTGTTTTTGTTTTGTCTTCGAGTTTCAGATTTTGTCTCAAACAATGTAAATTTCAGCCTATGTTTTTTTTTTAATACAACTACTTACTAAATTAATGTTAATGAAATTCAGTAACATTTCTGAATATAGATAGATAGATAATTCTTTATTCATCACCTTAACAAAAAACAAATTTTACACTAAACATATAGAGACCAGCAATGGAACTGGCGGCCTTATCGCTTAAAGCGATTTCTTCCAGGCAACCAAAATATTACTTTGTATTCAGAATTTATTCGTCTACACCAAAACTCCTGTCAGTTTTGCCGCGCGCATTTCGCGCGCGGCGCGAGTGTCAAGCAAGACTCAACAAGCGCGATCTGTGTTCACTGTGCCTGTGTGAACACAGAGGTGTAGGTTCGAGAACAGTTCCATTTCAGTTTTACTCTTTATATATTTTGAAAAACAAAAAACTCTAAGAAAACATAAAACTAGGCAAATGGTAGGTACCTACCTGTATAGTTGCATCCAGTTGCATCAAACAAATTGGTTGGTCTGTCCATCCTTTGTCAATGTCAAACAAATGAAAGAAGGAAAGTGTTGCCATCTTATTATTTTTTAGATAGATGTTCATTTCATCCAATTTAGGATATGCAAAGGTTATTATTGCTGCCTATTTTTCAGATTATATTTTTTAGATTATATTTTTCATTGAGTTGGAATTCACCAATCCAATGTGTGTGTGAGTGTCTCGAAAAACTTCGAAAAACCTAGGTGTGTTATTTTTCAGTTTTTTTTAACGCAGTTTTTTTCTAATGGCAACCTTTGGTTTGAAATGGCAACATTTGAGCCTACAAATGGCAACCTGGACTGGGTAGGCTCTGGCAACACTGAGCAAAGCAATTCCCATCCCAATCAAGCACGCAAGCAAAGGATGAAATTGAAACTCTATGTCTATTCTATGGCCGTTTTTTTTGTTTTTACCAAGGACCTGCTTTAAACAGGGTTTTTATGATTAAAACCCTGTTTAAAGCAGCTATTCAAAGATACGGCTGAGTTCAAATACTGTAAGTTTATGATAATATTACGTGATATTACCGTGATAAAAGTCACAAAATCGTGTGTGTGTGTTTAAAGGGGTGCCAACATTTTACAGCCAATCAAAATACAAAATATCAATACCTATTTGATCGAAGCGCGCGGTAGGTAAACATGCGATAGGGCTGCCCGCCTTACATTTGCCTACTTTACTTTGTGTTTCCATTTAGTTTTGTGATTATAAATATAGGTAGGTACTTTTTTTATATAAACAAATAAAATACTTTGTGAATTGAATGGGAAGTGTTCAATAAAAATGCGTGTTGTTTTTTGATTGGTAGATTTAATTAAAAAACCGTGTTTATGTTTGAATAACAAATCGGTCTTATAAATTTGCGACAAAAAAAATATATTTGCGCCTCGACTGAGACGTACAAAATGCTTTATTATTAATTTTTAGAAGATTTTTTTGGAGAAAAAGAAATATCTTTTACTTGGTTATTGATACCTGCAGCTACTTTATTTAATATGTACCTGAACTTATTTTTAGAGAAAAAATCGCGCGGCTATTGTTAAAAAAACAACACACCATCCGTTCGTCACTGCGGCACAGTCGCGACTGTCTGCATGCTGAGGCTCAGCATGCAGACAGAAGGGGCGGATCCAGGATTTCATTTTTGGGGGGGGGGGGGGTCATTTTGACGAAGATCTGAGAAAGGGTTAAAATCACAAGTTAAAAAACAAAAAATATAAGGTTTTTATAAGCAATAAAAAAAGAATAACAAATTCACGAGCGGGCGGCGCGGGAGGCGGAGCGGCGACGTCGAAAAAAAATCATTCTCTAAGGTAGCGGTTCTCAAACTCTTATCGACGCAACCCTTTTGAACATCGAAATATTTGACGGAGCCCTTTTTCATTTAGACAAAGTACTCAGTTCGTTGTCTAAATGAAAAAGAAGGCGAGCAGAGCGAGTCTCGAAAACTTTAAAGACTTTTTAGCAAACATTGGGAATCAAGTAAAGAAAAGACAGGCGAGCGGAGCGAGCCTCGAAATTTTTAAAGATTTTTTAGCGACGATTGGGAAATTTGTGAAAGAAAAGGAAGAAAAGACGATACAAAAACGGCGAACAGAGCGAGCCTCGAAAATTTTAAAGACTTAACGACGTTTGGGATTTTGCGAAAGAAAAGACGATATGAAAACGGTGAGCAGAAGAAGCCTCGACATTTTTAAAGATTTTTTGCGAATTTTAGGAAAACTTGTGAGTGAAAAGGAAAAAAAGACGATATAAAACGGCGCGGTGAGCGCAGCGAGCCTCGAGAATTTAAAAGACTTTTTAGCGCCGATTGGGTCATTTGCGAAAGAAAAGTCTATAAATTATGATAGGCGAGCGGAGCGAGATGATCAAATTTGTTTTAGTGACGATTGCAAAATTTGTGAGAAAAGAAAGCAAGGATGCCATAAAAACGGCGAGCGGAGCGAGCCTCGCAAATTTTAAAGACTTTTTAGAGACGATTGGGAAATTTGTCATAGAAAAACAAGATAATACGATATAATGACGCTGACGAGCTGTGCGAGCCGCGACAATTATTGAGACTCCAAAAGCGGTGGGAAAATTTGAGAAAGAGAAAAAGCCAAAGCAAAAACAATGGCGAGCGAGCCGCGTAACAGTCGCTAGAAATGACGCAAAATTGCGTCATTTTTAGCTGTTGGGATAAAAGAACGTACCCATACTAAATTATTACAAATTCGAAAGCAACTCTGTCTGTCAACCTATCTATTACCTTTCTCACTTGAACGGCTTAACGAGTCTTAATAAAATTTGGCAGGCAGCTAAATGGTATCCCGGACATAAGCTGAAAAGCACTTACAAAGCCGCGGGCTGAAGCTAGTTACCTATAGATAAACAAAATTAATTCTGTACTAGTGACTGGTGAAATTTCTAAAAATTATTTACATATCTAGTTTGACCTACTCAGGCATATCGGCGCGCTCGCACTGGACATATTGTGTCCTTTCGCTTCTTAGGAGCAAGAAAATTACAAGGTTGTAGAGAAGTAGGGTTGTTCCGTGGACCACTATGCGACTCGTAGTTCGAATTACAAAGATGTACGTACCTATTTAAAATTAATATGATTATTGACTGTCATATAACTTAATATATCGTATTATGTAAAATTTTCTCTGCAACCTTGTTTTGGTAAAAACAACCTTTATTTTTTTTTAATTATGATCAGTATTGTCGTGGAGCCCCGGGGCTCCGCGGAGCACACTTTGGGAATGGCTGCTCTAAGGGGATAGAAAATGGTTTCTAGTTTAGTTTATAAAGAGATTCGGCTATTTTTGGCTTAACTTTTCGATTTAAGGCAACTAGTAGGGTGGATAGTGGCGCCACTACATATTTAATTTAATAATTACGTTATACAAAGGAATTATCAAGAAATCGGACCGCGCGTAGACGATATCTATCATAAGCTTTTTTTAAATGTATCTTTAATAGTTTTGTTTTGTCTTTTTAATCAAAAACCTTGTTTGGAGAGCTTGGTGGCCACCAATAGGAACTAAACTCTTGAAACAAGTATCTGCCTAAATATTGCAGTACAAAACTATTAGAGATATATTTAAAAAAGCTTATGATAGATATCGTCTACGCGCGGTCCGATTTTTTGATAATTCCTTTGTATAACGAAATTATGTAGTGGCGCCACTATCCATCCTACTATTCGCCTTAACTTCCAGTTAAATTCATTCTGTTTCCTGGTATATTTACTGACCTACCGATGAATAGGTATGCCATGTAAAACTGCACCTCAATTGAATCGAAATAATGAGTCGAAAGTATGGAATTCCTGGGTTTTGACGTGACAACGTCTTATAAATTGATTTGCCGGGTGACACTTCAAGAAACTGCGTTACGGTCGTTGTCACGTAAAACTTTCGCCCGTATACCGACTTTACAGGCAACCAATTTTGGGGGGGGGGGGCATGGCCCCCATGCCCCCCCCCTGTATCCGCCAATGGCAGACAGTCGCGACGCTGACAGGGGCGGATCCGGGATTTCATTTTGGGGGGGGCCATTTTGACCAAGTTCGGAGAAAGGGTTAAAATGACAAGTTAACAAAAAATAAGGTTTTTATAAGCAATTTAAAAAAATTAATCACAAAGTCACGCGCGGGCGTCCCGGGAGGCGGAGTGGCGGCGTCGAAATAAATCATTCTCTAAAGCAGCGGTTCTCAGACTCTTTTATCGACGCAATCACGCAACCCTTTTGGACAGCGAAATATTTGACAGAGACCCTTTTCACTTAGACAACGGACTTAGTTCGTTGTCTAAATTGAAAAATGGAGAGCAGAGCGAGCCTCGAAAACTTTAAAGACATAACTTTAGCGAATTTTGGAAAATTAGAAAAGAAAACAAAAATAATTATAAAATAGGCGAGCGGAACGAGCCTCGAAATTTTTAAGGATTTGCTAGCGACGATTTGGAAATTTGTGAGAGTAAAGGAAGAAAAGACAATACAAAAACGGCTAACAGGGCGAGCCTCGAAAATTTTAAAGAATTAGCGACGATTGGGAAATTCGCAAAAAAAATTTTTATATAAAAACGGTGAGCCGAGGAAGCCTCGACAATTTTTAAGATTTTTTTTGCGAAGTTGTGGAAATTCGTGAGTGAAAAGGAAGAAAAGGCGATATAAAAACGCCGCGGCGAGCGGAGCAAGCCTCGAAAATTTAAAAAACTTTTTAGCGCCGATTGGGACATGTGTGAAAGGAAACACGAGACATATAAAATAGGCGAGCGGAGCGAGCCTCAAAATTTTCAAATTTGTTTTGGCGACGATTGCGAAATTTGTGAGAGAAAAGGAAGAAAAGACGATACAAAAACGGCGAGCGGAGCGAATAATTATAAAATCTTCGAAAGTTTTAAAGTCTTAGCGCCGAGTGGGAAATTAGCGATAGAAAAAACGATACTTCATTAGTTTAGGTAGTTATTTAGTTTTTATGTTCAGCACCTCTTATTCAATGAAAATATTGTATTATTAAATTTTTATGTTTTTTATGTTATAAAGGTAGACAATATGTCGTGTAAGTTCCTGTTGTACACTCTTTTTGTTTGTTTTAATTTTTTTTTTATTTTAATTTTGCTATTTTACTTGTGTGTGTGTGAGTTACGCCGCGACTCACGTGTTTCATTCTGGCCTCCACGGAAGACCAGCGCTATGGCAGGATACATCCTACCATAGCATCTGCTGAGTGTTGGCCATTTTTGTGACCTTTATGTTACTTTTGTATTAACTTTCATCTTTTGTATGTGCTATAATGTGTGTATTGGTTACAAAATAAACGCATTTTTACTTTTACTTTAACTTACTTAAAAACGGCGAGCAGAAGGAGCAACGAAATGTTTTAGTATTTTTTTTTAGCGACTTTTTGGAAATTTGTGAGTGAAAAGCAAGAAAAGACGATATAAAAACGCCGCGGCGAGCGGAGCGAGCTTCGAAAATTTAAAAGACTTTTTAGCGCCGATTGGGATATTTGTGAAAGGAAAGAAGTCTTCATAATGATCATCCGTACGTTCCTATGTTACGGCTTAAATGCAACACTGAATTTACTGACTTCGACAGACTCAGCAGAGGCGGTTAGGCTGTGTAGGAGAGGTAGGTAGGTACTCACAATTATTCGGCGTCTTTTGGATAGGTAGTCCATTTACTTGTATGCACAACACTTGGTTTTCGCTTATTTTAATAGTTTTATACAGTTTTTGGAAGTTTTGGAAGTTTTGGAAGGCCTTCACCGTTATTTTTGAATTTTGTTTCGCGGAGCGCACACGCATCGAACAGTGGCAGCAGACATCTTACCTTCATAGCGGGCCACGCCTTTTACATTCATTGATTCAGCGTCGATTTTGGATCCTCGGTATTAGAAATCTTATTCGATCTCGGCTATCGAGATGTGTAACTTGCTGCAAGGCAAAACCTACTCCTTTTCAACCTGTTATGAGTGATCTGTCTCCCTCTCGACTGACGGGAGGATCTTGCTTTAAGTCGATCGGAATCGACTTCGGAGGTCCCTTTATGGTCAAGGAAAGCCGGCGCCGTAAAGACTATATAATATATAGTCTTTCCTTTCACAAATATATATAAAATAGGCGAGCGGAGCTTGTCTCAAAATTTTCAAATTTGTTTCAGCGACGAATTCGAAATTTGTGAGAAAAGAGAGCAAGGAAGACATAATAACGGTGAGCGAAGCGAGCCTCGCAATTTTGAAGACTTTTTAGAGACGATTGGGAATTTTGTGACAGAATAAGAAGATAACACGATATAACGACGCTGACGAGTAGTGCGAGTCGCTAGCGGTGGTGGAAAAATTTGAGAAAGAGAAAAGCCAAAGCAAAAACAGTGGCGAGCGTAGCGAGCCGCGCGACTGTCGCTAGATATGACGCAATTTTGTGTCATGTGTAGCGACAATTAATAAAAAAGAACGTATACATACTAATATTCCCAATTGGAAAGTACCTAACTCTGTCTGTCAGCCTATCTGTTACCTTTCACACCTATACGGCTAAACGGGTCTTAGTAAAATTTGACAAGGAGTCAAACGGTATCCCGGACATAGGCTACCTGAAAAGTACTTACAAAGCCGCGGGCTGAAGCTAGTTATAAATAAACGAAATTAATTCTGTAGTAGTGACTGGTGAAATTTCTAAAAATTATTTACATTTATCTAGTTTGACCTACTTTCGCTTCCAGCAAGAAAATACAAGGTTGTAGAGAAGTAGGGTTGTTCCGTGGACCACTATGCGCCTCGCAGTTTGAATAACAAAGATGTACTTAAAATTAATATGATTATTGACTGTCATTATAACATAATATATCGTATTATGTAAAAGACGACTTGAATACTAGGGTATTTCACGTTCTTGGCGTTTTGTCGATATCGTCTTTTTGCTACATGGGTATTCTGATAGGTACCTACCCAAATTTTCTCTGCAACCTTGTTTTAGTACTAAACCTATATTTTTTTTTATTATGATCAGAATTGTCGCGGAGCCCCGGAGCTCCGCGTAGCACACTTTGAGAATGGCTGCTCTAAGGGGATAGAAAATGGTATTTAGTTTAGTTTATAAAGAGATTTGCAATTTTTGGCTTAACTTTTCGATTCAACTTTCAGTTAGGTAAATCCATAAAATTTGGTGAGTAGGTATTAGTATTTCGCTTCTCGTTCAGTAAATAAATAAGACGTCAGTATTCTTGTAAATTTATCTCTTGAGGTAACTATAGGAATTCCGTTACTTAGTTTTGTACTTAAAGCCATGAAAATTGGTAGTTATTTAGCCTTCTGCTTGATGAAAAATAACGTGTTCAGCGTTTTTAGAAATTCAACCCAAGAATGTAAAAATTTACATTTTTAATTGTTAATTTCAAAGTCCAAGTGGACGTGGTTATACTGAGAGTAGAAATTCACCTGTTGTAAACTTAGGTTGTAGGTACCTAAAGAATATGTTTCTGTTTCGGACTGATATACATAACTGACCTACCGATGAATAGGTATGCCGTGTAAAACTGGACCTGAATTGAATCGAAATAATGAGTCGACAGTATGGAATTTCTGGGTCTTTTGGGGGAGGCCATGGCCCCCAAGACCCCCCCCCCCCCCTGTATCCGCCAATGTGACGCTGAGCGCATGCCGAGATCGAGGCGCGTAGGTATAGCTCGCGTTTCGTCCGTTTGTATGAAGTCGGATTACTATAAACTTAAAGGATAATATTACCGTGCTTTAAAAGCACGGTTACGGCTTGGACGATAACAACCTCCACAACATAATAATAATAATAATAATAATGCTGGACAATTCACACAGCATTATCTAGCCCCAAGGTAAGCAGAGCTTGTGTTATGGGTACTAGATAACTGATATATACTTAATACAATACACTACATAGATAGATATTTTTTATTATACATAGAAAAACACCCAGAACCCCTGAACAAATAACTGCAGATCGTACAAACATTTGTCCCGAGGCGGGAATCGAACCCGCAACCTCCTGCGTCGCAGGCAGACCTTCGCCCGCTGCGCTACAGAGGTCGTCGCATAATAACATGGAGGTTGTTATCGTTTGTCCAAGCCGTAGAGGTCCAAGCAGACGTCATAGACTCATAGGCTGCATTCCGAGTTACGCTAATATCGATAATAGCGCTCTCTTACGCGTTCCAAATTACTGTGAGCGCGACAACGATGTCCCGTGTGACGTCATAGATGACGTCATTACATGCGCCATTTTGCGATAACACCGACCATCCTACAAACTGAAATCACTGTGAGCGCTCTGTCAAAACTGACGTTTATTCTGTCAAAACTGACATTTTATTACATGTTGTTTTGTTTGTTTTCATCTATTTTCATCAAATTTACTGTTGTTTGCCAGTTTTGCAGAGTTTTTGTTTGTTAGCGGAGTCATCGGAGTCATTTTCACGTTGTTCTGCGAATAGGTACTGTTTGTTTGTTGTACAGTACAATGACATTTGACAAGTGACTCGTGCGTGGCCGTGAGCGCGTTCACAAAGTGTTCCGAATTGATGATGGCACTCAACTGTCAATATCGTGCTAACTAATTTGGAACGACAAATATCGTCGTAATCGATAACGGCGCTGTTTTTGTAATTCGGAAAGCACCCATAGACGTGCAAGCAAAATGGCTGAGAAGAGAGATTGACAAACAAACAAGACGAACCAAAAAATGTTTACAGTTGTTTACTTAGTGCTGCCAGATCGTAAATCTAATGCTAATTCAGTAATTTAGCATTTTAAAGACATATTTTCATTATATAGATATAATGCTAAATTACTGACTTAGCATTAGATCTACGATCTGGCAGCACCGAGTCAACAACTGCAATTTTTTTTCTACGATCTACCTGGTTTTTGAAGTCTACTGCAGGGTTAATTATTTATCAGATTATTCGACACTGAACCTAACAAATATTCGGGTGAAATTCTGATATATCTACAACACGTAGAAAATATATTATAGAAATATTTTCTGTGTTTTACAAGGAATTAAATAGCGGAAAAGTAGTTTCCTGTAAATGGTCTAACATTTAATATGGTTGTGTTCGGGGCTTATGGGTTATGTGTTCACAAATTCATATTTCATATTATTAATTTTGGAATCTTTATTCACAAAGAAAACTACAATCAAATTAAAGAAATAAATTTGAACCTTTTCTATTTGACTTTCTACTGTACCTACTGATTTGATTTTGTCAGTTTCGATCGATCTGGCAACACTGGTTGTTGTCAAGTCAACATGTCGGACAAGTTCGTATACTTTTATATTTATGCATTTCATTGATTTTCATCACCTATTTGATGCAAAGGGCTTTATAATCTTAATCAATGCTCGTTGCACACTCTTCTATGAAGTCCGAGTGAAATACAGACTTGATAATGTGAAATAACAAAGTGCGGAATAAGCCATCCATGTGTTCCGACTTTGATAAAGATGGATTGTTTTTCTTTTAGTGAAGACTTGTTAGGCGATGATTTGGGAGACCACAGTCTTGCGGACTACAACCTTGGCAATGATGAAGAGGATCAGCTGCTAGCGGATGATTTCGAAGGCAGCAGCACTCAGAATGTTCCCTCAGCTTTACCAAGTTTCAGGGAACCAGAAGACATTGTTCCTTCTGATTATCCTGGACATGGAATTGAGTATGCTCCGCAGGTAAGCTATATCTTTGGATAATACCCCGAAATAACTCCATATTCTTGCATTAAACCCAAGCCTTAGGTTTCTACAAGTTATTGTTACTTTATTGATTGACATGTTCTACAAACATCATGACAAGGTCTACAAAATCTATTAATAGAACTACCTACCACACAGAGATTCGTTAAGGTTACATTGTGTGACAATCACATCTCATCAGTACGATAGTGAGTTTGCATAATACCAAGAGGGAAAAGTTTTAAATCAAATCAAACACTCTTTTTGATTTCTGTCGCTTCGGTATGTAGACTAAAGTAAAGATGCGACGAAGAAACCTTTAGCCTGTTAATTGTTATTTTTAATTTTTCGAGCTGGAGCAAAACTCGCCCCAAGCATTTTTATCCTGTATATAATCTGATATTTTGTAGTAAGTAAGCCTTTTTACGAAGGATATCTTTGACAATTTGTTTTTATTTATTGATAATTTTTGCAACTCACTTGGAGTCGTTTTGTAGAAGCGTATACATTGCCCTTTAAAAGATGCATTATCTTGTGTAGCCTAGTTGTGGGCACAGCGAGTTTATTCTTAATTCTAGTATTATGTATGAATCAATTGATATTTCTATGAGTGTATAAAGAATGTGATGGTTTACTACCAGCTACACTAGCAGTACAGCTACAGCTTACTTCTCCAAGTACTCACTCCTACTACCAAATTGCAACTAATCTAATCACTCAAAAGCTTAATCAAGCTCGTATGAAACTTTTATCACTGTCATACTGCGCAAAGTAGTTGCTTTCAGCATCCAGCCAGCATCCGGTTGGAGAGATGCAAGGAGCTTAATTAATTAATTAATTTATTTATTGACAGAATAACATCATTACAGTATGAAAGGAAACATATTTTTTTATACATTACGTAAATTATGCAAAATTCATACTAAGGGCTCTGATATTCAATGGATAGAATACATACTTAAAAGTTTTCAAATATGTCATGAATCATGTCCTTTTTTTATCTAGTCTGGTTTGTCCCACTACTGGGCAAAGGCCTCCCCCAAATCGTGCTATCCCTTCCCAAACATGTCCTTACAGTAAATAAAACATTACCTATCCTAACTATTGTAAGCTATATCTGCACTTCACAGCCTGCCCCATACCAGCCCATCTTGGAAGCAGAGTCCGTAGTGCCCAACATTGTGGTGGAAATTCCCAATCTACCACTTCAACATTCGACCTACGCTCCGTACGAGCTGAGGCATTTTGAAGCTGAGCATTCAGTGCCGCCTGCTATGGTAAGCTGCATGATCTACTTGTCATTTGTTATGTTATGAACTACTTATTTATTTAGCCTGTCTTCCCACTGCAGAGGGTGAAGATGTACCTGTACTTTCAACTAACATTAAACTTTTCTAGCAGTAAAAAAATCCTAATTTTTATCCAACAACTCTGACGCATAGGATTCGTAGCGAATACATCTGACAGAGAACTAAAATTATTGACATAGCAAGTTGAAGAGGCAGTGGGCCAGCCATATCTAGCGAAGAACCGACGACCATTGGGGAAAACATGTTATTGAGTGGAGACCGTGACTCGGAAGATATAGCTAAGGATGCCCTCCAGCCAGGTAGGTTGATGATCTTTGAAGGACTGCAGGCAGATGCTGGATGCGGCAAGCTGAGGGCGCTATACTGCTCATTAGAGGAGGCCTATGTCCAGCTGTGAACTGGCTGTGGATAGGCTGATGATGATCTAACAAGTAACTTTTGCCTGGGCATATAGGCCCTATGGGCCTTAAGGGGGACTTAAGGCCCATAGGGCCTATATGCCCTATCTCAGTATGGGTACAAACTATCGTGTCAAAGCTCTGTTTTGTTACAGCCAGCAGCACCCACAGAGCCCCCACAGATAGTGCCGTCAGAAATTGTGTCAACGATTCCAAGTAAGTCTTCATTAACTAATAGTTATAATAAATAAATAATGCTGGACAGTCCACAACAGCATCATCTAGCCCCAAGCTAAGCAGAGCTTGCGTTATGGGTACTAGATGACTACATTACATAGATAGATTTTTTATTATAAACAGAATTAGAACATCGGAACAAATATTTGCAGATTGTACAAACTTTTGTCCCAAGGCAGGAATCAATCAAATAATAATTTGATTGTATTGAAAAAAATCATGATAAGAAATATAGAAAAAGATATAATCTAGTGTTTGTGTGTCTAAGAAATCAAATAATATCCCAAATATTTTGACTTCGACGAGACTTGAACCTGCATCCTCCCTCAGTACAGGAATGTAATGTATGTGAATGTGTAATGAAATCCAACTACACCACGAGGTCAAGTGACGTAGAGACTGTAGTGACCCTGAGTGTGAGGGCTTACACTCTACATGAAATAACATGAACCTTAGAATTGTTTGTGTGTACTCTTTACATACTTTAATTGACTTTGACTTATACTTTATTTAAATAAATTGATTGGAATTATGGAATATTATTTGACATTTACAAGCTTAAATTTAATCGAGTTAGTATTTGTGATTTTAATTTAATTTTGTAATGATAATTTATACATCACTATTATTATTGAATGTATTCTGAAGTTTAGGTGACATGAATAATTTAAATCTGTTTTTATGGAAACTAACATAGTACCATATAGCTGTTGTACTAACATAAATGGTGAACAACCGAAATAAAGTAAATTGAATTTGAAATTTTTGAACCAGTGTTTGTTTTCAGATGACATGGCCCGCGAGAGGTTTATCTCGGAGCGGCCGGTCGGCGCGCTGAGGTTGCCGCAGATTAGGGACATACCGGACAGCTTGGGTGAGCTATTCAATAAACGTACTGTGATGTGGATCACTTGAGCTACTAGATTGTTTGCATCAGTCTGCACTTAGCTCAACTGTTTCAAACACGTTTGAAACAGTTGAACGTGTTTGACGACCTCTGTGGTGCGGTGGGCGAAGGTCTGCCTGCGACGCAGGAGTTTGCGGGTTCGATTCCCGCCTCGGGACAAATATTTGTACGATCTGCAGATATTTGTTCAGGGTGTTCTGGTCGTTTTCTATGTATAATAAAAAATATCTATCTATGTACTCGTATATTATTATGTATATCAGTTATCTAGTACCCATAACACAAGCTCTGCTTAGCTTGGGGCTAGGTAATGCTGTGTGAATTGTCCAGCATTATTATTATTATTATTATTATTATTATTATAAAACACACTAATATTGTAAACTAGTTACTGACCATGTTGTTGTTATGGAACCTTAAGGGTAATTTCTATCTTCTGGGTACTGCTTTTTGGGATAATAAGAAAATATGCCTATGTTTTATTCGAGGCCTAACTACCTGTATGCAAAGTTTCAGCACGATCCGTTCAGTAGTTTTGGCGTGAAGTGATAATAAACATCCATCCATCTAAACATCCAAACTTTCGCATTAGTGTGATGCGATATTCGCATAAGCTCAATCCGCGCAAGTTTGGTCATGAAGAAGTAACAAAATCAAAATAAACATAGAAATTTTCGCATGTATAATATTAGTGTAAAGTGTACTATTGGTAGGTTTAAAGGCCAGACTACACTACAAGCGCGTTAGTGCACTAATTTTATAATATGTAAAGTGTACTATTGGTAGGTTTAAAGGCCAGACTACACTACAAGCGCGTTAGTGCACTAATTTTATAATATGTAAAGTGTACTATTGGTAGGTTTAAAGGCCAGACTACACTACAAGCGCGTTAGTGCACTAATTTTATAATATGTAAAGTGTACTATTGGTAGGTTTAAAGGCCAGACTACACTACAAGCGCGTTAGTGCACTAATTTTATAATATGTAAAGTGTAGTATTGTAGGTTTAAAGGCCCTGAAAGATTAGCCAGGAAAACTTATATAGTTTGGCCATTACTACTTTATTATGTACAAACTCATTAAAGTATTATATTATTTCAGACAAAGTGGTGATAGCCGGCGGCGGCGCGCGGCGCGGCGCGTGGCGGCCCCACCCCTACACGCGCACTCCGCACCCTTACAGGAGGAACAACGTGCACAGGGTAAGATTACATATATTGAAGCCGCAGGCGGACGGTAGCCGAGCCAGGTGTGGCGTTCGCGGTGCGGATGTCTTCACGTTGCAGGCGTGCGAGAGTCGCCGTGGCGTCGCGGAGGCGTTTTGGAGCCTTGTGTGTGTAGTCACGGCGTCGCATTATTGTTTTTCAGTACAGTCCATTTTATTTAGCTCCTTTTTCGGGTCATAATCTAAAATAGTTACACATAAGGGGCGACAGTCGCCCCGGTGACCACGATCGCTGTAACGCGGTAGAAACGTAGGGGAAATAAAACAAAAGGTACGCGATAAATACCCGTTATAATCATTAACTATGTTAACAAATCGCGAAAGTTTAAAAAGTTTTATAGGTAATCTAAAATTTTTGTAAACAAATACAGCTCGTAACTCTGTGTGAAGACACTCCTTATACTTGCTGAAATACAACGCTCACACGCCACGCCTCCGCCTCGCCACCGCGCCGCCACCGCGCCGCCACCGCGCCGCCACGGCTCCGCGCCGCGTCGCGCACGCCGACTGTGTGTGTCGCGCACGCCGCCGCCACGGCCGTGCACCGCTTCGCCACCGCTTGCGGTGTGTGTAGTCTTTCATATAAACTCATATGATACAACTCGCACGCCTTCGCCTCCGGCCCGGCTGCGCCTTCTGTGTGCGACAGCTTTTAAGCCGGGCACTGACCGGTACTTGATGGGTACTTGCCGTGTGGTGCCGGCTTGTGCCGGCTTATAATGTGCACCACCCCAACTCTTCCCGGTGTCGTAAGATGCTACGGGATATCCACCGAGGGCGGGCAGCAGCGCCTCCTGCAGAACTATTCCACCACCGAACTGCGATCCCCAACCCGCATGCCCAGCGTCGGGATTATTGGCACTAACCCCCTTGGGACTAGATGATGACAACATCATCTAGTCCCAAGCTAAGCAAAAGCTAAATAAATAATGCTGGACATTTCACACAAGTGAATTTTCCAGAATTATTATTTATATAGTAACTGAAATGTTAGTGCATGCCCCAAGTGACGGCGCATCGCAGGTTCCTCAAACTACTAAACAAATTGATTTGTATGAATTAACCCGTAGTTGAGCTAGTTCTATTCCTTCGCTTTGTGATTCAACATTTCAGTCAAAACTATGTCTGAGCTATGTTTATAAAACAAGTCCTAAAAGCTTCATCAACATCAAAAATCATAAGAAATGAATTCTAAATAACACCAATTTTTCCAGGCTACCTTCCAGCGCAACTCCTTCCCCCCGCAACAAGTCCGCCCCCTGCCCCCGCCCCCTGCGATGCCGGACATCCGGCTGGACCCGCTGCCTCCCGCGCCGATGCCTAACATCGTCCTGGAGATAGCCAACGACATCCGGCCTGCATTCCACCCGGACCGTCCTATGGACTTGCCCAGACCCATGGAAATCAGGTAAATTGTTTATGCTACACCTGCTCAGAAAGTTACTATTTATTTTCCAAACATAAGGTAGAAAGTACGTCATTGCAGGCGTACTGAAATGCGGGACAGAAAACTATGGAATTTCATTTCATCAGAAAAGTGTGTGGAAATCTACGTGGAAATCCATTTGTAACGTGTTATCTATATCTTATATATAAAAATGAAACCCGTTTCGCGTTGTCACGGCATCACGCGTGAACGGCTGGACCGATTTCGCTAATTCTTTCTTTGTTGTGTTTGTTATTGTCAGGAGAAGGTTCTTATGAAAGAAAAAATTAAGAAAGTTGGAAACATAAATTTCCACGGGGGCGAAGCCGCGGGGCGCAGCTAGTAATATAAAAAAATGAAACCCGTTTTCCTTGGTCACGGCATCACGCGTGAACGGCTGGACCGATTTCGCTAATTCTTTCTTTGTTGTGTTTGTTATTGTCAGGAGAAGGTTCTTATGAAATAAAAAATTAAGAAAGTTGGAAACATAAATTTCTACGGGGGCGAAGCCGCGGGGCGCAGCTAGTTTTTATATTTTCTGGAATGTCAAATTTCATAATAGGTCAAACGACCAAAAGTTTTTACTCAGAATCCGCCATACCGATAACGGCCTCTTCCGTATTCGGAACAATAATTTAAAAAAAAGAACCGAGTGAAAATCGCACGTGCGCGTATTTATTGCTACATTTGAGTAACAAGTAATTTAGAGAGCAGATAACAAGTTTAGCGCACATTGTAAACTATTTGATAAAACAAACTTTGAATCAATTGTACTGTTGATTTTAGTTATAAATCTCATAATGTCAATAAGACTCCAAAATGACGAATTGATTCTTAATTTCATTTAGCAAAGATTCAAAGCAAATGGCTTACAATATGCTATCTAAATGATTTGTACAACCTAGAAAATAGTAAAAACCCGATATCAGATCACACTAATGTTATAAATGCGAAAGTTTGGATGGATGGATGTTTGTTACCTCTTCACGCCAAAACTACTAAACGGATCAGGCTGAAATTTGCATACAGGAAATTCTAATCAAACATAGGCACTTTAATCAGTTCCCATGGTATAAAAACACCTTTAGATGTTTCCATAGAAACGTTGCGTGCAAAACCGCGGGCAGGAACTAGATTTTTATACGCGTGACTAAACACCCACTTAGACTACACTGTAGTTCTGATCTTCATAATACAAATTCTTTTTATTTCATCAGACTCCCATTAAACCTGCCCAGACAACCGATGGACCTCCCCAGACCCCCAATGGAACTTCCCAGGCCAGGGTTGGAAATGAACCGGCCTCCGTTCCAACCGTTTCAACGGTTTCCGTTCAGGGAGGAAAGGCCTATGTTCAATCAAGTTAGGCCTCCGTTCGAGAGGCCTGTTTATTTCCCGAGGCAACCGTTTCAGAGGTATGTAAATTGTTTGCAGTTCCATTATAATTTTAATATACCTAGTAACGATTTGACGACCTCTGTGGCGCAGCGGGCGAAGGTCCGTCTGCTACGCAGGAGGTTGCGGGTTCGATTCCCGCCTCGGGACAAATGATTGTACGATCTGCAGATATTTGTTCAGGGTGTTCTGGATGTTTTTCTATGGATAATTAAAAATATCTATCTACGTAGTGTATTGTATTCTGTATATCAGTTAATTAGTACCCATAACACAAGCTTGGCTTAGCTTGGGGCTAGATAATGCTGTGTGAATTATCCTGTATTATTTATTTATTTTTATTTTATTTATTTAGTAAGTGAGTAATAAAAAGGTAAGTAAATATTTTTGTAAACAAATTGAGCTTGCATGACTCGAAATTCACTTCGTGCGGAAATGACTTTTTTTATAATAAACCTTACAGATTCGGTCCCCCCATGCCAGCCAAAGAGCCAGAAGTGCTGATGCTGCCAGTGAACATACCCCCCGGCATTGCTCCCAAGAAGGTGCTCATCAACCCACACTTCAAGGGGAACTTCCAACCGCCAGTTGAAGGTAAGATATACTTAGTGAAAGAATAATCATATTTAGCGCATAATGGAAGACCGTAACAGATGACAAATTAATAAGGAACCGCTATGGAATTCAACCTCTATGATATAGAAGAAGAATCGACCTAGGAGCCGAAATTCTGCTAGCCAATCGCTTTACTATGACAATGGTATCCTTGCAGAATCATTTAGAGATGAAAAAACTCGAGATACTGCTTGTGGTGCTATTTGCACGGAGTGATTTTAGAATGGTTTCAACCTTGACAGTTTTGACACGCGCCCCTCCATCTGTAGTTTCTTTCATCAAAGGTAAAATGCCAAAATGTATCATTCTATGACGATACCTACATTTGTTATGGTGAAGCGATTTATCATCATCATCATCATCATCAGCCTATATTAGTCCACTGCTGGACATAGGCCTCCCCTAATGAGCGCCATAGTGAAGCGATTAATTTAGTGGAATTAGGGCCCTGGCAATCATTGTCACATAAGGTATATTTATTTGGGAGTAACTTTATCTTAATATGACCGTTTCACATAGTTAATACAGTCAAATAATTTGGAATTAATTAAGAAACAAACTGTCAAAAGCCATTTTGCTCTAGCGGAGATACGAAAATAAGAGATCACTTGAATGTTTTATGCTCGAGTACTAGTATAGTATTATAATATCTGTGGCTAGAGTAAAGAAGTGGAATAGTTATTTTCCCCTCCTTTTATCTGTTAGTCTGGGCACAGATCATATAAATAGAAACACAGAAATACATTTTATTGATAAAACTCCTTTACATGTCAATATAATACTATATTTTTGAGTAAGCCTTGTTTTAACACATGCTCAGCGACCATTCTAACAGTTATGTCATTGTAGGGCTGTCCATCCCGACGTACATCCCCACAAGGATACAAAAACCGCCGCTCAGCCCTACGCTAGAGAACAAATTCGGTAAATTATCTAACCTTAGGTTTCGTGCTATTTGTGGTCTCGTAGTTTTGTTGGCATGAGCTTAAAAGGGTTCCATCCAAGCGGGTGGCAGATCTCTCTACCTCACCTCACCTCAACAGCCTATATTGGTCCACTGCTGGACGCAGGCCTCCCCCTGATAAGCGCCTTATTGGCTTTTATCTCATGGGGGTAATGCTCATAATCCCCACGCTGGGCATGCGGGTTAACGCAGTGCGGTGATAGAAATGTTCTACAGGAGTGTCTGCTGCCCGCCCCCGGTGGATATCCCTTAGTCGCCTCTCACGACACCCGCGGGGTTGAGGTGATGCAAAAAGCCGGCACCACACAGCACTCTCTGTACGCTTTAGTAGAAATCGAGGGACGAGTCTATTTAGTGACTAGAGGTGAGCGTGACGTCTCCTTTCTCCATACAACTTGTTACAGCGCCTCTATCGTGCGAACAGGGAACTACGGAAATCCCACACAGAAAGGAGTCGTTACGAGCGTCTCGTTGCTAACGCCAAATAGACTCACCTCTCAGGTGTATTATTAGAACGTATGTACTTATGTATTTTATTGCGTTGCATGTTTTGTTATTATGTGCACAAAATTGACAACATGTCGGATAGATTTATTTATTTTTTAGTTGGCACAAGCCTTTATTCACAAAGAAATAGCATACTGGTATTGATATGGATCAGTTGAGCTACCTGTAGATTGTTTGCAACAGTCTGCAGTTAGCTCAGTTGTAAATACTAGTGTAATTTTCTTTGTGATAGATTTGTAAATTTTGATGTACCTAGTTTGATGTATAATACTTAATAATGTTTGTTAGTCTGTACTGATTTAGTGCTCTTATGTAAATAATATAACTTAGTACTCGTAGTATTGATTTATACTTTGCTTCGGAAGATATGCCTAAATAATAGTAATTTTAAGTATATTTATGATATTTTAGCTTTATGCACGAATATTACGCTCTTAAGTTGTTTTATCATTTACTAAAAATATAGTGTATTATTGTACATTTTGTGTGTTTTCCAATCAAATTCGGTATTTGTATGTATTTTTATGGTTTCGATGAAGTAATAACGATGTTAAAATATTAAAAATATTTTCTTTCACATAAGATTGAGCTTATTCACCCAAAATCATGTTTTTAAAAAATAATAAAAGGCCTTATTCAGCCTTATTCCCAAAAAAAAATACAATCAAGTAATATAAATAAATTAGAACTAGTATTTACAATTGAAACAACTGAGCTAACTGCAAACTGTTGCACACAATTTACAGGTAGCTCAACTGATCCATATCAATACCCATCCAAAAATAGTTTTAATAACCAAAAAAATATCTCACTGCGTAACGATATCCCTTCCTTCCATTTCTTGCTTCAGATCCACTAAATCCTTCTATTTGTTCCCTCAGGCCCTATAAAAGACATCGACGATGCAGCAGAAAGGTTTATCGCAGAACAAAGGAATGCTTTGGCTCGAGCCGCTAACAGAAAGGTAGCGAGGCGGTCCCCACCCCCACCCCCACAGAGGTAAGTCGCCTTTTATCAGCACGGGAATTGAACCTAAAATAAAGTAAAAAGTATTTATTCTGTGTGACAAAATTACAAGGAAAGTTGGTACCAACAAATAATAGTTAATCAAGGGGTGTTGGATGATAAAAAAAAAGGTAGCACTCCGGGAGTGCCGGCAGAAGTGAAAACTTCAATATTAACGTTTTGTTTAATTATAAGTATAAAAGTACTATCATTTATGAGGTAGAATACAATGTTTATTTATTGCGCTATCGTACACAAATATGACAATTTATATGAAGAAGTTTTCACTTCAATTCGCGCAAGCGCCCTGTGCCGCCTAAACAGAGCAGCACACTCAGGCACGGTAGAAAGAGTGGGAGATACTAGTTCCTCTCCCTTCCCCTCGATCTTACGCTTTTTCGATCAGCATCACGTGACCCTGACGCGAGTTTGAAAGTTTTTACCCATACAAAAAAAGTGCTCAGCGCCGCTAAAGAAGTTTTCACTTCAAAAACTTAGAAGCAGTGTGCAGTGTGAGGCAAAGATTTACCCTTGAGTCTCTGCCTCAGCAAAAGGTATTTAAACATGGGGTGGGTTATATTGCATTTTTGTCTAAGTAGAAAAAGGCACTGGGCCTGTACAAGTATATTATATTATAATGCACAAGTGTGTGAGCACTGGAGGACTCTCTATTCCCCCCCTGTCATACTCCGATGGGACAATAGACAGACACAACCAACGATAGGCCAGGCATAACATGCACATAGCGTGGCGCATTGAGCTGAAATGCCCAAAAAATCCATGAAAATCAAGCGATCCTATTGGTAAAATTCCTCCTTGCAGTTACATTGCAAATCTCTGCTGGAAAACTCATTTCAAACTGTTGAGGGATGCAGATAGTGCAATATTCATGGCCTAAAGATTTTACCGATAATTCGCAATAGCCTTCCTGAATGATTGGTAGGAAATCGCACAAGATCGCACGGAGTGAAAAGATTTGGGGAAGGCCTATGCCCGCAGTGGAACGGAATAGGCTGAGGAAAAAAAATCTCAATAGGAACATAACTTTCAATGCTAATGAGGATCCGTAACTTTATAGCAATTTCAATAGAACTAGTATCCACGTTATTCTTTATGACATAAGAATAATATACTCGTATCTTTTTAAATTATCGAAATCGGACCATTACGTACGTAGTTATGACTAAATTACTAGCGAAGTTCACTAAGTGACCCCCGCGGGTGCGTGTGACGTCACTCGCCGCCCGTTAACCGTAGGCAGATGATATCTGCCTACTCTGCCTAGTAAATCACTAAAAACTGATATTATCAATTTTTAGTGATTTACTCTGAAACTATACGTTTAGGAAAAAAATGACATAACCAAATAGACTCAGTTTTGAGAGACCCATCGAATGAGAAAAATAGAAAAAAAAAACATGATAGTGGCGTACGTTTAACACGTCCAGTGCCACTGACTCCCCCTGCGTGTTCACGTAATTCTTATTCCTGTGCCGGCTGCGCCTATGGCGTCCACCGTGAAATGTTCGCGGCATCCGGCAATACATTATGAAAATCGTGGTGGCATTGAACGCGTTAACGGGCGGCGACCGAACCAGTGACGTCACGCACCCACGGCAGTCACTCAGTGGACTTCGCTAGTAATTTGGTCATAACTTCGTCAATTTTTGTCGTAGAACAATAATTTTTGCGTGACAAGGATTTCTTAGCTTTATAAATCTGCATTCTCAACTAAAAACATTACGGATCCTCATTCTCCTTTGTTTTTGTTCCAGATACATAGAAGACACTACGATAGAGATAGAGAACGAGCTCGCGCGCCGGCCGCCGCGCCGGCGGAGCGAGGACGACTTGCTGCGCCGGCAGGAGGAGTTCATACACGCCAACAGAGCGGGCCTGAGGAGGCGGTGAGTAGCTTACTATTACATAGAGAACGAGCTCGCGCGCCGGCCGCCGCGCCGGCGGAGCGAGGACGACTTGCTGCGCCGGCAGGAGGAGTTCATACACGCCAACAGAGCGGGCCTGAGGAGGCGGTGAGTAGCTTACTATTACATAGAGAACGAGCTCGCGCGCCGGCCGCCGCGCCGGCGGAGCGAGGACGACTTGCTGCGCCGGCAGGAGGAGTTCATACACGCCAACAGAGCGGGCCTGAGGAGGCGGTGAGTAGCTTACTATTACATAGAGAACGAGCTCGCGCGCCGGCCGCCGCGCCGGCGGAGCGAGGACGACTTGCTGCGCCGGCAGGAGGAGTTCATACACGCCAACAGAGCGGGCCTGAGGAGGCGGTGAGTAGCTTACTATTACAATCAGCCTGTTTCATCCCACTGTTGGGCAAATACTTCCTCTAATCTCTTCATGTATATCTTAAGGCGCTAATTCGACCCAAATAAGCGCCACCGCCTATTTTATCTGATTATTATGTTTATCGAAGGAATTTTTAAAAAATCGATTTTGCAGTTTGTGATACCTATCATAAGCTTATTTTTAATGCCTGGCAGAGATGTGAAGTTGCTCTTTTTGGCCACGCACTTAGCACGCATTATCTAGACTTTCTATCATCCATGGCCGATTCTGCGATGCAGAATTTAGTGTGTAGTTCTTGGTAAAAAAGTCTGGTAAGCAGCCGCAGTGAAGTGTATGAAACATTCGCTGGCAGTGGCACAGCATGTCTAAACATGAAGCGCGGCTCGCTTCGCTCGGGGATTAAAGTGCTAGTGAAGTTTACACCAGTATCATTGTATTGTTCCAGCATGCGGTCCCCGACCCCGCCGCCCGCCGCCCCGCGCCGCTCCGCCTCCCCCCCGGCGCGCCGCGACGAGCGAGACCGCAGGCGACCCACTAACGATGAGGTAACTATGCTCCTCACGCTTATACTGACTGCACCACGCCCCGTCAAGCCGGTCAGTGCCCACCTTTAGTGTTAGTTAGGGAACTAAGAAATCAAATATTTTAGTATTAAGTGCTTTTAATTTTCAATGTTTGGCTTTATTGTGGTTTAAGAGAAATAAACAAATTTCATTTCATTTAAATTTCATATTCTATCCCAAAAATTTACTTACTGAAATTACCTGTACTGAGGGAAGGATGCCGGTTGAAGTCCCGTCGAAGTCTAACATTTTTAGGATATTCTAGATCATTGGCTATGGATTGGCGTGGTGGGTGGGTGGGCAGGTAGGTATTCATAGTACTTACCCACTTCTTACCTTACCAAATGGTTTTTACCCGTTTTTAACCAAATAAATGTCTTTATCTTTCATCTTAGAAAGCAGACCGAGTCTTACGCAATATAATTACAAAAACTTTAAGGAATTACTTTGTCTGTCACAAAAAATCAGTGTTCTGTTCCGACTAGTTTCTAACTGTACAATAATTAACAGGACAGCGAGTACAAACGCCGCGTGCGCGAGCAAGAGAGCATGCGCGAGAGAGTTCTCCGCGCTAAGGAAGTGAGGCGGAGGAAGAACGCAGCCGCCTACATCAAGCAGATGCAAGACAAGTGAGCTTTACTATAACAAACTAGCTGCGCCCCGCGGCTTCGCTCGCGTAGAAATTTATGTTTCCCACTTTCTTAATTTTTTCTTTGCTATAAACCTCACGGAGCCCGAGACCTTTCCAACGAATGCAAAACCGTGGAAATCGGTTCGTGCGTTCTGGAGTTATAGCGTCAGGAAGGAAAACCCGACTTATTTTTATATAGTAGAAGATTATTACACCTTTACTCCCCAAACGAAGATGAACTCGTATCTCGGGGACTTTCTGTAGGAGCTGGGCATGGCATGGATGTCATAAGAGTCGACTAAATATTAGTAGGATAAAGTCTGGCAGGTCCCTGTCAGATTTTATCCTACTAATATTATAAATGCGAAAGTTTGTGTGAATGTTTGTTACCACGTATCTCCTACTTAACCGATTTATTTATATTACTCGCCTCGCGGTTTCACCCGCGTAGTTCCCGTTCCCTGAAAAGTAAGCTTCTTAACGGTGAAATAATTTTTCAAATCGGTCCAGTACTTTTGGAGCCTATTCAATACAAACAAACAATCAAATCTTTACTCTTTATAATATTAGTATAGATTTAGATGCAATTTGGTATGTAGATAGTTTAGGTTCTGAAATAACGTCAATTTACACTAGTTTTGCGAACATATGAATTGACACCTGTAGAAGGTAACCTAAAACATAGCCAGCATTCAAACGAATAACGAACGCGCAAAACATTACCGGTTAACTTACAGACAGATAAAATTAAGTTGTAAGGATTCCTATATTATTATGTATATCAGTTATCTAGTGCCTATAACACAAGCTCTGCTTAGCTTGGGGCTAGATAATGCTGTGTGAATTGTCCAGCATTATTTATTTATTTAT
This sequence comes from Eupithecia subfuscata, assembly GCA_963564075.1. Taxonomy (NCBI): domain Eukaryota; kingdom Metazoa; phylum Arthropoda; class Insecta; order Lepidoptera; family Geometridae; genus Eupithecia; species Eupithecia subfuscata. The sequence continues at coordinate 11,115,916 of OY751120.1, read as the reverse complement.
TTATTTATTTATATGTGACGTAGGGGACCTCGATTCCCACTCGATGTTTTACTCGTACGTGAAATAATGATCCTATTCTTGCATTTATTTTATCTCTTATGCGCGATAAAGATAAAAAGTATTTATTACGAAAATTAAAAAAAATTGCTTATACATAGTTGGTTATAAAATCTGTAAAATAATCTCAACTGGTCCTTACAAACATACAATAATCATACTAATATTATAAATTCGAAAGTAACTTTGTCTGTCTGTCTGTTACCTTTTTACGCACAAACGGCTGTACAGATCTAAATGAAATTTGACAGGGAGGTAATTCATATCCCGGGGATATAGGAAATTTGAAAAGCGCGCGTGAAGCCGCGCGCAGCAGCTGGTTCATTATTAATGTAAGCTGGCTAACTACGAACTTAGTTTGTACAATACAATAAGTAAAATAAGTTTACAAAAGTTAACTCTGTCCACAGAGAAAGAGAAGATAAAGAGCAGCAGCAACAGAAAGAGCTACCCAAAGAGCCCAAACCATCAGAAACCATAGACAAACCACCCAAGACTGAGAAGCCAGTTCCCAAGCGCCGGGAGGCGGAGCCCAAGCCGGACACGACGCGGCACACGCCGGAGCGGGGCGCCACGCCGCGGCCGGACGCGGGGGGAGAGGTTAACTCCACTAGTGGTAAGATTATTACTATAATTTTTAGCCGTTAGTGTCCCATTGCTTGGCAAAATCCTCGCTTTTCATATCACCTCAACAACCTATATTGGTCCACTGCTGAACGCAGCCCTCCCCCTGAGCGCCTTATTAGCTGTTATCTCTTGGGGGTTGATGCCCGTTATCCCCACGCTGAGCATGCGAGTTGGGATCACAGTTCGGTGGTAGAATTGTTCTGCAGGGGGCGCTGCTGCCCGCCCCCGGTGGATATCCCTTAGTCGCATCTTACGACACCCGCGGGAAGAGTTGGGTAGTGCTCATTCTAAGGCGACACCACACGGCTCTAGTCAATCTCACTCCTCACTATTTTCCGCGGCAACAGGTCAAGACTGCAGATATGTGTAAAGATTGTGAATCACTTGTCACAATCTTTAAAAGAATATAAAAAATTTACATATACATACCATAGACAAAATTGGCTCAATATTGGCTTTCAAAAAGCATTTTGGTGCGCCTCAAATACGTCGTACGTATGACTGTGTGGTGCCGGCTTAGAATTTGCACCACCCCAACTCTTCCCGCGGGTGTCGTAGGAGGCGACTAAGGGATATCCACCGGGGGCGGGCAGCAGCGCCCTTTGCAGAACAATTCTGCCACCGAACTGCAATCCCCAACCAGCATGCCCAGCGTGGGGAGTATAGACATTACCCTCCACGATATAAAAGCCAATAAGACTGTTGAGGTTGAGGTGAGGAATACGTCGCACTTACAAATTTATTTATTTTCGCCGTTAACTGTATGCTACTACGAACACCTTAGTTTTTATTAGGCGTTAAAGAGGTTCCTATAGTCCATAGTAAAGTATGTTTTAGTTTATTATAGTAATTCGGCGCGCAGCTCGCTGTACACTACTGCACTGTTGGTGCAAAACAAAACAAAGGGCAGACAATAGGTGGCAGTCTAGACAAGCTTTGTCTGACTTATGTCCGTTAAGTTTATGTTTCTTCCCTACATCATTGCCTATTTCATTTCATCCACTTTTTTGACACGATTATTATGGTTTCCGCAGACAACCAGCGCTGGGTACATACATCAGTGTGTACCCAGCATAATGTCGAGCGAAAACCATGTTTGCCTTGAGCTCAAGGGGAAGGAGAGCTCTGCTACGCACAAAATTTAAATAACGTAGCAATAACCATTATTATAGTTCAATTTATTGTAGTTTGTAAGGTAAATAAAATATTTTATTCATTCACTTTTGCACAATATTTACTCTAATCTTATAACAGGCGACACTTGGACGCCCCCCCGCGTCGCGAGTCCCCCCGCAGCGCCCCTCGGCAGTGACGATGAACTGGACCTGATACTTGGAGACATCGACGGAATACTGTCCTCGGATGATGAGATCAAAGAAGACAAACCTAAACCAAAGTAAGTGCTTATAGCTGGCTTATTTATATCACTTGACTAAAACAGGTTATCATCATCATTATTATCAGCCTATATTAGTCCACTGCTGGACATAGGCCTCCCCTAATGAGCGCCATAGCGCCCTGTCTTCAGCTTGCCGCATCCAGCATCTGCCTGCAGTCTTTCGCAGATCGTCATCCCACCTGGCCGGAGGGCGTCCAACACTACGTTTGCCGAGTCGTGATCCCCACTCAATAACACGTTTACCTCCCCCAGCGGTTGTCGGTTCTTCGCGAGATATGGCCGGCCCACTGCCACTTCAGCTAGCTAATTCTTTGAGCTATGTCGATAACTTTGGTTCTCTGTCGGATGTATTCGTTACGAGTTCTATCCTTCAAAGAGACTCCGAGCATAGTTCTTTCCATAGCTCGCTGAGCGACTTTGAACTGGTGGACCAGCCCTACCGTGAGTGTTCACGTCTCAGCTCCATAGGTCATAATAACTTTCTCGGCCCAAACAAATTGCAAGATTGTAGATTGTGTGCAACAGTCTGCAGAAATACAGAAATACAGCAATATTTTGTATGGATGGGTATACTTTATACATCTTATTTTTAGAGTGAGCATGCTTTCATAACAATAGATAACAAGAGTTCATAACATAACCTTTACTGTGTTCATGCATGGTAATATGTATTCATTTCCCAGGGCCGAGCCTCCAAAGCCGAAAGTAACAGATCTCCGCACCAGGCTGCCTCCAAAGAGCGCCGAGAACAAAAAACCAAGGCAGAAAATCACTTTCAACGAAGAAAAAGAGGACAAGAAGAAAAAAGGTAGGTACCTAATGAATCCTCTGAATCGTAGCCTGTACTGGTCCACTGCTGGACTCGGGCTTCCCCCAGATAAGCGCCTTATTGGCTTTTATGTTGGAGAGTAATGCCCATAATCCACACTCTGGGCATGCGAGTTGGGATCACAGTTCAGTGGTAGAATTGTTCTGCAGGGGGCGCTGCTGCCCGCCCCCGGTGAATATCCCTTAGTCGCCTCTTACGACACCCGCGGGAAGAGTTCATCATGATGATGATGAATATTGATATCTATACTAATATTATAAAGAGGAAAGGTTTGATTTTTTGTTTGTTTGTTTGTATGAATTGAATAGGCTCCGAAACTACTGGACCGATTTGAAAAATTCTTTCACCGTTAGGAAGCTTACTTTTCAGGGAGTGACATAGGCTATATTTTATCCCGGAATTCCCACGGGAACGGGAACTACGCGGGTGAAACCGCGAGGCGATCGTCTAGTTCTTTATAATAGAAAGGGAAGATTTGTTTGTTTGTATTGAATAGGCTCGGAAACTACTGGACCGATTTGAAAAATTCTTTCACCGTTAGAAAGCTTACTTTTCAGGGAGTGACATAGGCTATATTTTATCCCGGAATTCCCACGGGAACGGGAACTACGCGGGTGAAACCGCGAGGCGATCGTCTAGTCTATATATATAAAAATGAAACCCGTTTTCCTTGGTCACGGCATCACGCGTGAACGGCTGGACCGATTTCGCTAATTCTTTCTTTGTTGTGTTTGTTATTGTCAGGAGAAGGTTCTTATGAAAGAAAAAATTAAAAAAGTTGGAAACATAAATTTCCACGGGGGCGAAGCCGCGGGGCGCAGCTAGTAATATTATAAAGAGGAAAGATCTGCCTCGCCGCCTCGTTGGTCTAGCAATTAGCTTATTCAATCGCTGCTTATGAGGTCCTGGGTTCAAATCCCGGGTCGGGCCATTCGTTGTAATTGGGGTTTTTCTAGCAAGAAAAATACATAGTAGCAGCTCGGAGTCACGAAGTTGGCGGTGTTCCACCCCCCTGCCTCGGAAAGCACGTTAAGCCGTTGATCCTGCACCTGACTTCTCCCTGGTCGTGTCAGTCTGTCGTCCCATCGGATTATGAGAGTGAGGGATTAGAGAGTGCACCTGTGTTTGCGCGCACACTTGTGCACTATAATATGTGCTGCGCATCTGGCTAGGAGACTGGCCGCCGCCGTTGAAATTCGTTCTAAAGTGTGAGTCTTTATAATTTGAGTTGTATTGTTCCAGAGAAGTCCCCTCCGCGCAAAGCTGTGGTCAGCTCCACCAAAACTGACGATTCAGAGCCCGACAAGAAATCTGCCAAGGTATTACATCATTACATTTGGATTTTAAAAGGATATTCTATTCTTTGAGTCAATTAGTACCTACTTAAAAGATAATCAGGCAATTAGAAGCTTTGTCGGTTATTTCGGCTTTGACTTAAAATGTATGAAAACTTGTAGGGTCCCTTGTATTACGTAAGCAGAATTATTTTAGTCAAGTTGGACCTGTCACAGCAAAAGTACCCAAGTAAACCTCTTACGACGACCTCGGTGGCGCGGCGGGCGAAGGTTCGCCTGTGGCGCAGGAGGTTGCGGGTTCGATTCCCGCCTTGGGACAAATGTTTGTACGACCTACAAATATTTGTTCCGGGTGTTCTGGTTGCTTCTATGAATAATAAAATATATCTATCTATATAATGCTAATGTATTATATTATGAATATTAGTTACTATAGTTCGACCGAAACCGCTATACCGCTCCTGAGGTATGCGCGCGGCGAGACGGGGGGGAAGTATCGGCCGCTCCGATCCATCAGTCTGCCGTCAACGCTCACGGCAGTAGGTCGCATTTGTACCGGACGGTCTATGTCAGATACACATGAGATAAATATCCAAAGATGGGTCGAGCGCTATCTCGTGATGTCAAGGCCATAATTTTTAAAGTGGCCGAATATTTTAAGAAAAGAAAAGCAGACAGAGAGAGCTTTGAATATAAAAGTGATGCAAATATTGCCAAAATCGTGGCAGACGCTACGGGGTACTGCGAAAAAACCGCAAGAAATGTGATAAAAGAGGGCAATTCATCAACTGAAAATTTGGGCCGATTGAAATTTAATTCGCCAAAACAACCAAAAACTATAAAGAAAAAACATGTTGATGATTTTGATTTAGGAGTTATCAGAAGAAAAATTCATCAGTTTTATGAATTTGAAAAAAGAGTGCCAGCCAAGTGTCTGTAAGTTACTTTCAAGTTTGAAACAAGATGGCATATTAAATTGTGGACGAGAATTTCTAAGGAGCCTCTTACACACAATAGGTTACTGTTTCAAAAAATGCAAATCGAAGAGACATCTCCTTATAGAGCAGCCTAATATTAATAAATAAAATATAAATAAATAATGCTGGACAATTCACACAGCATTATCTATTACATAGATAGATATTTTTTATTATACATAGAAAACATCCAGAACGCCCTGGACTGTAACAGACTGACTGAACAGATGTCTGCAGATCGTACAAACATTTGTCCCGAGGCGGGAATCGAACCCGCAACCTCCTGCGTCGCAGGCAGACCTTCGCCCGCTGCGCCACAGAGGTCGTCAAATATTGTAGTGTGGCGGAAAAAATACTTAACACAAATCAGAAATTACAGAACGCAAAACCGCAACATATATTTCCTTGATGAAACATACATTAACGCCAGTCACCATGTAAGCAAATGTTGGCAATCATCGTCCGAACCTGGAATTCATGCTGATATTGGAAAAGGACGGCGTTTGGTAATTCTTCACGCTGGATGTCGAAATGGCTTGGTTGATGGTGCATTGACGATATTCAAATCAGATGCTAAGACCGGCGACTATCATGGAGACATGAACGGGCCTACTTTTTATAAGTGGGTAGATGAAAAGTTAAAAAATAAATTGCTTCCGAATTCTGTAGTTGTCTTGGACAACGCGTCTTACCACAGCGTTCAGGTTGACAAGAAGCCAACCATAGCAAGCCTCAAAACTGAAATGCAGAACTGGTTACGGCGCCACAATGTTGAATTTTCGGAAGCTATGACAAAATCTCAACTGCAACTTCTTATCGATAATACACAAAAAGCGCCCGTGTACAGAATTGATGAACTCCTGAAAGCCAATGGACATACTGTTCTACGATTACCGCCGTACCATCCGGATTTGAATCCCATAGAGTTAGTCTGGGCTGATATTAAAAACAATATAGCCCATAACCATATTAACTCTTCTCTAGATGAAAAGATAAACTTATTGAATACATTGTTTTCGGAGTTCACGGCGGAAAAATGGCAGAAATGTGATGATCATGTCCAAAAAAATAAAAACAATTACTGGGATCGCGATAGTAGATTTGATATTATTATCGATCCATTAATTATAAATTTGCAGAACGACTCTGATTCAAACGATGGCGAAACGGAAGATGAAGTTGAAGCAGAAGCTCTGTCAGAATATCTGTAAATAATTTAGTTATAAAAAAATATAAACATATCGATATAATATATAAAACAAAAAATTGTTTATATTGGTACGATATCGTAAGATATATCCGACAATATCGATCTCATGTGTATTCTTGCTCTTTTTTCCTCGGCCCCCACTTCGCCGCACTTTCTTAGGGAGCGGTATAGCGGTTTCGGTCGAACTATAGTACCCATAACACAAGCTCTGCTTAGACTGGGGATAGATGATGTTGTGTGGATTGTCCAGCATTATTTTATTTTACTTTTATTTTTCTTGACACTCCCACCGCTCCTAAGCTTATGTAAACATTAACCCATTTATAATGGTCTACTAACTTAAAACAATTGGTAAGCAGTGATATTTCTCACTCTGTCTTAGGTCAATAGAAGAAGACAGAGTGAGAAACAGCAATGCTTAAGTTAGCAGAGCATTATGAATAAGGGTATGGCGCTAGCCCGACTGACACTAGCGCCGCCGCCTATGTTGTCTTATTATTACGTTAAACAATAGAATTTTCAAAAATCCATTGGCCAGCTTGTGATACCTATCATCAGCTTTTTTAAAGCATCTGTAAAAGTTTTATTTTGTAGTCTAGACAGAGATCCATAGTTGCTCGCATCTCTGCCTAAACTATACAAAATAAAACCTATGACAGACATAAGTTTGCGGTTCGTGTAATTTTTATGTTGGATAAATTTGGATTAATAAAATAAAAACTAGGTAAACTCGCACACTTTTTGTATTGTTGTTCGACTCATAGAGAGGCTGACCACAGACAACCGAAAATGTGTTGCCAGCTTATTATTTATGTCGTAGACACAGAGGCATTAAAGAAAAGCTTGTGATAATTATCACAAACTGTTTTGAAAACTGTTTTGAAAATTCCTTTTTTTAACCCTACGAATAAGTAATAAGTCAATTATTCGTAGGTTTAACCTAATATTAAGACAAAATAGGTCGCACGCGAACCGACAAATATGAGTTAATGCGATGCAAAGCAGATTTGATAAAACCACAGACCACTTCAATTTATCTGGTCATCCAAGATTTAAACATTCCGTTTACATGTCACGAAAGCTTGCGCGAAGAATCAGATTAACGTTTACGCCTTAAACATTGTGCAAAAGAGGTTTAGGTCAAGATTCAAAACTATGTAAAAAGCTATTTTAAAATCGTTTGTTGCAGACAAAGCAGAAGCAAGATGCTTCTTCGAACAAATCCAGGCAGAGGATCATATTCGAGAAGGAATCGGCTAAGGTAACTGGAAATCCATCTTCTCTTTATCATCGCATTCACTGCCCAGCCTCGAGGCGGTGGAGATAGACATGTCCGACGTGGGCAATGAAGGTTTTAACAAAAAAACAACAATTACAGAAAGGAACAAATTAGAACTAGCACACACGTGAAATTTCTCCGTAAAGCTGTGTGGTACCGGCCCTAGAATTTGCACCACCCAAACTCTTCCCGCGTGTGTAAAAGGCGACTAAGGGATATCCGCCGAGGCTAGGCAGCAACGCCGCCTGCGGAACAATTCCACCAACGAACTGCGATCCGCAACCCGCATGCCCAGCGTGGGGATTATGGGTATTACCCCCCATGAGATTAAAGTCAATAAGGCTCGATAAGGGTCCCCTAGTCCGCCTCTTACGACATCCACGGGAAGAGTTGGGGTGGTGGTGCAAATTCTAAACCGGTACCACACGGCAATTCATACCCAAACAAAGAAAAATCGACGGGTTGTATTTACTTGTAAAGTTGTTTTGTTATGTGGAAAGTACATTTAATTGAAAACGTTGATTTTCTTCACTATATCCTTATTCATTTGAACCTACATAACATCTAATCATTATTTCCAACAGCAGCCCGAAAAACAAAAACCAGAGAAGACATCCGAAAAAGAGAAAGCATTCCCTAACCGCCGCGTCATCCTAAACCAGCGCAAGAAAGAAACCAAATCCGTCTTCTCCCGGATCGAAATAACCAACGATCCGACCAAACCGAACCCGGGCATATTCAGCCGAGCCGTCCGGACCATCACCGAGCGGCCGGACGACGCGCGACGACCGGATGAGCGACCGAACCGGATCGTGATTAGAAGCGAACCGGAACCGGAAGTCGAGTATGATTCCTCGGGAGATGAGGTGGATGAGATTGTAGGAAGTACCGCGTTGGTGGAGAATTTACCGCATGGTATGACGGACACCAGGTTGAAGACTTTGGCAGGCGATGTACAGGTAATTTTGGTTATTGGTTGGTGGTTCTAATGATTTGTGGAATTATAATAATAACTAGCTGCGCTCCGCGGCCTCGCCCGCGTGGAAGTCGATACAATACAATACAAGTACTCTTTATTGCACACCAAATAAAACAGAAACACAGGACAGGAAAAGACAAATACAGATTACGTTGCACAATGGGCGGCCTTATCGCTATGAGCGATCTCTTCCAGGCAACCTTTGGATGGGCAGGAAGTGGAAGAACAAGTATAGACGGTGGCGTGATTTACAGCAGGTATAATATCAATCATACAAATTCCAGAAATTTCATGCAGATCCCCTAGGCGTAGGTAATTTGTAAAAATAAAAAAATACGTTGTTCATTATTTACTTTATACTTTATAGTTAGTTTACTTATACCGAGTTTTGAGTGAATCGAACCAAGGAATAATAATTTACCAAAGAAACTTTGCCATCCTTTTAACCCCCTCAGAGGTTGATTTTTGAGAATTAAACCAATGTGCAATTCTAAAACCTAAAATATCTACATACCAAATTTCATTTAAATCGGTTATGTAGATACGGGGTAACAAACGTTCTCACAAACTTTCGCATTTATAAATGTATTAGTAGGTAGGATTAGTTGGATGGTGGATATTTGTAACTATCTAGCCCACAAGTCAAAGTAGAAGTACTCTCGATGATTATTGTTGTACAATGAGTTTTAGTAAATTCAAGGAAGCAAAAAAGCAAATTTAATAGGTAATTTCTTTTTGTTATATCACAAAATTTACTGCCCATACCATACAAGTTATTCTGATTAATGAATTTACGGCACAAAAAAAGCAACAAAGAAAACACTTTTAATTCACAAAAAAAATACCTTTAATTCTTGCTATAGACCAAAACCTATAGGGTACTTCTTGTTTACCTAGAATCATAAAATTTGGTAAGAAGCAAGGTCATATAGTACAAATAACGATAAAAATCTGAAAACCGTTAATTTGTAGTTTATTGACTAAAAATAATAAGTTTTGATTCTCTCCCTCTAACAAAATATACAGGGTACCTACTTCATGTTGACCTATAATCATAATATTTGGCAAGAAACAAGATCTTACAATTAAACGGAACCCTTAGTGCGCGAGTCCAACTCTCAGTTGACGTCTTAATTCAAGCTAGTACCTAATTCAAAAGCATGCACGATTGTTTTAAAATGATCGTCGGCTGATTTGATAGTATAAATATATATTTATACATATGTAAACTGCAGATTCTGCCCATCATCACGAACAATGTCTTTTATTTTTTATTGTGAATCACGTCTAATAAAATATTTAAAATTGTGGGCTAGGTAAGCATTAAAAATAGTTGCATCAATGTTATTTATATCTATAATCATTCGAGCCACCAAAACCATGTTGATTTTGAAACAATCTGTGATATGATTTGTGATTATTTATTTATTTATGTAAATATATCTTATAACTGTAAATTTTACACGAAATTAAATTTAAGAAAAAACTTCTGAAGAAATTTTCAATATTTTACACTATAAATTATATTTTTTTAGTTTAGTTAAAATGAGTTGTGATGCGTTCTTAAACAGACAACTAATATGAGAATAAAAAGTTCTTTTACTTACAATAAAATAATACTTATTGTTTAAAATAGAGTGCGAAATTGAAAAATTCTTTGAAATTCAGTTTCAAATAAGATTAATTCAAATGAGCATTTCTCTTACATTTTATTTAAGAAACAAGTTTTATTTTTACAACTTGTTTAGTTTATGGCCTGATGTTAATCTTGTTCGTACATTTATGTGTTGTTAATGGAATACTCAGGACCACACAAACATAGTTTTTTATTGTTCAAAAATAGATAAAACGACTGAATTACGGATACGTTTTTTGCGATTTCTGACGTTTTTAGTTTTATAACCACTATATATTATATCTACATATATATTTGTTGCTAACATTTTTTTTATCACACATTTAAAACAAACTTACGCCCTGATCTGATTATGCATGTTTCTAACAGATATATACGGCATTTTTACTATCTTTTCAAATTATTAGACTTAAAATAAAAGGACGCGAACATAAAAAATTTGACATACCATAATCACCTACCTGTATATTTAATATTCAAGACCACACTGAAGATTTTTTATAAATTATTTTTATTTTTATGAAAACAAGATTTTTATTTTGGTTTTTGTGGTCCCTGTATTACTGTAACACTGATTTAGAAACTCGATAATCGATTTAATGACTGTTAGCATATGAGTATTTATTTTTAAATGGAACACACAATATTTATTATTGGTATAAATGTGTGTATTTGTGTGTATTTTTAAAACATGTACGTATCCCTTTTAAATGTTTATATGGTACGGTGAAATGATGATTGTATTAAAATTTGTAAAAATACCAACACAAATTTGTAACCTACTTGGCCCTTTGTAAACCTGTGATATGAAGTTATTTATTAGCTGAGATATTAAGGTGGAAAGTGATGTTGTTTGTATAAAAACGGGGGTTTTGTGATATCTGCTTTTACAAGTTAATCATGTAGTTAAGTAGTTTTGCGCACATTTGCTATGAACTCACGTTAAATCAAACTACGAATCTTAAAAATAAATAATCGTCTCTATTCTATTGACGTTAAGAGATTTTTTACTAAAACCAACCTTTTGTCAATAGATTCCAAAACTACAATTGATTCAAAGAAGATTCATAGAAAATGTCTTACATAGCCGTGTGTTGCCGGCTTAGAATTTGCACCAACTCCAACTCTTCTCAACTCTTCCCGCGGGTGTCGTAAGAGGCGACTAAGGGAGATCCACCGGGGGCGGGCAGCAGCGCCCCCTGCAGAACTATTCTACCACCGAACTGCGATCCCGAACACACATGCTCAGCGTGGGGATTACTTACCCCCATGAGATAAAAGCCAACAAGGCGCTTATCAGGGGGAGGCCCGCGTCCAGCAGTGGACCAATACAGGCGGTTGAGGTTGAGGTCTTACAATGAGCGCAAAACTTCTTATCTGCTATTTAAATTACTTTTAGAACCTAGAAAATATTGAACACCCGATTTTTTTTTCACTCGTGCGTGCATTCCACCTTTTTATAACATATTAGTAAGTCTAGTAGGATAATGTGATACTATTCCGCTTGTTGCATCAGTAGTTATTATAAAAATATGCCTATTTCTACCAACAAAAAGTATTGTGTTTTGGTGTAACCATTAGCATTAAGGCATTGATACAGCCCAATGTATAATAATAAGGCATCTACTACTTGCATCTACTTGCAAGGCAACGCTTGTCGTTGCAAATCTATACACTAGCCTAACTCGATGAAGAATGTTTGTAAACAAACCGCCCATACTTAACCTAGAATTCACTTTGTTGCCGCGTTTTTTTATACGCAATTTACATGACTTGTCAATCCTTCCTTCAATAAATATTGCTTACAATTATATCTGAAATTCGACGCCAAGCAAATGAGTTTCAGATATTTGCGTCGTAGTTTGCTTACAAACATTCTACAACGAGCTTGGCTAGTGTTAGTATAAGTTATCATAATTCTAGCATAAGTTATCATAGCTCTTATATGATTTATCATAGCTTAAATAAGAAAATTTAAGTTAAAATAACAGAATGATACCAAACCACCTGGGATATTTGCAGAGCTTAAGCTTGGACAAGGAAAACCGTACGGCGAAGATTTCATTCAAGGCGACCGCCGCTGCCGAGAGCTTCAAGAAGAAATTCAACAACAAAATGGTTGCTGCAAGCAGGTTGACTGTCACTTTACAGTAGTTTTAAAATATTTGGCTTTATTAATCCTTAATATGTATGTACATTTTAATATTACTGTAAATAATTATAATATGATCTGACTAATAATTAGGCTACATAATCTGACGTTTACTCGTGTCCAATTTGAGATTTAGTGAGTCGTATGAAACGAAGGGTCACTCCAAACGAAAATCGGTTGTGATAATAAGCGGTAAATAAGTTTTTATTTTTTTCTTTGTAACAATACAATCGTAGTTTGACGAATTCATTCTGAATCTAAGCGGGTAACTACGCACATAGTTTGTGTTGGAAGAAGTCATGAGTCTTTCTTAGCTCAAAGCTAACCGTTTTAATGAATAATTCGAGATTTCTAATACTATTCCATTACATGCCCTACTCATTATTTAAATCGTAATCTTAATAAAGATTGGCACATTTAAGACACAAGATACTGTAAATGTGATGTGCAAATTCATAACAACGAAATATACATATAATAATATCGTAACGTTCCCAGATAGCTTCTTAAATTACCTACATTTAAGTACCTATCTAGGAATATTACTTATGTAAGAAAACATCTATCGAGATGTGTCATAATTGGCCTTATACAGGGTTTTTGCTAATTCAGTGACACCGCTTGTACTGCAGGTTCTGCCTCACGAACGAACACGTTCGTTAAGACGCCAGGTCTAATCTTATTTTTTTTATAAATTGCCTCCCATACCGACTGAAAAAACATGTTTGTCCGGAAGTAAAGACCGATCCAGCCACACCCATTGTAAATTCAGGGCAAATAAAGTCTCTCCAAAGAACGATTACTGAATGGAGGGGGTACATACTACCAATACCAATTTTAAGAATCAAGACCTGGCGTCTTCTCGAACGTATTCGGAATAAAAGGCATTACTTACCAATAACCCTGTATCGACGTGGAAACGTTCAAATGAAGACGATATTTAGTGAACTGTCAGTTTTTGTAAAATAATTATTGGTCCGGTCATTAAAACAATGCATTATAATCTTTGTATATTCTTAAGAAGTGGCTATCCAAATGTCAGCTATAACGTAGTTTTAATTTAATTAATTATAACCGGTTTGTTATAATTATAAGGAATATGTATACTATTCTTAAGAATTGCCTACCCTAATGTCAACAAAAAGGTAGTTTAAAATTTGTTTATAAACGGTTTGTTATAGGTAGGTACCTATGGGAATTTAGTATACGTACTAAAGTAAAGAAGCTTGTGTTTTAGTTTATTAGTTTTGTTGGAATCACTGAACTCCATTATACAAGTACGCTGGAGGGAATATTCTGTACGCAATGACAGTTGTTTAATGTGCCGATTTAAAGCGTCCCTCGACTGCCCGTGGTATAAAAATTAGCAGTTCTTGAGGCGTACGAAGACAATGCGACAACTTTAATATTAGCTCCATGGACGGTCACGCCGTTCACGCAAACGCTCAGCGTCAAAACAGCGAAAATCAAAGTCTCAATCTGTCATTGATAATATGACCTCCAGCATTCTTGTATAATGTAGCTCAGTAGTAAGGATTTTAGTCTTAGGTAACTCTTTTTCTTTTGATTTACTATTGTATTAACATAAATAAGTAGTATGTACTTTAAAGTTTCATTTTGTCTGTGTCTGTAGGGACAGATTATTATTCAACAACATTATTGTGTATACATATAATATTATACATTGTATGTAACATTATAAATATTATAATAGTAATATGTCAAATATAAATACTATTAGTATATAAGTTCAAAAATATAATGTCAAACATTTGTCTTTAAAAAGGTTTTAAATTATGTATTCCAGATTAAACGGTAGTATGTATTTCAGATATCTTGTAAACAAACTGATGTATTTTATACTTAAAAATATATTGATTATTACATTACTAAGCATAAGGTAACTTTTTTCTTTCTCAATGGTGTGTTTAATTTGAATGTGAGGAAAAACATAACCTTATCTTACCTAGGTAATTGTTACAAAAAATGTTCAAAATATTATTATCTCGCTTAACATTTGGTTGAAATGTAAGAAATCGTAATATTTTCTGATAAAACTTGTTATTTTGTATTTTTACCTACCTTGTAGGTAGTTATATTTACTTAGTGTATTTATATGAAATACACAAAGATTGTGGCAATGAAATTGATTTCAATTGAATGTATAATTCTACTATAAAACTTCTCTATGGTATAATATAAAGATTGACAAAACTGATTTTTTGCATTAAACATAATATAGTTATGTTATTATTCGATTGTACCTTGGCTTTCAGTAATTTTGTGGGTGCCCTAGATTTTAAGCATTTAAGTAGAAAATGTGAGAATATAAAATTGAAATAAATTAATGTCTTAAATACAAACATTATAAAGTACTTACATTTTGAGAATTATCATCATTTCAAATGTAGCAGAACACTGTAGATTATCTGCCAAAGGGTAAACATTTCGTCGGAAATTATAATTATAGTACGTAAGGTAGATTTGCAAGTCTTTTCCTAACAAAGTACTATTTTTTTAATATTAAGATTCGTCGAGTTTAGCGAAGGAATTTCAACTAGGTATATCTTTGTTATTCTATAAAGTTTTCTAAAATAAATTGAGCCCCGTATATAAAGTTCAGTTATAGCCTGACTATAAGAACATGCTTAAATAAAAAAAAAGTGAAACAAATACTTACCGTATCATATTAATAAATTCATAAAAAAATACTTGATTAATTTTTAGCAAAAACATGGTAAGTATTTATATTTTCTTTGATGATCAAAATCAAACTTTCAAAATAGTGTATTTGATATAAATTGTTCTGTACTAGTTTATTAATAAAAAGTGTTCTATACCAAAATATAAACTAAACTTAATATTTGTGTAGTCAATTAAAACCAATTAGTACTGTATGCGAGTTATATTAAATCTAGATAAGATATAGGTAACGGTTCTTTTTCTTTATTGTACTTTAGATATAATAATAACTTTCTATTGTAAAATGACACTACATTCATATCCAGAAATAATTAAGATTATAATAGACGAATTGTCTAAAATTCTAGTTATGTATGGCTTCGCGTAGAAATTGTCTGTAATGTGTTAAAATTTCATCAAAATTCATTTACTATTTTATAAGACATTATCTCATCTTATATAAGTGTATCTAAATCTATTGGTATCCTCGCATACAGTACTAATTGGTTTTAATTGAAAACCAATAAGTACTGTATGCGAGTTATATTAAATCTAGATAAGATATAGGTAACGTTTCTTTTTCTTTATTGTACTTTAGATATAATAATAACTTTCTATTGTAAAATGACACTACATTCATATCCAGAAATAATTAAGATTATTGTACATAATAGACGAATTGTCTAAAATTGTAGTTATGTAAGTAGTTATGTATGGCTTCGCGTAGAAATTGTCTGTAATGTGTTAAAATTTCATCAAAATTCATTTACATTATAAAGGAAATTATCTCATCTTATATAAGTGTATCTAAATCTATTGGTAACCTTTAATAGCATTGTTTACTAAAAGAGCAAAAATGCAAACTTTATTACAAAAAGAACACATAACTAGGTAGTTGTAAGATGTATTTTTTTTTTGCATTTACGTACTCTTAGGTTTGAGTTAAATTGTTTTCTCGTATAATATTTTAGATAATCTACCAGTTTAAAGTAGGATACTGTCGTTTAATATTTAAATACTTTGTGTTATGGTGGCACTATAATATCTATAAGACCGTTTTACTCCATACTCGTTTGTTTATTTTAATTCTCTATAAAAAGCTCTTTTCGGGGAAAATATTCCCAACATGGTCAATCCTTAAAGGGGTTCGAAGATTTTGGTCAAATTGGTCACCGTTTTTTTTTTATCTCCGCCCTAATGCCTATATAAAAGTTATATATTTGGATAGAAGACATTAAAACAAATAAAAAATGTTCTTCCTAAAGCGTCAGGTTTCCTCCATATTCACATATAGAGGAAAAATATAGTTATTTTCATCTCTACCGGGGCACACAAAAAATTTCAAACTCCTTTATTTAAAACGTTTTAACATTTGTTTAGAGATTGTCTAAATATTTTGTAGCTAAAAAGCATCGACAGATTAGAATAGCTTTTTTAAAGTTGTCTTTTTGTTACTTCGTAATAAATTGTAGTTGTAGAAAGTTGTGTTTATTTTTACCTTTTAGGTACCTACATGTACAGATCTCAGAAATAAATAAAAAATTACTTGTATATAAATATCTGTTTTGTTAATCCCTAAGGATATTCCTACTTAATTGTAAGTGTGAAAATATTTTCTAATGCATACTAAGTATGTAGGTATGTCAAATACAATAAGTGTTTGAACTAAAAACAGCATTGTTTTAATATTAATATTATTTTTGGTACCTACTTATACTATAAGTTTTAATAAAATTATTCGCAATGAATCCTTGGGCACAAAAATATATTTATACTAAAACGTATATGTATATTTTTGTATTCTTAAATCTGTGATATAAAACCCTGTTTTGAGAAGAATGGATCAACAATAAAACTTCGTTTTTCAGAAAAACTTGTCTTTTATTTATATAAAATACCTATCTAAAACAAAACTAGATAATAAATAACTACAATTATTTTGAACACTTCGCTCAAATATACAATAAATTAGACACAATAAGAATCTTACTCTTACCCTAAACAAGTATTAGGCTACGCTAAAACCTGTTCCCTGTAAAATGTAAGTGGATAATATTTACATATAACGTAATATCTATTTTAGGTATATCAGTTATCTAGTACCCATAACACCAGCTATGCTTAGCTTGGAGCTAGACTGCTAGATGATGCTGGGTGGATTGTTGAGCATTATTTTTTACTAAAATTCTAAATAATTGCTAACAAAATCATCGTGTTTCTGATAGAAACTGGATTCTAGAAGCATAAAATACTTAGTAAGTACAACATTTGCCAAAAATGCTATTCATTTTGTTTTGATGCAGTTCTTGAATAGTAAGAAACCGAACCATCACGCTGGGTAGAGGTTGGCGCTCACACGTCCAACTCCCTTGCCGCACAACAAAATGAGCATTTAGATACATTTTAGACAGGTTGGACAAGCTTGGAAATCACCGCTGCAGCACAGCACCAAAATGTGCATTCAAATAGCGTGATCTGCGACAACATGAAGTTTCCTAAAACACATAGTTATTCCTAAAGCTGATCATGGTAGCGACATTGAAGTACTTGGGCGCGGAGTCCAGCAGGGTTCTGTAGGCCGGCGTGAAATCCTCCGGGTTCTGGATCTTGTGCGAGTGGTGGGACACGTCGAGAGCCGTCTGCGATTGCTGGGCCAGCGGGATCTGGAGGGGAAAAGAAGTTCGATTAACATTTAAGGGGATTTTCTATTTAAATAAGCGAGAGGCACCACGGCTCGGCGGAGAGGTTTATATAGCACATATGAACGAGAATTGTAGAAGTCTTCACACTAATATTATAAACTAGTTTCTGCCCGCGGCTTTGCAGGCGTTGTTTCTATGGAAACGTTCAAAGGTTGTTTCTATCCCATAGGAACTGTTTTGTGGTATAAAAAGTAGCCTACGTTTGATTCCAGGGTCAGCGCTACATCTTAATTTCAGCCGGATCAGTTCAGTCGTTATGGCGTGAAGAGGTAACAAACATCCATCCATCTATCCATCAAACTGATTAGTGCGAAAGTTTGGATGTTTAGATGTATGAATGTTTGTTACTTCTTCACACCAAAACTACTGAACAAAGCGGGCTGAAATTTAGCATACAGGTAGTTGAGAAGGCAAAGAAGTAGGTAGTCGGAATAAAACGTACTTACCTACTTTTTATCCCATAGATCAGTTCCCATGAGATAGAAATAACCTTAAAACGACGCGTGCGAAGCCGCGGGCAGAAACTAGCAGATAATGTTTCAGAGCAAAATTCGAACAAGAGAAGGATTGAACGAACGGTATTGAACGAATGAATGACTGAGCGAACGATATTGACTTAAATTTGCGCGTTCACTGCATCGGAACCGGAGCGTACGCGGCGTCGGTATTTTACAATATGCCGATAGGGTGCGCCCGCTGCTTTCGGATTTTGCATCGGCAATATAGGTACTTATTTTCAAAGCGCTCGAGTTTGCCGATGACCTCATCTGCGCAACTTAAGAATGCTAATGTACGACTGCGCTACGACGAAGACTAAAAAAGAATGACCGACATTCAACGAATTTATGACTCGTTGGTCTCTCTTGAATTTTTCTCTATTTTGACGTCAATGAGCGACTGTAACAATCACTGCATCATCGTCATCACATCAACTGCCTTCACCAGTCCACTGCTTGTCATAAGCGCCGCGTTGACTCTTATAATCAGGGGGTAATGCCATAACCCCAACGTTGCATGCGGGTTGGGAATCGCAATTCGGTCGTGGACTTTTGAAGAGGGCGCTGCTGCCCACCCCACGGTAGATATCCCTTAGTCGCCTCATAAGACACCCGCGGGAAGAGTTGAGGTAAAACTCACAGTGCAAGTAACAGTGAAGCTCCAAGGCGCTATGGCACTTCCATAAGTCCCCATGAAGTGTACTAGTGTACACCGGCCGGTCCAGTTGAACGAACTAAATGAACGATAGAGTGAATGAACGACAACACTCACCATGCAAGCCACAGTGAAGCTCCAAGGCGCTATGGCCTCTTCATAAGTCCCTATTGAATGTACTTGTGTACACCGGCCGGTCCAGTTGAACGAACTAAATGAACGATAGAGTGAATAAACGACAACACTCACCGTGCAAGTAACAGTGAAGCTCCAAGGCGCTATGGCCCCTTTATACGTTCCCAAGGAGTGCACTAAAGTGTACACCGGCCGGTCCAGTTGGACGAGCGCTGGTGATGGCGGAGAGGCGAAGGACCAAGCCGTGACGTTGACGGAGGGACGCGGCCAGATGGTTATTGTGTTGTGGAGATCACCTGGGGAGAGAAACAAGGGAATTACTGGGTACACTAAAGATTGCAATAAGAACGGTTGTACGGACGTTTTGTACATTTGAAGTAAAGTTAGTTAAGTGAGTTAATGAGTGCAAAGTTAAAATCACTGATCACCTTTCAAAAGTTTATTGAAGTAGTTACACGTAAAAACACATACAAAGTAAACGTTCCTTCATAGGTTTGAATCGCGTCGCGGTCAGTGTCGCACTAGTTATTACGGCCGTAAATATGCCGATTCAGTAATATTAGATACTTATGTACCTAGTACGTCTTCGTACATATTTCCAACCCAAAAAGAGATAAAACCAAAAGAGGGAATCGTTTGTACAAAGTCAATATAAAACAAAGTTCAAGTAAATAAAAGTAAAAACCTTAAAATAAAGTACGTAAAAGTATAAAGAAGTTAAAGTTATTTAAAAAAGTTATAAAAATGTAGAGTAAAACACTAATCAAAATTAAATAGCACATCCTTGACGCGTTGCGGAGCGGGAGGGGGGCGGCGCTCTCGTGCTGCTGGCACCGGGCCCTCGTGCGGGCGCTCCACCATTGAGGTTGACCGTCGAAGGGGTTTGTGCAGCTTCTCCACAGATGCGTATGTCGGCGATTGAGTGTCTCGTGACTGTAGCTCGAATGCCTCGCGTTCTGAAGTGTTCATCGTAGTAGGGGCAGAGGTGGACTTTCTAGTAAGCCAGCCTCGCTTCCTCGCAATCCAAACTATGGCGACGCTGATAGTGGCGATCACCAAGATGTAGCTGATTGTGTAATGATCTCCTTATCGCCACGAGCTGCATCATGTTTCGAGGGGCGCGTCTTTGTAATAAAGCGCATAATCCAAGCGACAATTCGCCTCACTCGTATTATAGAACTGTTGTTGTTTATTAATTTCTCGATCAAGTTGGCGTTTGTTTTAGTTATGACTAGGGTTGTTTCTTGTTTTCGTTCCGATGTCAGTTGTAAATAAACAGTTCATAGTTTTAGTTTCTTTATTTTCACTGAAAGTTTTCAGCATTTCTGGCCCATTCCACCATAAACCAAAAAAAAGTAGTTTTTTCGGATTCACTCCTCTGGTAGCACAGTCAGCGGGGTTATTTTTAGACTCGATGTAAGCCCATTGTTTTGATGGTATGATTTGTCTTATCTTCTGTACTCGATTTTCGACGTATCTTTCCCATTTAGTTGGTTCCCCCTGTAGCCATGCGAGTACGACTTTGGAGTCACTCCAAGCCGAAATTGTCACGTTGTTTTCGTTAAGTGAGTTTTTCGCCTTTTCCATCAATTGAGATAATAGTAAGGCACCACCCAGTTCAAGACGCGGCAGGCTCAGCTTGTTTGCGATTGGGGCAACCCTAGTCTTCGCTGCAAGTAACTTCAATACAAGCTGTCCATTTTTGTCCTTGACCCTGGTGTATATGACACAAGAATATGCCTTTTTGCTCGCATCACAGAATCCTAGTAGTTCGATGTCTTTCTGTGTGCTTCCAATCCATCGCTGTATTTTGATAGATTTTAGTTCATGTATTTCAGCTTTTAGTTTTAGCCAGTCGTCTTGTATTTTGTTAGGTAGTTTTTCGTCCCATTCAAGGTTTAGCTCCCATACTCGTTGAAAAATCAATTTTGCCGTCACAGTAACTGGAGAGAGCCATCCCATTGGATCGTACAGTTGCGAAATCTCAGATAATAGAGTTCTCTTTGTAAGTGGTTTTTTCGCATTTTCTTCCAATGTCCAGTTAAACATGAATGTGTCCGACTTAGGGTTCCATGACAGCCCTAATGTCTTTGTGTTTTCGTCTTCGAAGTCAAATGTGCACGTGTTAGAGATTTGATCTTCTGACAGATGTTGTAGTAGCTCAGGGCTATTTGAACTCCATTTTCGTAGGTTCATGCCCCCTTCCTTTAGTAGTTGGATTAGCGATTTTTGCATTTCTTTGGCGTTTTCTAGAGAGTTATCGCCGCTGATTAAATCGTCCAAGTAAAATTGAGTTTGTAGTATTTTGGCGGCTGCTGGGTACTTATGCGTGTAATCCAGTGCTAGTTGCTTAAGTGTTCGCATAGCTAGCCACGGCGCGCATTTTGTGCCGTAACTCAAACTACACAGAGTGAAATTTTGAAGTGGCTGATTCATATTAAATCTGAATATGATTTTTTGTAGCGATTGTTGATCATCAGCTAGCCATATGCATCTATACATCTTCTCAATATCTGCAGTGTAGGCAAATTTGTAGGTTTTCCACTTCAAGATTAGAGCCTGTATGTCTTTTTGTAGATTAGGCCCCTTTTCCATAAGAGCATTTAAGCTTTTTCCATTTTTAGTTGAGCTGGAAGCGTTAAATACAACTCGCAGTTTAGTAGTTGTAGCGTTTTCTCGTAGGACCCCATGATGAGGTAGGTAGCACTGTACTTGCTGACCTTCGTTATTTTGCTGAGCTTGTTTCATGTGTCTTAGTTTTAAGTACTCATCCATAAAGTCCTTGTACATAGTAGATAAGTTTTCGTTTTTAGTTAGTCTTTTTTCTAGTTGTAAAAATTGTGAGACTGCTTTTGGCCTTGAGTCGCCGAGTTCAGCTTCAAAGTTTTTGACCATCGGCATCTTCACAATATATTTGCCATCAGTTGCTCTAGTAGTTGTTTCTTTGTAGTATTTTTCGCACTGGTCGTCGGCGTTGATATCATTTTCATTTTGAGTAATATCCTCGCTCTCCCAATATTTGGCAATATCTGCGAGGTCAATGATGGTGGCGTGGCAGCGCAAAGTCTTCAGTTTTCCACATAGTATCCACCCAAGTTGAGTTTGTTGGGCGACTGGTGAGTTTTGGTTTCCTCTTAAGACTCCGTCCATTATTATCTCAGCGTAAACATCAGCTGATAGAAGTAGGTCGACAGAGCCACTTACATTGTAGTCAGGGTCTCCTAGTTTTAAGTTTTGTAGATGTGGCCAGTTAGCCTTTTCAAACGTAGAGTTTGGCAAATCATTTGTGAGCTTTTTTAGTATCAAAGCTTGAGTTCCAAAAGTGTAGTCAGTATGTATGGATTTACAGGTAAGTTTTACCCGTCCTTTACATTCTCCCGACACGGATCCGACTCCGGATATCGTTGCGTTAAACTTTTTCCGTGGCAGGCGCAGTGATTGGGCGGCGTTCTCCGAAATCAAGTTGACCTGGGAGCCTTGGTCTAGCAGTGCCCGAAAAGTTTGGTAAGTGCCATCGTTGGCCTTGACCCTTATTTTGACAGTAGTCAGTAGTACTTCCGTGTTTTTCTCAGCCGTAGCGGAGAGGCAAGAAGAAGATTCGTCCGAAGTTGAAGATTTTTCAGTGTTATTTTTAGAAGTTTTTGAAGGTTCTTGTGACCTTTTAGTATGGTGCAGTAACGTGTGGTGTTTGTT
Source organism: Eupithecia subfuscata (assembly GCA_963564075.1). Taxonomy (NCBI): domain Eukaryota; kingdom Metazoa; phylum Arthropoda; class Insecta; order Lepidoptera; family Geometridae; genus Eupithecia; species Eupithecia subfuscata. The sequence continues at coordinate 11,093,112 of OY751120.1, read as the reverse complement.
CTCACACTCTTTGCATGTTTTTGTTGAGTTACATTCCTTGTTACCATGATCGTACAAGCAATTTTTGCAGAGTTTCATTTTTGTGACAGTACTGATGCGCTGCGATACATTCATTTCTATGAATTTAGTACATTGCATTAGAACATGATTCCCGTCACATAAGGGACATTTTCCGTAAGCAGCGAAGTAAGATCGTGCTTGATCTTTATTGTCCTTAGTTAAGGTTGACTTTTTATTGTAGTTCGGTTTATCATTGTAAGTTGATCTTTTAGAAGTACTCGTATTTACCGCTTGTTTGTGGGAATTGTTTGTCTTTTTGTCTGTTTTTAACTGTTTCTAAGGCCATAAATTGGTTTTCTAGAAAAGTTAGGAATTCATTTAAGTTAGGTAAATCTCTGTAATTACGCAGTATTCGCTGTAAGTAGCAGCATCCAATTTTTGTGACATGTAGTACACAATTATCGGGCCCCAGCTCGTAATATCCACCCCCATGTTAGTTAGTCCGTTTAGGCTTTCAGTTATGACATCGTGCATTTTCTTGATGTTATCCGCAGTAGGACTTTGAATGATCGGAAGCTGTTGCATTGCATTCATGAATGAAGTAAATTGGAGACGGCGGTTGTCAAACCGATGGTTCAATATCTCCCAACACGAGTCGTAATTTTCGGCACTGACGGCGAGATGTTGTACTAGGCGTTCTGCTTTACCTTTTAGTTTAGTTTTTAAGTGCTGCATTTTTTCCGCCTTCGAGATGGTAGGGTTCTTGTGGATTGTTTCCATGAAGAGATTTTTAAATGAAATCCAGCGAGCGTAGTCTCCGTTAAAATCTTGTAACTCAATTTTCGGAGCCGATTTTTCGTAGTGTTTGTTGGACCATATTTTGCCGTTTACTTGTTTCTTTAGTACATCGTATTTACTCTCGATCTCTTCGAATTTAGTAGTGTAGTTTTCACTAAAATTCGTTCCCACCAGGACTTCTTCCAGTTGCCAGTGTAGTTTGTCGATGGAGTCCCATTTTCCCTTCAAGATGGAGAGGTGATCTTCAAACTCCCATTTTTCATTTATGAACTCGATGTTAATTTTTGACATTGCTCGTTCCATAGCCTTGAAATTGCATTCTTGGCGTTGCAATACCTTTCTCATTGATTCATCCACCTCCATAGTTGTGTTATTGACAGTCATGGTATTAGGGTCCTGCTCCAGCATCCCCGACAGGTCGAAATCAATAGTCGATGACTCTCCTACATCATGGTCTTCGAGTGAAGCCAATAGTTTCATCATGCTCGCTTTTGTAGTTTCGTAGAGTACTTTAGTTTTCCCATATATGTCGTTAGTAAAGTAGTTATGTTGACTCTTATCGTCAATTTTTTGAACAAGAAGTTCGTTTCTCGAGTCAAAATCATGCCAATATTCGTCTAGTGTTTGAATACGCTTGTTTATGTATTCCACAGTTTTTCTGGAACTGCTATCCTTATTGTAGTTAGAGCATAATCGTTTTATTAGATCAAAACAAGTTGCTTGTTTGGACAGTTCATCCATTTTTCTAGTTTAGTTATTCCTAAGATAGTTCAATAGTTGCTAGTTAGTAGTAGTAGACAGGTAGTAACCCAATGAAAGTTTCCAGTATGCTGGTTCAGGTCAGGACACGAAGACAGGGCAGTACCTATTTCTTCTTCAAGTTTCTTCAGACAATTCTCGTAGTTTACGATGTTCTCCAAAAAAAGTACTTGAATGTCCTTACCTTGTCGTCTTCAGTGCGTAAGCAACTCTCCGCCACGAAATATGCGCCTTCTCAACAAACCTGGTGAGACCCCCTAGTGGGAGGCCAAGCTGCCGATTCGCATTCGCAGTTTCCAAGTCACAAAACACACCAAAAAACTAGTAAGGCCGAAGGACCAAATGTACGGACGTTTTGTACATTTGAAGTAAAGTTAGTTAAGTAAGTTAATGAGTGCAAAGTTAAAATCACTGATCACCTTTCAAAAGTTTATTGAAGTAGTTACACGTAAAAACACATACAAAGTAAACGTTCCTTCATAGGTTTGAATCGCGTCGCGGTCAGTGTCGCACTAGTTATTACGGCCGTAAATATGCCGATTCAGTAATATTAGATACTTATGTACCTAGTACGTCTTCGTACAACGGTTTTTGCCTGCAGATTAACGCATTCACTGCCCAGCCTCGACCCGCAGGGGCGCGCCGCTGCTACACGGGGCTGGGCTCATCTGCGTCTTGCGCCATGAAAGTGTTAGTATATTTCATATATAGGGTGTCCCGAAACTCAACGTCAAGCCATAAACGGAGGACAGGTGTTTTCATGACGACCCAGAAAAACCTATGTGGTCTCTGTCCGGCGTCAAACTTTTCTATGCTGTGACTACAGATGTCAATAATTTGCGATTTTTATTTTTGTATTACAAACTCATATAAAACATTAATTTATTTAACTGCAAAAATAAAACTCGCAAAATATTGACATCTGTAGCCACAGCGTAAAAAAGTTTGACGCCGGACAGAGAATTTATGATTTTCAGTAAAAAGCCTATAACTCTGAAACGTAACTCTGCACGTTTTTGCGCTGTGTGGTAGCGGCATTGGATTAATGTGCACAATACAAAACTTTAGTCTGCTTACCGCTAACGCCATGTTGAACTTGCAGAACCAGGTAAGAAGATGGTAAGTGAAGGCAACAGGATGGTAAGCGAAGATAACAAGATGGTAAGCGAAGGTAACAAATTGGTAAGCAATGAATACGCACTAACCTATCACAGTAAAGGTGTAAACGCAGGTATCTGCCGCACAGGTCCGGGCCGCGCTGAGCGAGGCCGGCGGGCTGAATGCTCGGGGACCTTCCATGTCTATGAACGTTGCTTCAGGTCTGAAAAGTTTGTAAAAGACATAAGACTCGACGATACATTGTCCAGGGCGTATCAGTTATCTAGTACCCATAACACAAGCTCTGCTTAGCTTGGGGCTAGATAATGCTGTGTGAATTGTCCAACATTATTATTTATTTATTTATTTATACGAAAAATAGAAATCAAAACACATTACAATTACAATCAAACAATAGAAATATATTATAACCAGTATTTCCAATTGAAACAATTGAGCTAACTGCAGACTGTTGCAAACATAGTTATAGTAATAGAATTTTAGAATAGTAATAGTAAAGTAAGAATACAAAAATAACATAATATACTTGTAAAGTAAAAAGACAGGGCGCTATGGCGCTCATTAGGGGAGGCCTATGTCCAGCAGTGGACTAATATAGGCTGATGATGATGAAAGTATAAAGTATATATTCAGTGTCACAAAATTACATGTAAAGTTGACACCAACAAATAGAAGTTACAACCGTGACATTAAAAAGGCCGTCATGCATCATGCACAGTAACGATGGCGCTGCTGTGCGCTGGTTGCATGCGACACCTAGAGGGCGCAGCAGCAGCAGCTGTGACACGCGCGTAAAACAATAAACAAGGACAAAAAAAAATTGGTTGTCTGTAAAGTCGGTTTACTGACGATAGTTGAACGTGACAGCGTCTTAAGAAAATACTGATGGAATGGTAGCATTTGATACTCGATCAAAACATGTAAACATTTATATGTTTTGATCGAGTATCAAATCTGCTGCTATAGTAATAAGCTGCTATAGTATCACTATAGTATAGCAGCTGTCCACGCAGACGCATCGCTCACTCAAGTAGGAGAGAGACGGATGTCGAGCGCTCTCGCTTGCACTTCAAGCCTTACATGGAACGCCTCAGAGCGAGGTAACGCCTCATGACGTCATGAGCGAGGTAACGTCGCATGACGTCATGTTTTTTCGTGCGTGCAGCCGGCTCTATCGAATTATAAGACGTTGTCACGTCAAAAAAGGTACACAATTAAAATATTTACTACGACTACTGCTGACAAATTGACAATGTAAGAAATGACTTGAGGGGTGAGTCTATTTGACGTTAGTAACGAGGCGTGATCGTGACGACTATTTTCTGTATGGGATTTCCGTAGTTACCTGTTCGCACGATAGAGGCGCTGTAATAAATTGTATGGAAAAAGGAGAAGTCACGTCTCGTTATTAACATCAAATAGACTCACCATCCATGCATACTTGTAAAGAGTGTCCAAATTACGATACGAATGAACAACACAAATAAAAAACTCAAAAGAACGAATTATTTCAGAGAATGAACAACAAAAAAAGGAACGAATAATTCTTAAAGAGTGAATGATGAAAAAGTATCAAAACAACATAAATCATGCTGTTTTATGTTTTAGAGACCCAAAAGCAGGTTCTTAGATTAGAATGTAACGTAACCTAGGAGTTTTAGATGAGTATGTTATGAACAAGTATTAAAAATATATGTACAACTAAAAGCGTACGTACAAAACCTAGTTTAAAATACCATGCAAAGCATAAGCAAGCCTGGCTGTTCAGCTTGCTATTCATACTTACACAGGTTGACAGATAATAACACAAAAGAACGAATGATCTTAAAGAACGAACAACAAAAAGGAACGAACGATTCTAAAAGAATGAACGTAGTTACAAGGTTCTGGCGAAGCTGGTCCTATAGAGCGGTAGGTCGCAGTAGACTCTATCGGCGCAGGCATGCTTGTCGGTGCGCGTGTACCGAGAGATCAGCGGCGCCAGCCGCGTGATGGTGTAGGCGTCCATACGCAGGACTGTGACGCCGGTTCGACGCTCGGTGGGTTGTAGGTCAGCGTTGTAGGTGGTTATTTCTGTGTGCTGAAGAAAAAACGTATAATATTAAACTACTTTTATTAACTATTCGTATTATTCGAATCATATTAAGTACACTATTTTTATATGCTTATTTCAATAGACCTTCGTTTGACTGCAATCGATCCTGATGGAAAGCGAAGATGTTTAAATGCGAATGTGGCGTTTGTGGCGTGAATAGGTAATTCACGCCGGAACTACTGAACGGATCGGGCTGAAATTTTACATACAGGTCTAGACCTGGAATAAAACATAGGCTACTTTTTAATCAGTTCTCATGAGATAGAAATAACCATTTAACTTTACCATAGAAACAAAGCGTTCGTTCGTAGCCGCGGTCAGAAACTAGTACTGAAGTCATTTACAACAGGATATTTACCATTTATTTATTTCAGTTATTCCGTGATCATGGCGCATAAAAAAAAAAAAAAGATAAAAATGTTTATTTCGTCTTAAGTATCACAACAACATTTCTAAATAAATGTACTTACAGGTTTAGTGTGCAGATACTTGATGTGTGAAAAAGACCCATTCTAAGGCGTCGCTAGTGAGTTCCTCGCTCTTGCTAAGTCGAAACTTGTATTAAGAAGCGAGGGCTCCCGCTCTACCTAATGGTTTTTTTCTCACAATGGTGTATATTGCAAGTAACAAAATATGTTATGATAAAACTGTGCCGACATATTCGAAATTCAAACTCAAATCATGTTAAATATCTTGTTTTACATAATTTTATTGTTAATAATCATGATGGATTTAAAAGTTTTATCAGAAAGAAGTGATAGATAATGTAAAGCTCACCATCCAGTAGTGCCTCTGCGTGGCGGGCCCGTCGTCGCTGTACGGGGACATAGGGATGAACATGATGACGATGCAGATCGCGAACAACACCGACAGGGGGAGCCACAGTCGGCGCCGCGAGAACAGCAGCTCTATGCCGGACTGGAAATATTATTAATTTATACCACAGATATTATAATACTATACTAATATTATAAAGAGGAAAGATTTGATTGTTTGTTTGTACCTATTGAATAGGCTCCGAAAATATTGTACCGATTTGAAAAATTCTTTTACCATTAGAAGCCCACATTATTCCTGATGAACATAGGCTACTTTTTACCGCGGGAAAATGCTTCATTCCTACGGAAAAACGGGTACCTAATAGGACAACGGGTAGTAAGAATTCAGTTCAGTTCAGTTATTTATTTATAAGAAAATTTTCTTACACTGAATGCAGCTAGTATTATTATACACTCATTTATTCTTCAATCTCGTCTATAAAATACATTTTTTACCGTAGAAAATAAAATATTATAAACTATTCCACAATAAAAAATATATCGGCACGGTGAATCACCGGCCGCGCGCGCTAGGCTCAAGCGGTCGGGTGTTAGATAAATGGCGGGCAGAGGTTTATTCTTCTGCGAAAGACCCCCGCCATCCATTGAGTTCTAAGGTACTAAAATAGGGTTTTTTCTTTTTTGAAAAACGTGTTAGCGGGAGAAAAAATGTATGGAAGTCCATTCATATAGCGATGTCTCTAACCGGTACTTTTAGTTCATATTTGTATAATTGACAAACGTTCGAAACCCTATGCACGAGTTATACTCGCACTTGACGGATCTTGTTTCTTTATGAAATATCAGCCGGTAGTCTCTGGCCATTAGGAGGTCAAGCGACAAAACGTATTAACTCCAAATCCGCCAAAATGATATCGGCCTCTCAAGTTTTCAGAACAATAATAAATACAAAATCATTTTTAAATTACTCTATTTCTATTGGTTTATTTTAAGTTAACTTTGGTATACTTTAAGTTAACTTTAGTTAACTAAAATAAATAAATAATGTTGGACAATTCACACAGCATTATTTAGCCCCAAGCTAAGCAGAGCTTGTGTTATGGGTACTAGATAACTGATATACTTAATACAATACACTATATAAATAGATATTTTTTATTATACAAAGAAAACATCCAGAACGCCCTGGACAAAAGTCTGCAGATCGTACAAACATTTGTCCCGAGGCGGGAATCGAACCCGCAACCTCCTGCGTCGCAGACAGACCTTCGCCCGCTGCGCCACGGAGGTCGTCTTAAAGTCACCTACCTACCTACTCCCTGCTTGCTTGTTCTATGTCTATGTATGGAGAAGTTTGCGGTTAGTGTAGTTATTATTTGAATGGTTTGGATAAAATATAATAAAAACTTGGTAGACTCACAAACTTTCTGTATATTGCTGTTCGACCCATAGAGTATAAGAGACAATTAAGACAGACCACAGACCATACAAAAACTGTGTTGCCTGCAACAATGTTTCCAGCCTGTCATAGACATGTATAATTTTTAAATGTACCTACTTATAAACAACCATCCATTTGTCTAACCTAAATGTACTTACACCTAAATGCACATTTATGTGGCCAAAAACAGGTAAGTACTTACCTGTTTTTGGCCACATAAATGTGTTTATTTAGATCTATTAAACAGCTCCGGTATCCGCGAGAAGCGGGGCGGGTTACTAGTGAACGACACTCACCACAGTGGTAGAGACTAACGCCGCCAGGGCCAGGTTAAGGAAGGCCACGGTGTAGTCGGGGTTGTTGGTGGGGGTGCGGCCCATCACGGGCAGCATCATGGCGTCCAGCCGGAGCGCCAGCGTGAACATGAACGACACTCACCACAGTGGTAGAGACTAACGCAGCCAGGGCCAGGTTAAGGAAGGCCACGGTGTAGTCGGGGTTGTTGGTGGGGGTGCGGCCCATCACGGGCAGCATCATGGCGTCCAGCCGGAGCGCCAGCGTGAACATGAACAACACTCACCACAGTGGTAGAGACTAACGCCGCCAGGGCCAGGTTAAGGAAGGCCACAGTGTAGTCGGGGTTGTTGGTGGGGGCGCGGCCCATCACGGGCAGCATCATGGCGTCCAGCCGGAGCGCCAGCGTGAACATGAACAACACTCACCACAGTGGTAGAGACTAACGCCGCCAGGGCCAGGTTAAGGAAGGCCACAGTGTAGTCGGGGTTGTTGGTGGGGGCGCGGCCCATCACGGGCAGCATCATGGCGTCCAGCCGGAGCGCCAGCGTGAACATGAACAACACTCACCACAGTGGTAGAGACTAACGCCGCCAGGGCCAGGTTAAGGAAGGCCACGGTGTAGTCGGGGTTGTTGGTGGGGGTGCGGCCCATCACGGGCAGCATCATGGCATCCAGCCGGAGCGCCAGCGTGAACATGAACAACACTCACCACAGTGGTAGAGACTAACGCCGCCAGGGCCAGGTTAAGGAAGGCCACAGTGTAGTCGGGGTTGTTGGTGGGGGCGCGGCCCATCACGGGCAGCATCATGGCATCCAGCCGGAGCGCCAGCGTGAACATGAACAACACTCACCACAGTGGTAGAGACTAACGCCGCCAGGGCCAGGTTAAGGAAGGCCACAGTGTAGTCGGGGTTGTTGGTGGGGGCGCGGCCCATCACGGGCAGCATCATGGCGTCCAGCCGAAGCGCCAGCGTGAACATGAACAACACTCACCACAGTGGTAGAGACTAACGCCGCCAGGGCCAGGTTAAGGAAGGCTACGGTGTAGTCGGGGTTGTTGGTGGGGGTGCGGCCCATCACGGGCAGCATCATGGCGTCCAGCCGGAGCGCCAGCGTGAACATGAACGACACTCACCACAGTGGTAGAGACTAACGCAGCCAGGGCCAGGTTAAGGAAGGCCACGGTGTAGTCGGGGTTGTTGGTGGGGGTGCGGCCCATCACGGGCAGCATCATGGCGTCCAGCCGGAGCGCCAGCGTGAACATGAACATTACTGTGGGGGTCGAGAGGACTATCTCTAGGAGGAGGTGGTGCCAGGCTGGAACAAATCATGCATAAATTATATCATGTAATGTCGGTTTTTTTCATGTATACTCCTAGTTTCTGCCCGCGGCTGCGCACGCATTGTTTTATGGAAACTTTCAAAGTTATTTTTATCCCATGGAAACCACAATATAGTGGCTCTATTTATAAACGATGGGGACGACAAATTGGTGGCTTTAGGCACCATGTTTCCTGGGGATGACAAAATGGGGACGACAAAATGGTGGCTCTAGGCACCATGTTTCATGGGGACGACAAATTGGTGGCTTTAGGCACCATGTTTCCTGGGGACGACAAAATGGGGACGACAAAATGGTGGCTCTAGGCATCATGTTTCATGGGGACGACAAAATGGTGGCTCTAGGCACCATGTTTCATGGGGACGACAAATTGGTGGCTTTAGGCACCATGTTTCATGGGGACGACAAAATGGTGGTTAGGCACCATTTTGTGAGACTTTTTCAACCAGATTCTGTGGACCGATGCAGCGATGAGACTGATTTGAAAACTTAAAAAAATCATAACTCGAAAACTACGAAGAATCGGGGAACATACATGGGGTATTTTCGAGTACCCCCGGGGGTGAGGCATTCATTTTTTATTACGTCACCGTTTGGTCCACCCTGTATAAAAAATACTGAAAGTCATTTTTCTTTTACTATATTATCATTTATGACACTGACCTTTTAATCTCAGGTATCTGATGACAGTCAGGCTGATGAACGACATCAGAGTCAGTAGGAACAGCGGCGCCGCGAACAGGTACCGAGTGTACTGCAGGGGCGGTACACACATCGTTACTGCGAGGGTGCAGATGAGACAGACGCGGGTCGCGGTCTGCGCTTGGAGGGTGCGGATGGAACGGTTCAGGCCACTCTAGAAAATATAATAATCTATTAAATCGTTAATTTAAGTACGTACTTGTGGCGATCTTTGTGGAAGGTCCATGTCCAGCTGTGGACGTCGTTTGGTTGAAATGACGATGATATAGTTTATTTTTTATTTTTTTTATATATGCTGGACAATTCACACAGCATTATCTAGCCCCAAGCTAAGCAGAGCTTGTGTTATGGGTACTAGATAACTGATATACTTAATATAATAGACTACATAACGCCCTGGACAAATGTCTGCAGATCGTACAAACATTTGTCCCGAGGCGGGAATCGAACCCGCAACCTCCTGCGTTGCAGGCAGACCTTCGCCCGCTGCGCCACAGAGGCCGTCCGTTTACGATGTCTCACAACATATATAAAAAATAAATAATAGATTCAGGCGTTACTTAGCGGAAATCCATTGTATAATATTATGATAAAACAATATTTAAGCGGTGTTGCGAACAATGCTTCACTTGACGCAGGGAGGTCAGAGAGGCAACACCACTGCAGGACTCTGTCGTTGTTGCTTGGCGGTCTCAGTGTCAAAGTCGAGTATTGTTATAGCGTCTTGATGTCTCGTGGAGAGACTAAACTAGTCGACGACTTATTTTTGATGAGTTTTTTCATTTTGTAATTGGCGTGGTTTTTTTCTTTCTCAAATTAAGTTATATTCGTGCTTAAAGGTAGGAAGGTAATTTACTTGGCAATTTTATATTATATAAGTCTGTTGTTTACCTTCTCTAATTGTAAGTAGGATCAATTTAAGGAGGTAGGAAGGTAATTTACTTAGGCAATTTTATATTACCTAAGTATGTTGTTTACTTTCTCTAAATTGTAAGTAGGATCAATTTAAGGAGGTAGGTAGGTAATTTAATTAGGCAATTTTATATTACATAAGTGTATTGTTTATCTTCTCTGATTGTAAGTAGGATCAATTTGTGGGAGGGCGGGCGGTACACACGAATTACATTTTGTTGGATCTTATCAGAAAAGGTTTTGCGCGGAATTGTTACCAAATATTGTTTATAATATATATAAAAAATAAAAAGAAGCTGAACGAGAATCTTTTAAATTTTCAGATTTTTTTCTCGGCTCGGACCAATAGTTGTTACGGGGATTTTTCTAGCAAGAAAAATTCACAGTAGCAGCTCTGAGTCGGGAAGTTGGTGGTGTTACACCCCCGTGCCTCGGAAAGCACGTTAAGCCGTTGGTCCTGCGCCTGACCTCTCCCCGGTTCTGTCGGTCTGCCGTCCCATTGGATTATGAAAGTGAGGGAATACAGAGTGCACCTGTGTTTTCGCACACACTTGTTCACTATAATATATCCTGCGTATCTGGCTAATCTCCCATGAGACTGGTGAAATTCCGTGGTCGAAATTCGGCTAAGAGGAGATTATTATTTTAGATTTTAAACTGGAACAGAATAATAGGAACGGATTTCTCGCCATTTTAGAAATTAATTCATGGAAATTATCTACAATTTTTATGAATTTCCAAAACGTTAACTCCCGACGCCATTCTTTAAAATTAGCTGGAAAGAAAATAACAAGAAGACTTGCGTTCTAACAAAATGTTCATTATTTTGTTAACAGACAATCATTTTGATCATATTTGTTAAAAATGTTAGTATCCACAAAAAATTACTAACAGTTTTTATTGAGTTTGTGCCTATTTCTTACCTTCTTCACCCTCCAAGCGTCGTACGCCTCCGAAGCGGCCAGAGCCCCCACGAGATACGGCACCCAGAACAGGGGCACCACGATCCACGGGTGGGACAGATATCTGCAACGAAACATTCACCATCAGCCTGTGTTAGTCCACTGCTGGACGGCGGCTTTCTCGAATGAGGGAGTTAAGGTTGTCGCAGATCAAAGGCACACCGCTGCAGCACAGCGCAAAAAGTGTATTCTATATGGGCTTTAACTCGTAACATTTAGATGCATTTCATATCGGCATCTGATGACAGATAGACCACTTGTTTGTAGCTTGTGAGAAGCGATTTTATCACTGGAAAATGTATCTAAAACTAAGGAGTTTATATTGGCTACAAAATACTTTCACTTTTATAATATTAGAGTAGATAAGAATACATCGCACAATACAGCACAAGCATTTTTTGTGGAATTACAACCTCAAACAAAAAAGATATGGAGATTCATATCGAGTGGTGTTCAAAAAACTTAAACTTAAAATCATATCTCAACTACCGTGACACTTATCTAATAACTGCCCACCGGCAAGTTGTCACTACAAATGCTGAGTCGGACGCTATTATGTAGCATTTAAGTCTTACCTTTAATTTAACATATATAAAAAAAAAAAAAGTTTAAAATGTAATGTAAATGCTACAAATAAAGATTTCTTATGACATTAGGTCAACCGGGATCTAGCGCATGACCCCCAACCTCAACAGCCTGTATTGGTCCACTGCTGGACGCAGACCTCCCTCTGATAAGCGGTTTCTGGGCTTTTATCTTATGGGGGTTATGCCCATAATCCCCACGCATGTGGGTTGGGGATCGCAGTTCGGTGGTAGAATAGTTCTGCAGGGGGCGCTGCTGCCCGCCCCCGGTGGATATCCCTTAGTCGCCTCTTACGACACCCGCGGGAAGAGTTGGGGTGTTGCACATGACCCTGCAACCCCCCAAAACATTCCTTCGGTCCGTCTACCAAACAGCCTGTAGTTGTACCTGAGCTGCGTGGTTGTGGCTATCATGATAGAGACCGGTATGAGCGTGACCACGACGCCCGCGAGCGTGGCTGCCACGCGCCCGACCACTGACCACAGTAGTTCCTGAACGGTGGACCAACCTACAAAGATTACATAAAGATGTTAAATTTGCATGATGTAATGTGAGAGCATTGATTACCTATGATCCCCGCACTAGGCTAGGCCTGTTTCGCGGGAGACCGACTGAACATGATTGATTGCTATGACACTGTGAGAACGGTACACTAGCAAATAGATCCGATAAAAAATTTGGTAACAGAACTGACGGTAAATTTTCAGTCCAAATTTTGTAGAAATCTGTTCAAATAAAAAAAATTGAAGTGTCTATTTGTGATGTCTTGTAAATAAATAAAAAGTGTAATAAATGTTCCCGGCGTTTGACATGAATCCAGATTTTTAGCAGACTTGGAAAAAGGAGGAATAAATAAATAATGCTGGACAATCACACACACAGCATCATCTAGCCCCAAACTAAGCAGAGCTTGTGTTATAGGTAGAGATAAACCATTCTGAAAATGCACGCCCTTTTTACTATAAACACTATCGTAGTTTGATGAATTAATTACGGATGTAAGGGATGAAACGTTGGTGTTCTTCCAACACAAATAAGGTTCGTAGTTAACCCGCTTACATCCGTAATGAATGCACGCCCCCTCCACAAAACGTCATAGGTACCTACTCTCGGCGTGCATTTTTAGAATGGTTTATCACTACTAGATGACTGATATACATAATACGATAAGTACACATAAATAAATCAAAATCGTATATTTCAGACCCGTTGTGGTACATTTGAAACACACAGAAATACCCAGAACACCCAACAAATATTTGCAGATCGTACAAACATTTGTCCCAAGGCGGGAATCAACCCCGCAACCGTCGCAGGCGGACCTTCCCCCGCCGCTCCGCATCGGTCGTCAAAAGGAAGTTCTATGTTTAGCTCTATGTATGTTTTTTTGTATGTCCGTCGATTTCTCCGTTTTTACGGACTGATTTGAAAGATTCTTTTAAACTACGCCTGCTCAGAAAGTTGTTTATTCCGTTTCCAAACAAAGGGTAGACAGTACGTTATTGCAGAAGTGCTGACATGCGGGAGGGAAAACAATGGAATTTCATTTCTCACGCGTTTAGCGGGAGAGAAAAGTGTATGGAAATCCATTTCTAATGTGATATTTTGTTTTAATTTTCTAAAATATCAGTCGGTAGCTTGTTTATTTTCATAATAGGTCAAACGACAAAAAGTTTTTACTCCGAATTTGACATATGCTATCGGCCTCTTCCGTATTCGGAACAATAATTCAAAAAAATGAGTTCAATACATTTGAGTTTAAATTTGAATTTCTTCGAGTGATTTTGAAGATTCTAAACCGATGATTTTCCTCGAAGGTAGTATTAAGCACTATGTATCACTCGGGAGAAAGTGCGATTCCTACCTCGTGTGTTCAAATGACACCCTCGATAGGAATTGGGCACTTTCTCGCCTTGATGTACAATGTACTATTGCAGTTGTTTAGAGGATGATTCAGAGGATTTGTGCCGCAAAACTGTTGTGTCTAAAAAATATTTTAAAATTAAGGAATTCGAAGTTGATTTTTAGTTTTTTTAATACAATCAAATAATCAGCTGGTATGGAGTATTATGATCATCATCAGCCTATACTGCCACTGTCCACTGCTGGACGACGGTCTCCGGTAACTCTCGCGACATCGCCCTGTCTCCAGCCGCATCCCGCATCAGCCAGTCTCTCGCAGATCGTCACCCCTGGCCACATGGCATCCCACACTACGTTTGCCGAGTGGCGGTCTACTCACGCGGTCCCACCAGCCACACGTAGTAGCAGACACTGGAGGCTGCGAACAGCAGTATCACCGCGTCCACCACGTAGGCGATCGTCAGCGAGTAGGTGACCAGGAAGGAATTGAGGAAGTCGTAGTATACCGCGGGGGTGGGGGGCTCGATCTGGAAGGGATACATTTAGATTTTATAAGGCCTTCAAAACTTAATAAAATGTGTTGATAAGGGGTCGTCAAAAAATCATCTGATGTTTTATCGTAACTTAAAGAAGCTATAAAACATCACTTTGGAAAACTGCATGTAAAGTAACAACTGGTGGGAGGTTGAGGAAAAAGTTAAATTGGTTCCAATCTTATCTTATTGTTAAATTATTATCTTATGGTATAACTTTTAACCCGTGGTTCAACTCTATCCTTGTAGTGTAACTCTTAATCCGTGGTCCAACCCTATACTTGTGGTCTAACTCTTAGCTTGTGGTTCAACTCTTACTTAGTGGTTGAACTTAGTGCGTAAGCCCTTACACATACAGAAAATCAAATAATATCGCAAAAAATTTCAACTTCGACGGGACTTGAACCCGCATCCTCCCCTCAGTACGGGAATGTGCTAACCAACTACACCACGAGGTCAAGTGACGAGTCGAAAATCTCTGGGAATTCTTACGGACTCCAGCGCCGTTAGCTCCACCTATAGGGGAAACATTGAAGTTAATCAAATCCTGATTCCGTGGTTCAACTCTATCCTTGTGGTCTAACTCTTAGCTTATGGTTCAACTCTTGATTTGTGGTCCAAGTATAACCTTGTGGACCAACTTTAGCTCAGTGGTTCAACTCTTGATTTGTGGTCCAAGTATAACCTTGTGGACCAACTTTAGCTCAGTGGTCCCCCTCTTACCTTATGGTCCAACGCGGTCATGCCCCCCAACTCGTCAATAAGCGCGAGGAGCGTGTTCCCCGCGTTCTGAATAACGCCATCTTGTATATTGTCGGGGTGGTCGTAGCGAGTGTGGTAAACATGGCCCCATTTCGTGAACGCTATGTCGATGCCTGGAAAAATACAATATAATAAATTAGAGTTCAGCTACCTGTAGATTCTTTGCAACGGTCTGCAGTTAGCTCAATTGTTTCAATAGTAAATACTAGTTCTAATTTATTTGTATTATTTGATTGTAATATTCTTTGTGAATAAATTAGGAACATATCATTATCATATACATTGGTAGTACAAGTAAATAAATTGAGATCAGAAAAACCTCATTCAAGTTCGGAAAGGAACAAGCGAAATCAAAAATCAAAAACTCTTTATTTCCATAAATACAATAAATGTACACTTAGAAAAGGTCATGTACACTTAGTAAAGGTAGAAAAAGGCGACGCAATAGCAGTGTGTGTGTATCGCAGGCCTCCTCCAATAAGCGCCTTATTGGCTTTTATCCCCGGGGGGTAATGCCTATAATCCCCACGCTGGGCATGCAGGTTGAGGATCGCAGTTCGGTGGTAGAATTGTACTGCAGGGGGCACTGCTGTCCGCCCCCGGTGGATATCTCTTAGTCGCCCTCTTAGGTACGACACCCGCGGGAAGAGTTGGGGTGGTGCAAATTCTAAGCCGGTACCACACTGCAATTATTCACAACGAATATCCAGAAATATAAATGAATTTAGCTGACCGTAAATCTGTCCATAGTCCCGGAATATCCTGAAGTCAGTATCACTGGGCACCAAGCCGCTCGAGAACAAGAACTCGCCGAGCCCCTGTGCGTTGGGACGACTCACGGCGCGGCTGTAGGCGCCGAGGAGACGGGGGTCGTTCACCTGGGGAGGGAAACAGTGTTTGAGAACAATGTTGCTATTGTGAAATTCAAATGTGTAATTCTAATTCTAATTCTGTTTGGGGAGAACTGAGATCTGCACGGACATCTCGCATGGGAGTGTATTGTGCATTATCCCCCTGCCTAAACAGGCCCTAACCAGCCCAGCTCCTTGAAGTACCGGAGCAGGACTTTCAGCTTCGTTTCAGCTTCTCTGTGGGTGTAGACGAGGTTGACTCCTCAATGAGACCCTTCAGCCCCGTCTTGCGTCTGGCTTCCTCTGTGGCCGTGCAGTGTATTCAAATGTGTAGTACCTACTCAGGACAAGGTGGGAGGAGGACCTGTGAGACTGCAGGCAGATGCTGGATGCGGCAAGCTGAAGACAGGGCGCTATGGCGCTCATTAGGGGAGGCCTATGTCCAGCGGTGGACTACTATAGGCTGATTATGATGATGAACTGTAGTGCTCACTGGTACAGACAGAACTAAGTAGGTAGCAATGGCTACATTGGCTCGTTACGTCACCAGTAGCACGGTAAGCACGTCCGCTCCCGCCCGCGGCTCGCGCGCGACTGAGCTTCCTCGATACACGTGAACCCGAGACAAGGCTGCTATACCTGATGTAGCTCGAATGCTTAAACACTCCAACAACCCACAGTAGGAGTCAAAATCAAAATCAAAAACTCTTTATTTCCATAAATACAATAAATGTACACTTAGAAAAGGTCAAAATATAAAAGTAAACACTGACACGGAAATAAAGTGATATTTTTGATTTCTGTCGCTTCGATATGTAGACTAAAGTAAAGAAGCGACGAAGAAACCTTTAGCCTGTTATTTGTTATTTTTCGAGTTGGAGCAAAACCCGTCCCAAGCTATTTTATCCTCTAGATAATCTGATATTTTATAGTAAGCCTTTTTGCACAGCAAGGTTTTGACAATTTGTTTGAATTTATTTATTGATATTTTTTGCAACTCACTTGGAGTTTTGTTGTAGAAGCGTATACATTGCCCTTTAAAAGATGCATTTATCTTGTGTAGCCTAGTTGTGGGCACAGCGAGTTTATTCCTATTTCTAGTATTTATATTATGTATGTCGCTATTTTTAGGGAATTGATTGATATTTCTATGAGTGTACAACAAGTTTTCATAAATGTATTGACATGGTACTGTCATTATGTTTATTTCTTTGAATTTATCACGCAGGGATTCTCTGGGACCCATATTATAGATTGCACGAAGTTAGAAAGTTGGCTTTGTTAAGGTTGAAAGTGACGTTATATCAAATAAAATCTCGTTTTGTGTGATTTCTGCTTTTACTAGTAAATACGCTAGCAGTTATGTTTTCTAGCTTGGCACATATTGTTAGTCATTTGCCGACATTAATTTAGTTGTAAGTCATTTACCGACACGTTAGTCATTTGCCGACACGTTAGTCATTTGCTTTCACCGACGCTAAAACAATCTACGAATCAACTGTCGTTTTGGAGTGGATTTGAAACATTTCACGTGTATAACAAACCTGTAAGGTCTAAAGAAAATAAAGCACTGACTTTTGACTTTGTAGACTTTTCAATTACGCACAAAAGTGATTGCAAACATGTTAACTAACCTAGTGCAAAAAACATAATTGGAGATCCTTCTGAATTGGTTCTTTTGAGTTTCCTACATCGTTTAAGTTTTTCTAAGAATGGAACACGTTGTATAACTAACATAATGTGCTATGGATACCTATATTATCTGAAATAAATGAATAATAATGAAATAATAATAATAATAACTTGCTCATGTCTATCAAAGTAATGTATTGTATTATGTATCAGTTATCTAGTACCCGTAACACAAGCTCTGCTTAGCTTGGGGCTAGATAATGCTGTGTGAATTGACCAGCATTATTTATTTATTTATGTCTTTGATGTCGTTTGTCGTTCCTCAATAAAAATAAATAAATGTCGTTGTATATCAAATAGATGCTCGACTTTATTATAAACTAGCTTCTGCCCGCGGCTTCGCACGCGTTGTTTCTATGGAAACGTTTTGAAGTTATTTCTATCCCATGGGAACTGACTTATGGGATAAAAAGTCACCTATGTTTCATTCCAGGGTTAGAGTTACCTGTATGCAAAATTTCAGCCTGATCCGTTCATTAGTTTTGGCGTGAAGAGGTAACAAACATCTATCCATCCATCCATCCAAACTTTCGCATTTATAATATTAGTGTGACTAGCGGCCCGTTCCGGCTTCGCACGTGTGGACATTTATTTTTTAAACATATAAATATAGCCCATGTTACTCAGGCAGGGATAATGTAGCATCCCAATGGTGAAAGAATTTTTGAAATCGATCCTGTAGTTTTTGAGTTTATTCGGTACAAACATAGAAAAATACAAATCTTTCCTCTTTATAATATCATTGTAGAAGTGAGCGGGTTATCTTCGAACCTGTTGGAGCGCTAGCGTCATGAACCGCACTCACCCTGTTGAAGTCCATCTTAAAAGGATGAAACGTTGGCGATCTTCGAACACCATCTAGGTTCGTAGTAATTCATAATGTGTTTACTAACTTGGAAGACGGCTGGTTTCCCGTTCATCCCCGCTGCGTCCAAGTTGACCACTGTGGTGACTCCCGCCGCCCAGGGGTGCTGGAGGAAACCGTGGGATGCCTGGAATGAAGACAAAATATTGAGTAGAAGCTAGCTGAGTGAAGGACGGAGTAAATTTTGCCCCTTTATCAAGCTAAAATATCACGAAGAGGATTCAATAGAACATGGTGGAAATTATTATTATTATTATTATTATTGGATTATAGACGAGCAGCTGAGAGCTGATATGTCTATATCACAGTGCTTTTAAAGTTTTTCACTACACTAGTTTGTCTCTTGTTGTGGTCAGATTGTGCGTTCGTAACCAGTGGTCGAGTCTGTTTTTGAAGCTGTTCACAGAGGGGGCTGTTACAACTTCTTCGGGAAGCTGGTTCCAATTGTGCACCACTCGGTTACTCAGGAAGTGATGAGCAATGTTAGAGTTTGATGGTGAGCGGGTTACTCTGAGACTATGGCCTCTAGCTGTTTTGAATGGCACCTTGGGCGTGTATATTTTGTGTATGTCGGGCAGGTTGTAGGTGTGGGATAGAATTTTGAATGTTTCTATTAGATCACCACGGAGGCGTCTATCCTCTAGGGTAGTGAGGCGTAGGGCGGCTAGTCTCTCTGGGTAGGACATCCGGCGAAGGCTTTTGGGAATTTTTGTGGCTTTCCTTTGTACACTCTCCAGTAGGTTTATGTCTTTTTGTAAGTAGGGGCTCCAAATTTGAAAGCCATATTCTAACAGAGGTCTAATATAAGTTTTATAGATTTTTAGGAATATCTCCACCGTCATTGTCTGGAAAGCTCTTCTTATGACATAGATAAAGGAATTAGCTTTCTTCACTACTCCTGTGATGTGTTCTTCCCATTTGAGGTTAGTAGTAACAGTAATGCCTAGGTCCTTTTGTTGGAGAACTGAAGGGATAGGGGTGTTCAAAGTGTATGTAATCTTGGGGTTTGTTTGCCCCAGATGTAGAACACTACATTTGGATACATTGAGTTTGATAATCCAGTCTTTAGTCCATGTTTGGATACGGTTTAAGTCTTCTTGTAGTTGACTTGAGTGAGTAATTGGGTTGGCAAAGAATTTCCCATCATCAGCAAAGAAGACTGATTCAGATTCTAGGCATTCAATAAGATCAGTAATGTAAATCCCAAACAGATGAGCCGAAAGGACCGACCCTTGGGGTACACCACTCAGGACCTGTTTTTTCCTGGATAGTGTGTTACCTACTCTTACTTGAAAGGTCCTGCCACTGAGGTAGTTTGCAATCCATTGGAGAAGTTTGCCACGGATCCCAAACTGGTTTAGTTTTAATAGTAGCCGTTGGTGTGGGACTTTGTCAAAGGCGCGCTCAAAATCTAGGTAGATGATGTCCACCGGGGTTCGATTGTCAAGGTCTTTGGTCCAAGAGTGCACACATGATATAAGGTTAGTGGCGGTTGATCTCTTCTCTACAAATCCATGCTGTTTGTGGGATATTATGCATTGTCTATTGAGGTACGTAGTAAGATATTTGCTGATAATTTTCTCCATGATTTTCACAGTTGTGTTGGTGAGACTGATTGGCCTGAAATTGCTAGGGTCCATTTTGTCACCTTTTTTGTAAACTGGAGTCACTACTTGTTGGGTATGTAGGCGGGGCTGCACCCCCCTCCTCATCTTTGTGAATAAAGCAGTGCATAGCTAACCAGCGGTCGTTTCACTTGTCTGTCCTTATATTTAACAGTGGCGCCGAACTACCCTCATTTTGTTGATATCGCGTGCAAAATGGCAAATTCTAATGCGCAATTTGGAATTTTAAACGGTTTCGATCATAATGCGCAGACATGGAAAACGTACAAAAGCCGTATCGGGCAATATTTTATCGCGAACGATATAAATGTGACAACGGACTCCACGGGCAAGAAGAGGAAAGCGATCCTGCTTAGTGCACTCGCCGAGGCTACCTACAAGCTAGCATCCGACCTAGCTTTACCCAAAGAAATCGAGGATGTGCCCTACGAAGATCTCATAAAGCTACTCGACGCGCATTTTACCCTGAAAAGCGTTGGGTTTGGAGATCGTCACAACTTCTACGCCGCCACGCAGCAACCGGGTGAAACCCACTCACAGTGGGCGGCGAGATTGCGGGGTCTCACAGCGAAGTGTGGCTTCCTGAACGTCGAAGAGGCGCTGCGCGACAAGTTCGTTATGGGAATGCTGCCGGGTCGAGAGAAGGAAGAACTATATGCTAAGGATTTAGCTGACCTTACACTGGCCAAGGTCGTGGAGACAGCGGAGAACCACAGTCGGGCGCGGAGCGCTGCGGCGGTGGGGCGCTCCGCCGCTGCTGCAGCGGCAGACGACCAGCTTTTCAAGATCTCAAATAAGGGAAATCGCGCTAGTGTAGGCAAAGTGAAGTGTAACGTGTGTGGTTTTACCAATCACAAGTCATCCGAGTGTAGATTTGCAAATTACGTTTGCAAAAAATGCCACGTAAAAGGCCACTTACGTAAAATGTGCCCTAAAGTGAATTACGTAGAGGTGGATTGCGGTGACAAGGGTGATAATGATGAAGATGATGACGGTAAGTTTTTTTACATCCGTTCATTCCGAGGAGAACCCATGGTGGAATCGGTTAGTATAGGAAATTCACAATTTAAGTTTGAAGTAGACAGTGGTTCTACTGTAACGGTAGTTTCCGAGGGGTTTTATGAAACCAATTTCAAAGATGTGCCTTTATCCAGTACGATGAAGCAGCTGATGACGTATAACGGTACAAAAATTGTATGTTTAGGTACATTTTGTTTACCAGTCAGCTACTCGGGGCAAACGCATGATATTGTTTTTTATGTTGTGCGCGATGGCGGGCCCCCACTCTTAGGTCGGGATTTTATTTCTAGCTTTAAATTACAGTTAGTGCCGGTGAATTACTGCTGTAATTCCGAAGTATCTGTTGAATTGTTACAAAAAAAATATCCAAAACTATTCTCTGATAACTTAGGAACTTTCAACAAGTACAAGATTAAATTGTCGTTAAAAGATAACGCCAAACCGGTTTTTTGCAAAGCCCGTCCAGTAGCGTTTGCATTACGTGATAAAGTTAGCAAAGAAATCGACAGGTTAGTTGAGTTAGGTATACTTGAACCTATAGAATATTCGGAATATGCATCTCCAATTGTACCGGTGCTGAAACGAGACGGATCCGTTAGGCTCTGCGCGGATTTTTCGGGAACGATAAATAAACAGCTGTTGGTGGAACAATATCCACTTCCATCGACCAGTGAACTGTTTGCAAAAATCCACGGCGGCCAGCAGTTTAGTAAACTAGACTTGTCTATGGCTTATAATCAGCTGGTCCTAGATGATGAGTCACGGAATTACACTTGCGTAAATACAAATCGTGGTATTTATAGGTACTCTAGGCTTGTTTTCGGCCTTTCCAGCTCGCCTTCTATTTTTCAGCGCGCGATCGAGGGCGTGCTGTCAGGTTTAGATGGAGTTCTGTGCATGTTAGACGACATTTTAATAACGGGAAAGGATCGGCAGGATCACCTGGAAAAGCTTTACGCAGTATTGAACAGGTTGCAGGACGCGGGGCTTACACTACAAAAAGGAAAATGCAGTTTTTTTCAGGATGAGATTCACTACCTTGGTTATGTTATCTCAAAGGACGGGTTAAAGAAAGCGCCGGAAAAAATTAAAGCTATGGTCCAAGCGCCGGTACCGAAGAATGTCAATGAACTTCAGTCGTTCCTTGGTCTCATTAACTACTATAGGAACTTCGTGCAAGATGCATCCTCTATTCTTAGTCCTTTATATGACTTACTAAAAAAAGAAAGTAAATGGGACTGGACTGATATTCATGAGACAGCTTTTCGGAAAATAAAGAAAATTATGACGTCAGAAAAGGTACTGGCACATTTCGATCCAGGCGCTCAGATAATTTTAACCGTGGATGCGTCACCAAGGGGGTTAGGGGCTATTCTCTCGCAGGTAGGGGCTGACGGGGTAGAAAGGCCCGTATCGTATGTGTCACGGACATTAAATTCTGCGGAAAAGCGTTATGCGCAAATCCAGAAGGAAGCGACTGCGATTATTTATGGTGTACGCCGTTTTCATCAATACTTGTATGGTAGGAGTGACCCTTTTACATTACGGACGGACCACAAGCCATTGCTGTCTATTTTCGGGTCTCATAAAGGCATACCTGATATGTCAGCGAACAGGTTACAGCGTTACGCTTTATTCCTAAGTAGCTATAATTATAAAATAGAATACATACGTAGTAGCGATAACAGCGCGGACTACCTATCGCGCGCGAGCCTGCCTCGGGAAGTACACGAGTGTGCGTGCACAGAACAATGCAAGTGCTGCGACTGCGAAGTAGCCTATGACCGCGCGACTTATGTATGTTTCGTAGTAGATGATAGTATGCCCGTTACCCTAGAAATGTTACGAAAAGAGACAGAAAATGACGTTATTTTAGGTTTAGTGAGTAAATGTATACATAATGGTTGGCCGCCGAAAATGAGTGATATTCGGATTAAGCCTTATTATTTATGCAGAACTCAGCTGTCTTTAGAGAGTGGATGCATCATGAGGGGCCATAAAGTGGTTATTCCCGCAAGTTTATATCAAACTATCTTAAAAGAGTTACACACTTCACATTTAGGCATAGTTAAAACAAAAGCCGAAGCTCGTTCAAGGTTTTGGTTCCCAGGAATCGACCAAGCTGTCGAGAGCATGATAAGTTCATGCGATGTCTGCATTCAGCTGCGTCCCTCGCCCCCCCGCGCCCCTCTGGCTCATTGGAAGTATCCTACGTCGTCATTTGACAGAATACATATCGATCTATTAGGCCCGATCAAAGGATGTATGTATTTGGTTGCAGTAGATGCGCATACAAAGTGGGTAGAAGTGTATAATATGCAAACTTGTACGTCTTCAGCTGCAATAATAGTAAAATTATGTGAGTTTATGTCAAGGTTCGGTGTTCCGAAAACAATAGTGAGTGATAATGGCACATCTTTTTGTTCACGGGAATTCGAGTCTTTTTGTGCTTCTAATGGGATTTCACATAAGACATCTCCAGTATATCATCCGCCGAGTAACGGCCAGGCGGAAAGTTTTGTAAAAATTGTTAAAAAGGGTATAAAATCTTGTCTTTTGTCAGGCCTGAACGCAAAAAGTACATCAGTAAAATTATTAAAATATCTTATGGACTACCGTAACTCTATTCATACTGCGACGGGGTTCTCCCCGGCACAAATGGTGTTTGGTCATAAGTTAAGGTCGCGGTTGGATTTGATTAATCCAATAGCATCCCCATTATCACCCTCGTCAACGCGTCCAGCTGATTTGAAAAATAATTTACAGTGTTCACAACAAACTAAGACGACTAAAAACTTAAGGAAAAATGACTTAGTGTTATATAAAAAATTTAGTGATAATACAAAGTACACCTGGTGTAAAGGCGTTGTACAAAAAATAATAGGTAAAGTTTTATACTTAATAAAAGATATTGTTACCTCGGAAATTCATAAAAGACACTTAAATCAGTTAATTAGTTATAAAGGAACCAGGGACAGTTTTTGGGATAGTAAAGCTCAAAGCGAAGACATAAATAGACATGGACAGTTAACACCGCCGCCGCTGCCACTGTCCTCGCCTCCGCCGCCGCCGTCGTCGCCTCTGCCGCCGCCGCCGCCGCCGTCGCCGCCTCTGCCGCCGCCGCCGCCGCCGCCGCCGCCGTCGCCGTCCCTAACCACACCGACCGCACCATCGCCGCCCGCGCCCTCGCCGCCGCTTGAGCTGACGCAACCTGTACCGCCGGTGGCACCAGAAAGGCTTGAATGCCCGATTGAATTCGAATCAGAGAGTATCACAGCTGGGCGCTCGACCAAAGGAAGACGAGCAGAGGTATACCGACCAACTGGTTCTTCAGTCTCAGGGGAAGAAGTGAATGAGTGTGACGTCGTGTTGCCTACCGCTACCGAGTCTGAGAACTCAGTTGAAACAGCTGCTGATATTTCTTCGAACTCGGATGAAGAATTTCAGGAAGCGGAAGTCGATCCAGAACCAACCAACTTACCAAACCCGGGCGTGACAACGCCTAAGATGGTGTTACGCAATCGTCCCAAATTATGTTTTAAAAAGTATTTTTAATCTGTGTTAATCTTAAGAAAGTTATTACGTAAGATATTATTGTAATAAGGGGAGGAATGTTGGGTATGTAGGCGGGGCTGCACCCCCCTCCTCATCTTTGTGAATAAAGCAGTGCATAGCTAACCAGCGGTCGTTTCACTTGTCTGTCCTTATATTTAACACTACTGCATGCTTCCAGCCTTGGGGTATGTAACCTGAGTCAAATGATTTTTGCATGAGTACAGCGAGGGGGGAGGAGAGTGTCTTCGCACAGTTCTTCAGGATGCAGTTTGGTATTTGGTCTGGGCCTGGGGAGGATTGAGTTTTCAGGCTGGAAAGAATTTTTTCCACTTCTTCTGCCGTGAACTTGATATCACTCAGGCTATTGTCAAGAAATATGTTTGCTTGCTGGTCTTTTAGTGGTGGTTCCTTTGAGTAGGCTCCTTCAAACTCATCGGCGAAGGTATTTGCAATGTCTTCAGGTTTTGTGACGAGGTCACCATTGGTAGTTCTTACTGCCGGTGGTATGCTTACTTTGCAGGTTGTACAGCGGCGGATATGAGAAAAATCTATGACTACCTAACAAAAGACCTTGCATCTTTTACGGCATAAAGTCCGTTATTTATTTTTTTATTTTTAAAGTCATGATAATTTTAACCTGTCATGAACAAAATATATGTATAATATTAAGGCCAGGTATTCCTGCAGTAGTAGGCGTAAGGGAAAACGCGCGCCTGCCAAGCCGCCGCGCTCGTGTCTTTTGCAGTTATTTAAACATGAAGATTAAGAAAATCATGTTATCAAGTCAAAATCTGCGAATTTGTTTAGAAATACTAAGTGTCTTTAGTTGAGTCCAAAAAAAAGTAACATATCAGTAGTTCGCTAGTCATTATATTGAAAAACATTGGAAAAAGGGGTATCTTTGGGATTTTTTCTATAGAGTATAATTAAATATATCTATGTAGTGTATTGTATTAAGTATATCAGTTATCTAGTACACAAGCTCTGGTAGGGGCTAGATGATGCTGTGTGGATTATGTAGAATTCTACGAGGTCCTAGACGCAGAGTTAAAATAAATAATTACTTCACATGAGACAAAACAACAGTTGGCACAACAAACAAACAGACCAAACAGTTGTCTTTAACACTGAGAATAAATAGGCGAAACTCCTCCCACTAGCAGGCGCATACGCGGAAAATGGCGACGGAAAATGGCCTGATCGGGCCTTACAAGAGTAGAGGGACACTTCTAACCGAAATGTAATATTTTTCACCTGAATAAATAATTATATTATATTCTACTTGAATCTCACCAGTAAGCCCATCTCTTCAGCCCCGTTGAACAGAAACACGATGTTGTTCCTCAGCGTTCTCGTCCTCTTCGACATCTTGCCGAGGATCTCCATCATCACTGCGCAGAACACCGCGTTGTCTGACGCTCCTGCGAGAATTTGGGTAGATATAATTTCTACTCAAACATGCTACGTAATCTTATCATCTTTTGACAACCTTCTTTGAGCAAAGTCGGTTGGCTGGAAAGCGACATTAATGTATTTTCGTGTTATTGTTTTGCGGCTGGCAATTTCCTTTATTGTCGAGTTTGGTTGCAGGTGCAAATTCTTACCATAATTTATGAATTAAGCTGGTTTTATTTATTATTTGATCTTGTTTTATATGGACCATTTGATCTGAAATAATCGATTTATGCTCTGCTCTGTCAGCTTTGTGGTGCCGGCTTAGAATTTGTACCACCCCAATTTTTGGTTTTATCAGCTACTAATTCATCATTTAATTCGTCTTTCGTCCGTATTCAAAATCGAATGTAGAAATGTCTTTGTTTACAAAAACGTCTTGGATTCCAGCGGGGCTATTCAGAGTTTCCGCTACCGAGACATTCCGAATCTGACACAGATTCGCGCGAAATTCAAATATTTTCGCGGATTTTACTAAAATACTTGTCTGGTAGTTCAATTTCTCGTAGAACGCAGAAAATATCTGAATAACCCTGCAGAAACGAGTATAGTTACACACGTACACAGGTATTAGATAGAAAGAAAAACAGACCCTCTTACCCATTGCAAAAGGCACAGAATCGTAATGACAATTCACCAGCAGTGACGTCCCCAAGGTACCATTTGGATGGAACCCTGTCTCTCCAACTAACAGTGCTATGACATTTGACACATTCTGGTAAACTGTCATAAATGGCGCCGAGGAACCCAGACAGAAATTCCCTGAAAAAGAAACACTCTTATTGTAAAAATTGTAATAACAAATCTCAAATCTCTAAACACGGAGTACTCGTGGAGTAAGAATCAACCCCCTTTACTCAGCTCATGGATGTCTAGAGAGCCGACTAAAGTAACCTACCAGAGGAAGGGCGCCAGCAAGGTGATCACAGTTAAGGTGTTCACAATACACAGAAGATGTGTATTGTGAAATGTGAACACCTTAACTGTGATCACCTGATCACCAATTCGCCTGCAAAGCGTGGTGATCATGGCAAACGCCCGGGAAACCCCTTGTTTGGGAAACCCCCTTGTTTGGGGGGATGTTCAGCAGTGGTCATATGTGTGCTGATGATGTAAGTAATATTGATTACCGTCTTTCAATAAGCGGTTTCTTGTACTTTCTGAATACTTTTAATCGGTATTTCGAGTTTCGGTATTCATTTGTGCAGTCAATGAAGTATTATTAGTATGAAGTATTATGCCGGGTACAGACTGGTAGCACCCTTTAGATGGTGCTGTGAAGTTTGCCCAGCATTATTTATATCAATTTATTGTCAAATCTCGCCATTTTGTTTGGTTCTATTCAAACTTTCCTGGCTAGATTATGAACTGACAGGCTATCTTTCTGTAAGATTTTTCGTCATCAAATGCAGTTGAATTTTTATCAAAATTTACCTTAATTTACCCTCAAGTTTTACGTAGTTGGTTCGTTTGATAATCCTGTGTTAAAACCTGAAATACTTATTAACACCTGGAAAAAATCCTTCTCCTAACGTAATAACTTAATAAGAAACATCGTCATTTATTCTCCTTCATTCACTTCGGTCAGACATCATCTCAACATTCACTTCTTTCTCACTAATAACTATCTTCACAGATCAATCCATCTTTAGTCCCTCTTCTTGCATCCATCTACAATTAGGTATACAACTTGACCGATTTCATTAAAAACTATCAAAATCGAGCACTGAACGTTGCTTAAATCTATATGCTTACACCTATTATTATAGAATAACCCTCGTACATAAAAAACTCTTTCTCTCCCTCGCTTAATAATAAGCAAAAATGCTAAGGACCGTATTATGAACGCCATAGACAACACTGCATATCTGCTCAAAGTGCTGTGATACTGTGCAAAAAAAATCCAGAGTAACAGGATTGATAATGACGTCACTTGTCATGCTGTCCTACTCGGTTCGAAACCGATCTGAGCGCGATAGCATGAGACATGACGTCATTCTGAATTGCAGTTCTTTGCGTGCGAAGGTTATGCTTATTATTTAAGGTTAAGAGAGGTTTTTAAGTAAAAGAGAAGACTTAAATCTATCTTATAAATAAAAATATACCAATAATCACAATACAAAAGTTTAGACCAGCCCAAAAGCCAAAGCGTTGCGCGCTCACCGAGCCCACCAAATTTGAGAAATTGAGCTGTTCTAACCTCTTTGGAACTCACCGCTGACGATCTGCCAGTCCGTTAGCACGTGACGGTTGGCGCTCGTGGCTATCTGGTCGACCATGGCCTTTAACATAAACATTCTAAATATTTATTTGCAGCAAAAACAATCATTTTACAGTATAAAGGCACTTAAGGCACTATGGTGCTCATTAGGGGAGGCCTATGTGACTAATATAGGCTGATGATGATGATGAAGGCCAGGTATTCCTGCAGCAGTAGGCGTAATCGCCTGCGCGTGCCCGCCAAGCCGCCGCACTCGGCCTTTTGTAGGTAATTAAAGTGATTAAAAAATATTTTATCAAGTCTAACTCTGCGAAAATGTTTAGAAATATTTAGTGTCCTTAGTTAAGAACAAAAAAAAGTAAAATATGAGTAGTTCAGTCATAATAATGAAAAAACATTACAAAACGGGGTAACTTTGGGATGTTTTTTCTATCGAGAAGGTTATCAAAGATGATTTTAAAAATCATAAAAGCGCGGCCTCTGCTGAAAGACCTGGCCTTAATAGATAGGTAGGTAGAGTTAACATTATAATATGATACATTATTATTATGGCCTATTAAAACTTATCGAAAAAGTTATGATTTTACCGATGGTGAGATCCATCGGTAAAATCATAACTTTCTCTAGGCCAAATCTGTATCGTGGTGAGGTCCAAGCTGATGATTCTTACAAACACGCGAAGGTACTTTGTCTTGGTGTAAACGTACAATACTTAGTTAAATTATCTTATCTAATATTAGAATTACTCACTTGTGTACTTAATCACTAAGTCTAAATACATACTTATATAAGAAGTACAAAATAAATTACATTTTATTTTATTAAGGTTTATAGTGAAAAAGGCCATTGATTCTGATTTAGAACCACCTGGAAATCTAAAAGTAGACAGAAACAAGCAAACTTTAACTTATATGATTTTGAGAATATCCTCATTGTCCGTGTAATTTAAACTTATAGGCCAGTTGAATAAGGTTTGTTTAGCTTCACGGACATATCTCTAATATTACAAATTTTAACTACCTATTGTTATATACATACGACCGTACCATTACGTCGACGGTTTTGTTGCGCTGGTATGGTATGCCGGCGACTTATATACATACGACCGTACCATTACGTCGACGGTTTTATTGTACTGGTACGGTGTGCCGGCGACTTATACAGTGTGAGTCTTTATAAAGTGCACATACTAAAATGGGTGAAAATATACTCAATCTTATCGACAAAAAACAAGTTAAAATATATGAATTTTTTTATGGCGTTATTAATATTTTTTATAACCTCTGTCTACCGAATGTAAACAAACTGTTATTACGTTTGAACTAAGAGTCGTGTCTCTATGAATCAAAATCAATTATGATCTCTAATGATAGGCCGTGCTTATAAACCAAAAATGCTTCAAAAAATACACACCATAAATTAATAAATAAATGATATTGGAAGAAAAACTTACTATTTTTGTTTTCTGTCGATAAAATTGAGTATATTTTCACCCATTTTAGTATGTGCACTTTATAAAGACTCACACTGTACATATACATATGACCGTACCATTACGTCGACGGTTTTGTTGTAGTGGTACGGTGTGCCGGCGACTCTAGGGCCGTCGCCGAGTATGTTGTTTAGGTAGCGCCATGCTGTTTCTTCGCTGAATATTTCTGTGTTCTGGAAATAAAAGAGAATAGTTGTAGTCATAATTTAACAGCTAGAAAGAAGACAACTGATGCGGCGCAGCGAGCGAAGGTCCGCCGCGACGCAGGAGGTTGCAGGTTCGAACCCTGCTTTGGGACAAATGTTAGTACGATCTGCAAATATTTGTTCCGGGTGTTCTGGCTAATTTTTATAATAAGAAATATATATCTATGTAGTGTATTGTATTAAGTAGGTACCTATATCAGTTATCTTGTACCCATAACACAAGCTCTGCTTAACGTGCTGATAATGCTGTGTGAATGGTCGAGCATTTTTTATTATTTATTTATTAATAACTAGCTTCTGCCCGCGGCTTTCCACGCGTATCGATATTATAAGTAGCCTATTATCTAAGTTTGGCTTTGCTCTAAGCGTACGCCAAATTTCATCTTGATCTGTTCAGTAGTTTTGGAGATCTTAGGTAACAAAAATTCACATTTCACAAATTTTCAGCTTTATAATATTACTAGCTTCTGCCCGCGGCTTCGCACGCGTATTTTCTGTATAATAAGTAGCCTATTATCTAAGTTAGGCTATGTTCTAAATGTACGCCAAATTTCATCTTGATCTGTTCCGTAGTTTTGGAGATCTTAGGTAACAAAAATTTTACATTTCACAAACTTTCGGCTTTACAATATTAGTAAGATTACAGTAGAATAGGTACTAAAGTTTTAACACTCCCACTGCGACCCCGCGTGCCAATCATGATTGCGATTGAGGTGATTACGACAGAACCTGTCCAACCAGCATGGGAGGAGGAATGTTCGTTCAGCAGGGTGCTGCATAAGACAAGTGTGGAATACTCACATCTCTAGCTATATCCGATTCATTCACCGCCAGCGGCATCTCATCTTCCACCAGCTGTGTCAGGAATCCAAGAAGCAGGTACCATCCTAGAAGCACTATGATTACAGTGCATGGTACCTGGGGACCGATTTAATATGTCAGAATTTAAAATAATAAGAAATCTACAGTCTCTACTTTATGTGGGATACAAAGCTAGAGTTTGAAAGGGTTAATTTTTTGCAAAGATATAGACATTGAAGTGAAAATAAATATGAGTTAAATATAAACTCTATTCATATTCTTCAATAGATATGAAGTTTCAGAATTGTAAAGCGGTAAAAGGATCAATAAATAAGCATTTGATTATAGACGTCTGTTAGAAAAAGC
Organism: Eupithecia subfuscata; assembly: GCA_963564075.1. Taxonomy (NCBI): domain Eukaryota; kingdom Metazoa; phylum Arthropoda; class Insecta; order Lepidoptera; family Geometridae; genus Eupithecia; species Eupithecia subfuscata. The sequence continues at coordinate 11,062,017 of OY751120.1, read as the reverse complement.
ATAGGTACTTATTTGAAAGTTGAAATTGCATTTTTTTAAATTTAATCAAGCATGTTATCATTTTTAAACTATTAAGAACTTACCTTAGTAAACTCAATGGTGCCAAGAAACTTGTTAAGATACATTTTAAGCACACAAAAACTTTGTCACATTTGGTGAAATTACAAGAAGGTTATTAGTTATTTGAAAAAACAAAGTGTTAATGAAGGAAAGAAGTTGCAGGAAAAGTTGCCTTTTCACTTTTTTACTCAAGCTAGAAAAGTTTGATTTATATCAAGTTGCACTTTATATCCCAGTGTTATTTATATTTAGTTTTGAAATAAGTGGCTTTTATTAATGTCGCGTAGGTAGTAAGATATAATACTCGGAGGTGGAGGCGCTGATTTGGGTCTTAAGACACTTTTAAATCTCTTTAAAAGATTAAATAATATTATAAAAGACTAAACACTACCAGATTAACAATAGACTACAAACACAGCTCTAGATTCTAGCAGTACACATACATTTAGATTTAGACTAAAAACCAACACATTTAGCACTAAAATCTAGACACAGTCACATAAAACTGTCTATAGCCCAATGACAGTAAACAATACGAGAAGAAGCTTATAAGCGGGGTGAGGTAAATGCACGGAGAACTCTAGACTAAAGATCTACAATCAGGTTGCAGCAGACACAATATCCTAATCTTATCGTATCTTTGAAGATAGCTATCAATCTATCAATATATCGTCAGAAAATAGCTTTTCTTTGTGGAGTTGTTGGTAAATGACTCCCGTTTTTATTGACTCAATTTTTCAACTGTTCACCAGCCAAACTGAATGTTTTGTAAACAAACCTCGACACAAATAACTAAAACTCACCTGCTTGGCGTTGAGTTTCAGATATAATAGGCTAAATAATTCTAATTAGTCCGTCAGTTAGATTATCAGAAGATATTGGACACGTATTTTTTCTTTTGTCGATTAAACAAAAATGATGAAGATATAGCCAGTTAAATTCCGCGTGACGTCACACCTTGCGACACTTTTTAGCAAGGTGTGACGTCACTAGCCCCCACCCCTCTCCCAAATTTAGACGAGATTCATATTTGTAATTTTTGGTTTGATTGATAACAGAAAAAATATGTGTCCAATATCTTCTGATGATCTAACTGGCGGACTAAACAGAATAATATTTTTTTTACCCATGACACTACTTTAGATGGAATTCAAAATAAAGCACAGACAGATACAAAAACAGACATAATGCTAGACAAACACAATGATTTAAATCAAGATTGGTGAGATTATGATGGATTATCTGAACGGATCTAATCATGATTATTAATCGAGGTCTTTGAGGCATTTTGGCCAAGAACTTTCGACCGTTGATCCGTAAGACACTGTCGGCCATGTCACCCTTGCAATAATTGATCGAAAAATTGATGTTTAGGTATACGTGATTGATTATGGCTAACACTTGTTTTTAAATTCGGTACCTATGCAAAGACCGAATATGCCACATTTGACTTTCAATAACAAAATGAAATTGGTGTTCTGTTCGATTTTTTTCGAAATTTTTTGAAGAATTTCTTCTCTTAAGGGGGTACCCTACCTCGTTATTGTGTGAAGAGGATAGGCATAGGATTTCGCGTTCACAGGAGCGGGACAGAGCAAAGCGGCGTAAGCCCAAAAATCAAGTTTTTAGTAGTTATTTGCTCCCAACAAACATTAGAATAGTTAATTGAAAAAAAGGCAACATATAAAATGTTCTTTATACTTAGCTCAATTACTATGCTTAATCTCAAGATCGTATCATCTGTATTTATTGAGAAATTAGGGTTTTAGTAAAAAATTAGAGGTAACTTTGCGATTTTTTTCTATCGAGAAAATTTTATGGAATCGTGTTTTCGAAACATATGATCGATAGAATAAGTCCTGAACTTTACCATATATAAATTTCAAAGTTAAATATTCAGTAGTTTGGAAGATATGGAGGTCCGACGGAGTTGAAAATAAGCAATTTGAGGGTATGTACCCCCTTAAGAACAGATTTTCGAGAATTATGAACATTATGAACAATAGAAAGAAATTACGCCAAAAATTGCGAATGATTGAATTGGATTGAAATTGGGAACGAGATTGAATCTATTTACGAATACCTAAAAACCCAAGTTTATTAAGCCGTTGTTTCTAAGGAAACGTTTAAAGGTAATTTTTATCCCAGGGGAACTGATTTTTGGGATAAAAAGTAGTCTATGTTTGATTCCAGGTTTAGAGATATGCCTACACTTATACAAAATTTCATCCCAATCTGTTCAGTAGTTTTGGCGTGAGAAAGTCGTTAGCAAATATCCATCTATCCAAATTTTTGCTTTACCTATGATATACGAAGGGTTAAATGTGAAAATGTATTAGTAGGCAGTGTTAATAATTAGTGATTTGTTAGTTAAGAAAGAAAAAAATCTGTGAAGCGATTAAAGTGTTTTTGTCCAGACAATCTGCTTCTAAGTACTACTACCCAATTCAATTGCTTGACCAAGGTTTTACAAACCCGCGTAACTTCTGTATTCTATGAACAAACTCATATTTTGTTATCTATAAGTATGGTACTCACCTACCATACCTGTGTCTCGAATCACTAACCAAGATAATACCGTACTTATCGATAGATTACGATGTGATATTGCTAAGAATGGAACCAATCACTCACATGGTATAACCCACGAATATTGACCTAAATTGCAATCTTTGGCATGTGCCTTAATTCCTAACCAAACCTTGTCCCCCTTAGTGCCTTCCCTGATCCAAAAACACCCTATTGCTCCAACTTTCTACCATGTTCCTACACCGACGTGTATCTTTGTTAATTAACTAGACAGCGTACCTCAAGAGGTGATTTACCTCTACCCATATTTTAGTCAAGTGATTTGTCAATCAACTGTTTTACTTTTACTATTTTTTTCTCTTGTTATTGCTATTGTATTACTTTTACTGTCTCAAATAGTCACTTAAGGAACTCTATAATCTTGCATCAGGAGAAGGGCGTCAATGTTCGCGACACAGTTGTATAACTATTGCGCGCAGTATCGTTTTCACACAATTTCGAGTTTCTCTGTACTGTGTTCCTAAAGATTATTTATTCGATCTCCAGCTAACGAAGGATTGTGGATGGAAAGGTCCAAAGCAGAAAGTTTGACTTCGGGATTTTGTTTGAACTAGTTAGCAGACAAACATACTAAAGTCCCCAGCCCTGTGCGGTGAGTCCCAGGGGTGCGGGAATAAAGAAGGTCCCGCTTTTTAGTTTTTTGCTTACTACTCGTAAACGATGCCTCATAGGAAATTTTGATGTTCTACATAATGAAAGCTGATAAAATCCTCTACCACTTTGGTTCTCGACTCGGGGACCTACCAGAAGGCAGCAGCTTCCCAGTGTTTATTTCTTATAACTAGACTGCGTTACTGAATGCGCCTGCCAAGAGTGGTGACAATGGCAACACCCCTCTTGTTTGAGAAGGGCATGCACAGCAGTGGGCAAATATGTGTTGATATATATGGCAGTATATTATCCCAAAAGCTTAAACAAAGATATAGGTAACCGTTAAATAATCCGATATGGGGTAAAAAGCAATCCCATGATATTGGGGACCATATACATATCCCAGGACATTGGCGAACATAAATAACCCAGGACAGTACAATAAAATCCCAAAATAACCTATTTTTAACTTACTGAGACAACTGGTTCATACAAATGTTTTCCTTTCTTAGTCATTGTGCTCATCACCTATAAACACAAATTTTAAAATTTACACAAGAAAAATTTCACAAATTTTTATATCATACTTCTTTGAAGAATACGTGCGAGATTAATATGTGTGAGATTTTTACCTACCTAAACAATTTTGTTATTAAGTAAATATTTTCACTTGTTCCACAAGTAAACAAAAAATTTAAGTGAAGAGAAAATCAATAACAGCTTATTTCTTATTGTCTAATAATTTAAATATATAAAATTTGTCTAAGTGCTTATTCTGTAAGCCTACAGAAATAAAGTTATTCTAATCTGAAATGTTATTATGATTCTGGTTATATAAATTGTTAATAGAGTATGAATGAAATGTAGGTGATTCATGAATAAGCATGGAAGTTATATTACTCATAGCTTTGGTGGACGGCGGTTAGACATCTGCATTTACACCACTGTTTGTTGAAGTCATTGAAGTAGGTTGAAAGAATTCAGTATCACAAACAAAAGAAGTAGCTAGAAGAATAAATCATAGAAAAGCATAATCAACGGCGCTAGATTCCGAAGCAAGTCCAAAAGTTTTTCAACTAATACGTCACTTGATCTCGTGGCGTGATGGGCAGAGCATTCCGTACGAGGGCGGGTTGCGGCTTCAAGTCCCGTCGAAGTCGATTTTATTTTGGGATATTATTTAACTTAAAGCATTATTTATCTATCATTTAACATAGTTTTTTAATAATATTTACAACATTTAAAGAATGTGCTTGAAATAGTGTGATGATGCACATTCGGTACCTAAGTAAAAGCGTAGCAAAAAAATTAGAAACAAATAATGTTTAAGCCTTTCTAGAAGTTGGTTAAAGAATGAATCTATATTACAATAGACGAGGGCAAAACCAAGATGATATTAAATCAAAGACTACATAAGAAACTAAATTAAAGCATTTAAAAAGGAGAGAAAATCTACTTTATACAACGTTATACGATAAAGATGCAGAAAATTTTATAAGATACCAAACCTGAGACAGGGCGTCCGATTTACATTGCGCGGAAGATTCAAATTTTTTTGTGGTTTTTTATTTTTTTGTGTTCTACAACAAATAAAAGAAGTTTAAAAGTTATTTTCTGCAAGTCGTTTTATATGAAAACATGTTGTTACAAACTTCGATTAAATGGAGCAACTTTTGAAGCACTTGGGGATTTGTTGATTTTTAGTCATATTACCTATTCAAACACTATCATTGAATCAAAGTTTCATAGATAAGTTTATAATTTACAGCAAATTTCCCGCCGGTTTCATCCTTGTAGCGCTCTAAAATATAAAAACCCAGAAATTTGAATCATCCGCGCAATGTAAATCGATCCACCTTAAGGTCCACCCGAGTCAACTGGGCGATGGGATGATAAAATGAAAAATGAATGATAGAATAAAGCTAATAACCCGTTGCCAGGGCTTTTCGTCTCGGCCATTGTCGTACTCTCTGGTCGGGACGCCCGTGTATGCGACATTCTGAAAATATAAAATGAATGTTACCACATTTTTTTTTTATTTTTTTTTTATTTATGTCAAAATAAAGGGACTTTGTCGTTTAGCGACCACATCGCCCTATAATAATAATAATAATAATAATGCTGGACAATTCACACAGCATTATCTAGCCCCAAGGTAAGCAGAGCTTGTGTTATGGGTACTAGATAACTGATATACATAATAATATACGAGTACATAGATAGATATTTTTTATTATACATAGAAAACGACCAGAACACCCTGAACAAATATCTGCAGATCGTACAAATATTTGTCCCGAGGCGGGAATCGAACCCGCAACCTCCTGCGTCGCAGGCGGACCTTCGCCCACCGCGCCACAGAGGTCGTCTATGAAGATAACATGAAATTATATACCTAATTAAACAACAATTTACCTAACAACAACATGAACAAAAATAGTGTAAATAGGAAGTAACTAAATTAACAAAAAATTAACTTCTTAATTTAAAGCAACATTCAGCCAGATCATACAGCTGTGCTGCTTTGTCCGACAGAGGTGACAAATAAGAGTAAAGGTTGCGCCGTAAGAATCAACAACTCAGCCTGTCGATGTCCTAAGGCGCTACGCCGACCCAAATCAGCGCCACCTGTAATAAAATAGGTTTATTTGATTATTATGTTATACGAAGGAATTTTAAAAATCGATTAGCCAGTTTGTGATTCCTATCATAAGCGTTTTTTTTAATGCCTCTATAAATGTTTTAGTTTGTATAGTGTAGGAAGAGATGCGAAGTTGCTCTTTTTTCCCACCTGGTGGGCAAAAAGAGCAACTTCGCATCTTAAAGCTTAAAGTATACAAAATAAAACTTAAAAAAAAAAGCTTATGATAGGAAGCACAAACTAGCCAAACGATTTCTTTAAATTCCTTCGTTTAACATAATAATTAACTAAAATAGGTGGTGGCGCCGATTTGGGTCGGGGTAGCGGTGTCCGGCGGAGGATGAATTTCCCATACAAACGTAGTACCAAAATGATTTGTAATCATTTTCAGCTGTGGACGTATGAGTTCTGAGATATTCACAGATGAAAACAACTATTTTTTTTCTTCATATGTGAATATCTCATAAACTTGACGCTTTAGATTAGAACATTGTGATATTGATATTATCACGATCACGAGCAATCAGAAGTGCGCGCACGGGTCTCGATAAAGATCGATAAGCACAGATTTTCAGTGAATTTTATCGACACCAGCAGGGGAATGCACAATGGGAGACGGAATTGATTTCACTCGGAAGTATGCTAGTGATTTTGAAAGAGGCTATTCAGAAATACCTTTGAAATGTTTTCTTCGAACACGGAAAATTTTGACATTTCGATTCGAAATCATTCAAACTTTTCACGCAATTATTTCGAGGGCAGTAGCTTGCCGGAAACGGAAAAAAAAATCTAACTATTTTTAAGATTTGGACAAATTATCCTTATTTCATGTGAAGTAATGAGTGGATTAAGGCGAATAGTAGGGGTGATAGTGGCGCCACTACATATTTAATTTTATAATTACGTTATACAAAGGAATTATCAAAAGATCGGACCGCGCGTAGACGATATCTATCATAAGCTTTTTTTAAATGTCTCTTTATTAGTTTTGTACTGTATTATTTAGGCTTGTTTAGATACTTGTTTCAAGAGTTTAGTTCCTATTGGTGGCCACCAAGCTCTCCAAACAAGGTTTTTGATTGAATAACACAAAACAAAACTATTACAGATACATTAAATAAAAGCTTGTGATAGGTATCGTCTACCAGCGGTCCGATTTTTTGATAATTCCTTTGTATAACTTAATGATTAAATTAAATATGTAGTGGCGCCACTATCAACCCTACTATTCGCCTAAGGAGTGGATCAGAGGTAAAATCGGTGCTTTGCTTATCCTTATCGAGATCCGTGCTCGCGCTTCAGAATAAGTTGGTTGGGACCTTTTCGATTAATAGTGGTTTTACACTGCAAGCGCGTTAACTATTTTTCTGGGTCTGAAGTCTCGCTCAGTTTGGATAGTGTAGAAAGAGATGCCCTCTATTTCAACGCAGAAAGACACCTGTTACCCATTTCGCGCTCTGACAGAGCTCTGACAAGCTGAAATGAACTTTATTGAGTTGCATTTAGAATCTAGAATAGGTCAGAAAAACTAACGTCAATAGGCCATAAGCGGTTTTTAATGGATTACCTAATATAATTATTCTAAACATCTTATACAAACATAGCAACTTCGTTTCGTTGGTCTTATTTCCGAACATTTTAATTCGACAAGGATCCATTCCATTCTGCTTTACGAGGATTTCATTTAAGCTCTTTCACTGGCACCAGGGTTTCACAGACTCAGACAGACTGGGGCCCTATTCTGTTAAGCCAATTGCTTCACTGCGAGAATGGTATTGTCACAGAATGGGGATCAAAACTTGTTTTGGTAGTTTATATGGCAATTCTGCAACAACTCGGTTTAGCAGAAAAGGGCCCTAGGTTTGTTTCTGTGTCTGTTATTATGACACATAATTAAATGAATAAACCATAGGTGGCTACCATAAGACATTTTTTATAGAAATAAGTAAAGGTTTCTTCAGGGATCAGAAGGTTAATGTGTCTTGTAAAAGGCAATGTATAAACTTTTAATTTTAAAGAGAAGTCCGAGTGAAGTCAGTCATTTTTATACTCATTTAAAGCATAATATTATAATAACCAGGAAAATTAAGAAGAAAACATTTCAATACCATACCATAGTAATTGTGAGAACATCGTAACTACCAGAATAACACTGCAAAGTTACTAAACACTGATTATTAGACTGAGTATAATACAAGCTTATATAAATAATAATGATCACAAAGTATTAACCATTCACACTTGTTGTTCACTGTTTTGTACTTAAAGTCAGTAAGTTATTTACCAATCTAAAGGTTAATCCCCATTTTACTACTTTACAACAGCCATTTACATTTTATATTTTTTATAAGTCATATTAAATATTTATTGCATTCCATTTATTGTTTTACTGTTGTTGATTGATAACTGGTGATGTGGTGTAGGTACTTCGAGGCAACAGGTCTAATATAAATGCAATACCATTGTTGTTGACTTATTTATTGTAATGGTCTGCAATAAATGATTGATTTGATAAGATTTGGTGACTTCATAATTTATTACTGCAAAAGAGAGGTGAGATTGAGCGGCAGTATCATAAGGTAGTGCCTCAGTGCCTTGTGTGCCATAAGGCACACAAATAAGGCACACAAGCGATAAAAGCCTACAATGTTATTCCAGGTCCTACATCTATGCAAAATTACAGCCTGATCCGTTCAGTAGTTTTAGCGTGAAGAGGTAACAAACATCCAAATATTCGCATTTGTTATACGCAACCTACACCTGGCACTGTGTGCACACCTGCTCTTGTAAACAATATATTTAAATTTTGTCTTTCCATATTTTTCTAAACTTTGTTAAAAAATGTTAGAACTGTGTAATACCTACTTATAAACTGTTGTAACTATACTTTTTATGGACCACAACAGTCCAAAATAAATGATTTTTATTTTATTTTTTATTTATTGTGATTCCCCTGCGTCTGTCAACCTGGGGCAACAATCTTAATCCTCCTGTGGTTGTAACATCACCAGCAGGTAACCATAGCCTTAAAACCAGAAAAGTGCTGCATGGTTTGCACCTATTCTCATCATAATGTTATATGATTTCATAATTATTATTTGTATACAGCTAGATTAACCCGTTCATGGCCCAAGACGCAGACGAGACTCTCGATCATGGTGTTGCGGCTGGGCAGTGAATGCGATACCTATTTGTTCAGAGTTTAAGTTCTGTTAGATTGAGAGTCCAGAACCTATACTAATTAGTAATTTTGCCCATAGAATGTTGTACACATAAAAGTTTTGCAAGTTTGTAGGATGCTGCAATGCAAGACCTTTTTTGAATGACACTAAAGGACACACTTTAAGGACACTAAATTTGTGTCACCGATTGCTGGTTTCTTAATGTTTTAATACCTTTATTCAATCTTCAAGCAGCTTATTATTTTCTTTATACCTAGAACATAATTTCACAAAGCTCCATTGCATTTTCCAAGGCAGTGGAACTATAGGTAAAGATGACTGTTGAAAATGTCATCACAATAGCTCTAAGTATATTATTGTTTAATGTGTATCCATTGACGAGGACTATTTATTAAACATTTCTCTGGTTCACATTCTTTGAGACCTACTTAGATAAGTAGGTATATTTTGCACTATCTGTCAGCTTTCTGCTTTTGGTAATAATTTAGGTGACCTAATTTAAATCTAATTCATAAAAGAAATCATTTCCACAATTATCTACATGCAATAGGTAGTTTTAGTTAGATGGTAGTAGGTACCTATAGAGTTACTGTTTCTACAGTAGGTACGATAATATATGAGCTGGACTGTATGACTAAATGGAACCATTTCGCAATCAGAAAAATTAGATAGGTAGGTACCGGTTAGTGAGAAAGTTTGTTTGAAGACTAAAACTTTCCAACATGACTTTTGAAACTATGGCCCATCAAAAAGTAAGTTCTTTTTGAATTTTACTGAAGTCTTGCAAGTGACAACAGCCCGAAGATTGAAAGAATACCTAGATAATTTATCAGTATATCGCTGATTCACTAGGTAGGTGTAGATATTTCGTTTATTTTATGGCCAAAAACTAAAAAACACAACTCACCATCATTTCTACTCCTCTCTTAGGCCTTGGGTAGTCGTTTTCATCGACGTTTCCTGACATTTTGATTGAACTTTCACTAAACTTTTTATACAAATAACTTTCACAGTAAAACTAGAATTAACTCTACTCGTCAGAAATTTTCAGTACTACTCGGTACAGAAAAACCGAGCGAACTAAAGTTTTTCTTTTCCTGATGATAACGTGCTGATAACAAGTGTCAAAATCAGTTTGACAGTGACACTTCTTATCAAATAATGCTGCCAGCAATGATCGCCCATATCACCCCTGTAATGTTTTTTGAAATCGTGTGCCAGTGTGTGAGGCCGTTTTATATTTTTACAAAAATAATGCACACTTATTAGAATATTAATCACAATATAAAAATTAATAATAATAAATAAATAAATAATGTTGGACAATTCACACAGCATTATCTAGCCCCAAGCTAAGCAGAGCTTGTGTATGGGTATTAGTTAAATTAATAGCTATTCCAATATATTTTCAATGAAACTTTATTAAGTACGTACCTACCTATAAATCTGGCTTTAACACCCCTCTCTTTTTGCGTCGGGGGTCAATAAAATTAATATATTTCCGGGTTTTTATTAAACTTACATGGCTAGGCTACGGGAGTTCTCAAAATGGGAATCGTCTGAAACCGCGCGATGTGGCTTCTTACATAGGTTGCTTGATTTTAAGGGGGGTTTTCCGACCGGGGGAGGTTTACATGACAAACTAAGGCATTGTTTAAACACTCGTTATTTATTAATTAAAATTTTGGAGGAAAACTTACTACTGTTAAACCCATGACAAAGCAAATAAAAGGCTTCATTCATTAATAATTTCTTTCATTTTATTTTTATTATTATGCTCACAATCTAAATATAATGTATTGTTTTAACTAGATACTGAATAAATTAACATTTTGTAATCTCTATCCAAGATTAGCATTTGCTATGATCTACATCACCCTTTTTACATTTAGTTCTCTAAGTAGGTAATTACTAATGATACATTATTTATTCCGTAGGTAAGTAGTACTTTGTAATGAGTTCCATCATAAATTTGGTACAAACGTGGAATATTAGTGATGTGGAGTGTACCGTATAGGTAAGTCAATTAAATTTTATATTTCCAATAGCATTACAATAAAGGCTTTCAGTATGTAGGTTACCTACCTGATCACATAGTTTTAGCTTTAATCTATGTTTTATACGTAATTACATTGATAGGTTGTTAATTAAGTTTTGTATAAAAGTGCATACCTAGATATTAAAATGTATTTAAGAATTGATATTCAATTCTAGGTTTGGATTTGTAAGTAAAAAAAACACTGCTTTTAATGTACATTAAATATTTTACACGATATTATTATTTACAATTAATTAAACAGATCTTTATTAGATTACCTACTAGTAAGTAAAAAACATAAATCATTATTATTGTATTTCACAATAATGAACTAGCTAGCGATAAGTGTATAAAACAATGGTAAAATAAAAAATACTAATAGTAAATCACAAATTAACTAGTGTAGTGTTTTTAATAATATAATTCATATGTACATAAAATAGTAGCTAAAATTAGAATAGTAATTAATAGTGCTTTTACAATGTTTTTCTGTTTTTATTATAAAAATAATGTCACTTTAAACAGTTTTATATTTTTATATTCACATCGCACTATCAACATCAACAAACAACACAGTAGGTACTTAAACTACACTTGTTCCAAAAAGATAACACTGTAGAGTTGATTGCACAGAAAATAACAAATTCTCCACACAATGACAAGAAATACGGCGATGGAAGAAAATATTTCTTCCTTGCAAAGTTTTATGGCAAAAGCATAAACTTTGGTCAAAAGTCTGTTATGAAACCCAGTTTTTAATCGGGTTTAGGAGATACAACACTAGGGGGATGGCGGGAGGCTATCGTCACTTTCAAGGTAGGTGACGTAGTTGTCTTCACCAGGGACGTGGGGCGGCCGAGGCGGGGGCAAGGACGGGACATCGTAGCCATGCATCTGGAACGAAGGTAAAATAATGTTGGTAAATCATTGGTTGAGCCTCAGAATCAAACTGATTACTTAGTTGTAGAGGTCAATCATATGATAGCTCAGATCACAATTATCACTATGTAAATATTTTATGGCTCTTCTCATCCAGTCTCCTACCGACTCACGTAGGCATGTAGGGTAATAAATCTAAAACGTATGATATCAAACTCCTTTTGACGTGACAACGTCTTATAAATTGGTTTGCCGGGTGACACTTCAAGAAACTGCGTTACGCGTTACGCTCCGCTCACGTTATGCGCTCACAAAGTCGTTGTCACGTAAAACTTTCGCCCGTATACCGACTTTACAGGCAACCAATTTTTTTCAGAGGATGAATCTAACAGGTATCTGTTCTAAATCCGGTCGGATTCGCTTCGGATGCGCAATCCCGAACTGCTCTAGCAGCTAATGCCACATCCCTCTTATCACTATAGCAGTACTATCCTGAAGTCCCTCCCCGCTTTTTTTAGGGGAGGCCTAGGTCCAGCAGTGAAGTAGTAAAGGCTGATAATGTTGCCATCAAAGTAAGTCTCTACAATCAACTCACCTGATTCACGAGCTGTTGAAACGCGGCACTATGATGCGGCGCCCGGTCCAGGTCAGCATGGAGGGCGAAGTCCGAGAGCGCTTTCCACGGCGGCTGGTACGCCGTTACCTCCAACGCGAGTGAGTTAGCCTCGTGCCGCACCGGAGACCCCGCCACTAGTGGTACACCCATCGACATGTATCCGAGACGACGGCCTTCCTGAAAAATTAGAGTCAGTCAGGCGTTGTGGTCTAGCTTTATGAGATTTTGAAATCAGCATTATTTAGACGATGGTAAAGAGTTATTAGTAATTAGTTTATTAGTAAATAGACAGGCTCACGTAATTTAAATTTTTTGATCGTAATTATTTGTGACTCAGAACAAAGAGAATACCTAATATACCTATGCCTACATTTTTGATAGCTGAGCTTTTGAGTAAGAGATAGGCCTTGTATTTATCTTAATAATTATGTTTGTCGTCGTGTTAGTACTATTAGGTAGGGAATCGTTCCCCAGAGTCGAGAGCAAAATGTTTGACACCAAAAAACACAAATATGGCCTCAACTATCATAATCTAAAGTCTAAGCTAGCACCTGAACCCAAATGTTTCAAAAAATACCATACATAATCAATTACCACCTTCTCCTGTTGCATCTGCATCTTGAGCTGAATAGTTTTTTTCTTGTCTTTGCACCTTTTGTTTTGGAACCACACCCTGATGACCCTTGGGCTGAGGCCGGTCATCTCCACGAGCTGTTCCTTCATCAGTGCGTCTGGTCGAGGATTCGCAGCGTAACATGTTCTGTAAGGAAACATTTTTTTTTATCGACCTTTCGTAGTTTGTCGAATTCATTAAGAATGCAAGTCGGTTAGCGTTGGTGTTCTTCTAATATATTCGTAGTTAACCCGCTTACATTAATGATGGAAACATTAATTTAAAAATTCACTTTTTAAATTATTTTGACAATTTTTTTGTTAGGTACTTATGTGTTCATGTTCGCGGTTCGGGCTGTGCGTTGTCTGTCAGTGAGTCTGGTAGGTACTCCTTTTTAATATATAGGTATTTTAATTACTTTGTAATTCCCTATACTTTGACAAGTTACATACCTTATTATTTTCCGGCGTGAAAAAACAAAATATAATAAAAAACAACTTTATTTATCCCTTTTTCACCACAGTCACTTTATTCTAACCTAAAAATCGGGAACTTCATAACTACACCAATTATTATAAAACGTTTATTTTTTCCGTGCTAACTTTTCCTTGCGTTTTCTACCAGGCAATCCACATGAAAACTTCTTGCAATTTTAAGTTTTTACCTGAGAGTATGCAGCTGTTTTTCGTTGAGTACAGTCCGAACTCTCGTTGGTTTGCCATCAGCTGCCCCGGAGTTGCGAGGTCGTCCGCTTTTGTGGGAGCCTGACTCACTGCCAGAATCTGGAAAAGATGAAGGGCACAAATTAGTTATGGTTGCCTGATTTCCATAAACTTTTTTGCGTGTAGCTTGCTCGCCATTGTCTATGTAGGGAGCTTACCTACCTATCTACAAAATGTTGGTACATTGTGAAGGTAGTCTTCATCTTCATCCGGTACCTACTAGTAGTGAGCGTTGAATCAACGAACTGTTTTATAAAGCAGCTTTTCTACATTTAACGAATCAACCGTTTTCTCTTTTCCGCGAAACAGGTTGATTCAATCAACTCAATTATTTCATTCAACGACATACTATGACGTTGACACACTATCTCGTTCGTTGACGGACAAGTTACATGGAAGATTGAACTTTAAAAACACCTAACGAACGAACACCATCCGAAAATGAACGAACGAGCTTCGAACCGCTAGGTAAAAGTAAAACACGTTGTACAAGAGCGAGCGAGACGCCGCCACAGTAGTCGACAGCTTAAGATTGTTGGAGAGTGAAAGAGATGAATGTATGTTTGTTCATTCCGGGGGCTAAGCGCTCCGTGCGCCGCGCGCCGGCCTTCTGACTGACCAAGAAAAACAGGTTAATTGTTTTCGTTCGTTTAATTACCTAGTTTGTTAATGTGACACGTTGAGGTCAACGCTTTTTTCGCGCGAAAGTTTAATAATTATTTTATTATGTATAGGTAGTGAAAGTTAGTGATAATTTAGGATATTTATGGCAAATAAGGACAGTGTTTTATTGTAAATAAATAATACTAAGTAGTTCAAATGTAAATAAATTAAAAAACAATTTGCAAAATGCCGGAATGCCAAGGTACTACAGTTTACGTTTCGACAAACCTGTTAAAAACGTCAACAGGTTTTTCCACAAGTTGACCGTTTTAGACGTTAACGCGTCAACACTACTAGTGCAATACAGTTAACGTTTCGACAAACCTGTTAAAAACGTCAACCGGTTTTTCAACCGGTTGACCGTTTATAGAAAACGGTTTCGTTTCGTTAACGCAAAAACAGTCAACGACCCACAACTAGTACCTACAGGGGTGACTCTATAATTAATGTTAATCACAAAAATATAGAAGCAAAACACCCAAACCAGGAACAAATAGGATGCAAATCATGCAAACACTTCGTCTTGTTCCGCGGGTGAATCGAACGCGCTTCCCTCTCCGTATTTATTTCCTACTCATGTTCAACGCGAATAAATGAATTGAAGTTTGAAACTGTGTGACCTCAGCGGCGCAGCGGGTAAAGGTCTGCCTGCCATGATGAAGGTCGTAAGTTTGATTTTCGCCGTGCTGACCGCAGCGTCTGCCAGCCTTGTCGTTTTAAGTATGTTAAGTTTGCTATGATGAGTCAAACAATTATTTCGGATACCGCAGCTTCTGTCAGCCTTTTCGTTTGAAGTTGCTATATTGAGTTTGCAATGATGATTCATACAATTTTATTAGCTACTGCAGCTTCTGCGTTTTATTTATATTGTGTACCTGTGTTGAGTTTGTAATAATGAGTCCATAAAAATTACGCAGGCGAAGCGGCGGGTAAAAGCTAGTGTTGAATATTCCAATCCAGGTATTTTCTATGCATAATCAAAAATATATTTCTAATGTAGTATGTATAATAGTACTAGACAGTAGGCCATAACTCAGCCCTAGCCCTACTTATTCATGGGGTTAGCATTATTTATTTAATATTAGCACTACTTTCACGTAACGTAGCTTAATAATTATCAAAAAATATACCGCACTAAATTAGGTATAAATTATTCGATGATTAGGTACCTACCTATCTAGACCTACTTATGACTGATGAAGGTTATGTCCCTGAAATGATAATGATTTATTTGATTGATTACTGATATATCACGATTAAATCGCTAATTATGATAGAAATAGATAAGTCTTCATTTATAATATAACTTCATTCACATCATAGGAGGAGGCAACACCATTGCAAATAATTTAATCCCTTCAAAGGGTAGCCAGTGTCCAGATAATACCGCTAGAAGCAACTTCACACCTCTGTAATCCACGGGGCATGTTGATTAGCTTTGTGAATTTTAGATGGGCAGCAAAGTGATAATTAGGTGTTGGTGTAGGATTATAAGATTATTTTTGACAAATAGAAGTGACCGGAAGGGTATAATGTGTGTTTTGTTAGATTATTTAATTTTATTCTATTGCCAAACATGTCACGTTTGCTTTTTATGATTTTACAGACGCAAAATAGGTACTTAACTGGTACAAAGTTCGTAACGGCTACGTATGGCATATTTCCTTAATTCCCGTCCATTTAAAAGAATTAGTGAATGACACCTAACCAAACATAAAAATCATCAATATTGGCATAGGTAATCTCATCATAAGATGCCTATCGGTTAACTTATCTCGATATGCCTACATGTCCTATTCGTAGACGTGGACAAAGACTAGTGTTGGGCTATGTTTTCTTTCAATGATGATTATGTGCCTAATTATGAGTTTCTTAGTACCTACATTTTATTTAAGCTTTTACCTTATTCTGTTCGACGACAACGGCGTAGTTATAAAAGTGTTATACGGTTTTCCTGTTGCCTCTATTCGGAAATTCAATAAAAAAAATTGTGCGGAAAATAGAATGATAGATATAATATCTTAAATAAAAATGTTACATTATAAATAGATTTTTTTTATTTAGCTTGTAATATAATTTTACTATGCTGTTATAGTTCGACTATTATATATATTATAATTAGAATTGACTGATCTGTAATATTTTTTTACCAATAAACTGATTATTCTTATTGTTCTTTAGCAGGCGATGACGTTTCTTTTCGAAGCTTTGTTCAAAGTACGGAAGTATTTATATTTTTTCTTATTCCTCCCGTTGATACTGAATTGACATAGGTTTATCATGATAACTCAATTTACACAGTACCCAAAAATAATGTGCTTATTTATTTTCCCAAAGCTATGGTATGGGGAAAACATAAGGCCACATTTTCATAAAATTTGACAGATGACTTTGATAGTTGCGACATCGTACAGCGACATCTAGGGAATCTTTTTGAAACTATTTTTGTTAAAAAAGGCTCATTTTTAACCGACTACGCCAAAAAAGGTTGTGTTTTTAAACTAGCCACGTTTCTAACCAACAAGGATTTACAACAGCTATCAACTTTAGGCTTAGTTAAAGGTTCAAAGACCTAATTGTTAAAGGTAAGCCCGTAAAAGTAAACCTACTCAAAGTTCTATCACACCACTACGCTAGTAACATTCATGTATCGATGGTAATCGATCCTCGATGCAGTGATTACTAGATAACGCTTTGAGCCACGCCGACAAAGGAGCGCCGCCTTTGATATCGCCGCTTAGGTGTCAATTGTTTTTTTATCGTTTAATTATGAGTTTTTTCGGTCTTTTTTTCGTTCCGGTAGTTCCTGTGTAAAAACTAACCAGGTTATTGAATGACCTCGTTGCCGTTATGCATAAATTGACAGGTGATAAGCGGTTTCAATCCCGTGCCAAATATTTGCAAAGTCAGCATGATTTGGTAACTAACTAAGTAGGTAAGTACCTAAGTACTTACCTTATAAGGATCTCATACATCCCAATAAGCCGAGTTTGAGTATTTTTTTAGCTACGGTACAGATGTGTATCATTATCATCATCAGCTTATATTAGTCCACAGCTGGACATGGGCATCCCCGAATGAGCGTCATGGCGCCCTGTCTTGCCGCATCCAGCATCTGCCAAGTGTGCGTACTACCTAGGTACCTATTTCAAGAACTAGTGAGGTATCTTATGCATATTTTATTGAAGTCTGTAGAATAGCAGTAGCTCCCAATCATAGAGACGATTGATTTTAATTTTCGTTTGAAACGTGACTTGATCGAGTGTTTTTTCGATGACTGAAGAATCAAATTTGACAACTATGATCTAGAAGGGACAGCATGACTTTTTAAATCCCATTCTTTATCAATACGACGTATATCGACGGCCGATGTGACGAAGCGGGCGAAGGTCCGCCTGCGATGCAGGGGGTTGCGGGTTCGATTCCCGCCTTGAGACAAATGTTTGTACGTTCTGCGAATATTTGTCCGGGTTTTACTAATAATAAAAAATATTTATCTATGTAATGTATTGTAATTAATTAACCATATCAGTCATCCATCTAGTACCCATAACACAAGCTCTGCTTAGCTTGGGGCTAGATGATGCTGTGGAATGTCCAGCATTACTTATTTATTTATCTACCAGCTTTGTTCTAACTGTTCTAAGTTCATGATGGTTCAAAGGAAAATTCTCATCCTTACCGTAATTGTCTTCTTAACACAACTTTAGATGCTTACTGCATTCACTGCCCAGCCTCAGCCGCATCCGTGAACACGTCCATGTGATTCGTGGGCAAAGTGTTAATTTAAATCTCTCACCTGACATAGACCCAAGCTCGGGATGGTGCGAGTTGTTGTTGCTGAGGGTGGTGTTGTTGTTGGACTCGCTGTTGCCCCCGGCTCCGCTCGCGTTCGCGCTCTGCAATCAAAGCTGTGCTTAGATGACGCTGCTAGTTGGGGGGGCTGAATGGGGGGGTTGTACTATGTGAATTAAATGAAGACTGGTCAGGTGGTCTCCTTGGTAGCGTTAAGTTGGTCGCACACCTGGAAAGCACCTCTGCAGTACAGCACAAGAATGCGTATTCAAAGCGAAGGCGGGATGAGTCAATAACAATGTTCTATTGGTTGTTTAGAACACAATCTCGACTTCGCTTCGTTTCGTCTACGCTTTGGTGGAATCTAGTCTTTAAAAATGTAGATTCGGTATATTGGGGATGGGGTCAGCTGAAAGTGAATCTATGTATACCTACCAAACGTGCCGTGAGAGAGGAAGAAAATTTTAGTTTCTAGATATTGAATAAGTGAATTCGTCCGATTCGGCGCATGTTTCATGCATTGAATTATGAAATTCGGCTCATCCGGATCCCTCGGTGCATTAAATTATTACTTTAACTATTTCATCACTAATCTAAGCCCATCACTTTAATCACGGTTGTCTGGTAGAGATCGCTCTTGAGCGATAAGACCGCTACTCGTCACTTAGTTTTTAAGTTGTTTTGTAGTATTGTTTCTTTCGATTTAAGTGTGCAATAAAGTATTTTTATCTATCTATATAAAAAAAAGTTTGGATGTTTGTTACCTACTTCTTCACACCAAAACTACTGAACGGATGCGGCTGAAACTTTGCATAGATGTAGGTCTGGCCTGGAATAGCACATACGCTACTTTTTATTCCATAAATCAGTGTCCATGGGATAGAAATAATCTTAAAACTTTTATATTTGTTGACTTACAATAAAATATTTACTCGTACAGGTTACTTTTTATCTTAGAAAGAACGTGTGAAGCCGCGGGCAGAGACTAGATTAATAATAATATCAAAATGTGTTACTTACTAAGCTCCGTTTTTGCCTTTTCACATCGGAGCCCTAAAACCAAATGGGCTAGTTTTCAATATATTACAGAAATGTACAAAAATTGATCAATTTTCTGAGAACTCACCTTTTCTAGAACGTCGTGGTCCTCTCTACAATATAAAGCACCGCCTTCTCGCAACGCGAACTCATCACCTGTCAATGTTTTATCAAATTAGGTTCAGCATTTTTTTAGTAAGTACCTTAAAAATTCTGATGTTGCCTACATCAGAATTTTTTCACTCATATTCAGTTGATAGAGTTTCGGTACAAAAAGACATCTCTTAACTCTACAACTACAGAGAAACAACAAAAGGATTACATTGAGAGTCAATTATTTTTATTTTTGTTTTTAAAAATTAAATTGAAAATAATAATTAAATCAAATTTCAAATCTCATCTTCCCAGGCAGGAGAAAGAAATGAGATGTATAGGACTAGGAGAGAGAGAAGTAAGTCTGGACCACAAAAAGCACACACACAGTTATTTGCGTGCGCTTTCTGTGGCCCAGACCTTTATGTGGTCCAGACCTTTCTGAGTCAGACCTTTCTTTGGTCCAGACCATTCTGTGGCCCAGACCTTTATGTGGTCCAGACCTTTCTTAGTCCAGACCTTTCTATGGTCCAGACCTTTCTGTGGTCCAGACCTTTCTGTGGTCCAGACCTTTCTGAGTCAGACCTTTCTTTGGTCCAGACCATTCTGTGGCCCAGACCTTTATGTGGTCCAGACCTTTCTGAGTCAGACCTTTCTTTGGTCCAGACCATTCTGTGGCCCAGACCTTTATGTGGTCCAGACCTTTCTTAGTCCAGACCTTTCTATGGTCCAGACCTTTCTGTGGTCCAGACCTTTCTGTGGTCCAGACCTTTCTGAGTCAGACCTTTCTTTAGTCCAGACCATTCTGTGGCCCAGACCTTTATGTGGTCCAGACCTTTCTTAGTCCAGACCTTTCTGTGGTCCAGACCTTTCTGAGTCAGACCTTTCTTTGGTCCAGACCATTCTGTGGCCCAGACCTTTATGTGGTCCAGACCTTTCTGAGTCAGACCTTTCTTTGGTCCAGACCATTCTGTGGCCCAGACCTTTATGTGGTCCAGACCTTTCTGAGTCCAGACCTTTCTGTGGTCCAGACTATTCTGTGGTCCAGACCTTTCTGTGGTCCAGACCTTTCTGTGGTCCAGACCTTCTGTAGTCCAGACCTTATGTGGTCCGGACCAAATACAAGAGTGGGCAAGAAATATAAGGGTGGCCTGCATAATAGTTACACGCAATCCGCTCCCGCTCCCGCCGCCCACGTGAACGCACCCTGGACCGCTCTGCTCCACCACCAACTCACCGGGTATAAGCTGTCTTGCGCAGGCGCAGCACCGGAAGCAGTCTATGTGGTAGATCTTCGACTTGGCGCGCATCACGAAGTCGTTCTTGCTGAAGGATGAACCGCATTTGTCGCATTTTGTTCCGAATAACCTGGGGATGAGGGAAAATAATAGTTTAATCCCATATCATCATCATCGATATGGGATGATGTCCAGTAGTGGACTAATATAGACTGATGATGGTGACAGGTAATTTGGATAGCAGATAAAAAGATTTGCGCACCTTGTAAGCCATTTGCTATGAATCTTTGTAAACGAAACTTAAAATAATGTACAATTTATAAGCCCCGCAAGTTGATATTGCGATGGAACCTTGTCACAATAACAGCTGCGTGACGTCATCCGTCGCAAAAAAGTACAGATAGCAAAAAAATGTAATAAAAAGTAAATAAGCTAGGGTTATGGGATATTTGTATTTAAACCAGGCCACACGTTCCGTGACTTTGGTAGAATTTTGCAAAATATTCGACATTAAAATATCCTCAGTAGTGTTCGAAGCACTTTTTAAGGCACAGTTTATATTTTGGATAACTAACTTAGAGTCTTCTTTCTCTTTTAAAAAATAATTGTCCACTTTAATTATAATTTCACGAGCACGACTGTTAATTAATTTCTTACTCATTTTAACGGGTAACAGGTAACAAAACTCAAAAATAACAGTAAAACAGGATAACAAAAACAAAAAGCTAACAAGTACTCGATGCGCGTAAGCACGTAAGCGCGGGCTGACCTTGCGAACGGTACTGACGGTGCGACGTCGACTACGTCACCAAGATGGCCGCCAACCGCAATATCAACTTGCGGGGCTTATACCTACCTGAGCCACTAGGTATAGGTACGTAATAAAAGTTTCACGTCTAAAATAACAATTTTGGCTCCAAGTTAAACTTACGTGAATTCTATCGAAAGATCTACTCTCAAAAACATCAGAACCATTGAATAAGAAGGCCCTAACAAACGATTACTTACTAAGTACCTCCAGTTGAGCTACCTGTAGATTGTTTGCAACAGTCTGCAGTTATCTCAAATGTTTCTAATTTGCTTCTATTCTTTGATTGTAATTTCCTTTGTTCAGAAGGTACCTACAAATAAATTATATTCTGACGTTTTATTCGAATCCTACCCGGATCCGAACCCAGAACCATCGTAATTTAAAGTCGACACCACTAGGCACAGTATTTATGCCATAAACTTCGTATTTAGGGTAGAAAGGTAGGTACCTTCATACCCCAACCCGACCATAGCTACAGATGTTATAGATAGCTGTAGAGGTAGCTATAGATGGAGGTAGCTATAGGCAATGCTTTTAGCGATATTACGGGGGGTGGTTGCATCCCCTAAGTGCCGGTCAATGACCCGGGGAGGCTTTCGCGGAGGTTTTGGGCGTTGAAATGATGGATACAATGGCCTGGGAATATTGGGTTTCAGGGTGTTTTTTACCTGTGTACAGAATTGTTGGTTCTTGTTAGGTAATAGGTAGAAAAGATCCAGACTTATTTATTGTCCGTGAGGTTGCGGCGGCAGGTTTGGCCGAGGATATCAGGAGGCACAAATATGCAGGTCTCGACAGAGCCTACACATTTGAGTCGTCCCTTTAGAGTCGAGACCCTAGGTCCGTGGGGTACCGAAGCTCTTCGGGTTCATAAAAAATTATCTGAGCGCCTGGTCGATGCGACACGTGACCCGAGAGCTGGTGAGTATCTGGCGCAGCGCATCAGCATTGCCATACAGCGGGGCAATGCAGCCAGCGCGTAGCGGGGACGCGACAACTGGTATTGATATGGATCAGTTGAGCTAACTGTTGATTGTTTGCAACAGTCAGCAATTAGCTCAATTGTTTCAATTGTAAATATGTACTAGTTCTGATTTATTTACATTTGATTGTAATTTTCTCGTGACTACAGTATTTATATTCTCTGTTTATTCACCGAATTCGAAAACGGAGTAGAGTCGCAATTAAATTGCATTGACAGATCAATGCATTCTGTTTCGACTGGTTAGGACTATACATATAAAAATAATAATTATTCTTTCGCAATATAATAAAACCATAAAGTTTTTATTAAGGAACACGTAGACGAAATTTAATTGATATACGATAAATAACTAGCAAATGAAACTGCTTTTTCCGTAGAAGTACTATCTATTTGTGCAAAAATTAAGATTTAGACGAAACTTTGCCATATTTTTGTATCAAGTCAAGTTTTATCAATCGTGTTTCGACTTCCATAATTTACTAGCTAGAATCCTAAACTTATGCTTATCAAAAACTTATAAAAATAAAAAACTTGAGAGGTGTCAAGGGACACCCGGATGGAACGAAGTTCCTTCAATGCGAAATAGAAGGACGAAACGAAAATAACTTGGCTTGCTAGGCTTGCTTTATATAAGAGAGAGAGAGAAAGAGACAGAGAAACACGCGCGCGCCGCACGGCTTACAATTATAGCAAAAAGTGTCGTTACAACTCTTGGTCTAAAAAGTATCGTTACAACTTTTGGTCTTAATTTTTTCCGTCTAGCCCCCTTTCACAACGCGCTATAAGGAACTCGGTTTTTTGCCTTATAATTAATTTTCCGTACAGTCAAAACGTGGGTTTTGGGACTCACTTCACCCAGGCGCGGTCGCAGCCCAAGACTTTGGGGGGGGTCACACTTGGTGCGGGCCGTAGCACCAAAATTTACTTGTAGGCGGTTGCAGACCCCACTGAAAACCACTAAACTTTATCGGCGAGCGGAGCGAGCCGCGGAAAATTTATAATCAACTCCCAACAATAGTAGGTATAAGTTATAGCGAGCGAAGCGAGCCTCGAAATTTTTGAGATGTTTTCTGAAGTTTGGGCAAAAGTAAGCAAGAGTAGGTCCACTTGCTTACTCTCGCCCGCATCATTTATTTTGTTGTTGATAGGTATCTATAAAAAATAAATGATAGCGAGCGTAGCAAGCCCCGAAAATCTTAGAGACTAGAGTAGATTAATAGTAGTAGATGATATAAAGCTATGAATATAAATAGGGGCGAGCGGAGCAAGGGCATCAACAAAAAATTGGAAATACAAAAAAGACATGAAAAAAATGTAACGGCGAGCGGAGCGAGCCGCCGAAATTTTTGTTACTTTTTCGGGTAACTACCCGAGCAAAATAATGTTAAACAAGTGTCAAGCACTGGACCAAATACAGAGAAGGACAAAATACTATAGGCGAGCGGAGCGAGCCGCAAAATGCAGTGTTTTGCATATTGGCCGCAAACATCCCTTCCCCAAACTCCCAACCCAACAATAGGAAGTATAAGTAATGGCGAGCGAAACGAGCCTCAAAAATGTTGGAGATTTTTTCTGATGTTTGGGGAAAAGTAAGCCAGAGCCTATGACAAAATAAAGTGAGAGAAACCTGCCCCGAAAATTTTAAAAAGTTTGCGGTGGTAGATATAAAGCTATGAATATAAATCGGGGCGAGCGGAGCAAAGGAGATGAACAAAAAATTAGAAATACTAAAAAGACATCGAAAAGGATGTAGCGGCGAGCGGAGCGAGCCGTAGCCTTTTTTGAAATTGCTGAGGTAGCGTCCATGCAAGACAAGGAAGCTTAATTATGAGCTTCTGCCCGCGGCTTCGCACGCGTTTTTTCTATGGAAACGTTGAAAGGTAATTTCTTTCCCATGGGAACTGATTTATGGGATAAATAGTAGCCTATGTTTGATTTCAGGCTTAGAGCTACACCGATGCAAAATTTTAGCTCAATCTGTTCAGTAGTTTTGGTGTGAAGACGTAACAAACATCCAGCCATCCATCTATCTATCCATACAAACTTTCGCATTTATAATATTAGTGTGAAGAACAATTTTAAAGTTTCACGAATAACAACCAAATATGCGGACAACAGACCAGACACCATATAGAATCAACGGCGAGCGAAGCGAGCCGCGAAAATTTTTATGATCTGGCTGTACGTGTGAGTTGTTTGGTATTAGATATTTTGCAGTTGCAAGCTCGCCTGAAACGGAGAAGGAGTCCTGAACTAAAGCAAGCCAGAAGCTTATCAAAACAGCAGAATGTTATCAGAAGTAAGCAGAGCGTGCTGCGATAATTTAGTGGTTTCGTTAGATTTTTGGAGTGTTTGGAAAACTGACCTCAAACGAGGGATGAGCCCATGACAAGAGGCAGACAGTGTAAAGTTGCCGGCAAGTTGAGCGAGCTGCGATAATTTTTGGTTTTTGTTAGATTTTGGGCAACTTTTTAGAATATTTGGCAAAGTGACCTAAAGCGGGCCGGGTTTTGAGCTTTGGATTATAGTCAGAAGGAACAAATGTTATCAGCGACCAGACCAAAACGCGAAAATTTTGTTGTCTAAGTACTAATTTCTTGTACTGGTTGACAGTGACCTCGCAGATTATTTGTTATATTTTGTGCTTTTTATTGTGGTGGTTGGATTGATACAAACTGACAGTAGCGGACCAGCCAGACCAATAAAATTGGGAACGTTGCCTCTGTGCTAGTCAAAACACAGAGCACAAATAACAGTAATATCGGCGAGCGGAGCGAGCCGCGATTTTTTTTATTGCTGCAGTTGGTAACCATAATCAATGTAACGGAAGTAAACAGGATAATATAATGATCAAGCTGTGGGTTGCAATTTTTTAAGTACCTAAACTAAGATTTTGGGGGGGGTCATGACCCCCGTGACCCCCCCCCTGGGACCGCGCCTGACTTCACCTTAACGCATTCGCAGCCCAGCCTCGGCTATGCGGCGCTAGGGGGCAATGAAAAAGTTAGTTTCAGAATGCATGCATGCAACCCTGCTGTACATATAATCAACCTAATTGAAAAATATGTTTTCGATAGAACTATCTCCTTATCTCTCTCTTCTCGGAACGCTATCATGATTGCTGTGTTTACTAATTTAATCATGATTATCGACTTTGATTTTCACCCGCTGATGTTATAACTGATAAGGTTATTTTTACAAGTTTGTGGATGACTTTTCAATATGATTAAGCTATCTACGTATGAAATACGTGCATGAAAATGCCCATGACCATGAATAGCTATGACTGGATACGGAGTCTAATTAAATACGATCGCTCGGAGAGAAGAGGACTAAATACTTCTTACGAGTGGGTGTCCATCCTTCTGTGTATTAATCATCATCATCATAATTCATAATTCTTTATTGCACAAAAAAAAAACATGGTACAAGTAGAACATTTACGAGGAAAAATAATGGCAAAGGCGAGCTTAACCCTAAATAGAGTTCTCTTCCAGCAAACCTTATTGGGAGAGAGAAACAACATCATCATCATCATCAGCCTATATTCGTCCACAGCTGGACATAGGCCTCCCCTAATTAAATAACCTACGTTAAGCCCGCTATCCCTTAACCCCTCGGTGACCACCTACCCGAGGGGAGTAGATTTAAAATCAGCGCTGCATGTTTCTTACATTCAGCACAAAGCTGAATCTACTCCCTTTGCCTATGATTAGTTTTTTAATTTTTGTGTTAATTCTAGTTTAGGTTAAGTAATTTATAGGCAATAAATTATTTATTATTATTGATTTATTATTATTATTACTAATGAGCGCCATAGCGCCCTGTCTTCAGCTTGCCGCTACCAGCATCTACCTGCAGTCTTTCGCAGATCGTCATCCCACCTGGCCGGAGGGCGTCCTACACTACGTTTGCCGAGTCTTGGTCGCCACTCAAGAACACGTTTACCCCAGCGGTTCTTGGTTCTTCGCGAGATATGGCCGGCCCACTGCCACTTCAGCTTGATAATTATTTGTGCTAATAACATCTGTGTATTAATAACACCCTATAACTAAAGCTCACTTGGTTGGTGAAAAGTTTCAGTAAGAGATAGATAGAATATACTTAATTTCACAAAAGTTGTACTCAGTCATGAGCGAGCTTAATGCTAGATAGCATTCTCTACCTGCTAACCTTTGGGTAGTGTGGACATCAATTTAGTTGGTAGTGCTAGATTACAAAAACAGAAAAACAAGAAAAATAATAATAATAATGGATATAATTTTAAGCAATACTTAATGAAGGATGGATCTCAAATCGACTAATGTGAAATACGTATAAAAAACGCGGCAACAGAGTGAAATTTAGGTTAAGTATAGGCGGTTTGTTTACAAACATTCTACATCGAATTTGGCTGGAAATGGATCGCAGTGGACTTCCTTCTGCTGAAATGATGATGATTATCCTTGTGCTATAATTATGGTCTAAATCTCGGACTGCAATTTGAAAATTCAGCAATATTCAGCGCAGTGTAAGTTTTTCGAAAAATCTTTCTTTGCGAAACGCTTGTAACATCTGCCGTAACTCGTAACCATCTAATCTGTGCCGTAACTATGTCTTATTTAAATACATACTCGTAGGTATATGTAATCTACCGGTAAACAGTCTACCGTTACAGGATATCTGTTTGTTTGTCTGTCTGTAAATAGCCGTGACGGCATCCTACACCGCCGCCTGGTGTCGGGTTTCGCTAATTGTCGACTCATGAGGTCATGTTGGTTTACAGGGGTTCTGTGTTTACTAGCTTCTGGTCGCGGTTTTGCACGTGTTTTTTCTGGATTTATGCATACATATTAGTTTCTTTCCAAAAGGACAGCAGGGCAATGCAGTGTCTTAAAAAAATTGCGTTAACGAAGCGACAGATATATCACTTTAATTCCATGTAGATAATATTAATTTTTCATCTAAGTGATTACACTTAGATTCATTTCAAATCATTTGATTTGAAATGAAATTGATTTGATTGATTGGAAACCAAGACCTTTTTACTTTGGGGACCTTTCCTAGTTTTGATTTGGATCAGAGGAACTATCTAGATAGTTTACAAAGTCTGCAGTTAGTCAAATGTTTCAATTGTAAATTAAGATATTATTCGTTTTCTTTATTAATAGGATTTGTTTCGTGTGTGTAATACAAAAGCTCCATCGATCAAGGTATTTGCCAGTTTGTTCGTATGCAACGGAAATAGAACAATATTTTCTCTCCTGATTGCACAACTATGGAGTTCGGTACCGGTTGGTCCACCGGGAACTCATTAAGGTGTGGTGACTATGATTTCCTTACTATTGTAGACTAAATCTATCACTAAATATTTATCAATGAAAGTAGGTAGGTATTTGAAAGTCTTGTAATTTTTTTTATTGTAGTTAACCTACCAATTCATTTTTCGAAACAATTAATTATATTATTAAGATAGGTCCAGCGTAATTGAAAAAACTTTCAATAAAACTGTTTATAACGACTTCTGAAGGAGTGAGGTGGAATATTATTCCTAAAAATAAAAAAGGAAGGGAAGCAACTCGAGAAAAGAAAACAATGAACAATAGGAAATAATGAGACAAATACAGGAAATATTCTTCCTTTCTTTAAAGAGCGTCCTGATTTAGAATAAACAGCGTTTGTTTGTTTTGGTGCCGGCTCGGGAGTCTAATTAGAATGAATAGTTTTGTTTTATTCATCTGTAATTTGTTGATTGGTGTTTTATTTACTTGTTAGTGTTTCATTTTTATTGTTCTTTAGTTGTGTAATTTCTACAGTATTTAATACACGAATTATTCGGGTAAATGGAGGGAGATTATTCATAATTTAAGTCGAATTGGAGATTTAAGTAGTTGAGTTTTAGATGTAGGTACCTAACGGTAACCATGCAGGTAGTCAATTAAACAGTAAGGAATTTCCCAACGACTAGGTAATTAGCAACGAGAAGCAAAAGATTTTTATTTGTTTTACGGTGACGCGACGTGATTTCACAATATTTACAAGCCCAATATTAATATTAAAATAAAAATGTAATCGAAAGCCCGCTTATCCGGGCCGGTGTAAATGGAAACAAACATACCATAGACGTATCGGGTTCCCGCCGCCCGCCGCGCTGTCAAACTGACGTTTGTTTTGGCGCCAAAATACATAATGCTCAGTCAAACTCAGTTTGTTTTCTCTTCGGCACATCACAGTATAGAGTGACAAGCGATTGTACACACAGTTTCTGCCTTTATTTTCTTTGGCATTAGACCTTATTTTGTATAACAGACGGTGTGGGGAAGTTGTTTTTAGAAGTCGGATAGTTGAAAGTATATTTGCATTCGAGTAATTCTATATTTTGGCCGCGAGAGATGGAAGGGTGAAATGGTAAACATTTGCGTTATTTTAGTGAATTCATCTTTGGTGTCTGTGTATAAAAGTGGCGCCGAGCGACGAGGCTGATTGACGTTTGGTTATGAAATTTCTTTTTTTTGGTGATGAATTTAAGCTTGTGTAAGCAAGGGGCTTAAAATAGAAAGTTAATGAACTCTGAGTTTGGATTAACGAGAATTTCAATGTATCATAAACACTTAATGTAGGTAGGACATAGGTCAACACTTCATACGTACATAATAGCAAGGGTATAATAATAGTAATGCATGACGTTTTCACTGTTATTGTTGATATGAATGTTTTCTTTTAATCTTTATCAATTTTTTTAATCTTTTGGCTGGATTTACCAATTTAAATTGACAGGCTTATGTAAAAAGCGTCTATTCACAATAC
The DNA here is from genome assembly GCA_963564075.1 of Eupithecia subfuscata. Classification (NCBI taxonomy): domain Eukaryota; kingdom Metazoa; phylum Arthropoda; class Insecta; order Lepidoptera; family Geometridae; genus Eupithecia; species Eupithecia subfuscata. The sequence goes on along the minus strand of OY751120.1, from coordinate 11,032,677 downwards.
AATAGATACTACAATACAAAATACTTTATTGTACACCAACAAAAGTACTTTAGTAGTACCTAGTATAGTAGTATAAAAGACATTATAATGAAATCAATCGAAACGAAAGGTTGCCTGGAAGGTATCGTTTCTAAGCGATAAGGCCGCCCATTGTACTTGTGTCATTAATAATGACACAAGTACAAGCCAAGTACAAGCCCATTGTACTTGTGTCATTAATACAATAATAAACAAGTACAAGCCCATTGTACTTGTGTCATTAATAATGACACAAGTACAATGGGCGGCCTTATCGCTTAGAAACGATACCTTCCAGGCAACCTTTCGTTTCGATTGATTTTGTTTTTATTGGTTGAAGATCTTCGACTCGCTATTCACACTCGCACTTGATAGATCATGTTTTTTAAAGAAAACGCCTTATTAAGGGATTACTGTCTGACTGCAGGCAGATGCTGGATGCGGCAAGCTGAAGACAGGGCGCTATGGCGCTCATTAGGGGAGACCTATGACCAGCTGTGGGTGGACTACTATAAGTTGATGATGATGATGAAGGAAATACTCACTCTAACTATGAAAAAGCTCTTACCTAGTATAATCTCTCTTGCAGTAAGTCTTGCCATCTCTCACAAAGCAGGTAAGGGACTCGTCGAGGTACTGCCTGCACTCCTGGCACTTCAGGCAGGCCGCGTGCCACTCCAAGTCGGGCGCTACCCTTAGTATGTACTGGTCGTGGATTTGCCCGCCGCAGCCGACGCAGAGGGAGAGACGAAGCTTTTCTGAAACAAAAGAATGATTTAAAGATATTTTACTTTATCAAAGACTAGACGACCACCTCGCGGTTTCACCCGCGTAGTTTCCGTTCCCGTGGGAATTCCGGGATAAAATATAACCTATGTCACTCCCTGAAAAGTAAGCTTCCTAACGGTGATTTTTCAAATCGGTCTAGTAGTTTTGGAGCCAAGCCAATACAAACAAACAATCACATGTTTCCTCTTTATAATATTAGTATAGACAAAAAGGCAGACCTTCAGCCGATGGTCAGACGAAATCTTTAGGATTGATAGGAAGGAAGGAGTGGACTAGAGTGGCACAGGACCGGACAGAATGCCGTAATAGAGAGGAGGCCTATATCCAGGCACTGCTTGTGCTGAGCTGTGCTCACGGGCTGAGTAGATTATAATAGAGTTGACTTAGCTCCAAAAAAAAGGAAATTTAGTTTTAGCATTGGTATCTTATTTACTAGCGGGGAAAACTATAATAAAAATAAATTCAAATCGGATCTTAGTATTAGCAATAGCTTAGTATACCCGGTACCTATATTAGGTGCCGAATCTTTTCCAGGAAGTAATTTTTCCGCAGTATTTCAACACTTAATTCACATTCTCGAAATCATGTTTCTGAGATCGTTAGCAAAACCATTGTTTTATGGTTAGATGAGGATGCTACAGCATCGTTTCTTATGGACAAATACAAAAGTTAATTACTTATTACATTTTTATAATTTTGTATTTGTTTTATGGATTGTGAATCTGAAAACAACCAGCTATGGCATAAATAAAACTGAATTATATGTTAAGGTGAGCAAATTAAACATATTACATTATTTTAATAGACCCCATTTTAAATTCATGGACACCCTACAAAAGAATCGCATTCATCTTCAACAAAAAGCTACCTCAGCCCAGTATTTACCACGGAATCTCAAAGGACATCGGTAATAGCAGAAAATATGAATAATTTATACTGAGATCGATACAAGGTGGGCGGGGCGCAACCACACCTTGTAGACTGAGAACTGGCGACGTATGGTTGTCTCGTCTGCCGTCTCTGTCTGAGGCTTGTTCGGAGACGGTGGTTGTACGTTACGTTACGTTGTGAACTGCAGTATTTACTTCCTAACAACGAAATCCACTGACACTGTATGAACTGCAGGTTCTGCCATCCAAAAATTTTATGTTTACTACCTCTCATACAAAATATAAAAATACTTTTGTCCGGAACCCAATGAATTACAAAAGAATGATCTCTCACACCCACTGTTAATTCCGAGCAGAGCCATTTTAGTTTCGAAGTCGAAGTTTAGTTTCAAATAAAACCCCTATAATGAACGATTGTTCAATGGAGGACCTACTACCAATATCAAATTTAAGAATGAAGACCTGGCGTCTTCATGAACGTGTTCGTGATGATGTGCAGAACCTGCAGTTCACGTAGTGTCAGTGAATTACCAATAACCCTGTATAACTTTAGTTTATAAGTTGTGATACTTAAAAGTGATTAGCTACCTCTCAAGAAGCATGGGGCCCTGACAGGGTTTTTAATACTTAGCCTAAAATACATTTTTTAACACTTTCACAGACACACTTTAAGATTGCAAAATTATATAGACATTATTATATTGTAGAAAAAAATCTAGTTGTGCTTCCACCTTCCGGGAAGGTTTTTTTTTTATTTTTGTTCATTATTTTTTAATTTTTAGGCGTTACTGTCCTACTGCTGGGAAAAGGCGTCGCTTTTCTCATTCCATTCCTCGTGATTTAACGCAGCAATGGGCTATGGTGGAAGATGTGTACCAAGATCGTCGCGCGGGGAAAAAAAATACAAAAATTATGCTAAAGAAAAGACCTTATTTCAAACCGGATTTGTGGAAAATATTCTTACATAAACAAATATTTAACAGTACATTCATTCCTCATTAAATACACAACTAAGTAGGTAGTTTATCCTACAATACGAGTTGGTCCATGGGGAATAATTACCCGCTGACCTACCTGACTGGTATTTAGAACTGTAGACTCACAAAAGGTTAAGGTTCTATTTACACAACAGACCTTCTAGCACCTCTTTACATACCTACTTACTTATATAACAACAAAGAATTACGATAGAAGTAAAACTATCATTGAATCTCATCAAATCTATTACCTACGGAATTCATAACCCAAATTAGCATAATCCGAGGTCTTTGACCTCCACAGCACATTACAAAAGGCAGTAAAACCGTTATCGGGTAATCTTCGCATAATCCATTGTTTAGCACCTTACCTACTGCTGTACGCTGTGGCGTTCAGCGTGACGGGATAGTGTTATGCAAGAACTAGTTTGAGACTATTATTTTTTTTTTTCAATTTTAAAAGAACTTTTTTTATAATTTTGTGCAAACTTACATCTAGTTATAAAGATATAGAACATGCCTGCATTTTGGTGCTTTTATAAGATACGACTAAAAAATCTATGGCGCAGCCTCCAAAGCTTGCCAACCATTTTATGTCACTGATTCTGTATGAGTTGCAGACGCGATGGTTGCCGTCGACTATAGAAAGGTCTTATTAAACTTATAGTTTTTTATCCAAGAAATTACACTAATATTATAAATGCGTAGGTATGGATGTTTGGATGGATCTTTGTTACATTTTACTTTACAGGTAATTCTAATCCTGGAATCTTAGACTACGTTTCATCCCACAAATCAAAGCCCATGGGATAAAAAACGTTTCCATAGAAACAACGCGTGCGAAGCCGCGGGCAGAAACTATTAGATAATATCCCGGAAAAGCCAAGCCGCGGTCAGAAACTAGTCCTATAAATATAAACCTATAAATATAAATGTAAATTTTTTAACAGTAAGTACTAAATACCTTATTTAATAATGGGGTAATAAACGGCTAATCTTTATTAAGTTAATTAATATAATATATTAAAAATGCCTAGTTAGGAATGTACTACCGCCTTCATTAAACTAATCGGTAATAGAATAAACTTATGTAAATAACAACCAAGGTATTTAAAATGTTTAAGATTTTTAATTAAAGGTAATAAAATAATGCTAATTGCGACCTACTGCAGTAAAGTTTTAAAACTCAAACAATAAAATTCACAATTTTGAAGTTAAACAAAAGAAAAGCTTTAATGAAAATGTTAATGGCTATCAAAAGGAATCTAGGCCATCGGAGTATACATACTCAGCATCCATCCATCACATCACGTAACACTAATATTATAAATGCAAAAGTTTGGATGTTTAGATGTTTGGATGGATGCTTGTTTCCATAACGACTGAACCGATCGAGCTCAAATTTTCCATTGCATAGATGTAGTTCAGGTCCTGGAATAATGTATACTTTTATCCCATAAAGCAATTCCCATGGGGATAAGAATAACTTTTAACGTTTCCTAACTTTTTCCTCCTTTTGAAACTAGTTACTAATATTGTAATGCGAAAGTAACTCTGTCTGTAATTACATTAGGTAGGTACTACCTGTGTACGAGCAATACATGGACACAGATTTCAGAATATTATCCAGATTAGAGTAAGTTATCGACAGAGCTCAAAGAATTAGCAAACTGAAGTGGCAAGCGGAAGTGGGCCGGCCATATCTCGCGAGGAACCGACAACCGCTGGGGTAAACGTGTTCTTGAGTGGAGACCACGACTCGGCAAACGTAGTGTAGGACGCCCTCCGGCCAGGTGGGATGACGATCTGCAAAGACTGCATGGAGATGCTGGATGCGGCAAGCTGAAGACAGGGCGCTATGGCGCTCATTAGGGGAAGCCTATGTCCAGCTGTGGACTAATATAGGCTGATGATCATGATGATGATGATCCAGATTGAGTATTACGCGTCAAGAGTGAAGAGGTTGAAATTATTCTAGATTATAATAAGTAGCATCAGTTGTTCTATGGTCAGGTGTCCGACGTGACGCGCTGATATTCTGAAATCTGTCTACATGGCTGAAGATTTTAGTGAAAGTTTATAAGGATATCCTAGGATAATCACAAATTTTGTACTATTTGTCTTATTTTTTATTAATAAAAATTCATAAGTAGGTACTATGAATAAAATAATAATGGTAGGTTAGGTAGGTATGTTCCACGTGAGCGAAGCCGAAGGCCTTAGTGGTACCTACTTAACAATAAAGTTAAAATAAAACTGTACCTTTTTTGGTAATTAAACAAATGAACAGTTACGGCATAAAACCATCCATCATCGTAAAGTTGGATCGCATTGCAATAATGCAGTTGCAATTAAAAACATTATTTCCGTTGGAAATCTCATTTCGAGGTTCGAATCAGCAACAATGTAGTTATTGCTTTTTTAATTAAATTACCTACCTACCTTTATTTCTTTCATCATCAGTAAATATTAGTCCACTGCTGGACATAGGCCTCCTCTAATGAGCGCCTTAGCGCCCGTCTTCAGATTACCGCATCCAGTATAATATTATCGTATTATTTCGATCGTGTATTCTTATTAGAAAATCGATAAAATTACATAGTTTATGAAGGGAAATCTCTGGTTGTAGTGTTTTACCCTAAACGGCCTATAGTGATCGCAGGCCTTCCCCTGATAAGCGCTACTTATTGGCTTTTATCTTATGGGGGTAATGCCTATAATCCCCACCCTGGGCATGCGGGTTGGGGATCGCAGTCTGTTGGTAGAATGGTTCTGCAGGAGGCGCTGCTGCCCGCCTCTTGTGGATATCCCTTAGTTGCCTCTTACGACACCCGCGGGAAGAGTTGGGGTGGTGCAAATTCTAAGCCGGCACCAGACAGCGACACTTACTATAATATAATATGCCACCTGGCTAGTAAATTCAGCTAAGACATCATCATCAACCTTTCATCATAATAAATGGAAGCGGGTTAACTACGAGCCAGGTTGGTGTTGGACTTCATCAGGGTGAGGGTGAACCGAACATCAGAGGAGCGAGTAAACTGCAAAGGCACTGGATGTCAAGCCTGATCAACCCCTCCGCTAAACAAATTTATTAATTATATTAATTCTGATAATAATGACTGTATTATTGTTTGATTATCTATGTGACATTTACTACTACTTTAATCTATGGATCTTTGTGTCTGAATTAATAAATGAATTTGAATTTGACGTTAGTAACGAGACCTGATCATGATGTCCTCTTTCTTCCTTTCCTTTCTTCCTTTCCTTTCCTTTCCTTTCTATATCCTTCGTATGGGAATTTCCAGAATTCCCGGTCCGCACGATAGAGGCGCTGTACCAAATTGTATGGAGGAAGTCATCACGTCTCGTAACTGACGTCTAATAGACTCACCCCCCAGTTCAGCCTTTCGACACCTGACATAGGCAGGTCACTTTCCACCAATTAAAAAGTGAATTAAAAAGTAAGTCCTAAAACTATCTACGTAGCTAAGCCTTAAATATTAATTAAGTTAGTACTTAAATAACCATAAAAGGCTCATTAGGCATAATAAAGGTTTTATTTTCATTTAACCGCGGTAGTAAAATTCGCATACCGTTCAAATAGCGACAGCGCACGGAATTTCTTTGGCTTGCTTACCGCAAATACTTACTGCAGTGGGTACTTTAAGGTGAAAAAAAATCTAAATTTTACTAGGTCCGTGGGGTACCGAGGCTCTTCGGGTTTTCAAAAAACTATCTGAGCGTCTGGTCGAAGCGACGCGTGACCCGAGAGCTGGTGAATATCTGGCACAGCGTATCAGCATTGCCATACAGCGTGGCAATGCAGCCAGCGTAGCGGGGACGCTTCCGACTGGTGTTGATATGGATCAGTTGAGCTATCTGTAGACTGTTTGCAACAGTCGGCAGTTAGCTCAATTGTTTCAATTGTAAATACTAGTATAGTTTTCTTTGTGAATAAAGTTATTATAATTTTACTATTTTCTAGGTTCAAGAAGTTATTTAGATAGCAGATAAGAAGTTTTCCGCATATTATGTTTAGCCATTTGCTTACCATCTTAATTTGCGAATTATTGACTTTATCTTTAATTCAAATATTAAAAGTTTGAAAACAGAAATCCAAAATCTCATGCTGCTAAAAATAAGTGATCGAACATAAAAAAAAAATATTTAATCGAAGGTACGTAACTGATTTGTCTACGAGTAGAGCTAATAATGATGAACTATTTGCATAGCATCAGGTGATGCTTGCAATGTCAAAATATACCTAATGTCTAGGTCAAAAGAGTCAAACGACACGTATACTATACACTAGTCAAACTCGACGTGGAATGTTTGTAAACAAACCACGACATAAAAACGAAATACCTATCACTTGCTTGGTGTCGATTTTCGGGTATTATTGTAAGCAATATTTATTGTAGAAAGGGTTTTAATTCTACAAGTAATGTAAATTGAGTATAAAAAGACTGCAATAGAGTGTGTTTTATGTAAAGTATGGGTTTGTTTACTAACATTGTACATCCCGTTTGGCTGGAATATATGTCAAATAAGTCAATACGAGTCGCATTCTAGAAAAGGGTTAAAGCTGAATGTTTGATCTGACAATTCATCCGACTCGGAGAGTGCTTGAGTCTTCATTCGATTATTTTCGATGAATTCTAAAATTCGATTCCTTGTTGAGATTGTTTCCATCGATGGATTAGTGTGGATAGTACCAGTTTGTTTTCGAGAACAAAAGTTTTCGAGAACCATTGACGCTATTTGGCGTAGGTACCTACGCTCATATGAGTTAAATAATAAATAAATAATAAATAATGCTAGACAATCCACACAGCATCATCTAGCCCTAAGCTAAGCAGAGCTTGTGTTATGGGTAAGTACTAGATGACTAATATATATAATTTATTACATTACATAGATATTTTGATTATACCACCCGGAACAAATATTTGTAGATCGTACAAACATTAGTCCCGAGGCGGGAATCGAACTCGCAACCTTCTGCGCCGCAGGCGTACCTTCGCCCGCCGCGCCACCGAGGTCATCAACTATTTTCGGTTACAAATCCGATTTTTTTTTGGGCTTAAGAACAAAATAAGCACTTGGAGAAGTCAATTTTTAAACACTAAATTATCATGAATTATGAAATAAAGTATTAATTGACTTTCCCATTATTTAATTTTTATTGTCTACTGGTGGAAGAAGCGAGGTGGTTGACGATTTGTCCGACTCGGCGAATGCTTGAGGTTTCATTCGATTCTATTCTATGAATTTTACCATTCGATTCCTTGTTTTCATCGAAAGATTTATGGCTAGTACCAGTTTCTAAATACCAAACCAGAAAAAGTTTTCGGAAACCATTGACGTGGGTATTTGCGGGTGATTTGGTACACTCATACCCACTTTTTGTATGTACCATACATACTAAATGCTCGGCGGAATGACGCGCGAAACCAAGCGAAATATTTCGCTACCGCCCTGGGTTGCGAATACCGCGTGGTTCTAGGTGAGTTAACTAGGTGAATGATGATGATGAAGGTCGATGCAAGCCGCGGGCAAGCGCTAGCGTATGTAAATGTATGGTGGGTGTGCAGGCTGGCCGAGACGTGCGTTAGAATTTATTGTGTCAATAATGAACAGGCCCTGCCGCCGCGCGGACAGGGCTGCCACGGGGCGGATTACAGGGATATTAAATAAATAAATAAATAAATAATGCTGGACAATTCACACAGCATTATCTAGCCCCAAGGTAAGCAGAGCTTGTGTTATGGGTACTAGATAACTGATATACATAATAATATACGAGTACATAGATATATATTTTTTATTATACATAGAAAACGACCAGAACACCCTGGAAAATATCTGCAGATCGTACAAATATTTGTCCCGAGGCGGGATTCGAACCCGCAACCTCCTGCGTCGCAGGCGGACCTTCGCCCACCGCGCCACAGAGGTCGTCAATATTGTCATCGATATTGTTGTAATTGGATAAGATATTGTTAAAAAATTAACATTGCGAGCAATATTATCTGACCTAATGGTGGTAGCGACGCGTGACCCGAGACCTGGTGAGTATCTGGCGCAGCGCATCAGCATTGCCATTCTACATAAACTAGGTAGGGAAGTACTTGGAAACGTCAAATCTGAGTCCTAACTCGAGTTAGAGTATGTGATTGGATAATTCACGGTCCGCTCCGCTCCACTCCTCCCAGCTCCGCGTCAGTGTACAAACTCCATTTTAGTTGTAGAATGATTTTGAGGGTTTTAAGTGAATAAACCATGAATCTTTAGAGTAAAGGTTAAGTAGAGGTTAAAGCGGTTTGTCCACCGCCAGCTAAACTAAGTTAGTTTAGTTTAGCTCGTATAGTTGAGCCGCATCGCAAACTATGCCAGCTAAGCTAACTTAAATGAAAAACTGACTATGCGAGCTAAACTTAGTTTAGCTGGGGGTGGACGATCGGCTTAAGTACACGGATTAAACTTATATTTTATCTTCCTAACACGTGTGATCTCATCCAACATTATCATTTCAGAACAATTTTACAGTTTTGTTACAATTTCAGTTTTATAACGATTTCGTTACATCGATTCTGCATTTCACCCTTGCTGCATTTTGATAGTACAACCTTGACAAGTCTGATGATGTAAACGAAAACTTTCTTGGTTTTGGTTATGTGCAAATTCATACCGTCTCAGACCAGAGTGGCTTACTAGCTGTCCAATGATTCTCATCGACCGAGCATTGGATAATTGCTACACGAAATTAGTGCAAATTAAAGAAAAAATGTAAATTATATCAATTCAAATTAATTCATGCTGTAGCACCCCTAACACCAATAAGACCCGAGGCGGCTCGCCTGCCCGCGTCAAAGAGGCAGCGAACACGCCGCGCCGCCGCCGCCGCCGCCGCCGCGCGCGGGGGCAGTTAAGTAAGGAAGATATTGTACCAATGCCTCCCCTAATTATACCAGTACTAGATAGGTAACCTAGTGAATACCTATGGTTGGAGAATACATAAATGCGTGCGTCAAAATCTTTTTTTAATTTTAGACGTCAGATTTCAGATTCAATTTTTAAAGACCTCTAAAATACCTTTAATGTTACAACACGCAGTATCGTGGTGATCAAGAGAAGAAAATATCATAAAATATCAGAAAATATAAATTACCACGTAAATTACTCTACGTGGTGATTAATAGACCAACGCTTTACACAACCACTAATTAGGAGCAAGATTCGCAAATAATTCGAAAAGTTTCACGACAGGAATAAAACCAGCTTCAGCATCTACGGCGGAACATCACCCATTGCGCAACAGAGGTCGTCAATTCAACTCTTGTACACACCAGCGCGCTTCAGTGCCCAGGACGTTATTAAAAGGGAATCCAATCCAATCTCATCCCGAACCACGAGCTCGCAGAGAGTCGATGGGTGGAGCCGACTCAGAGACAGACTCAACGTCGTCTCTGATAAGTTTTTTATCTTTTGTAGGTGACCCCAAACGATCAGAAATTTCGATTTTTGTCTTCCGGGTAGGGCCACAGGACCGCTGTTCGTGGCGTCGCACGTCGTTTAGGGGGAGGCCTATGTCCAGCTTGCCTATTTATTTATTTATTTTCTTTTATTTGGGAAGTAAACAGTACATAAAAATACAGAAGTTAAATACACATTACCCAAAATAACTATGCCTTGCTGTGTGGTGCCGGCTTAGAATTTACACCACCCAACTCTTCCCGGGGGCGGGCAGCAGCGCCCCCTGCAGATCAATTCTACCACCAAACTGCGATCCCCAACCCGCATGCCCAGCGTGGGGATTATGGGCACTACACCCATGAGATAAAAGCCAACAAGGCGCTTATCAGGTGGAGGCGTGCGTCCAGCAGTGGACCAATACAGGCTGTTGAGGTGAGGTCTATGTCCAGAAGTGAACGTATACTCAAGCTGATGATGATGATGATCAACCACCAGAGCTATTAACACCTGATGGATCACACAATTGCTCACCATTTCGGTGTTCCCTAACGCCACCTAGCCGACAACTCCGGAGTGCTAAACGTTCTCAAACAACGACCAACTTTGGGGCAGTTACAGTCTTCGACTTTGCCTACGATTGGATTGTGTAATGTGCTCACGAGTTATTGAAGAAGAGGCGAGTGTGTGGATCGGTGGGCTCGCCGGCCATGTATAGGAGGAAGAGGGGACGCCAGTCGGGCCGCGGAGGTTTAAATGTTCCCGTGGTTCGGCGAAAATGACGAGAGATGGACACCGAAGAGGTATTAGTGGGTATTACGTCCTTTTCAGGGCGTCGAGTCCCACATAATTCTGGTCCCCCCCAGACCAGTTTATTCGTGAATGAATTTCCTCGACAAGAGAAAAAAAAAGGGTGTAAAAGTGGAGTATTCCCATTTAGAGCACCTATTTTAAGAGCACCATATTTAGGGCACCTATTTTATTCCCAGGTAAAGCTCCCACAAAGAAGTAGTGTCTAGTGATGGGGTTTTGATATAACTAATTGTAACTTTGTTCCCAAAATATCAGCAATTAGAATTTATTACCAAAGATTATTTAAAAAAAGAAACAAATTATAGCTAAAAAAAAATATCCCTCAAAAATCGATCTCGACGCGGCATTTGTAGAATTTTCCCTGAGTCTGGTTATGCACTATTAACAACACACAAATAAACTTAAATAAGAACTAGTATTTACTTTTCAAACAGTTGGGCTAGCTACAGATTGTTTAAAACAAACTTGAGGTAGCTCAACTGATCCATATCAATACTACCTACTACTATTATACTACTATAATCTATATAAACTACAATCAAAGATTTTACGACCTTCAGAATTCATAGTCGGCCAAATCATCTCGTAGCGCCCTTAGCGGTTCTGGACAACGAAAGTCTATCAAAAAATAAAGACACCAAATATTAAAAATTCCGAATTATAATAATTTTTTTATTTATGTTTTGTACTTATACAAAAACATCGTGACAAAAAGATGCTGTTAATTAAATTAAAATACTTAAAATATGACCTTAGACGCTAGCCAAATTCGATGTAGAATGTTTGTAAGCAAACCACGACACAAATAACTAAAACTCACTTGCTTGCCATTGCGTTTCAGATATAAATATAACTGTAAGAAATAATTATTGAAGGAAGGATCTCAAATCGACAAGTAATCTAAATCGCGTATAAAAAGACGCGGCAACACTGAATTTTAGGTTAAGTGGGCGGTTTGTCTACATAAATTCTACTTCGAGTTTGGCTAGTGTATGGCCCTCTGATGAATAATCCTCGAAAAAGATTGAGTTCCTTCAACATACAACATACAACCATCTTTTAAAATCGCACACAGTAATAAACCCATAACCTGTCTTATATTTGACCACTGGCCATATTTGACCTAGCGTCCATATTTACCCATAATATTATTCCTCTCCTTTGCGTTACCTTGACTTTACCGCGGTAGTAAGCGCTAATTCCCAACCTCCGTCCTTTACAAATAAAGGGCAGAGCAAACAAGACAACCATAAGACCTGAAATCGTTTAAACCGAACACGCCTCTGACTAACAATTTGGTTGTGATTGAGAGGAACTGTGCAAGGGATTTTGATCTGTGTGAACGGTTGTGGTAAGAAAAATATATTTGCTTGGATTTTAGGGGTCACAATTCAATGTTTTACGAACAGTGTTAGGACTGTGTTGTTAATTTTACAGTTTTGTTGTAGTTAAGATTTTCCTTGAATTTTGTCCAGAGATAGTAATATTTTGAAACATTAAACTTATTGACTCAACAAAATCTAATGAAATTCGGGGACGCTTCCGACTGGTATTGATATGGATCAGTTGAGCTACCAGTAGGTTGTTTGCAACAGTCTGCAGTTAGCTCAGTTGTTTTAATTGTAAATACTCGTGTTATTTTCTTTGTGAAGAGACTGCCATTTAAAAAAAATCTATTTCAATTTTTCAATACAGAAGTTAATACTAAATTCAGAATGAAAAAACCTGATTGTAATTCGCGTATGCAAATAGATAAATTTCAGGTATCATAGATAAATAATTAAACTATTGTTTTGAAAAAACTCAAAACCAATTTCGGATCCCTTTATTTTACACCTTTTTTAAGTTTTGGGGGATAAATACTGATCTCTCGGGAATCAAAATTTAATGGGACCATCTCGGGATCAAGTTCTATACAAATCTGTCTATGGTCGACGAATACACATAAAAAAGAAAATCATACAGCCGATAATAGAACCTCGTCCTTTTATGAAGTCGGTTAAAAAATCACACAGCATCACTACCCTCGAGCTAGCAGAGAAGAGGTTCGATATTAAACAATCTTTAGACAATTATGCAACAGTCTGCAGTTAGCTCAATTGTTTCAATTGTAAATACAATTTCTAAATTGCTTCTATTATTTGATTTTATTTCCTTTGATAGTAAAGGTTTTTTACAACTATTCAAGTATATTCAAAAAGATAATCCCCAAGAACAAAGTAACTTAAAGATAACCAGCAGTGAGTCACCGTGGGAACGTGGACTTATCGATGATCGGTTGATAAGTCTATTCTGTGTACTATCAGTACTATAACATCAACCGTACAAGCGAGTAAGCTTACTCAAGTACTCAATGACCACTTTAGTGTGGTACAGGCTCTTGGTACTGGTAATTTCACTTAAAAACTATCCTTATAATTGGTAATTTATTCTTTAGGTTTAAGTAGGTAATCCAAATACCTATTTTTAGACGTAAATTTTTAGTAAATAAAGGATTATGATCCAAAATAAAAACAAAATGATCCAAAATAAAAGCAATAATTGATGATGATGTCCTTCCAGCTGAATTTCGACCACGGCGGTCAGTCTTGTCGGAGACTAGCCAGATGCGTAGGACATATTATAGTGCTCAAGTGTCTGCGCAAACACAGGTGCACGCTCTATTCCCTCACTTTCATAATCCGATGACAGACTAATACGACCGTGGAGAGGTCAGGCGCAGGACCAACGGCTTAACGGGCGCAATAAATAGGTAGTTACCGAATTGCTATTTTTAACAGTGTTACAAAGCTTGAAATATAACTTATACTTCGTTCTTAAAAATGTTCAAAATAACGATTTTTATAGGGACTTCCCTTGACATAAATCCTTCTATTTTGTTTTGTTACTTAAGGAGTCTACATGTCAAAGTCGCAGGCCCGTCGACACGTTGACAAAACACAGTTGGTCGCTGACTTTAGTGTATATCCTTCGAACTGTAAGTTGTTGATCACAAGGGTTTATCAATGTTATCTGCAGCAAATTAAAAAAAATGCGGTACCAACTTATAGAAATACCTACGAGTACTATAGGAAACCATAAAATCATATCAGTTGTAGGTCATGTTTCCGTAGAAGATGCGTAGCATTGCTACGCCCCGTAGCATTGACCTCGTTGAAGTCTTTTGTATGAAAAATTTAAACTCACTTTGATATAAAATTATTTATTTACAGGGCTATTTTTTGATTGAAGGCTTTTAATTTCGTGAATTTTTAGAAAACTCGTATTGTAAATTTTGTAAACGAAAATTGTTTGAAGGAAAATAAAATTATACGGTACCAAAAACAACCAATAAAGACAGCATATTTTAATTATGTTTTGAGAAAATCGCATAACTGATCTTAGAACAACCTAAGATCAAATAAGTGTAGGTATTCGGTAATATATAGTTATAAATTAATTAATATAGTTTTAAATTAATATTAACCTAAAAGTTAACCATTAAGTTAACAGCGCATTAGCATTGCCATACAGCGTGGTAATGCAGCCAGCGTCTTGGGGACGCTTCCGACTGGTGTTGATATGGATCAGTTGAGCTACCTGTAGACTGTTTGTAACAGTCTACAGGTAGCTCAATTGTTTCATTTGTAAATACTAGTGTAATTTTCTGTAAATAAAGTTGTAATTACTTAAGTTAATTTTAATTCCCCTCCAACACCATGCCCGACACGATAACTATCGGAACTCGAGTTTGACGTCTATATTCATATCACACCATCTTGAAATTCAATAAAATGTCACTTACATTCAGATTAAGATAATTGTTGTAGTGTGTGAGACGGTTCTTATTTTATCTGTTGATCTTTTTAGCTGGTTTTATGACACGATTTTAAGTACGGAATCCAAGTGCCTACTTTTGTACGTAAATGTAAGTATGTAAAGGAATATGATCCACAACATAAACGAAATGAGCAAAAAAAATTACAAATTGCCATACTTAACAGTTACGTACATACCTAGAAATAATATGGAATAGAAAGAATATAGACACCTTATTCCCATTTCTTATATTACAACAAATTAATTAGATTTGAATTAGAATTGAGATAATTAAAATGTACTTTTTGCATGCATTAATTTATCTAATATATATAATAATTTGGTTTCTTAACAAATGAACGTTTTAATTCTAATTTTTTTTTAAGGACATCTATTTAGGTCTCGGCCCAGAAATATTATAAGTTAACCCTAAACTCGCGTCGAGTGTTTTGCTGTCACAGAAGAAATGTAACTAAGTCACTTAACATTTTTTTCTTTTGTCCTAAATTGCTGCATTTCAATAACAAAACGACACATAATAAGTAATAACCTGTCTTTTCTTCTATTTAGTAAGCATCTGCCAAAATGATCAACTCATGTCCACATCACTGGAGATTAATCCTCTGTAAGCCCAACGTTGATGAGGAGCTCCAGCTACCTGAGTTTACAAGCTTTACTTCTGACTTTACTCGCTGTGATTAGTTTAGTACATTGAAAAGGGAATAATGCTACAGATACATTATTTTAGACGACCTCCGTGGCGCAGCGGGCGAAGGTCCGCCTGCGACGCAGGAGGTTGCGGGTTCGATTCCCGCCTCGAGACAAATGTTTGTACGATCTGCAGACATTTGTTCAGAGTGTTCTGGATGTTTTTCTATGTATAATAAAAAAATATCTATCTACATAGTGTATTGTATTATGTATATCTTAATCTATCTCTCTTAAATGTTATCTAGTACCCATAACACAAGCTATGCTTAGATTGGGGCTGAATAATGTTGTGTGAATTCTCCATTACTATTTATTAATTAACTTATTTATTATTCCCTTCTTGGTACACCAACAAATTATTTTTATTCGTGTATTCACCACGAAGATTCAAAAGCGAGGTGTGGTGTAAGGCAGTGTGCCAAAGTGTAACTAAAAAATATCTAGTAATACTTTTGTGTACAGAATCCAGAACTCTTATTGTTTGATTAGGACACTTAATGCCACCTTAAAAAAATCACTGTTACGATCAATCTTCCGAAATAAACAAGAGTATTACAAAATTTACTTTCGCAGTGAATTGTTTTTTCTCATTTTTATCGTTGAATCGAATAAATCTTGAGTAAATTAAATTGTTTTAATATTTTTTCATATTACAGCTTTTTATAAAAGTATCTATTTTGATGTGGCACGGAATTTTGTATTTATAAATTAGTAGCATTAAGTCGGTAGCACACCGGGAACGCTCGAGTTACAGGTTTTTTGTCGGATCATTGGCGTCGTCATAAACCCCACGGTAGCGCGGGATCTGTCAAAACTTGTTCTTTTATTGAAGCTTTTTTCAGTTCAGGTTGGGGCACACTGAGCTTGGTATTGTTTATGATGAATAATGTCACTGTTGAATGACCTAGATAGAAAGAAAAAAATAGGCATTAGGATACTGGTCCACTTTGCAGTCTTTGGTTATTGTTGAGGCAACAATTTGGTTATCAATTATAATCAAATAATCAAATATCCATAACACAAGCACTGCCTAACTTGCAGTGAGAAGACGCTTTGTGGATTTTCCTGCACTATTATTTATTTTATTTTAAGTGGCTGAATAGCAGATGGACTACCGGATGATATGCATAGCTTAAAATAAAGCTTTTTTTATCTTGTAGGGCACTCACGCTAGTCTTATGACAATCCGAAAGCTCTTGAGGATTACCTCAAGAGCTTTGTATTTTATTTGAATAAATAATAATATAAAGTAAAGTTCTTGGGGAACAGTTTCTAATTTGAGGGTCTCAAGGCGGTTGCTCCAAAAGTCCGAGTTCAGAGCTCGAGTAGAAATAATACTACTTCTACATTTATACCACACCTCAACTCGACAATTCATTATTTAGGAAAACCCCTTTTTATTATACACTAGCGACCCGCCCCGGCTTCGCACGGGTGCAATAAAATACTACTATTAGGTACTATTATTATACATATTATGATTTCTCAATCAAAGAGCGAAGAGTTTTCATTCAAAGAAAGTAGACCGAACCACAGATTACTATATATGTACCAAGCTACGATCAAGGATTATTTATATACCCTGGGGAGCGATTTCTTCCGTCCACGGTACCAAGACCGAACCATAGACATGTTTATACTTAATTGACATGTTTACTTTGCAACGCCGTTACAATTTTTTTAGCAATTTATTCATTTTCATATTGAAACTACTCGATAATCCGAATTTTCCGCCTATAAGTTGTCGACTCGGATAGACTATTTTTTTACGCTCTTCAATTTGATGTGCATTTCGTTCGAGTCTACCGTAGACCGGTCCGAAATTATTAATATAGATATTAAGTACTCACACCAACTCATCTTGAAAATAGTAAACACAAATCTCCCAGTGTGTTGCACGCCTTCATAATCCACCTCGAAGTTAAGCTGACACATGAAGTTATTAGAATCCTGGGCATGACTCCTCTCACGATGATGACTGGATGAGTAACTCTTTAGTCAGATGATGGTAGACGTTGGTTTCGGACATTGGGATCAAAATGGAAGAATCAAATTAATCAAGGAAATAAATCAAAAGCATTATTTCTACAAAGACAATAAGGGAGGAATTTTCAAACTCGTGTCGAGTCTCACTCGGGCACGTCAAATATCTTAAAGTTAAAAAATTATTCAGGAAATACGTGCCAAAATTTATTTAATTTAATAAGTAGGTATAACTTTTTAAAAGTGATAAAAAAACTTCTACGTAATAAAGCGTAATCACTAATCAGTTACAATGCGGCGATGATAGCAAATAGAGAGATTCTGTTGCGACGTAGCTTGATCGATTCTTAATTTGTCCACATCACATCACCACCCGATTACCTACTAGTCCACTGTTGGACATAGACCTCTCCCTGATGAGCGATATATTGGCTCTTAGCATTAACCCCCACAATCCCCACTCTCGTCTTGCATCTTAATTTGTCTAAGCGTAAAAAAAAAATCTTTTAAGAATTTTAGCACAAAGACTTACAGTTACAGCCTATTTACATCACATTTTAATATATTTTGCAGATAAACAACCACTTCTTTCAGCCAATTGGTTAACCCTAACTACCCAACAGAAGCAATGTTGTAAATCATTGGGTACTGCCTGGCCGATGACCCAAAAAACTTTTTCTTATTTCTTTTTTTGACCGGATATCACCGACGCGACAAGCCTTGGCGACAAAAGTCCGGCGCCTGACTTCTTTTGTTTTTAATCTGTGACGTTTTTTTGACAAGTGAGTAAAAGTGTCAAGTTACTGTTAGGATAGGGCGCGGATTTTTTAGGGGTGGTCAGCTTGCAAAATGTTTGGCATGCTTGTTACTTTGTTTTGGTAGGTTTTTTTTGGGTCACTGTATGTTTTTCAATCATATTGATTTGCTTCTAAAATAATGCTTACCCAAATCATATTTGAGCAGGTTGAAAGACTTTTCATTAAAAACTGTAAAAACCATCGCGAAAGATTTGCTTTTAGTTATCTAATACTTATTCGTGGTTAAGTTACGTACCTACATACTTCAAAATAAGGTCATGTAGGTATGTCTGCTAATAAAATTTTAAATAGACATTTTTAATTTGATGGCAACGATTTGGTAGCAAAATAATAAGTAGTCAAGCTTATAATGAATTAATTGTGCTGTTGGTTTTAATTTCAAGTGCCCGTGTCTCATTTGAAGTGGGTGACCTACCTGCTAATTAATCGTTTCCTACAAATTTTGTAACCCGCTAAGTGTAAAGACTAATGACGTGAACGAGTCATCAATTTAAAAGAATTCCACCCAAAATACAAAAAACTGGCACCTGTCTTATCAAACTCTTTACAAAGATAACCAAATATTTTTGCGATTCGTCACCATACCCAACATTTTTTTGACAAAGGAATGAAAAAAATGCATTGTCAGTGACCAAAATGGTTGTCAGAAAATATTGCAGGAATATAGATGTCAAATTAATATGACAGCTGTCAAAGTGGGCGTTGTTTGGCAAATTTTGATGGACGTTTGGACGAGTGAGTTTTGAAAATATTTTGAGTTTTGTGGTTTTGTTTTGCGTGTCATTTTCTACCTGTTATTTTGTGTTGTGGGTGGAGATTGGAATTTGCAATAGTGAGTTATTTTGCTTAACTTGTGTGAAATGTCCAAATTATTTGTTTATATTGCACCTTAGCATTTTTAACCTTGCTAAAAAGCCGCTAGTGTTGACTTAGATATGTAATTAATCTAGATAAGGGTAGGATAGACGCTAGGCAAGTCAAATCTATCAGCCTAAGTATACCCGGAGCTTCGAAGCACTTTAAAATCTCTCGATTTGGTCTGTATTTGGACACACTTTCAGAAAACCTGTTCTTCACTTTGTACGCTGTATTATTATCAATTCTTATCCATAGACAAAACAGAGCTTAAGAACTCCAATAAGCCCCAAACAAACTCGGGTTCACATATCGACAAATCCCGAATAATTCTTATCAAAACCCTACTCCATAAAAGTCCTATAATGTCCCCAGAAAAAAAAACCAAAGCATTATCTACGGCCGGCGCCAGTGGCACACCGAGATTTTTTCAAAACTTTTTTTCTTATTCTTTTTTCTTTTTCTTTTGGAGGCAAAAAGGGCCTTAGTAATTGACAGAATTTACGCCTTAGATAACGATTGTATGTATTTCGGAACCGGTTCGGCTTGCTTTCGATTTCTTTGGGCCTTGTTTGGTTGAAGGGTTATTTTAGAGGAATTTAAGTAACAGCTGATTTAGGGTTAATAATGTTTAAGGTTTGTTTGTTTTGTAATATCCTGCAGATATTCCTGAAAAAATCTATAGAAAAATACTGGGTAAAAGCCGGAAATGTTGTCGTACGTACGAAAAAAATAAGAATATATAAATATACCTAATAACTACCTCTTATATGTACCTATATGAGAGGGTTTTTTTCTGTATGTACTTAGCTTTTTTTCTAGTGTGACAAATAGTGCATCTAGTGCAAAATATTAACATACTTAAACAATATATTTTCTTGCTTGTTATCAAGTCTTGCAGCCAGCATCTTCGGAACGCTTTCAATCGTATTGCTTTAAACAAGTTCCTCCAGAGACAAGTCCTCGAGATTGTTTGCAACAGTCTAAAAATTGTAATCCTGTATTAATATTTAAGGTGTTTTCATAAAGCTATTTGAAAATAAACTTTTTGTATTCTGTTTTTAGTAGTCTGTAGATGTCAACTGTTATAATTTATAATACTAGTTAAAAAAAAATCTACTTACTGTAATATTCTCTGTTAATAAATTTGTTTTAGACTAGAAGTTGAATAATATCTTAATTAGGTAGAGTAGGTTACCTTAACTGGTTTGGACAACTGGAAAACCCCAGAATCCGGAACTATTATACCATCCATCCCACCCACTACTCCACAGAGGCCGTTTCTCCACGCGGCCCACACACCAACTAATTAAACAAATTCAAATTAAAACTTATAAATTCTTTTAATCGTGATAAAAATCCTTAGCGCCTTTGAGACATTCGGAAGTCGAGATCTCGAGATAAAGCCGGGATGTTAAAACTCTCAAGCATCGGCGAGATCAAAGAGTTTGTGCTTTATGTATAAACTAGCTGTGCCCGCGGCTTCGCCCGTTTAGAATTGAAAATGTTATTAAAACCAATGAAGGTTTTTCTCCTAATTCTTTTTCTAAAATATGACACGCCTTAATGTGCGGCCAGAATCAGTAACAAAACATGTTATACAGCATAGTTTAATTAACACGTTTAATTTCGCGGATTTTGTTATTAAAGGTGTGTAAGCCCTCGCACTCGAAGTAATTTCTAAGAAATCAATAATAATACATCTAATATATATATGTATACGTTTAATAATGTTACTTAATCTGGTCTGACCGTAAGGCCCGACATAACATCAGATTATAAGTGCCAGTCAAAATTCCGTTAAAGTCAGTTCCGAAACAGTTCAGCGGTTTCGGACATTAGGCAAATAAAAATGATAGACAGATATAAAAAAATAAAAATTAATCTTGTTTTATGTACCGTTGACCCGAGAGCTGGTGAGTATCTGGCGCAGCGCATCAGCATGGCCATACAGCGGGGCAATGCAGCCAGCGTAGCGGGGACGCGACGACTGGTATTGATATGGATCAGTTGAGCTACCTGTAGACTGTTTGAAACAGTCTGCAGTTAGCTCAATTGTTTCAATCGTAAATACTAGTTCTAATTCATTTCTATTATTAGATTGTTATTTTCTTTGTGAATAAAGATAGACTGTTTATACTTTCATATACATTTAGTACAAAAAAGCTCTGACATTACAAACAGACACATCAATTTAATATATTTGTATATACGTGAGCGGTATGAGCTTGGATCTTTATCTTGGGTTATCGGGTCTCGGTTCGATTCCAGACAAGTGTGATTTGATTCTATTATCAGTGAGTACCTACTACCTTACTGCCCGCGGCTTTAAACCTGGTTCCCATAGCACAAGCTCTGCTCACTTTGCTTCGGAATGATTTTGTGTGAAATTTCCAGAAAGTACTTTCAATTCTTGACTTGTTCATTTCACGGGTGACTCGTGGTCCCCCCAAGATGTTCCCCTGGGGGACGACAAGTCCCCCTGACTCACACTTGACCAGAAATGAAGCAATGTGGTATGTAACTGGCTCAATAGTTATCGGCTTAGATACTTATTACGGCCATTTAGTTACTGGCCACCTTTGTAAAGTGTCGTATGATTCTGCCCGCGGTAAAAAAATGTTGTGACGCTTTTTCTTCATATTCGTGTTTTTACGTGAATTCTTCCATTATTATTATTGTTGTGTAATTTCAAAGGATTTACATAATTTTTTTGTGATTATTTCATGACAAAGCACTTGTTTTGCTAAAAGACACTCAAAAACATTTGTGAAACATTTTGTAATGCTAAATAATGCAAGAGTGCGTGTAAAAAAACATAAATAGAAAATAATTAAAACTAGTTTCGCTTACAAAAAAAAGATTAGTGCCTGTAAGCAAAAATGTTCTAAAATTTATATTATTAATAATAATAATAATAATGCTGGACAATTCACACAACATTATCTAGCCCCAAGGTAAGCAAAGCTTGTGTTATGGGTACCAGATAACTGATTTATGTATATCAGTTAGGTAATATACGAGTACATAGATAGATATTTTTTATTATACATAGAAAACGACCAGAACACATGATAAGGCATAACTCCAAAGTTGTTACTGTTTATATCTACCTACTTTATTATTTTCTCGATCGATAGGTCGATCGAGAAAACAATAAAGTTAATATAAACAATAGACATAAGATAAATTGAAATACGTTTAAATATAAAATATGATTGTAAAAGTCTCTGATTAAGTTAGAGGAACAAGAATAATAATATAAAAAAATGATGATAGATATCTATTTACTGAGTAAAGACCGCCACAGCGTTGACACACTGAGTTGAAGAGGCCCAACATCAAGACCACCACGTCCAACCATTCGAAACCACACTCTATTCACATAACATTAAGTTCCAGTATCAGATAAAAAGCTTAGGTATACCTACTACCAACCTATGAACCTACTCTTAAACACAATTTTGCATCAAAGTTGCCAAGTACCTGCCTACATAGACGTTATCTAAATGACCATAGAGTAAGCAAAGCGAGGACATTTACCGCCCATAGAGCCGCCGTATAAGACTACTATAGGTAGGTGCTTATATTTCCCTGTTTGGAGGACTTGATGCAACGTAAGGTTTTATGGAAACCAGGTAATTTGGTCCCATACCTTGAGGTTGATAATTTGCATAAATGACGTTTATTGAAGTGGGACTAGTTTATGGCATGTTTTGAAGTTCGCTTCTAAGGTTTAGAATTGAATAAATCTGCATGCTGCGTTATACATACTAGCTAATACCCGCGGCTTCGTTTTTTCGGGATAAAAGTGGCATATTATATGTTATTCCAAATCTAGAATGACATTAATGCAAAATTTCAGCCAAATATCAAAGTGCTCTATTTCCTTTAGACCTTACAGGAATCTTGGACACGTCACAAAATTCAAATTACAAAACTAAAACTTAGCCACAGATATTATAATACTATACTAGCTACTACTAATACTTCAACTTCTTATTTTCATGGCTCGCTGTGTCTGCGCTGCCACAACTCTGCCAGTGTCCATGTCAAAAGAGTTTTATATAACAATGGAATTTTCTATTAAAAAAAAGACAAATACTACTACTAATAAAGTGATCGCGAAGGAATAGAGGTGGTCAATGTTGTCATTGGGATGTCATTTTAAACTATATCCACGGTCTATGTCTAATTTGACAGGCCCTAACGCTCAAAACGCCATCTTTTCATCCTGATGGTTTTTTTTATTTTGTTTCAGAAAATGCCTCATTAATAGAAACAAATGAAAACTGTCAATTTGCCTGACTTACGTGCTCAAGTCTTTCAAGTTTCACACGGCATGAATTTGTAGTGGACTCTGGTTCTACTTATAAGGTTAGGTTACTTAGTTAATTGCATTTGACTATTTCAAGAAAGAACAACTACTTACGGTGTAAATAAGTGGATTTCTGGAACTCTTGTCCACAAATCCCCTGTGCGTCTTCTCTTTGAGCCGGCAGGGGATTTCTGGACAAAAAGTCCAGGAATCCCCTTCGCAGGGGATTATGGCAGGGGATTATTGAAATAAGCCATTTGTATAACGTTAGCTCGTTACCATTCAGCTTGAAAAGGTGGCTTAACCCATTCACTGCCTTGCCTCTCATGCCGCAGCTGCATGAGGTGCAAGTCGGGCGTGTGCGTCGGAGGCAAAGAAAGTGTTAGCCTGAGCACACGGAAAATACTATAAAAGCTTCGGGATCTACTTCTAAAACTTCACTGCCAAAATGTATTTACACCATATGTTCCGATAGTAAAATATTATATCCAATATATCATACAAATAAAGCACCCACTAAGTATCTATTTGCATTCTAAGCTCCGCGACATATGTCAATGTATCTTATCTACACAAACGGTAGTAAACTGTAAGATATATGCTAATGCTATCAACAAAACATCTATACAAATACCGCATGTTCCAATGTAAATATGCTGATAAGGGAATTGACAAGGGCTAATATATATACCGCTATTTGCGGCAAATACCGGAGAAACAACGAGTTGCGAAAACTCAGTGCGTAGATACGGAAAACAAAACTCAGTGCGTAGATACGGAAAACAAAACATCAACAGGCAGTATGGTGAGATCTCAGAACATGGCATGCAACGTACTACTATTCTACCAGAAACTTTAACAACTATCATGGTCATTATCAATGCGATATTTACCATGACTTGAGTTTTGAGCATTCCAATATTTTCCCACAGTTTAATGCTTTATGATCACGGAATGTAAATTTATACATAACTACGTTTTGCACGATCTTTTGAAGTATGTCTGCCTCCGACCTCGGGATAGCATTTACCTTCCTGTCAAATTTCATTAAGATCCGTTCAGCCATTCGGGCGTGAAAAGGTAACAAGCAGACAGACAGAGTTACTTTTGAATTTATTAATAGGTATTGGTATGGATTTCCTTTTAGTTTTGGACGAGATCCTGTAAAACTAACTTCTTAAATGTAGTGACAAAGTGGACAAAATGAAGATCTATTTATTTAATCGTTTGTTCGCGATAGTTTTCTCGATTTTTATTTTATGCACAAAACCAAATGGAGATCACTGCAATGCATTGCAGATAAAAACAAAAAATAATTGTATTGTGAATATGTTCACCAAATAAATAACAGACAGAAGAAAACAAAAAACCTTTAAAATATTTTCAGCATGCGACATATAACCAAGAAATATTGATTACCCAATAATTTTTTTAGGGTAAATTTCCCAATAATTTTAGATAACGACTACAAAAATGTATGTAACCTAACCAACCTATTCGTTGGTTGATAAAATTATCATTTGATTAAAAGCTTCTCTACATAGAGTCAACATTTTCATGCTCCTTGACTTAGCTATCTATTTAATTTTGAACTTTGAAATCGACAGGTGTCTATTTAACATTTAAATACGTAAAGAACCTTTGCAGACACCATTTTCTTTCAAGTTTCCAATTTATGCACATAAAAACATTTAAATTAAAGAAATAATATGAAATGCGTGTTAACTCGTCTGCAATTTAGATCATGCAATAGAAAATGGTGTGAAAGTAAGATTTTGCAATTTATTATTAGACGTTAACATTTTAATGTAGAGATGAAAAAGTTTTGACAGCTCGATATGCATTTTCAAATGTCGATTTTAAATGATATTAACTGTTTCTTTTCGGTTAGCAGAGTGTTAAAAGCAAAATTTCAATAATTAATTTTAAAGCAGTAGAGTTATGAGATTGTTTTGAAAAACTAAAATTGAATTCATTTTCATTTATAATTACAATAAATAAATAATGCTGGACAATTTACACAGCGTTATCTAGCCCCAAGGTAAGCAGAGCTTGTGTTATGGGTACTAGATAACTGATATACATAATACAATACACTACTTATATAGATATTTTTTATTATACATAGAAAACATCCAGAACGCCCTGGACAAATAATAATAATAATAATAATAATAAATAATGGACTATTCACACAGCATTATCTAGCCCCAAGCTAAGCAGAGCTTGTGTTATGGGTACTAGATAACTGATAGACATAATACAATACACTACATAGATATATATTTTTTATTATACATAGAAAACATCCAGAACGCCCTGGACAAATGTCTGCAGATCGTACAAACATTTGTCCCGAGGCGGGAATCGAACCCGCAACCTCCTGCGTCGCAGGCAGACCTTCGCCCGCTGCGCCACAGAGGTCGTCAATGTTTTTTTAAGTTTCGAGGAGCAATTAGTAATCCCTCTTGAATAAAGTCCGGTCCACACTACTGACACTACACCAACATTTCGGTTAGAAGTGCCTTAAAGCCTATGTTAGGTTTAACTAGACACAGAGTTCTCACTTGGTTCAATAAGAGGTATTATAGGTAGGTATATTATTCGAAATACTTGGGTAACAGTCTTTCAAGCTATTTTTAACCCCCGACGCAAAAAGAGAGGGGTGTTATAAGTTTGACGTGTCTGTCTGTGTATCTGTGTATCTGTCGGTCGTAGCTCCCAAACGGATGAACCGATTTTCGTTCAATTTTGTTTGTATCATAGATAATTTTATCCCGAGTGTTTTAGCCATGTTTCATGAAAATCTGTTCAGCTGATAAACGTGGGCGGGTCTTTAAAATTTTAAATTTTGTCTTGTTACTACGAGTATAACGGCGTACAATAAAATCAACCAGATAAATATTGGAATCCTATTGATGATATATGATGATGTCCAAGCCGAATTTTCGGCCACGTCGGCCAGTCACTTAGACTAGCCATGTGCTCAGGGCCTAACTCCACTAAATTAATCACTTCACTACAACAATGGTATCAAAATGACAGATTTTGACATTTTACCTTCAATGAAAGAAACTACAGAAGGAGAAGGAGGAGAAGGAGAAACTACAGGGACGGGCGTCAAAAGTCTCAAGATTGAAACCCTTCCATCAATATATCCGTGCAAATAGCACTACACGCACTTTCTCGAGTTTCTTTCACTACCGTTGTCATAGCAAAGCGATATGGTAGCAGAATTTGGCCCCTGGAGATTATTATAGTGCGCAGTGGCTATACCAGAGAACCTATACTACAGTGAACCTACACCAGAGAAAATAATAATACTATACCAAGGCATCCAAATAATAATAACCTTAAAAATGTGCCATGGTGGTAAAACTCTGCCTTGTCAAGTTTATGGCAAGGACCACCAAGGGTTCTTTATGGGGGTGCGAAGTCGGTAGCTATCGAAAATAGGTTTTTATATTAGTATGATTTTATCGAAAATAGGGTTTTATAGATAAGTATAATTTTAACGAAAATTTGGTTTTATTAAAAATGGTTTTGACAGATTTTTCAGTATACTTAAATGAGCATAATGTTTTATCAAAGTTTGATACAATCATTATACATAGGTGAAATCTAGTGTCAAATTGAAGAATAGACAAATAAAATGAGATAAGTTTTAATATATTATAAAACCTATTTTACAAACAAGCTTTTTATGCATTATCATCCAAACTAAACGTGCATAAAAAATTTCAGCTCAATCGGATAAAGCTATCTGCTTCAAAATTGAGTTGCAAGATTCCGCTTGAACAAACATAGTTAAAGAAAAACTTGTAATTAAGGAGGGGCATTTGACCAGCAGTGGGACAGTAACGGATGAAACTTAATAAAATACCAAGAAGAGATTAATCCAGATAATGCCGTTTCAATCCAATGTAGTTACAACATATACTACTTAATTTTTTGTTCGCAGTGTTTTATAGAGTGGACTGAATACCAGGATAAATGTTAAAAACATATAAAAATTTAGGTACCATTTTGTCGACTGCATTGCAAAATTAGTACCATTCATCTTATACGAATACCGAATTGTCCTCAGTAGGTAGAAGAACTTTGAAACGTAGAAAATAATATAGTTATTTACTACAAATTATTACCAGAGATTCCGCCCACAGTAGGTAGGTATAGGCCCACTGCCCTTCCTGTTGTAAAACGATAATACGTGGCGTGAAGGCATGGACACGTGCGGGCAACCGTAAAAGGATGGGAACATAATATGTGAGGGTTTTCAAAATTATCTGGTCGAAGCGACGCGTGACCCGAGAGCTGGTGAGTATCTGGCACAGCGCATCACATCAGCATTGCCATACAGCAGGGCAATGCAGCCAGCGTGGCGGGGACTCGACGACTGGTATTTATATGGATCAGTTGAGCTACCTGTAGATTATTTGCAACAGTCTACAGTTATCTCAACTGTTTCCATTGTAAATATTCGTTCTAATTCGTTTATTTTCTATTCATTAATTATAAAAAAAATTTTTTGTTAATCTAAATGTTAATAAATGACAACCTAAATGTTAATAAATGGTGTTAATAAATTTTAGGTAGGTATACTGTAGAAATCTTTTTCTAAACGAGAAAATTCTTAAAATCTTTTTCGTGAATTGTTAGTTCGTAAAGATGACATCAGACGATTCACGATAATCTTTTACTGCAAACTTTAAATTGAGTAATTACTGATTTTGCCTTACGCTCACAAATAATCACGAATAAACGGCTAACATCTATATCATAATGGAATTCGGCTAGGACATTTTCGCATCTGAAGGACATAAGCTCAAACACGCTGACGCGAAGACATAGCTCAAAAACCGCATCTGAAGCTACTAACAGAGAAAATTTTTGAGACACATCAAAAGTTTCAACGTTATAGTACATAGATAGAGTCCAAACTCTCTAAAGGTATAAAATACATAACGCTGGACAGACAATCCACACAGCATCATCTAGCCCCAAGCTAACCTGAGCTTGTATTATGGGTACTAGAATAGGTACATAAATAATCACAATACCATAAGTACATAAATAGATATATTTTATTTTACATAGAAAACACCCGGAACAAATATCTCATATCGTAAAAGCATTTTGTCCCGAGGTAGGAATCGAGTTCGCAACATCCTGCCGCTCTCCCAACCTCCAGGCAGCCTTTCCCCCGCTGCGCCGAGGAAGTCTCCAGCATCACTTAGTTCGTATACTTAGTTTCTTCGTGTACTTAGCACCCATGGGTGGCAATAAACTTTCGCACATGCTAAAAGGTAAACACCATGTTTTCTAAATACTCTCCTAGTAAAAGTACTAAGGTATGAAGCTAAGTTATTTTCACAGACAGTAAATTTTTGTATGGGATCTGAGGACTGGAATAGCATGGCAGTTAAAACTGAGTTATAGGTTGCTAAAATGTGTTTTAAAGTTTCATTGTTGGAGTAAAATAATTTTTATTGTTTTGGTTTTCAATGTTTCGTTGCAAACGTACCTAAGCATTTTAAACATAGACAAGACAAAATTAATAATTTTAGAAACCCGCCGACGTTTATTGGCTGAACAGATTTTCATGAAACATGGCTAAGAACACTCGGGATAAAATTATCCATGGCACAAAAAAAACTAAACGAAAATCGGTTCATCCGTTTGGGAGCTACGATACCGCAGACAGATACACAGACAGACGCGTTAAACTTACACCCCTCTTTTTGCGTCGGGGTTTAAAAAATAACCCTTCGAAGGCAAGAAACATTTTGAAAATGACAATACTTTTGACTATATAAAACTGTCGTAGTTTGACGAATTCTTTAAGAATGTTAGTGGGTTAACTTTGAACCTAGTTTGTGTTGGAAGAACCAACGTTTCATTTTATAGGACTTCTTCAGGGTGAGTGCTGTTCGAGTGTTAGTAAACGCTACAGTTCTTCTAATAAAAACAAGGTTCGTAGCACAGATTTCTTCAGAAATCTGTGGTTCGAAATTAACCCACCGTTCATAATGAATGTGAATCAATTTAGTATTGTTTATTAAAATTAACATAAATTTTGTATTGATTATTAAATAATAGCCCAGTTTGAGTTAATTAATTAACTCAAACTGGGCTATTCTAGGATTACATAACGAACGCGTAACTGAAAAATTCTCGCATCAAAATTGAATTTAACCCTTAATATAACGTAACAGAAACAGAATCCAATTTAAATATAATCTTATCAAGGTTTTTATCCTGTCTGGAATACCAAGAGTTCAAACCACAATTATTTGAGTCACAGAAACAAAAAAACGTAAATTATTTTACGATCAAACTGAAATAGTAATAGTAAATAATGTCGTCATTATCTTACAGCTCGTATGTCTAATTATGACATGGATCGTACGCACGTAGTATAGGAGTGCTAATTAAATGCACGCGTCTGTGGAACGGGGTTTCGGACATTTTAAATTGGCCAGTAAACAAATGGATTTATGTTGGTACCTACTGCGTTATGGATAAAAAGAGGAATGCGATTGAAAAATTATTGGTAAAATACAGAAAAAGACTAATTACCTACATACTGAGCACCATAACTGTAACTTAATCAGCTACTTATTTTCTTTAACAATGTAATAAATTTTCGAATTAGGTAAATAGAAACTTTTGAAGAGTTATCAAGTGTTTGTTATGTCGGCACGGTATTAAATAAATAAATAAAATTAACAGTCGAACCAAGCCTTTATGTAAGTATAAAAGAATTTCTTCAAAAAAACTTTCTTTTATTTCATAGAGAGAAGAAAACCCCATAGTTTCCCTGAATCTCGACCCTAGACAAATAAATCTTTAACCCTCTAATGCGACGCTTGCATTAGCAGAAGTAATGCTCTCCCTCTGACGTGGCGGGCATGGAGGGTTAACTAACTAACTATGGATCGTATAGATTATTTTTTATGAACCATGAATTTATCAAGTAGGTAGGTACACATAGTATGAACATAAAAAATTTAATTGTTTTGAAAAAATAATTGTTAAGGCTATTGGACCACTGCCCCGAAACGGCTTTATTCACAAAGAAAATTACAATAAAATGATATAAATAAATTAGAACTACTATTTACTAATAAAACAATTGAGCTAACTGCAGACTGTTGCAAGCAATCTATAAGTAGCTCAACTGATCCATATCAATACCAGTCGGAAGCGTCCCCAAGACGTTGGCTTTTTTTTTTGAAAAAACTAAAGATTCGACCTGAAATTTCTTAATATTACACTGTGTTTGGAATTTTACGGGATAAATACTAATTCCGGAATAAAACTTATGGGATCATTTTCTATACATTATCAAAATCTGTCTATAATTGACGGAGATATCGTCGTTTAAAAAACAGAACATAGAAACTCCTCCTATTTTCGAAGTCATTTAAAAATATCACATTTGGTCTGAGAATGAGAATATGTGTATGTATAGAAGAACAAAATGAAAAATTTAAAAAACCCATCGACAGATTTTCATGAAACATGGCCAAGAACTCTCGGGATAAAATTATCTATGACACAAAAAAAAACTAAACGAAAATCGGTCCATCCGTTTGGGAGCTACGATACCACAGACAGACACGTTAAACTTATAACACTTTTCTATTTTTGCGTCGGGGGTTAAAAATAATGAAATCGTAGGTATAACGAATTTATACTGCCCTTTCATACTTTGCTGTTTGTGATATGACATTTCATCCAAAGCCACGATGATACAAACTTCTTAAACGCTGATCGTTCCTGTGCTGGGTACACACGCAGACAAACTCTCAGCTTTTACAAAACAACGAAGGTACGGCCAGCCGTCTCAGGCCTTTGGTCAACGAATCATATCGAATCGGTCACGGTCCGTCAATTGTTTTGAGTCACAATAAATTCACGCCTGTATAGAGAGACCCACTAAAAAGTGACCCTGTATAGAGGAAAAAATCTAAATGTAACTCACAAGTTATTTTATTAGTAACAATTAACTTGTGAGTTACATGTAGATTTTTTCCTCTATACAGGGTCACTTTTTATTAGATGTCAATTTTCCGCGGAAAACTTTTGGACAGTGTAACAAATTACCGTTAGCTTAAATAAAACGGTTTTTTGAAATGTTTTAAATAAAAATAACATGGGCATTTATTTCAGATAGCCAAAGAAATAATAGAGACACATTATTTAGTAGCTGCAAAACGATAACCTACAACGAATAGCCTAGTTACTAGAGAACAGCCTTTATTCACAAAGAAAATTACAATCAAATAATAGAAATAAATTACAACTAGTACATACAAAATGTTATATAAAAAAATTATAAAAAGTGTCAGTTTTCTAAATTAATTATAGTACTTTTTATCAATTATCGATCTTTTTACAAAGGAATATTCTATATTTGCCTTGTGTGTACTTACTATTCTAAGGAACAACCCCAAAAACACAGATTGCAATATAGTTAGTATCAACCCCAATCGTCGAATCCATTACTACCTACAATCACTATTCCGCTAGAGCTAAGTGATTTCCTTTATTTTAATTTTATTTATTTGTTTATTTTCACTTATTGGTTGATTTCATGAAGATGAAATATATTGTACAAGTTTCTAGACGCGCTTTATCAGGCTAAAAAGTGACTTATGTCCTTCCGGGAAAACGTCCCTGCGAAATTATTTAAGTATTGTATTATTAATTATTTATTAATTTATTATTTATTTTGTTTAGCCGTTTAAGAGTAAAAATATTACAGACAAAGATAGTGTTCTGAGACAAAATGTCGTTAGAATAAATATTAGGTAAAGATTCAGAATAAGAGACAAAACTATTATTGACACAATGCAGCTCTTTAAAACGGGAATTGCAATTAAACCAGTACAATATTAAAATTAATAAACGATTTACATATTGATACAATTTGAATATTAACGAGACGAACTTTAAGATCTTTCATCTTTTCTAATATTTTAATTTAAATAAGGAAATAAATTCTTAAAAAATATTGACAGAATTTTAAATATGCCAGACTAAAATCAAAAGAACGATATTTGCAATAGTGATAAATTGCTGTAAATGAATTAATTTAAACACAAATCAGGTCATCTAAAGAACAGAAATCTACTGTTTGAATTTATAATTTTAAAAAGGTAGAGTTTGCTTTCATAATTTTCGGAACATTCATTTGTTTGTAGTTTAGATAAATATGGGGAGATATTCCGCAAAACTGTTGCGATATCTATACACATTCCAAAAGATTTTCAATATTGACGAATTATAAAATCAAGGCTACACAAAATTAATGTATCTTTTAAAGGGCAATGTATACGCTTCTAAAACAAAACTCCTAGTGAGTTGCAAAAACTCAGTAAATTAATTCAAACTAATTACCAATAACTTCCTGTGCAAAATGGTTTACTATAAAATATCAGATTATCTAGAGGATAAAAAAGCTTCGGACGGGTTTTGCTCCAACTCTAAAAATAACAGGCTAAAGGTTTTTTCGTCGCTTCAATTCAACTAATTATTATACAATGTCAGTCTTATAGTACTATTTTATTAACTGTATTTAGCCTGCACGCACGTTTCTTAGCAATCAAAAGTCTACATACCGAAGCGACAGAAATCAGAAATACCATTTTATTTCCGTGTCAGTGTTTATTTTTAAGAATTTGACCTTTTCTAAGTGTAGGTACCTACATTTATTGTTATTATGGAAATAAACAGTTTTAGATTCTTGATCAAAATGTTTGCAAATACCTTCTTATAATAATTGAGTAAATGGTTTACTGCTACTTAAAATAAAATAAAATAATGAAATTACACACTGAGATATTTGTGATATATGTTCTGTCTAATTTAATATTGTGCTAGTGCCTAACTAAACAGTAAAGCTTATTTATTGTATTTTTAATAATACTATATTTATTGTTTTCACTCTACCTTGCTGTGTGTAATAAGTACTAGGTAAGGTATGTTTTATTGATCACATTTATGTCTTTATTGTTCGTTCTATGTTCGTTTGTAAGACGTGTCTTCATAATAAGCATACCTATCTATCATTTTTTTCATTAGAAATATGCACATAGGTCGTACAGGTAAGTACAGTACAGGCAAGTACATACAAATACGTTGGTTTGACTTCAAATATAAATATCTACATGTCAATGTAGTGTCTTCTTATGTAACTTACTGGGCATCATCTCAACGTGCGAAGACGTGTCCATGATGTGGTGGTGCATCATGTCTGGTGGCGACTGCACCAGCCCGCCACCGCCTCCGCTCGCCATCACCATCACGTCACCGATGATCACCGACGAACGCGACAATCGCTCCCAGCTTTCCGCAGTAGGACCTATCTTTTCCACAACGATTTTGACGACAAAATATCGATGCGATGTTATAGGGGTTTTGTATCACTTTTTAGTATTTATGGCAACACAAGCACTAAGTCACGAGGCACAAGTTAAATTCCACTAAAAGTTAGGCACTTCGTTTTTTTTTGAGAATTAAATAATCGTTTGACACACGCGTCTTAGCACGGCAAAGGCCAAGCCCACACTGCCGTACTTATATCTATAGTCTATGGATCGACCCGAGAGCGCATGCGCGGGGCGACCCTTCTCCCCATTGGCTGATGGTTTATACGCCTTTGGAAAACGAGCGCGCTGATTGGTCGACGCTGCTCTATTTTCCCGCCCTAATCGCCGATACCCTTACAAAATGGCGCCCCCCTATAGCCTTTTGATGCTTTTTTGAGCATTTTATTCTGTAAAAAATAATCCGGTTCGGATATAATGAGGATGATTTATGATTTTGATCCGTCAGTTCTTTTTGACTTTTTTCTTAATCTCTGTATGTTAATCTTTGGTGTTTTAGGTTTGTTTGTTATTAATCGTAGCTCGGGCTGTGTATGTCGGGTCTACAGGCTGTACGGGCTACATTTAGCGACAGTGTTGTTTGATTTAAGCGATTCTGCAAAGTTCGATGAAAATTCGCGCGTGCGTTTGTGTCATTTTGTTATTTCAGCGAGTTGTTTTGTGTTATTTTTGGTGGTTTTGTTCTATGGTGGATCCAATTTTTAATAATTAGGTTGGTACCTAAAATGATGTTTTTGGTTGCGGTCATAATTGGAGACATACCTTAAAGATCATACTCGCTTGAAGGTTACTAAGATTTAAAATAGTAAATTATTGTTATTCCAAATTTTAGCCCAATATTATAACTGTATGCTACACGGTGTGCATAAGCGAAATACCAAAGAATACTTATGAAAAATTGTTTAAATAAATATTTATAATTATAATTGTTTTAAAATAAATTATGTTTTTATTTTTGCTGTTTTACTTTCTATTGAAATAGATAATATATTAAGCCTCAAAATTAATTGACAAAATTAAATGACTTTGTGGATACCTAGGACCAAAATAATAATAAATTTAAAAAAAGTCGTAAGCACCACGAATGGCTGTAAGACAATGTCTTTAATATCTAGGTCACCGGTTCTGACCGCCACTGTACCTAGGTGATACGTCCTTATTTCTTTTATTCCTGACCTATAAAATGCTAAAGAATATTAGGTACCTACCTCTACCTACATATTAGATATTCAGTTAAGAAAATTTATAAGCACAAAATTTAAGAATTACACTACGTCCCTGCATCCGAAAATGTCTTCGGATGCAGCGACTCGTGTAATTATAGTCAAACTTCACTTAAGGTAAGTTTGTTTAATCTTCAATTATGACCCAACGTCTTCACGAACGTGTTTGTGATGATGTGCAGAACCTGCAGTTCACGAAGAGTCAGTGAATTACCAACAACCCTGTATATTATTTTTTAGCACAATCATGAAAAAAATCTCAAGGCGATAACACTTTTCTCCTAATTAGCAATCAACGTGTGAGGTGCCCAAAAAATGAGGAAAAAACAAAAAATGGCGAACAAAAAAAATCTGGCGCCAAATGCTCGCACCAAAATTGCGTCATAGATAAAAATATCCCAAGATAAGTGTCTTGTCTATGGAGCAGATGTCAAAGGTTTACACTTACCTTCTGTCTATTTTCGTGCCGGACGAAAATATCTGTTTTAAGTGGAAGTGATATAAGAGGTTAAGGAAGGAAGTTTTTAAATGTTTAGGAAAAAATTATGTTAAGTAGTACTTTTTGAGGCATTCAATGATATTAATTTCTGTCAAATGTCAATTGTGTCCAACTAGTCTACTTTAGTATGTGTTATTGATAACAATTTTTTTTTTTAAAGCGACTGATTATGTTTGACATTGGCCTCTTTACAGCCACAACCTGTTTAAGAAATTTACGTGTTTTATTTTAATTATATGAACCTTAATTTGAAATCACGATTATTTTACTGTTTATTCAATTATGCTTTTTATTGGTTCCACTGTTCCTGTATGACGTAGCCTCTTTACAGCTGAATATTTCATCAGTTTTGTGTCTCTTTTTTCATAAGTGTAATTTAATTTTTATTGAATATTATTTAGACATAAGGCACTCTTGTAATTTTTTGACTTAACTAAGTGCTCCTTTGCGTTCCTATAGTTGAAAATAAATGAAATGGAATGAAATTACCTACCTATTTAATGGTAACCTACACAACGAGTAAACCCATGACGATCGATACATTTTTCGCGATTTATTCAACTCGATATAAATCGCAAGAGATTTGCAATCTTGCAGAATAGACCCCTAGATAACTTACGTAAGCGATACAAACAAATTAATACCCCCACTAAGACGACCGGAAGTATGCTTCCGGAACCGGAAACGGAAGCCGCTGACCGGACGTGAGGTCTCAGTATTGATTGCGGCAAATTCATTTCGTCTGAGAGTTCTATTGATTTTATTAATGTTAGGCAGAGAGATACAATTTAGCAAGTCCATCGAGATATTCAAGACCAAATTTACCAAAGCAACTATCGGTTCTTTGCCCTTAACAGGAACCATTGTTTCCTATTAATATAAGTACACTCATTTCAATAGTAGTAAAATACGGACGACTTAAGAACGTCGCCCGGTCCTCTCCGAACTAAGCTGTCACTCGATGTGCCTTTGCACACGTCTTGGTCGCCGGGTAGCCGCTATCCGTTACCGGGTACCCGTCGGCGAATCGTATGCAAATTATGTCGGTACGTGTGAAAGCTATCGTACATGCCCATACATTTTGCCGCCGCCGGTACCCGGCACCGGCTAACCGGAAACCGGGACGTATTAAAAGGCACATAGAGTGTCAGTTATATTCGGATACGCGCGACGTAATAGTAGTGAGTGTACTTTTTAAAGGGAACCAAGGGTTCCTGGATTGGGCGAAGAACCGACTATTGCTGGAGTAAACGTGTTCTTGAGTGGAGACCACGACCCGGCAAACATAGTGTCGGACAACCGTCGTCGCCCGTATAAATAATTATGTACTTATACCCACTACCTACTCTACTTTTTATAATTTTGTAGTACCAATTTTATAGAATTTTCAGCTATAATTTTGAAAAAAATAGTTATGCTTACTTTGAACATTTTGTTTTCATTATTGTTTTACCCACAAACATAGTCACAATTTACTTCCTTTAAGGATCTTGTTCATATATGGATCTTCTGTCCTTTCTTTTCCATCATGGTCATAGTCGAATGGTCAACAAAACCAGAGTTATTTATAGTCCTCTCTTATCGAGAGGCCCGCGTCCACTGAGACGCGACATGCGCAGGCGCCGGGCGCCACGTGTGCGGTGACCCTTATTTTTTGCGCCACATTCCTTTGTGTTGACAACTCTAATTAAGGTATCTGCTAAATAGCTTGGTAATAAATTATTGGGTAAAGGAGTTTTCAAGCTCTATTGTAGAAAACTTTGTTCTTTTTCTTGTTCGATTCCTGGCGCAGGACAAATAAATAAAAGATCATTCAAACAATATCACTTAGCCCTAAACTAAGCAGAGTTTCTGTTATGGGTAGGTACTAGATTACTGATTTGCTTTATACAATAAATAAAAGAAAATAATTTATCAAAAAATAATTGCAGAGATTATTTTTCCCGCACAACTTTAAAAAAAGTGTAATTATTACAGAATTTAAAGCCTTTTTTGGTTTCTTAAAACAATTAAAATATTCTACAGTGGTTCTTAAAACGTAACACACCCTTTCTGTTTAAAACTAACAAACAAACAAACATACACATGCAGCAGCGACAGACAAGCATGCTGTTAATTGGTGCAGTAGGTACAGCATACGTCCTAACTCAATTAGAGTTGCACTAAGAGAGATGTGATGGTTTTGGGGTTCCGTAGACGATTACAACAAACGTAACGTTAGTGACAATAAAAATCACCGAGCAGGGTTGAGCATTCCAAAGGTGATTTTAAATAGGTACTACTGTACCTAGGGGGTGTTAACAACTCTATATTTATATTTTGAACTGGACGCGACCGCACTATATTATAAACACTTGATAAACACTATTGCAGTGTTTATCAATTTATCATATTGCAGGATCAATCAATATCTTCATTTAATTGTAAATAGGTATAACCTGGATGATAGGAAGAACAAACTGGCCAATCGATTTTTTCAAATTCCTTCGTTTAATTAACAGAATAAAACAATAACAACTAGTATATACAAGTAAGTATATCTATTTCTTAAAAATCTAAGCCGTCACCAGAAGGCAGAGTGCCCAGAATGCTAGCAGCATTGCCACGTTGAATGGCAATGCTAATACGTTGACCGAAATAAAAGCCAGCATTCCGATCACCTGTGGACTCTATAAGAAGTTTAGTAAGATCTTTATAAATTGCGTGTGCCCCAGGGCCCCACGGACCAAGGGTTTCAACCCCAAACGGCTCAAATAGGTAACCTCGGTCAAGGTTAGCGTATTTTCGCCGTTTAAGATACTCCGCTGATGTTGCTGCAGAACCGGCCCTTACCGATGTCCCTGCAAGATGTGAAGGCGCTAGGGTATCTACACACGTGGCATCCCAAACTAAAGGCCGACCCATCTTCCATGGAATCAGAGTCATACCGTCAGGTCTTTTACCATCATCTCGCATAAGGCCACGTGGTTCGAGGGTAGCTGCCACACTGACGCTGGTAAAAGCCCGACGGATGGTGTCATTAATTGAACCATGACGGGACACACGTCCTGCACTAGAGACACATGCCAGTGCATGGTGACCAAACTTATCGACGGTTTCACCACACTGACAACGGTGTGCAACTAGGCAAGGAGAACCTAAGCGCAAAGAGGTGGCAACCCGAAATGTGTTATTATCTAAAAGGGTACCTAGATTTTTGGAAGGCAGAATATGTAACCAAAGTCCTGATTCCCACTCTGAAACGGCGAGTAGACGAGCACGTTCTGATGAGCTGGTTGACGTATTAATAAGGTTTTTCCGTACCAGCTCACATAGTGGCTCATCCCACAGTCTCTGCGAAGAAAGGACTTTGGGCAGATTCGTATCAGGACAGGCTATTTTCCATAAGTGTAAAGCTTCATCAAAACCTGTAATTTCAAAATTTTGACATTTAGCCAAAATACTATGAACAAGATCCTTAGTACCATGTACTGATGACAAAAAAGCTGGGAGTGAAACGCTAGAAATTTCGCGGACACCTAGACCTCCCATCCTAATAGGCAGACTGGCCTGGTGCCAAGCTCTATCATCCAAAGGTATATTAAAAATTTTGATTAAAGTGTCATGTATGATGCTGTCCAACTGCTGTGTAAGATGTGGAAATTTCCAGAGTTGTGAGCATCGTAAATAATATGTAAATTTAGGAACAAAAAGGCAGAAACGTAGAATAACAAAAGCCACGTGAACGTTGATATTTTGCAATTTATCGGAAAAAGTAACAAAATTTAGAATTTTTTCATTTATAAAAATGGGCAAAGACTCATCCATAATCGGAGATCCTAAGAGGCAAAGCGAAGA
This sequence comes from Eupithecia subfuscata, assembly GCA_963564075.1. Taxonomy (NCBI): domain Eukaryota; kingdom Metazoa; phylum Arthropoda; class Insecta; order Lepidoptera; family Geometridae; genus Eupithecia; species Eupithecia subfuscata. Next base: position 10,993,275 of record OY751120.1, on the reverse strand, counting down.
CTTGTCTATCAACTTAAAGTTTGGAACTAAACTTTCGAAGCGATTCTTTATTATTAATACGTTAGAAGCTGTTTCGGTTTCTGGGATATAAAGTTCGCATTTCGCAAAATTTAGTTCCAAACCTATAAGCTTAAATTCTTCAATTACAACACTTAAATCCTTCAATACCGTGTCTACTTCGCCCCCTAGAGTGCCATCATCTAAGTACCAAACATTAAATTTAGATTCCAAACGTTTTATGATCGGATGTATAGCGAGACTGAAAATAGCCGGTCCTAACGGATCACCCTGCTGACAACCAACCTCAGAAGACAATAACTTATCTTTATATACTAATTTTGAAGGTGTGCCATAACATTGCCAAAGAAAGGGATAAACATCAGGAAGCTTCTCTTTTATTTGTGTCAGAAGGGCGCCCCTGTCTACCGAATTAAATGCATTTTTAACATCCACTTTCAACAACAAATCTTTTGTGTGGTATGACACAAACGATCGAAGTGAGTGTACCGCCGCTTCACAACCACCACGGGATCCAAAGCCCAGCTGGGTCGGTTGGAATTCTGACCTCAAATCTGAGCTTTTGATTCTGCAGCATATTTTGGCTGCAAGCCGGCGGTAAGTCGTACCAACTGCGATTGGTCTGATGCCTCCATCTTTTTTTAAAAGAGCGCATAGGTTAGCACCATACAAAATGTCGATGATATCTGCACTGATCTGTCCGGATAACATTTTGTTCACTAACGACGTAAGGGCTACGATGAGGCCTTCGCCCATTTCACCACAACCAGCACTAATTAAATCTTTTAGGTGTTGTGGTGAAAGGCCGTCTAAGCCACCAGCAGAGCCACTCTGAAACGAGTTAATGCTAAAGATTACGTCGTCAGGAAGCACTGACAGGAAAGTGCAGGAATCATCAGGTGGTGCTGGGAGGCATAGATCGGGCGCAGCAGGTGGATGTTTTGATGCAAGTGCCGAAAGAGTTTCACTAGAATTTGAGGCTAGTGTGTCGTTCGAAAATAAAAGTCTTGCTGCACCTCTGATATCCCCATCACTAACACGATTTTCAACCATTCGATAGGCGATATCAGAGTTTAATCTTTGTCCAAAATGCTTTACATGGGTGTTCGAATCAAAAGTTGTTGGTGAATCAGAATTTTTGGTACAATTTTGCTTTATTTTGGCTGTAAGAGACATATTTCTATTGTCTCTTTCAACATGCAGTATTCTGTAAGGGAAAGTCAACAAATGTTCCCAAGCAGTCCTTGAATTTTCCAAAACTGCCCTTTTTATATCTTTAGTCAAGGACTGCGCAACAGACAATCTGGCACCTCGAGGAATACGTTTAACTATTTGGAAATTTTGTTTACATTTTGATAATCTTTGCCAAAAAGATGTGGAGTCCGAGATTGATGTTGAATTTGGGATATTGTTCGAAAATGAAGAAGGGGTATTTTTATGAATTCTGCTTTCATGTATTTTAAGCCCCCGAAGGCCCTTAAAATATCTTATTTGGGAACATTTGTTACATGGGACTAAATTTTCACACGACACAACATTACTACTTACATTTTGGGAGGCCAGATCCACTGGAAGGTCCACTAAAGCCATGGACTGGTGGCGGCTGGGTAATTTACAAAACTTAACTAATTTAAAAAGATAAAAAGACACAAAACACACAAAAATGAAAAAAAAACATAAAATGACACTTGTCAGATTTTCTCCGCGCTCCAGCGCTAGGCAGCGTTTAGGGCTCCAAAAAGGAAACTTTTCTTCGGTTTGGCCATAGAGCGATATTTGGTCAATTTAGCTCCCGCTGAACTCGCTCGCCTTTACGTTTGAAGATGGCAGTCAACAACAACGGATCGGATGAAAATTCGTTTAACATAATAATTAAATAAAATAGGTGGTGGCGCTGATTTGGGTCGAAGTGGCGCCTTAAATTCCCAGGAACCCAAAACCGACCCAAAATGACTCACGCTTGTCAAGTCCAGTGTTAAAATGAGTTACTACAGTTTAAATGAGTTTGTTTAAGAAAACGTGATGAAGAAGAAAATGACCGGGCACTTAGAACTTCGTAATTTAATTGCGCCACGTATTTCAGGAGAATTAAACCTTTTGACATGGACCTATTTTGACCATCACCATTTTGTACCTCACGATGACTTCTAACACTTTCCAAGAACATGTTGCAAATGTGTTCTCGCTGCCGTAGCTGCAGCACGTCACATCAGGTGGCATCGTAAAGGCTGGGCACTGAATGGGTTTACCTACCTACCTAGGCCGATAATGCTAATAGATAAGGTTGATTATTATAACTTGATTGTTTTGAAAAAACTAAAATGACTTCGAATCCTGATTAATAACTAGGAACTTAATTTTACCCTATTTTTAAGTTTTACGGCATAAAAATGAATCCCTCGAGAATAATTTTTTATGGGACCAACTCGGGATTATATTTTAACAATAACGAAAGAATTTTTAAAATCCGTTTATAAGTAACAGAGAAAACGACGAACATACGTAAAAAAATTGTACATACAGACGAACATAGAACTTTCTCCTGTTTTAGAAGTCGGTTTATAAAATACGTCTACAGCTATTTGTATTGTTATCTGGTACATAATCATACCTACATTATGATCATTTATCAATTTTGCGATCTCAAAACCCACCATTTTTTATTAACGTCTATTTTTTCAGTCAGCAAAAACGACAAATTAATCCATCCACACAAAAAGCTTTTTTATAAATATGTCACGAAAATAACATATTACTCGACGCCCGACAAAAGAGCCAAGAAGCCGGCGAGCGGCAGAACGAGAGAACACCTTTGTCATTTAAAAAAAAGTAAGAGGATTAGAGTAAAACCTCTTTTGTCAAAATATGGGACGCGTTTAACACTTCGATTGGCACCATTATCTGACACATATTATCGATTTTCGATCGATATTTTTTTCGATTAAATTCTCTTGTTCAACCTACCTACCGTGGCATATACGAATTTCATAAAAATACTGAATACCTACTTAAAACTTTTTTCACAAAAGTATTTAACAACAGTAAACGACAATTATGAAAATTTGAGTTAGCATAATTATATTAAGTATACCTATTGCTTTCCCTCTAAAATGATCCAATAAGGTCGTAATACAGATTTGTTCTTATTTCTGTCGTAGCATTTTTATTTTTAGCCTATTCTAAAAGGTAAACAAAAAACATGAAATAGGTACACCGATCCGCATTAAGGCCCCTCCACACAGCACGGATTTGCCGCCATCCTGATGCGATTACGGAAATCCTCCGCGTGTCGAGTTACGACAAAAACGTGTTTGTTTATTGAAATCGCTGTTGACCATTCCGATGCTACTTTAGCTTTCCTTTGACCGTGTTGTTTATCAAATACATTAAAATGAGCATCACTACATAGTTTTGCGCGCTTTGTGAGTAATTGTTATTGTTGAGTGTGACAAAGATTTTGGGATTAGTTGCAAGAAGTTGTGTACCTGATATGCACCGAACTGGTGGTGTGTACATTCTTTGGACCATTGGTAGCGAATTTTCGGTAGTTTTTAGTAGAATGTAATGTTTGCTCATAGTTCAAAGAATTAGCAAGCTGAAGTGGGAGTGGGCCGGCCATATCTCGCGAAGAATCGACTACCGCTGGGGTAAACGAGTTCTTGAGTGGAGACCACGACTCGGCAAACGTAGTGTAGGACGCCCTACGGCCAGGTGGGATGAAGATCTGCGAAAGACTGCAGGCAGATGCTGGATGCGGCAAGCTGAAGACAGGGCGCTATGGCGCTCATTAGGGGAGGCCTATGTCCAGCAGTGGACTAATATAGGCTGATGATGATGATGATCATGATGAATGTATGCTCGCTAGATATCAGCTCTGGAATTAGCTTCAAAATTCGTTCACCGAAAATTGCCATGAAAAAGATCATGGGTCTCTGCTCTACAAGCCTTTTTTTACCTATTAATATTTTTTTAAGTAGAAACGCAAAACCATAACGTTTTACAAAATATTAATATTAACAGTCTGCAGTTAGCTTAATTGTTTCAATTGTGAATACTAGTGTAATTTTCTTTGTGAATAAAGGCTTCTGCCCTTTTAATATTCTCTAACCCTAACCTCCCTCCTCAACAGCCTATATTGGTCCACTGCTGGACGCAGGCCTCCCCCTCATAAGCACCTTATTGGTTTTTATCTCATGGGGGTAACGAATATAATCGCCACGCTGGGCATGCGGGTTGGGGATCGCAGTTCGGTGGTAGAATTGTTCCCCAGGAGGCGCTGCTGTCCGCCCCCGGTGGATATCCCTTAGTCGCCTCTAACGACACCCGCGAGAAGAATAGGGGTGGTGTAAATTCTAAGCCGGCACCACAAGCCTAACCCTGAAGCATTTGAAAAATGCCGTTGTGGGTCTTTTTTTGCAGATATCGATAGGTTCGGCAGACAGGTATATATCTAACTCAGGCATTTTGTGATTGCGAAAAACTTTTGTCACTACCTCGGCTTCAAAAGACGTGCTCAACACATTGTCCGGTCAGGAGCGGTTTGTACCGCACACAATGCCGCACAATGCAGCACGCTCCGTCACTTCCATCCGTCAGGCGCCGGACCGTGTAATCGCGTTAGTGTGGACGCGGCTTTAGTACGCACTGGGTTTTACGATGCGACGTTATTCGAATTAGTGGGATACCTACTGCGTTCTTCACTGAAGTATCGTTTGGGAGGGGATTTGTGCATTATATACCACTACTAAGCTAGAGCCAGCCCAATTCCTTAAAATAGCAGAGTAGGTCTTCTGGTGCCTGTTGATGACACTTTTTATTGCTTCCATGCTAAAATGACAACTTAATTTTATTAAACTTTGATCTAGAATCCTTTTAGTCGCATTCCGAGATTGTCAGAAATATTGAGATTGGAGCTTTTTGTTAGTTAAGAGAGGCATAGTTTACTCTCGATATAAGGCTTCTACCAAAAGATAAGTCAGTGATAAGCGCGACGACTACTTCCCTCAGTGCGTACAATAATCCATTCATAATCTCAGTAGCGACAGTGCGTGAGTGAAATGTCTAGTATTACTTACTTTTACGGGGTCTTTGCGGGGTCTTTGGGGGTCTTTACGCGTAATGTATGGGGTCTTATGGGTCTTAGTGTTATTGGAGATAATTTTTGCCTTTTTGATGGCGGAATTTGATGTTAATCTGGTTAATATAATCTGGTCTCAGATGTCGTGTCCTCAGTGAGACTGATTTATATAGGAACTAGTTTCCGCCCGCGGCTTCGCACGCGTTTGTTTCTAGGGAAACTTTTAGGTTATTTCTATCCCATGGTAACTGATTTATGGGATAAAAAGTAAGTAGCCTATATTTGATTCCAGATTAAAAAATACACCTATGCAAAATTTCAGCCAATTCGTTCAGTAGTTTTGGCGTGAAGAAGTAACAAACATCCATCTATCCATTCATCCGAATTATAGCATGCTATAAACCATCCGCGGGGCGCAGCTAGTTTATAATATTAGTGTAAGTGAACTAACAAGCTAAGCTACCTACTCAGTTAACACTGAATTTATTATTGCCTACTGAATAAAAAAGAAAATAGAAATTCTGTGATGACACAATAGATAAATCTACTGTGGTGATGATGTGAAGTTTATTTATTTATTTGTTTATTCAAAATACTTACACTATTTTTACAGGGGCCCCTAATCCCTAGTGTAAAAAGTCCACAAAAAACAATCATACCATTATAAATATTTGTCAGACCAATATAAATACACACCTATGAACTACAAATTAAAATTACTCATGTCAATTACAAGTCATGAGAAGGTTGGGCAAAGGCAACGTGAAAACAGACAGACATAGCAGGGACAACGGGGCTGAAATTTTGCATGGATATAGTTCTACATCACACTAATAATATAAATGCGAAAGTTTGGATGGATAGATGGATGGATGTTTGTTACCTCTTCCCGCTAAAACTATTCAAAGAATCGGGATGAAATTTTCCACACTGGTAATTCTAATTTTGGAATCAAACTTATGCTACTCTTTATCCCATAAATCAGTTCCCATGGAATAGAAATAACCTTTAAACGTTTCCATAGAAACCACGCGTGCGAAGCCGCGGGCATAAACTTGTCTGGAATAGCGTTAGGAGAAGCAAACATAGGCTAGTATGTTATAATAACCGATTGAAGTTAAAAAATTACTATTTTTCGTAGCACTTGCTACGGCGTAGCCCACACATGCAATATTTCAAAAACTTCGTTTGACATGAATATTTGTATTTTGGAACGTCATGTTACAAGCAAATAAAACAATTTTGTCACTAAAGCCAAATTTCAGAAAAGAACTTGCAGAGAACTTGCCTTATACCGATCTAGCAACCTTACAGTTACAACAGGCAGTAAGTAAGCAAAAACAGTTGTTGAGATTTAACTGCAGACTATTGCAATAAATCTACAGATAGCTCAACTGATCCATATCAACACCAGTCGGAAGCGTCCCCAAGACGCAGGCTGCATTGCCACGCTGTATGGCAATGCTGATGCGCTGCGCCAGATACTCACCAGCTCTCGGGGCACGCGTCGCTTCGACCAGACGCTCAGATAATGTTTTAAAAACCTGATGGGCCTCGTCACCCCACGGACCTAGGGTCTCGACGGCGAGATCAACTAGTATCGAGGTCAATAGAAAAAAGTGATGTCTTATTGCCAATAGGTACCCTACCTACCACGCCACCGTTGTTGCGGGTAACAACTAGATTAGAATTTGATTGTTAAAAAACTATGACGACCTCTGTGGCGCAGCGGGCGAAGGTCCGCCTGCGACGCAGGAGGTTGCGGGTTCGATTCCCGCCTCGGGACAAATGTTTGTACGATTGCAGACATTTGTTCAGGGGTTCTGGATGTTTTTCTATGTATAATAAAAAATATCTATCTATGTAGTGTATTCTATTATGCATATCACTTATCTAGTACCCATAACACAAACTCTGCTTAGCTTGGGGCTAGATAATGCTGTGTGAATTGTCCAGCATTATTTATTAATTTATTTTTAAGTATTGCGGAATAAATACCTCTGCTTGAACATTTTTATAAAAGTTCTTTACCAAATAAAAATAGTAGACAGTACATTTCCAGTGTGAGTTTAAATACATAGAAACAATACATCATAAAAACATTTACAGCATTTTATAAGCCATAGGCTTCTTAAAACCTTTACGTAATTAACTTGGATATTTAGTATTTCACATTTTAGGGCTATCAACAAGATTTTACTTCGATGATTTTACTTTGGGATCATTCTCCATAAAACAGAAAAAAAAATCGACGAACTTAAAAAAACACATGTAGCCGAGCATTCAACCTCCTTCTTTTTGAAGTTGTTTAAAAACAATTTTGTCACTGATGCCAAGTTTCAGAAGAGAGCTTCCAGACAAGCTACATTACCTACCTAGCAACCTATAACTAGAAAAATAAACAATTACACATAGGATTTAAAACTGGATCCAATTATCTTAATCGTAGACATAAGTATTTTATCTGAAAGTATACGAGAATATTATGTCTATAGGTAATCGGGGATCACGTCTATTCGATACAGTTATCAACATAGGCAGGATTAGCTGGTAAGCAAGGTTACCAATGAAGAGGTGCTGAAAAGAGTTGAGGAGAAAAGATTTTTGATGAACACCATTCAAAACAGAAGAGGGAAATGATTGGACATCTTATACGACATACACTTCATCGAAGAAGTAACGTCATAGAAGGAAAAGTAGAATTTAGACGAGGAAGCGGAAGACCTAGAATTAGCCATATGGGTCAGATCAAGGAGAAAGCTGTCATGTCGTTTAAAGAAGTAAAAGACATTGCATTGGAGAGAGACAAGTGGTGGAAATTGCATCATTACACCGACAAGAGATATGCTCTTTAATTTAGAATAATATATCTACATTATCAACGTTTAGGCCGAAATTATGTAGGTATTGAAATCCCAATGTAGGATCGAAAGCTGACATTAGAATTTTGAGGATTCCGTAAACAAAGAATTAGCAAGCTGAAGTGGCAGTGAGCCGCCCGCCGGCCATATCTCTTTAAGAACCCACAACCGCTGGGGTAAACGTTTTCTCAAGAATACGTTTACCCCAGTGGAGACCGCGGCAAAAGTAGTGTAGAACGTCCAGCTAGGTTCCATCTGGAGACTTGACGATCTGCTAAATACTGCAGGCTGGATGCGACAAGCTCAAGACAGGGCGCTATAGCGCTCATAAGGGGAGGCCTATGTCCAGCTGTGGACTAAATTAGTCATCATCAGCCTATATTATGATTATGCGATATGCACAAAGAACGCCAACAGAATAAGCCTACGGCGCCGCCGCCGCCTATGTCAAAGTGGTTTATTCCTTTCGACCTTTCAGGACTATTAGATTTAGTCTGCCTGTCCGTCATTGGTCTTTTCATCTGTAACCGTAATTTAAAGCATTATTTATTTATTTATTATGAGCATCTTACATTTCAAAGAATACCTATTAAAATGGCATATACCTAATCCTCTAACCACACTGAGGTTCCAAGAGGTTCACAATCAGAAAACGAATAAAATAAATTAATGATTACTAATGATTTATCAACACGGAACCCTTGGTACGCAAATAATAGTCGCACTTGATTTTACAAAGATAAATCTGCACAGATGGGACATCCGCCCGTTTCTACATTTTTTAAGAAAACTGCAGTAATTATGGACCTTGCAGCCTCTAGCAGCGTATATTAAGGCCTATCTACACCAATAAACGTCCAAGCTTATGCGCAACGACAAACATAAATTAGGTCCAGTAACAACGCAGGGATGTATTAAGGGCGTCATTTATTCTATAAATTGTATAATGCGTCTTTTGACGTGACAACGTCTTATAATTCGATAGAGCCGGCTGCACGCACGAAAAACATGACTCATGCGGCGTTACCTCGCTCTGAGGCGTTACTTAGCTCTGAGGCGCCTTTGCGTTCGGCAGCGTTCGACATCCGCCTCTCTCCTACTTGAGTGAGCGATGCGTCTGCGTGGACAGCTGCTATACTATAGTACATTTACATGTTTTGATCGAGTATCAAGTGAAGAAAGAAAGAAGAAGAAAGAAAAATGAAATTAAAATTTTCTTTTGAAAAATGCTACCATTCCATCAGTATTTTCTTAAGACGTTGTCACGTTCAACTATCGTCAGTAAACCGACTCAAAATCAAAATCAAAAACTCTTTATTTCCATAAATACAATAAATGTACACTTAGAAAAGGTCAAATCATAAAACTAAGCACTGACACGGAAATAAAGTGATATTTTTTGATTTCTGTCGCTTCGGTATGTAGACTAAAGTAAAGAAGCGACGAAGAAACCTTTAGCCTGTTAGTTGTTATTTTTCGAGTTGGAGCAAAACCCGTCCCAAGCTTTTTTATCCTCTAGATAATCTGATATTTTATAGTATGCCTTTTTGCACAGCAAGGTTTTGACAATTTGTTTGACTTTACAGACAACCAATTTTTTCTGTTCAATGAATCAGGATAACTCGAAATAAAAAGATTTTATTTTATTTAAAGTCAAAGATACCTACTTGGTTTTCGCCAGGAAATTCTTATAAGACTCTTCTTAGATTCATTATATTCTTACAGAAAAAGAAAAAAATTAAATTTGCAAGTGATAATTGGATTTGTAAGATTTTATAAAAGGGCTTTGCCAAGCAGTTGGACAAAAAGGGCAAAATAAAACACCCTGGCAGACTATTTAAAATAAATACATAATAATGTAAACTACAAGATAACCTGATAATACAATACATTCTATTAGGTACATAAAAACCTGTTATTCTCGGATTTGGTTGTGGATTATTACTATTACATCCTTCTCATGATCGAATTCTCGTATAGATTGCAGCTGTGTATATGTTTTCCAGGCACTTTATTTTGGTCTATTTCGCCCAGTTCATGTCACTCCTTACTCCCTCCCTGTAATCCCAGGACTAAAACACTCGAATCGTAAAGATAAAGCTATGTTTACAAAACGTTCCAGCCGTTTTATCGTCCGTGTGCGCCGCCCTTATCATTGATCATTGACAGTGCATACTTGCCCTTATCAACTCAATATTTTACATTCTATCCCTGGATTTGGAACTAGGGAATATGTACTGTATTCTGTTGGGAATAAGATTTAAGTTAAAGGTCTTGGTTTTTGTATTTACTAAGGTAAATTTTATGTAAGGAGGTAAAATTGTTGGAATTCTTGGATGAGATTGTGTAGCTAAAGAAATTATTTTTAGTGTCTCTTATTCGTCATTTTATCTATAACGTGTTCTACAAATCAATAGGTAGTCAAATTTATTATGAATGTAAGCGGGTTAACTACGAACCTAGTTTGTGTTGGAAGAACACCAACGTTTCATCCCTTATCGAGGGACTTCATCAGGGTGAGTGCGCTTAGATTCATAATGAATTCATCAAAATACGGAAGTTTTTATAGTAAGGTAGTCAAATTTTCTATAGACATCACCAGATTCCATTTTTTGTAGGTATGATACCCCAAAAAGCGTTGAACTGGTGAAGACTACAAAATTTCGTAGGTTGGTTAGGAAATACATAGAAAAACCTACATAATATTATTTAAGGTTTTTGTTATTATAAGCCTCTCTCTCCACTCTGGCTTATTTAAAATTTCTAAGACATCAAATAATAACGCAAAAATTCATAATTTTTTTTCGACTTCGACGGGACGTGAACCCGCATTCTTCCCTTAGTACGGGAATGTGCTAACCAACTACACCACGAGGTCAAGTGACGTAGGAGTCGAAAATCTTTGCGAGTTTCTCGTAATGGCATTAATGGGACTAAACTAATAGAGGAGAATAATAAATAAGGGACAAACGGGATATCACGCTATGTCATGCCACGCAATTACTGTACCAAACGTATATTCCTGTTATAAATGACCTACTCTCTTTATTCCATTGCTCTACCCTAAATCGATGGAAACTTTTCCAACCAAATTACGATAAAACAATGTAAATAGCCATTCGTTGTTATCACTGATAATTCTCTAAGTGTGTGCAAACAGAAATAAAAGCGTATTACGTGCTACCTAATCCCCAGGACTCTATACCATATGTGAGACACGAGTGGAAGAGTACCATTTTAGATGCATATGGTAACATAGTAGGTAGCTTTATGTAGGATCAGTCAATATAAAAAATGGGTTACTTTATCTACCCCGAGTAGAGAGAGATAAGGTCACCTAACTTTTTATGCTATAGCTAGTCATGGTTTCGAGTCCCAAAACTGTAGAATCAAGATTGTCTCCGATTTTTTGGCACGTTGTGGTTGCTCTTATGGTGAAGATTCATCATCACTGCCCTTCGCTTCATCACGTGAATTTGCCCAAGGTTAAGATTAAGCAAAACCGGCAAGATCACACGATTTTGTGTCCAACCACGCTGTGTTTAAGATTTGTGTGCCATATTATGAATTTCTTGTTAAATAAAATATTTTTCGAATTTGGCTGTTGCTTTTGTAGCGATATATCTTTTCAAAGTTGATTTGATAGTTTAAAATAATACTTAGAAGACGTGGGTGGTTTGTTTGCTCTCGTTATAGATATCTTCGTTGCAGTTTTTGTAAAATTTTCCCCTTTTGATAACGTTACACCAGAAACACAAATGGGTTTAAACAAAACGTGTCACTTTGCACAATAATTTACAACATTCGCCTCAAATAAACCACGAGAGGTTAACTAATCTCAAGTGAGTTGTATTCAAGGACAGAATGGGACAAAAAGGACCCTGGACATAATGACCCGTACGATTTATTTGTCGATAAGTGTCGCCAACGTGGAATGTCGGACCTGCCTGATTTTATTATTAGTAGATAATTTGATTTATTCTGTCTGAAAAGTTTATAGAGATGGGTCTTTGTTATAAGATGAAGTTTGCTTGATGAAGAATAATTGTTATTTAAGTTTGCGTTTGATTTTCTTAGTAACTTAGGTTTAAAAACAACTAAAGCTAAAGTTTTAAAGCAAATAAATGGGATATACTTCTATCCTGTACGCAAAAACCTAACTTAATGAAAAAATGTAGGCATACTTACATAAATATGCATATTAATTTTTAACACATAATACCTAAGTTTAAGCACATAAACCTACTTAACAAGTGATTAAAAAACCCAAAAAATAAAAAAGCTTCTATCCCGTGAACTAACGTGAAATTTTTTAATTTTAATCTAATTAATGGGTAAAAAATTGCAATGCGATGATTCTCCAATTCAAAACTGATCATCAATTTCAATTTATTTACTTTTTAGCATCAGTTGCACATGTCGACTGACGCGGCAGTAATCTCCCTTGCAATATAGTCATGTTTTTTGATGGTAACAAGCTGATCTACCTGATTTAGTATTAAAACTGTTCAATTTACATATGTTGTTTAATACTTTTATAGTGCAGTCAATAATCATGCTTTGTAATTTAGACAAAAAAAATTAAACAGAACATAAGCAGCCCGTCGCAGCGTTAGATCGCGAGGAGTGGAAGGAGAAAAGGGAGGTATTTGCCCAGCTGTGGGAGAGTAGTAGCAAAAATAAATAAATAATAAGTATAATCAGTCTATACAATGTACCTACCCAAAATGATTGAAATGTAATAAAACATGTACTTTATACATTGCAAGGTTATTAAAATTTGATTTTAGTTTTCGAATTTTTCGCTAAACACCCTTTCAACCCTTCAGAAAATTATCAAAAATAAAATGCACAATACCTTGCATAATATCAGACATATTCACAAATTAAATAATAATTTAATGAAATGAATATTCCATTAAATAATTAATATATTCATGACTATTGAAAATATTTTCTTTTAGTTGTCAGTCAAATCACCCTCGGGATGGTTTGTGCGGGGGGTGAAAATTACTCAACTTACGATATTGATACTTGAAGTCTTGACTCATATCTTTTTGTAGAATTACCGTGTCAGGTTTTCATTTGGGAAATCAAGATGAATTACATGAATAGTCAGATTTTCGTATAATAATAAATTTATTGAATTATATACAAATCAATAAATTAAAGTAGGTGGCCAAATTTGCAAAAAATGTATTGTAACCTGTGTAAACGGTGGCAGTCAAGCACGCCGTCCACCTGATGGGAAGTGGTTACCGCAGCCTATGCCTTCAACATCAGAGACGTTACACGCGCGCTGCCGGCCCCTTAAATGCTTTAAAATGCCCTGTTTGAAAGACCTCATACTATGTATATTCCATGGGGAAAACATCGGGAGATCATTCCACAACCTGACCTCTGCGTATCCTCGGACCAATCATAGTAATAGTAACCAAGAATCGCTGATTTCATTTTTAATATTTGTATATTTTATACCTTCATCAAGTATATATAATTATATAAGTAGTCCGAGTATCAAGACCACTCTTACCGCGCACACCACGGCATATGGCCCACGCGCAACTTCTCGCGAGCCATTGCGCGCATTGTGCTCATTGAATTACACTTCATTACAATAGTGTGCTGTGCTGTGCCGTGGGGCACTTGGCTACTTTGAGGCGATCAGGCTCACTTAAAGGATTATTAAGTTAACAGTCAACCATAACTTACTACAGTACTTTTGGGCGCTTTGTTCTCTAAAACGGGCCGTTGTATGCATTAATCGGAAACTGAATGAGCATCATATTCATTATTGCATTCATTAATAAATATTTTTTGTCCAGCGTTATTTATTAGCCTAATGCTACATCGTCCGTCTCGTACATTATCCAGGACTAAGGCCAAATAATAAATGTAAATCGTGGAAAATTCAAACTAGGCACGATAAGAAATTGGAGAATTACTCATAGTAACTAAGCTGCTCTGCAATAGCAGACTTTACTAGGTACCTTATCAACCTGTCAATTATTATCTCTGTAATCCATTTTAATTATAACAACAAAAAGCACACCTATAATTTGCGTTTCCCATAACCACCCTTCACTAATCAAATGCAATCACAAAGTCATCGCGTCAAATCACTTCCCCAAATCAGTGTAATTATTTACACAATTTCCTGATTCCTGAACGGCGTTTGATTCTATCGCACGCGCACCTTACGTCCAAAACGTACTTTTTGCTATTATTTCTATGTTATTTTTTCAATATCGTTATGGGAAATGCGACTCCCCTATTTGTTTGGATTTCACACCCACGATTTTTTGATTAAAACTTGCGTTAATGCGTTGGGGTGTGCCACAAGGGTGCATCTTTGGCCGCTTCCTTTTTATTGTGCGTTTCATTGCGAGAACTTCCCGGTTCGTAATCAATGCTGAGTGATTGTTGTGTTTTCTAAAAATTACTCAAAATGAGGCAGAAGCAATGGCAACGCCCTTATTATTGCGGAGCTATAGGATGTTAATAAAATACCGAATCAGAAAACTTATCTCTTATAAAACTTCGTTTTATAACTCACCTAGTAACTTCTGGCGGGTCTCATTTTGAATCATTGACATGGCTACACAACGCACTCAACAGTAGGTATTATCAACAACAGTTGGTACCTATCTCACCACAAATGTTCAAAAGCACTTTGTTTTATAATTTCACTAACAACTAGATGAAAACAACTAGCCACAACACGCTGCATTGGATCCATCAACGAAATTAATGTAAAACCCAAAGAAAACATTGATGTACGGGTAAGGGGGAGACACACTGGGCATGTGTCAGAGCATTAATAATCCAATGTACCACCCCCAGTACTGTAAAAACGTAATAACTTATACATATAATCCTATTATTGGGTGGTGGTTTCAATATTCTTGTTATAGCTTATGTTAGAGCATTGCTTCTGAAATAGGAAAGTTCAAGTCATCTACGCCTTAGTAGGTACGAGTATCTACATTTTCAATTAATTTATATTAACACACTGTACAATAAGAGGTCAAAGATATAAGCAAATATCGTATTTACGTTATATTAGGTTGGTGAACAGAACGAACTTTCATTATTAGGTAGGTTTCCAAAACAGATTTTTTTTGACCTGAACTCGTGGTTCATCAAATTAAATCTGTGTTACTTACGACCTACTGCAAGATTTGCTAATTTAAATTAACTTAACACGACTTATTAACTACTTTAAATTAAATTAACACGACTTATTAACTACTTTAAATTAAATTAACACGACTTATTTTGACGATAGCAATAGTCTAGTCAATCAGTCATTTCTTTATAATGTTATTCTTACAAAGTGCAAAATAAATATATTTTATTTCTAAGGCTAAAAAATAAGCCCCTAGACAAGTAAAACTTAAAACTAAATTATTAATCAAATAGGTAACAAATAAAGTGTTATTTAATTATCTTCAGTTCAATTTCTTGTTCTCTAGTGGAAGAAGTGAAAATCAAACCACTACCACTTTAGTTTCTAACCTATAGCCCAGCTCTCCTCTGACAGAAAACTTTTATAGAATGACTGTGTTTAATAATGTTTTCTAATCCCACCCCTTACCGCTGTATTTGCTCACATGCAATTACCCTAATACTCGGTACTATGTGGCCGCAACTGCATCTATGAAACATGCATGAGGGTATAATCCATTGATCTATTGATTGTTTTGGATGATGTTATGCAATAGCTGTTATATCACACTAATATTATAAATGCGAAAGTTTGGATGGATGGATGGATGTTTGTTACCGCTTCACGCCAAAACTACTGAACGGATCAAGCTGAAAATTTGCATACAGGTAATTCTTTTTATCCTATAAATCAGTTTCCATGGGATAGAAATCACCTTTAAACGTTTCTATAGAAACAACGCGTGCGAAGCGCGGGCATAAACTAGTTATAAATAAGGTATAAGTACCTCCTAATATTTTTATTTTAAAATTTGATTATTTTATATTAATACACGAAAGTAGTTGTGGTTTATTAAGCTTTGCCTCCCACCAGTTTTCCGGGATAGTTTTTATTCGGTGATTGTTAATTAACATCTTCTGTTTTAATTTACGCAGTTCGAACCACTAGGTCAAGAATGATTGCAGGTTCCGGTCTGCTTTAACGGAGGCAACAACTAGTTTGAAAATATGATTATTATTTGTATCTAATTTTATTTTGATTGAATAATCAACGAAGAAACAGAAGCGCTTTGAGTCGAAAATGTGAAGTGTGACGTCACAGAACAAGGGCCTAGCAACGTTTTTTATCACCCGAAACGAAGTGCAGTTTTACTTTTTGTTTTTTATATTAACAATTGAAACATTTGTGGGTAAGTATTATATTTTTTCGGTAATGTATTAACCATAACCGATTAAAAAAATCTATGGATATACCCCATTGATGGATACACAGGTACAGACCTAAACATGTACTTTTATGGAAAATAAAAAATCCTAACCTAACTAAATTCCTTTAGGTGCCTAATTCCTCGGCTAATGTTTAGTTTCTTTAAAGTTATCTGTGTGAGGATGTCGGATAGATGACTTCCATACGGGACCTAGAATCGTTTTTCTTGGCGCCCTTCTGCATCTCTAATTATAATTTTTAATCCCATTACACGCAACATAACCCACGACCGCGGTACAGTCAGCGATGACTTATCGCGGGAGGTAGGTACACTCGGCGTATTGCATCTGCGGTTGCTTAGTATGGACCCCGCGGGGTCGTTCGTTTACACTGTTATTAAGCTCCGTTATTATTGGTATTGATTTGGTAGATTAAAATCTAGCATAGGTACCATTTTTAGGGTTAAATTTATTTAAGTAAAGGCGTTTAATGATATGATTATGTACCTAGCTGGGCTTTAGCAAATCACGATTGACATAGGTACTGATGTCTGCAAAAGCCAAAAAAGTCAACGTGAAGATGAACTTCAAACCGTGTAAAACATCATAAATTACCATACCTAAAATTCGTTTAGGGTAATTACTTACCTAAACATACTTCTAGATAAAAAAAACGCAACACAATTTAGTTGAACTTAAACCTACTTAATTTACAAAAAAAATCAGCCATTTTATATGAAACAGATAATTGTGCCTAATATTGCATAGCGGGATCAAGCTACACGATCAAAATAAACAGTCTTGATCTTTGCAAAAATATAAAAAACATCAATCTCCATGTTCCTATCCCCTCCATTAGCACCGGAAGCGGAAGTATTAGCGGAGCGATTTATCATCGCGCCAAAAAAACAACCGCGAAAATCCGCCATCTTGATAATGGATGCTTCCCGCCATTTCGCGCAATATGGCGATTGACACGCGCCGATAAGAGAAATAAGAGTTGTTTTGGAAAGTCGACATATTATTGATTTATAGTTCAACGTATCGTTGAACTATAAATCAATAATATAAATCTACACGTACCTACACGTACATGTACCTAGTAAAAACATAAATATTTCAAATGTTTACCACTTTTTCAAATTAAGTTTTTTGGATTGGCCCATAGCATCATCATTTTAGATAAGCACCTAAAGAGGTTAGGAACTTCTTGGGGCAGCTGTTCAAAAGCAAGCCTTGGTGTAATGTACGTTGTCTGTGCAACCCGTAATTTGCATGATCTATGAATCCACAGAAAAAATCAATGAAAGGCAGGTATTGCCAGAAATACAATTCTGACATAAGGCTTGAAATAACACATGAAAACTGGGTAAATTGTTTAGATTAAATAACATGGCATAAAAGGTCTTTATTTAGAACATTTCAAGGTGTAAATAACAAAACTAAGCAGCGACGCGCCCTGCAGAAGTAAAGTACTGTGTCGCAGATCGCTTTATATACGAGTATATATAATATAAATAAACTTTATTAACATTAACTACATCCATAATACGTTATTTTTCTAAATAGGTACTGAAACAAAGAATCTCTTCACCGGACATCTATTTGCGAGTGGGTCTAGTCTAGACCCACTCGCAAATAGATGTCAATTTTGTGATTTAACTCTACCTTAGTCCGTACGTTGCACAAGGCTCTCATACTGATATTATATAAGCGAAAGTAATTCTGTGCATCTAACTGTTATCTGTACTGCTGATCAGATTATATTTAAATTTGGCAGGGTAATGGTACCTAATGGTGGAAGTACTCTTATTTCCGCATTTGGACTCATAGTTGGTCCATTATGCGTTTCGTTAGCTAGCATAGCCAGCCTAACTTCGTCCAGAATCGTAGAATCTTCCTGGGATCTTCACAGGCTTCGTGGAGTGACCTCGGCAAATTGAGGATTTCTGTTCGTTGTGCTGTTACTCCCTTGGATTCCAGGACTACGCGCGGGCGACGATTTGTCGTCGCTGAGGCACCCTCTGCAGAGAGGGCTGTCCTTCCTCGGTCCGGCAGTGTCCTGTTAGTGTTCCTACCAGGATATGCAGGTCATTTCTGTTTAGGTTGAGTAGGTGTTTTGTCAGAAACAAAGATGTTGATAGAAGCGCCGCTCTGGCTTGTCTGCACCCTAGCAGGCGTGTCCATCGTTCGTTATGCATCTCTCTAGTTCTGAGCCTAGATCATGTCTGGAGTAGTGATAATGGCAGGGGTAGGAGAGGTGATGGATCTTCTGTGTTTGTATCCGATCCCATTTGGCAGGGTGTTAAACAGTATTGCGTGGACATAGACTAATTGAAAACCGCCTGTAAAGCAGCGAGGAAAAGCTAGTTTCCTATAAAACTCGAGCTGTGAACGTGCCTTCAGACGGCGATAGCTTTCCCGCCGCGAAACTATCACCCTTGGAGATAATCCCTTATGTTTATTGTCTTCGAAAGTCTTCTAAAAGAATTCCAAAACTGCACCCATTAAGTTCGCCCATAACCGCTCGATGGGCGTACGAAACAATACCGTCAATTTGGCCGCACGCGCCGCGCACGCTCGCGGCGTGCGTGCGGCGTGCGGCGACGTGCATTGCGCGACGTGCGTTACCTTTGTGTTGATTAGATTAATGGACAGAGGGTGATCCGTTACAGGAATTGTAAATTCGGATAGATTATTGTAAAGTGTCTTTGTCAACAAAAATGTTTAACTATTGGTATTTTCGGTTTTCTGTTAACTTTGGGGACAAAAAACTCATCATCATCAGCCCATAATTAGTCCAGCGCTGGGCATAGAGTCGCATAATGAGCGCCATAGCATCCGTCTTCAGCTTGCCGCATTGCAGTCTCTTACAGGTCGTCATGCCCATACCCACCGGCCCCATGACGTCCTACACTACGTTTGCCGAGTCGCGGTCTCCGCTCAAGAACAGGTTTACCCGACGGCGGTTACTATTATAATAAGCACCTTATCCCATAATTATGTTCCTAAATAAAGACTTTTAGTCTATGTTATATATAGGTTGTTCTTTCATTTCCAGTCCATCCCAAGGTTACCAGAAAGGGATCGCTCCCGATAAGGCCTCCCTTTATACTTCCTTTTTTTCTAAGCATTTTCTCTGTATTGTTTCCTGTATATGTGTAATATAATAAAGTGTTTTCTATCTATCTATCTATCTATGTTTATCACCACAGAGAGACTAGTTCATATCATACATTACATAGACACATACGGCAGGACATAGGTAACGATTTCTGGAAAATGATTATGAATTTTCCATGGAACCTGTGGGAACGGTAGAGCTCCGCTGTGATGATCTGTGTCCAAAGAGTTCATGAGAACTTCATTATGAACCATATTGTTTACCACCCCTGCCTAAGCGCGGTGGTACGGTCGCATGTTGCTCTACCACACCACAACGACGACGTACAATTTGGGAAATGGACAAGTTGGGTATATTGTTATTGGACATTCTGGGATGTGCCCTGATGGGGTTATTCCAGTTTTCCCCCCTGAAATTCCCCCTGAGGGAGAAAATTTGACTTGACATTTTTTATACCAGTTTTCCCCCTTGATGTAGGTACCTAACTCACACAAAATAGTTATATTTGTATTACTGGGTATTACAGGGTGAATTTTTTACACGGGGCAGTAAGAAGATGCACTTTAACCGGTGGTGTAGCAACTGGAAAATGAATCAAATAACATCGCAAAAATTTTCGACTTCGACGGGACTTGAACCCGCGTCCTCCCCTCAGTACGGGGATGTGATAACCAACTACACCTTATTTGATTTCTTAGAAATTACCCTTAGTGTGGGGTTACGCACTATAATAACAAAAAACTGGAAAATGGTTATGAGACTTATTATATTTTTTTGAAAAAGTTTCATCCCTATTCCCAGATATAAAAAAAAGTTATCAAGAAAACGAATACTTATATAACATCAAACCTTTTTTTGATGCCAATATAATAAATCCTGTTTTTTTAAACTGATCAAAAACCTATAACATTTTTAAAGAATGCGTAAATAATTGTAACCTGTGAGCCTGTGAGGCATAGATATTGACTCGCATATAAATTGGAAAGGTCACGTAAAAAAGATAACGAGCAAGCTATTAAGCTTTGTCTACGAAATGAACTCTAACAGAAATAAAAATGCAACAAACCTTAAAATAGCCTTGGAGATTTCTGAATATTTTACTATTCTAACCTCTAATGGCACTTACCATTAGAGGTTAGAATAGTAAAAAAATCCGAAATTCCAAACAACTTTTATCAACAACTTTTACTATAAAAACTATCGTAGTTTGACGAATTCATTACCGTTTACATCTGTAATTAATGAACTTTTCTCATATGTAGGAAGTCATCGTAGCTACTTAGATAAACAAACAAATAAATAAATAACTATATAATAATGGACAATTCACACAGCATTACCTAGCCCCAATTTTTAGATAGGGTACTTATCTGTAATGCAGCGAATCGTACTCTACGTAGAGCATACTCCGCTCCGCTCCGGTGCCGTATCGTTTCCGTGTCGAATCGTCTCAGTACGGAGGCGTGAGAGCCGCGCCCGTGACCAATCGACACGTGACATGACCTAGACCTGATGAACTGCATAGGAAATTAAACTGAAGAGAAAATTTGTTTTAATGGAACATCCTGCCTGAACAGCCTGTAAAAATAGATGTACTGCATTTTGTGAATAAATACAAAATAAGTACTTACTGTTTTTTTTACAAATGGGGCGTTTCCAACTGATATTGATATGGTTAATCTGGTATTGATTGATATGGATGGAGAGCTACCATTAATTTGTTTGCAACAGTCTGCAGTTAGCTTAATTGTTTCAATTGTGAATACTAGTTCTTTTTTTTATTGGTTTCCAAATAGGTAAATTTGGTTTCCCATTCTATTTTTGGGAGCCCGCAAGAAACGTCTGAAATGTATGTTTGTAAGGTTTCCATTTCTCTGAGTTTTTATTGGGTTTTTTGATAGAGGAAACTGCAAGCTATCGACTTGTGACAAACTTTGAAACATTTAACTCGCAGAAAAATAATGATTTCAATCAGGAAAAACAAATAAAAACTTAAATACCTACTTACGACATATTTTTAATATCTACATCTTATCATCTTATATTATTAAATTACCTATCTAGCCAGCGTCTTTGGGACGTTTCCGACTGGTATTGTTATGGATCAGTTGACCTACCTGTGGATTGTTTGCAACAGTCTGCAATTAGCTCAAACGTTTCAATTGTAAATAGGTACCTACTAGTTCTAATTTATTTCTATTACCTAGTACTTGATTGTAATTTTCTTTGTCAATAAAGTATCTTATACAGGTATACCTACATACGTTTTCTTAGGTTTATTTCCTCGACGAGAAAAAAAAAGACAACAAAAAAATGGTTTATATCGTCCCACTTTTGGACAAAGATATCCTACTAAAAATGTACATGAATCTTTAAGAAAGGAAAACTCAGGTACTAACGAAAAAACTTCAGTCATAAAATTTATTTTACCTGAACACATTTTCTGATACATTCGCAGTTGCATGTCACTTCGATGCATTAAGGAAAAGGAAACGTATATTTCAAACCGAAAAAGCTTTTAAGTTGACGTATGGAACCCTAAAAATTGCCTGTCAAAATATTGTCGGCGACATCAAGGGAGTAAGAAAGTACAGTCAGACTCAGTTGGTACGTAAACCCATTTTTAGATTTGTTTAACGATGTTTTTCTCAGTTATGATAAGAGTTAATGCAAATAATTATTATCATTATCATCTTCGGGTGTTTAGCTGGAAGATGATTCCTGTGTAGCCCTCGACTTTAGATTAACTCTCAAGGGTTTCGGTGATGTTGGCTTCGGCTCCACGTATGCCTCCCAAAGGACCGGGTCATTATTACGGTTTTAGAAATTTATTTCTCAAAAGAATGTAACATATTCACTTAAAGAGAAATACAGTAATCATAATTAAACATGCAGAGCGGACTTATGTATGTAATTAACAGGATGTAACTAAGGTGATGGTTTTATTGTTACTCTTTTTATCTAAGCTACACGAAAAAAAAACAATAATAATATAAGTACTTAGATTCTAACTTTATATGGAAACCAGATTCACTTTGCGTAGGTACAACAATAGTTATGTAAGAGCGGGTAGATTGGTTTATTGTTACGTCAGTTTACTAAAACGATGCAAGTTTAACAATGGCAGTTTGCTCGAGGGCGGTTCTATTATGGAGCAAAAGCATGGAAATAAGAAACTCATAATAAATTATTTGAGTTATAATTAATAGCCGTTTGTTGGAAAACTCCCGTTTTTCAGTTATTTTACGAGCTGAAATACGAGCACGTTTAGAACATGTTATAAGCAAATAATAACGCGTCGTGTGTTTTTGTTTTCGGGAGTGCATATTATAGTCAAGGTAACTTGCACTTAGGTATAGACACCTAAATGCCCTTTGCGGCAAATTCGACTAAAACAATTCGACTAAAACACAATTCGACTAAAAACATTTCGACTAGTAACAATTCGACTAACGACAAAATGTGTCAACATATGGCTCTGGGTGCAATTATACATATGCACACCCTTTCAGTCACAGAGTCGCCACGAAACCGCCCCCCCCCCCCCCCGTTACTAGTCGAATTGTGTTTTAGTCGAATTGTTTTAGTCGAATTGTATTAGACGAATTGTTTTAGTCAAATTTTCCGTAGACGCTAAATGCATTTTGGCCGAGTATTCAAAGAAGAATTTAGTGATGATATATATTGTTAGCTGACTGTACTTTAAAATTGCCTCTCTTTCCTCCAGGGTGAGTCGACACAAAAAGCTTTTAGTCGACACAATGCTGACTCAAAATTAGACCGATTCTGATCAGAGCGACTAAAATTAGACCAATTTCAGTAAAGGGCCAAATTACGAGCAAAATACAGATGCCCTCCGACAAAATATCTCGGAATTAGCGGCTTATTAACCAGTTTTGTCCAAATGTCCGCAAAATCGATTTTTTCAGTTTATATTTCAACTTAAGGCCTGTTCAAACGTTCGCGGTATTTTTTTTTTAATTATTTGCTACCCAAAGCGGTAGCGATAAGTTTTGCTTCGATTTCGCACACGGTTTCGCGCGGTCCGTGGTGCTCCGCTGAGTATTATAGTGACAGTATTATTACTTACCACATACACCCGGATTTCGCCGCTCTGGTTACCGAGTAGGTACCGTGTAGCAGACCTAAGACTTTAAACTTATTTGATCAAAGCTTTTTTGGAAAACTCTCAGAAAGTCGATCGTCTTTATCATAAAGAGGACAGATTTGATTGTTTATTTGTTTGTATTGTATTTGACGACCTCTGTGGCGCGGTGGGCGAAGGTCCGCCTGCGACGCAGGAGGTATTTATTTATTGAATAGGCTCCGAAACTACTGGACCGATTTGA
Source organism: Eupithecia subfuscata (assembly GCA_963564075.1). Taxonomy (NCBI): domain Eukaryota; kingdom Metazoa; phylum Arthropoda; class Insecta; order Lepidoptera; family Geometridae; genus Eupithecia; species Eupithecia subfuscata. The sequence goes on along the minus strand of OY751120.1, from coordinate 10,969,473 downwards.
AAAATTATTTTACTAATGGTAAAGGAATTTTTGAAGCCCATATTATTCCTGATGAACATAGGCTACTTTTTACCGCGGGAAAATGCTTCATTCCTGCGGGGAAAAGGGTAATAGGACAACGGGTAGTAAGAATGCAGCTAGTCTATACCATAATATTATTAAGGGGGTACCTACCCTCAAATTGCTTATTTTCAACTCCGTCGGACCTCCATATCTTCCAAACTACTGAATATTTAACTTTGAAATGTATAAATGGTAAAGTTCAGGACTTATTCTATCGATCATATGTTTCGAAAACACGATTCCATAAAATTTTCTCGATAGAAAGAAATCGCAAAGTTACCTCTAATTTTTTACTAAAACCCTAATTTCTCAATAAATACAGATGATACGATCTTGAGATTAAGCATAGTAATTGAGCTAAGTATAAAGAACATTTTATATGTTGCTTTTTTTTCAATTAACTATTCTAAAGTTTGTGGGGAGCAAATATCTACTAAAAACTTGATTTTTGGGCTTACGCCGCTTTGCTCTGTCCCGCTCCTGTGAACGCGAAATCCTATGCCTATCCTCTTCACACAATAACGAGGTAGGGTACCGCCTTAAGAGGAAAGATTTGATTGTTTGTTTATTTGTATTGAATAGGCTCCGAAACTACTGAACCGATTTGAAAAATTCTCTCACCGTTAGGGAGCTTACTTTTCAGGGAGTGACATAGGCTATATTTTATTTCGGAATTCCCACGGGAACGGCAACTACGCGGGTGAAACCGCGAGGCGATCGTTGTATATAAAGTGAATTACCAATAACCCTGTATATGTCTATAAAAATCATATGTAAGTATAACGAATTTAGTTTCATGAACAAAAGTGGATGTGCGTTAAAGTCTTCTGTATGCTACGTCAGTCCTAAGTCATTTTGTGAGATACCTATTGACATAATATGTTAAAAAATTAGGTGCAATTTTTATCTGTGAATATGTCAGAAAACTGGCCGGGCCGCCGGGCCATCCTCCATACTAAAATCATCGAAGCTCTCTGTGCTAAGGTAGCCTATATCAAGATCCTACCTACCATTTGTAGAATAGTAGATATACACATCGATTTATAAAAAAAGAGGGCTGGCAGAACAATAGCGATTCGAACGGAAAAAGAAAACATTCTGAATTCAAAGTAGGCGCCGCGATTGGCCGACAAAACAATGGCGTCTTTCGAAATGTCAGATTTGACAGCCGATAACAAAACTTGCCGCGATTTCTGAAACAATAGAATGTTTTATGAATCGTTTTGTTTTAATTTACGCATTGTCAGCAGCGAAAAGTGGTTACACGATCTCTCATCGATATAATTCAGTTCTAAATAAAATAATAGCTTTGATAACATTGATTATTATTTCAGTTTTTATTTTCGGCATTAATTATTTTGATCGTGTAGTGGTTCTTCTCAGTGGAGAGTCCAACATACCCCTTCAGCCTTCTTATGCGGAAGGTACTAAAGCGTAAAAAGCATTTTTCCATCGAAAAAGAGGTTTCTCCACATATGTATATGTTTCATATAAATGAAAACGAGCCCATGGACACAATATTTCTGACTATCTTCTGCCCGCGGCTTCGCACGAGCTTTCCAAGGAGCCTATGTCTATCCCCGGGATATTTTTTACCTCCCTACCAAATTATATTAATATCCGTTCAACCGTTTAAATCAAATCAAAAACTCTTTATTTTCATAAAAACAATAAATGTACCTACACTAGACTAAAGTAAAGAAGCGCCGAAAAATCTTTAGCCTGTTAGTAGATACCTTTATTCACAAAGAAAATGACAATCAACTAATAGAAATATATTACGACTAGTATTTACAATTGAAACAATTGAGCTAATTGCAGACTGTTGCAAACAATTCACAGGTAGCTCAACTGATCCATATCAATACCAGTCGGAAGCGTCCCCAAGATTGTTATTTTTCGAGTTGGAGCAAAACCCGTCTCAAGCTTTTTTATCCTCTAGATAATCTTAAATTTTATAGTACTTAAGCCTTTTGGCACAGCAAGGTTTTGACAATTTGTTTAAAGCAGACAGACAGAGTTACTTAATATTAATATGGATAAGTTACTTTAGCTAGAAGTACGCTCTTTTAATTTTTGTTTAAATGCAATCACCAATTATTTTAACGTTTTATCTTATTTCGTCTTTTACAACTCTACGATCCATTTTCCCTCCAAATTACCAAGACATCGGTCATAACATTTAATAGCCTACCGACTCTACCTTACGCAGCCAATCAGGTCAACCCAATTGGGTTCCATAAACTAAATTATTGGCTTCAAACCGTTAATTTTCTAATTTACCTACACACAAAAAGATAGGCAATCACGACAAATCAAAAATGCCGGGGTAATTTTAACCTTACAGTAAAAAGAATAAGAAGTAGGTAGGCACTACAAAATGTTTAAAGAAACTGACTAATCATCCACCTCTAAGTGGTTTTTGGCATAATATTTTGAAACAGGTTGAAATAAACTAATGATTATGACACTGCAAAATATCAAGCTACGATAAATTAGCTTATCTTGAGAAAAGTTTAGGTCTTGTAATAACAGTTTCATTAAATTCTTTGATTTAAGTATATTTATTTAGCACATAGAACATTACATTAACAGAATAAAATAATAACAACTAGTATACACAAGTAAATATACATACTTATATCTATTTCTTAAAAATCTAAGCCGTCACCAGAAGGCAGAGTGCCCAGAATGCTAGCAGCATTGCCACGTTGAATGGCAATGCTAATTCGTTGACCGAAATAAAAGCTAGCATTCCGATCACCTGTGGACTCTATTTGAAGTTTGGTAAGATAACAGTTTAGATAAATAGATAGATAGTTATAGAGATTTAGTAGTACCTAACGCTGTCTAGGCATACTGACTACCAGGACATAGAGATTTTTGTAGTCCAAAAGATACAGACCCCGTAAAGCCCCGCAATAATTTCTAAGGTAAGTTTTCGAACATTATTATAATGGGGAAAACCAGGTCTCTAAGGTTCCCATAACACGCCGAGACCTCAATGCTTCTCAATTTAAAAATAAACCAACCACGCCTTGCCTCAGTGGGCGTCCCTCGCTGCCATTGGCTAGCACACCATCGCACGCGCAACTAAAATAAAGATTCCAATTTTAAAAGAATGTTCCTATTCCGACGCGTGCTATTAACTGACAAACAAGCGTTTAAAATATGTCTATGACGGAAGGCGGATCTGTTATCGGTATTCCATTTATGTGTCAAAAATGCAATAGGATGTTTGGATTTATGAGTTGTAAACACTTTTGGGAGTTATGGAGTTTTTAAATGTAAATGCATTAGTTTCTGTTTTAAAACGATGGATCTTTATGAATCGACATCGACACCCACTTAAAACTGATTGAATACTTGTACCGAGAGGAAATTCTACTTACAGGGAGAATCGAGGGAGAAACAATCGAAATAATGATAGGTACAATACTGGTTTCTGCTCTCAGCTTCGCATGCTTTTGGAAACGTTTAAGGGTTATTGTCTATCCCATGGGCAATCACACTAATATTATAAATGCGAAAGTTTGGATGGATAGATGGATGGATGGATGGATGTTTGTTACCTCTTCACGCCAAAACTACTGAACGGATCAGGCCGAAATTTTGCATACAGGTAAGTCTAACCCAGGAATCAAAGACGACTTTTTATCCCACAAATCAGTTCCCATGGGATATAAATAACCTCAAAACGTTTTCATAGAAACAACGCGTGCGAAGCCACGGGCGGAAGCTAGTGTTTTATACGATAAGAAGTAGCATATTTGCGCGTCTTGAGATCTTCGGCCAAATCTGCCGCCGCACCCGCCCTCACGGACGTGAGGTAAGTAAATCTAAATTATAGTTTCACCCGGGGCGGTGAAGCATAGAACTATGACAAGTAAATAATGATGGACAATTCACACAGCATCATCTAGCCCCAAGCTAAACAGAGCTTGTGTTATAGGTACTAGATAACTGATATACAATACACTACAATGCAGCCAGCGTCTTCGGGACGCTTCCGACGGTTAGTATTATATTGTTATGGATCAGTTGAGCTACCTGTAAATTGTTTGCAACAGTCTGCAGTTAGCTCATTGTAAATACCTACCAGTTCTAATTTATTTCTATTATTTGATTGTAATTTTCTTTGTGAATAAATTACATAGATATATTATTTTTTATTATACATAGAAAATACCAAGAACACCCGGAACAAATAACTGCAGATCGTACATACATTTGTCCCGAGGCGGGAATCGAGCCCGCATCCTGCGTCGCAGGCGGGCCTTCGCTCGTCGCTCCGCATCGGTCTTGGGCCAATCGTACTTTTCTGATATAATGTCCAGAGGGCATATTGCTGGATCCTCACACAAGAATAATTAAAAGTCCTCAAGAGAACTCCCTGACCTCTTTATTTCAACCGCAGGTTCCCGGCGTAATATCTAAATCAATCTGAAGTTGATAAACCCGCGCTCCACTCCTGCGCATTCCCACGTCTGGCAGATCAAAGCGGCGGCGCCATCTTTTTTTAGAGTTCCGTCGGCTGATAACGATAGGGATGGGAAGCCTGTCTTGAGAGACTTGTAATGCGGGACGCGGGATGTTCAAAGAGTTTGGGAAGGTGGGTTCTTGTTTGCTGCGATGGTAGGGTTTTTCAGGCATTTCCATTTTGTGTGTGACTGAAAAGTCAGACATTTTATGAATCAATCAAAATCAGGTGCCCATACGCAAACATCACAAGAACGCAGTAAACAACCACGCTAATAATATTATAAATGCGAAAGTTTGGATGTTTAGATGGATGGATGTTTGTGACTCTTCACGCCATAATGACTGAATCGATTGGGCTGAAATTTTGCATAGGTGTAACTCTAAGCCTTTTTTCCCATAAAACATAGGATAGAAATAACCTTTAAACGATTCCGTGGAAACAACTACTGCGAACCTGGACAGAAGCTTAAAATATATTTGACGTATAAGGAATGTTGTCATTCACGCTTAAGTTTACAAGACAACACCCCCATCTCTAGCAGGTCATCTCAAGTGCTGCAGCCACAGCCAGCTCGAGTGCTTCCCAAATAACATAGGTTCATAACTCCGGTAGCCGTGTCTTTGGCGGCCTGGACGCCATCTGCTTGGTGCTTTGACGGTGAGATTAGTTTATTTTGACGCTTTGGAATGGTTTTTTTTCTTTATTTATATTACATAGTATTAACTTATTTTATCTACAGCTAACATAAGCCGTGTTCGTCAGCCTCAGTCTCTATGGCAAGGTATAGTTTATCTAAATAGTTTGTAGTACCTTTCAGTAAGTAGGTAGATAAATGCAGTCAACTCGTACACTTTTAATCTTAAACTAATAAAATTACAATAAAAAGACACCGCGTCAGAAACGAAATTTACCTACTCCTTAAAAACTACTTACTACGTTACTTACGAAATTTACTTGACGCAGGGAGGTCAGAGAGACAACATCACTGGCAGGGCTGTCGTTGTTGCTTGGCGGTCTCAGTGTTAAAGTCGAGTATTGTTATAGCGTCTTGATGATGTCTCGTGGAGAGACGAAACTAGTCGACGACTTATTTTTGATGAGTTTTTTCATTTTGTAATGGGTGTGGTCTTTTCTTTTACAATTTAAGTTGAAACTTAATTTGTTACCAAATGTTTAATGTTGACCTCTGTGGCGCAGCGGGCGAAGGTCCGCCTGCGACGCAGGAGGTTGCGGGTTCGATTTCCGCCTCGGGACAAATGTTTGTACGATCTGCAGACATTTGTTCAGGGCGTTCTGGATGTTTTCTATGTATAATAAAAAATATCTATCTATGTAGTGTATTGTATTAAGTATATCAGTTATCTAGTACCTACCCATAACACAAGCTCTGCTTATCTTGGGGCTAGATAATGCTGTGTGAATTGTCAAGCATTATTTATTTATATATCATTTATTATTAACATTTGAGGGGGTTGAAAAGGGTGGTAAACTTTATATGGAAAATTATAATTCCTTGATTCGGTTCACTCTAAGACGACACCGTCGCAGAACTTTAGTCTTAGCTTGAAATTGTGAAAACTCATAACCAACCTATTTGACAGTTCATCTTGTTGGTTCTCATTAGTTCCAACAGTTCCCAGCTCAAACTAAATCAAATTCAGGCATCGTGAAGTGTTTACCCCGGACTCGAACCCGCGGATGCAATAACATTCAAATGCCTTTCATATCCTGCCGAGAGAGGGCGGTATAGACTGTTTTGCATTCTCGAGAACTGTTGACTCTTCGAATGATTGCGTTGTTGAGAATTGTTGGTTTGTCTGATGGACAGTGAATGGAGCTCTAGATTATGACGTAGATGAGATTGTGTTCGAAAAGGAAAATACCCTAGAAAAAGAAATTTATCTAATATACCACTTGATTACTCATGAAAACGAAAGGTACCTATATAAGCGAAATAAGTAAGAGTCGGTTTTGCACGAAGACGGAATAGAAACTTTGTTTTCTGTTTACCGAGTAGGCTCTAAAACAGATAAGTAAAAACAATAATAAGGTAGAAACAAACGCTTCTGCCTTAATATTATTATTGCGCCAGCATAGAAAGTTGAATTGAATAATGTATTTATTTTCTCTTACAAAAGATAATTGTTTACAATTTTTGGCTTATGCGTAATTTATATCTAGTTATCTTGTTTTAGAGACTGGTGCCCGAGAGAGGTTTATAAAACCTGTGGTACGGGTCACCAGGGCCTTCCTCCGCAGGATAATTTAGGATACTTATATGAAAAGAGAATGTGACAAATACTTGTTCCAAAGATAGCAATAAATTAAACCTAGCTAATATACAAAAAACAGAAAGTAAGTAAGATCCTAAGTAAGAGAGAGAATATGACTGCATCAGATGACAGTCACGCGGACCACTCTCGTTTGAAGCTTGAAGGAAGCCATTTTGTCACTGTAAAATGTATAGCTTAAGCCCATATTAAAATGCACGTTTTTGTGCAGCACGATAATGAGCGCAGAGATTTAGAGTTAACGTTTAAAGCGTTTCTTTCTAAACATACCTATTTGCAGGACATGCAAATATTTTGTCGTTGACTCTACCTATTCTACCTACAACTGAAGGTTGTTTATTGCAAGTGATTGATGCGTCCGTCCGTCCGTTTGTGTTGAGGTGACGACGCAGAGGACCGCTTTTTAATCCTCTTAATGGAACGAGGGTGAAACCTGGAACAAGGAATGTGTGGAGATGGAGATGTTCTAGCTTAATCTGAGGCCCGAAAACTTACTCAAGAACTTCTGAGTCCGTCCAGATTGAGTAACAAAAGATGTTATAAACATAGTTATTTAAAATGTTTTATTTAAGTGTAGAACTGTAGACTATTTATATAACAAAATCAGTATGTATATGATTGATTTTTTTCACATTTATTTTTCAATCGGATTGCTGGCTTCTATTTCGGCCAACGAATTATCATTGCCATTCAACGTGGCAAAGCTGCCAGCATTCTGGGCACAGGCATTTTAGAGACGGCTTAGATTTTTAGGATATTGATATAAATGTAAATACCTACTAACTTTCTTTAAATGTTTTAATTATAATTACTTTTTTAATAAACTTAGTAATGAAAGAACATCTACTATCTTATATTGTGAGAATTATAGAACGGAGTTCGATTTTATAAATTGCCTTGAACTTCGTTTAAATTGCTTAATAGAATGCATATTTCAATATTTGTAACCTTAAAAAATAATTTCAAGGTCCTATAGTAACATTTAGTGTTACTCAGTAGTATAGTAATCATTATAATCATTTATTCAGTTGTTTCATGTATACGTACGTATACATGAAACAACTGAATAAATGATTATAGCAAAGCATTACACAAGAACTTGCGATGTACATCGCAAGTTCTTGTGTAATGCTTTGCTTAACAAAAACCTCCCTTCAATGATATATTTTATATATTTGATTAATATAATTTATGGCATTAGATAGACGAGTCTTCTCTACTCCAGTCCCTGTCCTTCTCGAGCGGTAGAAGCACCGAGCCCCCTGTTTCGGCGCCCCACCGCTGGCTGGAGCGAAAAGTTTGCTACAAGATGTTTTATCACGTTTTTGTACTTAGCCAGTGTTCATCTTAAAATACTTGGTTATCGAAGGTTATTGTTTCCTGTAGGTAAGTAGTTAATATTTGAGAAGAAGGTAACAAAATGAACTCGGAAAATATGGCTAATTTTTTAATTCTCTATTACTTATTGTGAATATACTTATCACATCACACTAATATTATAAATGCGAAAGTTTGAATATGGATGTACAGAGGATGGATGGCCGAAACTACTGAACGGATCTTCACATACAGTTAATTCTAATCCTGGAATCAAACATAGGCTATTTTTTATCCCATTAATCAGTTCCCATGGGATAGAAATCACCTTACGTTTATAGAAACAACGCGTGCAAAGCCACGGGTATTAACTAGTTGTGAATAAACCTTCGTTTAACCCCAATCTCACCTGGTGGTAAGTGAAGATGTGGTCGTCGGTGTAACACGAAGGTCTAGAAGACACCAATTCACTCTTGTCTGAGACCCAGGTTGTAGCTGGCCGGAAGAACAGAAGCAGTCAGCGATTTCCCAACCTTAGCGGTACGAATGATAAAGGTGAAGGTGAATATTTTGTTGGAATATTGTACAATGCACTCCAAATTGTAACGATACTGGTAAACCGTGGTCAAACCGTGATGCATAGTTTAGGTGCAGGTAGTTTATGTGCCATATCTCTGCATTTTTCTTGAAGATCATAAACAACTGGTTGTTGGCACGTTGACCATCTCTTTAATTTATTTAATGGGTAGGTATTTACTCAAATATCTGATAGGTACCGTCGATAGGGCAAAACAAAAAACAATTTGACAAGAGATTTGATCATTGATTACCTAATCAGAAAATAATTGTCTTATGTTGGTGTTCACCATAAGGTAATCGTTCAATTATGCAGCTTCTTTCAAAATAAGAGATGCCGCTTCCTCCAACATATTCAAGCACCGAATAAAATCATGGCTGCTGGAGAGAGTGTTCTACAGCTTCGGGGAGTTCCTAGAGTTACCGGAACTGTAGAGCACAACCCCCGTGCCTAATGCATATAAAATAGGAAGAAATAAAGCGCGAAGAATATATAAAGGTAGGTACCTTAGTCGATAGTGGATAAGATTAATTAATTAGTGAAATAAGTAAAATCAGTGAAATATTATAATCCGAAAATAAATAAATGTAACGAAGACTATGTAATATAATTTAATTTGACGTGTAAATTTATATTTTATCAATAAAATCTTGTATCTTGTTGATTAAATTTGACGTTAAATGTATGAAAACTCGTGTCATAAACTGCAAAACGACTGTTTAAAATTTAACCATCGGTTGGTGAACTTCGAGTCATAATATTATTACGATACCTTATCGACCAGGGAGCTGAAACTTCACTAAAGTCATAGTCGTTTTAAAAGTTTTAGCTAAAACTTAATTTTACACTCCTAACAAAGAATTTCCGTCAACCACACCTCACCTAGAAACCAGTGACAAAAGCATTTAAAACAACACAATGGTCAGCTAATGGACTATTACAATTCACAAGTCTGTCTGTCACGCCTTGGCAATCACGTGACATGACCTACTGACCTGAAACCTTTCGTTTAACGTAGATACCTAATTACGGTTTAAAACAGTTGTTAAAGATCACCTCGTCAGAGTTTTAGTTTCGAGACGAAGACCATCTCATCTAAAGTTTACTTTCCACGGTCACAATTTGGAATTTGGTAACAAAGGATACATCTATCTTCGCAAGAAAATATATTTCAATGGGGTCCTTTATGTAACTGCGAAAACAAATAAACCATCATCATCGTCAACTACAAAACAATCACTATCTACTAACAATCATTTCATTGGCAACTATTTAATCGATGTATACTTTGAATCATTGTTTCGGCAATGTTTTTTGTTCGCTGTTACGGCATCGATGACGCATGACTTACATCGATACTTTTGATGTCGAGCTTTTCAAAACTTCAGACGACAGAAGAAAACACAATTTTCGAAGCTCTCTTTCAGTCGTAGATTCCTATACTTAGGTATTTAAAACGCAATTAAATGGATCGGTTGGTATGACTCTAATGAAGCAAAATATGTCTACTTTTGTCGAAACTATAAAGTTTTACTAGCATAAAGCAGAAAATTAAATAGTGATCAAAGAATAACTTAATAATAAATAATAATAAATAATGCTGGACAATTCACACAGCATTATCTAGCCCCAAGGTAAGCAGAGCTTGTGTTATGGGTACTAGATAACTGATATACTTAGGTATTAACTTAGTCGTGTACAAATAAAAACATTGTCAGACAATCCACAAAGCACCATCTAGCCCCAAGGTAAGCAGAGCTTTTGTTGTGGTTTTTTTGTGGGGCTTAAAGTCTTCCCTGATCAAACCATTTTAGTACCTACCTACCTTACTTAAAAGGTTTGGATAATAATTTTATTAAAAAGTCCCACAATTTTACCTCTAAACATGTAGTAATACCACGGCCTGCCTCATCATGTTCATCTAACGAGCATGTTTGTTGTAATTACCGCGCAGCAGTTGTGCGCAATGGCGCGTGCTGCCATCTGGCGGCGCACGCGAGCTTTATGACTGCAGGGCTGATTGGGCTCATCGCTATCATTAGCACTTCGTTTTGGATTTGAATTTGTAGGGAAAGGTAGAGTTGTTCTATCTCACGAAGTCCGTTTAGCCCTGGTTGTAGTAGTGACTTTGCGCTTACCTAGTTGTCATGCTGACGGTACTCGCTACCAAAATCTGACGTGAATACAATGAGCACTAGTGACCCGGACCGCGTCTCGGGCGAGACTGATTGCTTCTGAGCTTACGCACACTAAAACAATGTACATGCATTAACTATTGTTGTTGCTCTCGTTTCTTTTCCCGCTATCACTGAGTGATGTGAACGAAGTGCGCCAAGTTCAAGCTGTACGGGCGCGAGAAGAACCTTCCACCGTCCGTCCGACCGAGCCGAACGAGCCTCGAACCTGCGACCGAGCTGAGCCGATCTAGCCCGAGCCATCGAGTCGGACGAGGCACAAGATGACTGCACTTCGCTCCTGACCGCCGAACAGTGAACTACAACTAACCTCCCTAGTCCCGGGTTTATTTCTAGCCTAGATTATTATACAGTAAAGTATAGATACCTAGATAGGTACCTTATTAGCTTATTACCTTTATAAAATGTAATGTGATGATATGAACATAGGTGTGTAATACACACCTATGAACATAGGTGTGTAATACACACCTATGTTCATATGTTTTGTGAGATTACACGATTCATTGTCCAACCCTCATGTTTCTTTTACTATGACATACATAGCCCAACGGACTTCGTGAAATAGAATATCTATAAGAATATTATCTGCAACTAGCTTCTACCTACGGCTTTGCGTACAAGGTACCCAGGTATTGTCGTGGGTCTCTATCTGCGCGTTCTATGCCGCCGATTAAGCTACGATTATCCAAGTAAATCGTAGCTTGAACTCGAAGATTTATCTAAGTACGATTTAGTTATATATAATAGTGCGTAAGTCCTCAGCCTCACACTCAGGGTAATTTCTAAGAAATAAAATAATATCCCAAAGGGTTCAAGTCCAGTCAACGTCGAATTTTTTTTGGGATATTATTTGATTTCTTATATATCTATGTACCAGTCAAAGTCAAATATCGCGCTAGAAAACCGCTTCATATAACAATTATCTCCACGGGCCAGGAATTCCATCCAACCACTGACTAAATAAGAGATTAGGTGATAAAATGAACAAATACTCCAAAAGTAGGTAGCTACCTTCTAGGTCACGACTGTATCGACTGTACCAAGACTATACCTGTAACTATATTACCAACTAGACGATCGCCTCGCGGTTTCACCCGCGTAGTTCCTGTTCCCGTGGGAATTCCGGGATAAAATATAGCCTAAAATAAATATAGCCACTCCCTGAAAAGTAAGCTTCCTAACGGTAAAATAATTTTTCAAATCGGTCCAGTAGTTTCGGAGCCTTATCAATACAAACAAACAATCAAATCTTTCCTCCATAAAATATTAGTATAATAATATTATTACCAATAAAGAATCTGAATCTAACTAATGGTTTTACCATGGATTCATAGAAAATGTTTTACGATTTGTAGCAAATAACTATTACGCTAGTTTGGATACTTGTAAAATGCAGGAAATATTAAAAGCCTCAAAACGAAAATGTATCTCGCGCCAACAGAAAGCAAACCTTAAGGTCAGTACTCACATACGGTATTACTCGATAGTTTTACTCGAAGTCGAGTAAAAATCAACGTGTGGACCGCAAAACTCACAGCTCGAAGGCTCGCACCGAGCCGGCTCGATGGAATTAAATGAAAGTAATTTCCTTCGAACCTACTCGAAGCGAGCCGTCAATCTTGACTCGAACGTGTGTACGTTACTGCGAGTGGCGCGAGGCGAGCGTCAGTCTGGTATTGTTTATCGTGATTGAAACAAGTGTTTTTAAGAAAAATGTTTTTAAAAAAATTAAAAAAAAAATCCTTTTAGGTTTTTTTTTCATTTTCTTTGATTTTCTTATAAAGCACTGTGAGACTTGCTAAATACAGATACCGTCTCCTTTGTTGCACAGACATCCTTTGGCTCGAACGGTTCGGTGAATACTGAACGGCGCGCCTCACTCGATAGATCAATGCTCAATGTGTGGACGAAAGCCCATGCCATGGGTTTTACTCGACAGTTTAGCTCGATCGAGTAATACCGTATGTGAGTACTGACCTTTAATGAGATTTTTTATGAAATTAGTTGTCACAACGACACTATAATTCTCTCTAGGCCGATCGAGAGACCTGATTCTTAATTTCCAAAAAATTTCCTCAACCTCAAACCGCAATCATTTTGATGGTGTCCTCATTTAGATGGCATTCCACAATAGCAGATGATCCGACATTCAACACACCTCAAGCGAGTCGATTGGACGATATTCAACAAGAATGGGTCTATTGTCTGTGGCTGCCAAGCGTCGTCTATGACAAGATGGAAGCTGACAGATTGAGATGGTATTTTTACGATGATGCAAATGACTCACGCGTGAGTAAAGCCCCTTATACAGGGTGCCACGGAAAGGGTGCCGAAAGAACGATTCTGGACCACGAGGAGATCAACTTGTAAATTTTTTTTTTTTAATATGAATATTTTTTATTCTTTGCAATAATTAAGTTTTTTTTTCATATTAGTGTTCTTTTACACACAATCTAGCATTATTTACCGTTTTAAAAATTTTCGCAATTGCTTTTAGCTTGTTTTTTTCAGCAGAACCAGTTTTGTCATGAAATCATTCCAAGAAACATAATGTAAATCCTTTGAGATTTCAAAACATTAATAATTATGTAAGAATACACGTTAAAGAACACGCATAAGAAGAAAAAAGTCTCAATTTTTTTTCAAAAAATGAAAAATATGGTCGAATTTCAAAAAATCTTACAGCAAACGTTAACCCCCTCGATGTACAGAATCACCCCTTTTCGGCTTAGTACCTACGTCCTACACGCTTTCCGAGGCACCCTGTATATGTTATAACAATCGTGACTACGAATCGTAATCACAGATCCTACTGAGTGTATGTTTTGTATATTTTGATGACTATTTCAAACATGTTCTGACAACTAAATTAGGATTTTGCATTGTTATTTCTATGATCCCTCGGGCCGGATAGCTGCCCCGCGTTGGACGCCAGTATACGAGTACTTACTATATTACTCATTAATAAAGAAAATTAGAATTAAATAATACAAACAAATTAAAACATTAAATTTACAATTGATACAATTGCGTTAGCTCAATTGCAAACTGCAGACTGTTGCAAACAATGGGTAGGTATACTTACAGGTAGCTCAACTGATCCATATCAATACCAGTCATCGCGTCCTCGCTACGCTGGCTGCATTGCCCCGCTGTATTGCTGATGTGCTGCGCCAGATACTCACCAGCTCTCGGTTGTAATAGAAAAGTTAACTTAGCTTTAAGTAATCTAAGCCAGACCAACGTATTTTAATGTGAACAAAGCTATTTGACAACAAAGTAAAGTTTAATCTCCAAAGTAGAATTTGGCACCCAACGTGGGGCAAAAAAAACTTCGAAACCTGAGCTACTTCTTTCAACAGCATCATCGAAGAACCTAGTACAAATATACACAACACATTTCTTTTCATCCCAACTTTCAAAACATTGAAAGGGTTAAAAGTTAACCCTCAATCAGCTAATTGCGCCATAATCCTCCCAAACAACGCTCGTTACTAGATTGGTCTTTTGTACCCCTAGGCCGGTTAACCCCTTCCTTTTAACGTAATGAACTGGAATTTGACACCGGAGATAGTTAGACATAGGTAAACAGATTTTTTATTTTTTGCCTTATAGTGGGCGCCAAAATAACTGGTACCTACGTAAACTATGTGTATAAGGCCTGTATTTAAAAAGAGTACAGCACATAATATGCTTGTACGATCTGCAAAAGTTTGTCTGTGTATTTTCTATGTACTAATAGTAAAAATATCTATCTTTGCCTTGTATTGAGTTAAGTTTATATGATTTTAGTGTTAATAACCATGATGGATTTAAAAGTTTTAAGTTTATATATCATTTATCTAGTGCCCATAACACCAGCTAAGCTTAGCTTGGGGCTAGATGACGCTGTGTGGATTGTCCAGCATTAGTTACCTATTTAATTATTTATAGAATCTTATAAAAAGTCAGTTTATGCCGGACTATGTCTAGCAGTGGACTAAAATAGGCTGATGTAACTTAAGCCTATCAGTTTCCGCTTATGGTCAAATCTAAGTCTACTTTGGATCATATCTATTTTAAATAGACCAAGGCCGTCTCAACCTAATCAAAACCAAAAACATATAAACCAACAAAAAAACATCACAAAAAGTATATTTCTCAAACATCGATGATGTCATACACCCTATTACGCAAATCAAGTAGGTAAGTACGTTTGTTCGACCCCAAATATTGAATATTCATATAATTAGATCCATTAATCGTCGTGACAGACGGACAGCCTGATGAATGGTTTTATAGTCTTGGTAATGAGACAATAACATTAGTATTTCTGATTAGACATGCATTATGAATTCTGTTATCCTGCCAACCTTGGTTACTCAAGGTATTGTTATAAAAACTATTATAGAGACATTTTTGATGGAACAATCGAATAATTTGAAGTTATAGCAGGAGAGAGGTAGAAACCGACGAAGTCCACGCCACGCAACGTACGCGACGAAGTGTAGGAAACGTAGGATGGCGGGGCGTAAGTTAATTGTGTCTCGTCTAGCCCAAAAAAAATCATAAAAATCTTGCGTCTAGATTGAATAATCTATCGCGTGCGTTGCTTAGCGTGGGCTCAGTCTGTTTCTGCCTTGAATCAACCACTGGTTCCCTTTACACAAGCTATGCTTGTGCGCGCTAGCAGACGCAAAGTGAGGTGAAGTGTCCAGAAAAAAACTACGTTAATGCCATAGGTTAGGCCATGTAGAAACCAACGATCACCAAATTCTGTCGCTCCAAGGGGATGGTTGGGCCTAAATCAGCCCAACCGTCTCTCTATCGTTTGTAGAGTGATAGTTGGGACTTAAAATTGAATTTGTATACAAAATTCGTAAATTAGCCTCGCTATTTTTTTGAATACTTTGGTTGGTCATTTATTCACAAAGAAAATTATACTAGTATTTACAATTGAAACAATTGAGCTAACTGCCGACTGTTGCAAACAGTCTACAGATAGCTCAACTGATCCATATCAACACCAGTCTTTGGTTGGTACGAAATGTTTAGTTTGATTTGTTACTTTTCACAGTGGACCCAAATTCACAGGAATAAAGTCGTTTTCACACCGCCATGCCAGCTGGTTCGAAGTGACCAACCCACCCCACGTTGGTAAACGTGGATTTGCATTAAATTTTTGGCCTCGGACCATGGGGATTTTCAACTTTGTTTTGTTTTAATGTTGGGTTAATGGTGTTGGGCAAAGTTTCTGTATTTTGGGCGAAAAATGATTTGCAAAATGATTCACGAGTTTTTGCGCTGCGTTTTTAGGAATTTTGTAAAACCAAGGTATAAGTGACTTCGCCTTTTGAAATTTGGGATTACCCATCGTTTATTGCAGATAGTTTTTCCTCCATCAACAAAAAGCTAAGTATGAACTGACCCACAGCTTAGCCGAGTTTGTGTTTGTGTGGGAACTTTTTCTGAGTGTAGGTAAATGAAATGAAAATATACAGGTAAGCTTAAGTACCTATCTAACTACAGCAACAAACACGACAAACAAATTAAAAATATATAAGATTTAAATAGGTATAAAACTAACATGCCTAAAGAGCTTATTAGACCATCCTAAATATCGGATCCGATATTCAGTGTCCGATTTAGGACAAGAAATTTAGTCGCCGGAGCTCCTGATTAGGCGTTCACTGATTCAGGACTCTAAGCAGACGCTAAGGACAAGCGACGGACGTGTACCTAGTATATAATATATTGAAAAGAAGTGTGACGAAATGGCCCCTACACTATCAAAAAACAAAAAATTGGTATTGTCGTAGCCCTAGCTGTTGGCTCCATACAAATTAAAAAGAGAAAAAGAACGAAATGGGTGAAAGATTACTTATAATTGCGTCAAAAGCTAGCAAGCATGAACATTATGAGGGTCTTAGAACCTTTCTTCAGACTTCAGAAATTATGTTCGAATGGATTAAAAAGCGTCCTAACTGTGATTACACTCCTCCGATTTAGTATCCTAAATAGATTTAGAACGTCGGAAGCCATTCTTGTCTTAAATCGGAGCCTAATTAAGATGCTACCTTCCTAAATGCGATTTAACTTCTCTGAATTCAGGATTGACTAAATATCGGATCCGATATTTAGGATGGTTTAATAAGCTCTTAAGTTAATATTGTTTTGGTCTGGCCGTGTGTGATGATCAGCAAGTGCCCTGCGCCTGCGCAATCAGAAAAGGTTTATGCGCAGCTGAATGTTGCAAGTGACTCCACAACAATTTTCAGCATGTACTTACCATGGTGATGATGACGTAGTAAGTACCACTCCGGAACCGCGGTCCCACTGCGATGTCCCACTGGTGATACAAAACTTTTCCGTGGTCCCACCAAACACACACTTGACCGTTCAACATATGGCTCTGGGTGCAATTATACATATACACACCCTTTCAATCACAGAGTCGCCACGAACAAGATTATTGACTTCAAAGTTAAGCTTACCATCCACTGATTACCTACCTCTCTGGTATGCTTAAATAGACACACCTTTTAAAAGAAAAACTTCGGTTTATCAAATGTCGGCTGAACGTAATTATTTTAACGCCAAAACCATTTTCTATTGAATCTTGCAGGTAAGCTCTAAGCCTGGAGCTTATAACGCATGCAGGGCATTTGGCAGAAGCTAGCTCACCTAATTACAGATCAATAGCCAGCACACGCCATAGAATAACTTCACCCCTATTAACGTAACGTGATTCAGCGACCACACCTTGTAATCACAAGTTAATCTTCATATAATGGTGTCCGACTGTCCGGTGACGTCACGCCAGGTGGTAATGGGGAGTGCTGGGTATTCTGTGGGCGGGGGTGAGTTGGGGAAGTTTATGATCAGAATGTTCAAGTTCTGAATTTAATGGTTATAAATTGTTGAATACTAAATCTATACTAATATTATAAAGAGGAAAGGTTTGATTTTTTGTTTGTTTGTTTGTTTGTATGAATTGAATAGGCTCCGAAACTACTGGACCGATTTGAAAAATTATTTCACCGTTAGGAAGCTTACTTTTCAGGGAGTGACATAGGCTATATTTTATCCCGGAATTCCCACGGGAACGGGAACTACGCGGGTGAAACCGCGAGGCGATCGTCTAGTATTAAAATATAACAAGTGTATTGTGGTAAGCAGTAAGGTTTCAAGAGATATCAATAATAAAATGTAACAGGCTTGATATCCAATCTGTTCCCTCTCAAATTCAAATATGCGACAAATTAGTTTTATTTAAAGAATAAGCTATATCATAATGCATCTTGGATATATCAACCAATAAGTTCAGATCAGAGACAAAGGAAATTAGTGTTGTCTAGTCTATCCATACTGATACAATAATTTCGAAAGTTACTCTGTCTGTTAACTTTTCACGCCAAAACGGCTCAGCGGATCTCCATGAAATTTAAGGGGTAAATGGTATCCCGGAGAAGACATAGGCTAATTTTTATCTCGCGGGCAGGGAAGTTGGAAGTATAACATCCCCGAGCCTCGTAAAGCACGTTAAGCCGTTGGCCCTGCGCCTGATTTCTCCCCGGTTCTGTCGGTTTGCCGTCCCATCAGATTATAAGAGTGAGGGAATAGAGAGTGCACCTGTGTTTGCGCACACACTTGTGCTCTATATGTCTAACGCACCTGGCTGGTCTCCGTTGCGACTGGCCGCCGTGGCCGAAGATTCAAGGAGGACAACATCATCAACTGAAACCCGTGAATCGTGCGTAAAGAAAAGCCGCTCTACCTTACATAATGTGTCGAAACAAAATAAACAGTAGCTAGCTACTCTCTCTTCTCCTTCCTCAACATAACACAAGTGGGTACAACAATAACCCCGCCGTGTGCCATCCATTAGGTAGGTCTGTGTGTCCTCTCCTCTCTGCGGTAGACACATGACACTTGTTTGCACAGTTGATGCTACTCTACGGTTGAGGTGATGGTCGACTGCGGCGTACGAGAGATATCTTCCGTGAAAAATTTCATTCGTGTGTTTTTGAAACGTGTTATGCGATCGCAATTACTTTGTCAGTTTACTAATTCATTTATGTTACGATTTTCAAGAATATTTTGTATTCTGTGCTATTTCATAATTTTTGGTTTGATTGTAATACCAATTTCTGTTTTCCCAGTGGTCAGATAACACATCTGGCCAAAGGCAAATAATCAAGCAGGCTAGATTTATTACGCTGCTGGAATATTACCTACTTGTTGCTTTTTGTTAGACATAAGCTCGTCTCTTTATGAACTTGTCTGACGCTCTATCTTGATTAAACAAATCCTTTGCTTAGCCGTTGTACATGTGGTAAGTTACATTTTCTACCTTATAGGTTCCTGTCCGACCCTGTCAGAGTATTCTAGGCCGAAAGGATAAGCTAACTTATACCTAATCTACTCTCAGTTCTCTTAAGGGCTAACAAGGTTAGTTTATTAAGTGACGCTTTTGTACCAAGTAGTTTATTGCGTATGCCGCAGTGTACACCTAGCTTAAAGCTACTCGGGATAGGGGCCTCGGGCAGATGTACCTACTTCAGTTGTAACTTAATCATATTTATGCGAGGTTATCTACTGTACCTAACCTTTGGAGCAGCCTTACTCGAAAACAAGTCATGATTATATTAAGTATACTAGTTTATGCCCGAGGCTTCGCACACGTTGTGTCTATGGAAACTTTTAAAGGTGATTTCTATCCCACGGGAACTGATTTATGGGGTAAAAAGTAGCCTATGTTTGTTTCCAGGATTACAATGACCTGAATACAAAATTTCAGCCTGATCCGTTCAGTAGTTTTGGCGTGAAGAGGAAACAAACATCCATCCAACATGAACATACACACACACACACAGAAATACTGCAAATACACATGTCAAACTTACAATCCCTACCCATATTTTTTGTCTGGACTTAAATCTTATTAATTTACCTCGCGGAACTAGGTACCTACTTTCCAGCCATTGACTGTCTGCTCTGTATGTCATCAAGTTTTATTTGACTGTAATTTTTTCTTGGACTGTTTATTTCATTTAATTTAATTTTTTAACTTGTGTACTTACCTAATTAAGTAGTAACACCTTTTTGACATGTATATTATCTTATACCAATAAATGAATCTGAATTGAAACCTAAAATAGTTTTTTTGCAGAAATGTCATCAAAAACCTTACACCTTTCAATCCTCTCTCCTTACAGAAGCCCCCCAGTTTGAGCACAGTTAACTTTTAAAAGCCAACAATAAATAGTTAATACCTTATGATAACCGAAGTAATCACACCCATAACTACTGGACAAAGGCTGCCATAAAGAGCATGCCATAACGACTGTACACAGAGTACGAATAAAGAGGTTGTATGTGATGTGAATAGACAATGGATGAGCTTGAAAAAAAATTAGTAGTTTTTGCGTGAAGAGGTAACAATCATACATCCATCCAAACTCTCGTATTTATCTACTATATAAAAATAAGTCGGGTTTTCCTTCCTGACGCTATAACTCCAGAACGCACGAACCGATTTCCACGGTTTTGCATTCGTTGGAAAGGTCTCGGGCTCCGTGAGGTTTATAGCAAGAAAAAATTAAGAAAGTGGGAAACATAAATTTCCACGCGAGCGAAGCCGCTGGGCGCAGCTAGTTAGGTAAATTAGTGTGAAGAGTTATCTGTCAAAGAGTAATCTACGAAAAAAAATTCCCCTTGCTTGGCAGGTTCCGCAATGGACGTCCATTGCGGCTGATGAGGAGAAGGACTCACCTTAATTAAACTCAAACTTTAAGTTAAGATTTTGTTCATACAGAATACAGAAAACTTCTCCATGCGCGCTATCTTTTATTCCCTCTCTCGGATCTTCGCTACCCCTAACACGGTGGGTCCATCAGCTAATTGCATGGGGTAGACAGACGCGTGCCGATCCGTGCCCATTATTGGGTAGGTACCTTCGTTTTAAAGTCAATTTTATATCACAAACAAAACAACAGCAGCTCGACGCTAAGCAAGTTTTAGTTTTTCGTGTCGTGGTTTGTTTATAAACATTTCAGATCGAGTTTGGCTATCGTACAGGTTCTCTAATATTTCTCTGAAAATGTTTTCGCTTTAGTAATAAAGTACCCAGGTACTTTATTTAAGACCCTATTTATGCCAAAAAGATGAAAATAATGTGTGAATAATAAATAACGTAGAATATAATCAAATCATAACAAAAATCCTTCCCACTTCCATGCTGCAATCAAACCCAATCATAACAAAAATCAGAACACCATGCCTTCCAGGAAGCCCATAATTATTGGCCCGACCATCAAAAGATGGAAGATTGCCAGTGTTGCCAGCATTGCCACCCCCAATGATTTTATTAGACTCATCTAATTACTATAGATACCCATCTATGTAACACATGGCGTGTCGATCAGATGGAAGGGTAGATAGGGGCGACCAGGGTTGAAGGTCTCTGGATGGTTCGGTCGTGGTTGAAACAAGGATCTTGGTGGAATGGTTGTGTCTGGCCATAGTTTTGTTAACTTTAGTATCTGACTATCATGGTAGCAGCTAATTTTATAACAGAGGTAGGTACCTATTCACAGAAATATCGTAATACCTTCTTGCGTAATTTTTATCTCGACACCATCGATGTGAGTGAAATTCAGAATTTTACTTATATCTTACATACATGTTGGACTTATTGAGTTCGGTGTTTTTTTGACATTGTTCCGTATTCCGTACCTCAAAAGGAAAAAAGGAATCCATATAGAATCACTTTGTTGTCCGTCTGTCTGTCTGTCGGTCTGTCAACCCTCTGTCATTTGAAAAGAAAGCTATCATTCCTTTTCATACGTCGCGGCTTCCCGTCGCAGTGGCGGCGAAATGAATGGGCATGTTCGATTCCCGCCTCGGGACAAATGTTTGTACGATCTGCAGATTTGTTCAGGGGTTCTGGATGTTTTTCTATGTATAATAAAAAATGTCTATCTATGTAGTGTATTGTATTATGTATATCAGTTATCTAGTACCCATAACGCAAGCTTTGCTTAGCATGGGGCTAAATAATGTTGTGTGAATTGTCCAGCATTATTTATTTATGTACGATAGTTTTGACACGTACCGACATAATTTTCATACAATTCGCTGCCGGGTACCCAGCACCGGCTACCCGGCTACCGAAACGTGTGCAAAGGCACTAAAGATCGGACCCAGACTTAACTAGATCATCCACCATCACCGTAAATGCAAAGCAAACACCAACGCGTGCTTCCAATAAAGAAACAGAGATAACGCTATCAGTACACTTTGTACTGACAACGCAGTCGATAGATATGGCATTAACGGCGCGTGCAGTCTGTTGGGTTGCTTATTATTCTATTTGTTTAGTTTATTTTGGAGGAAATGTAGAGGTGAATTGTTTTAAGATTATTTGGATAGCTTTGACCTCAAATGTGAAGAAATTTTGCTAAAACGTTGCTGGGTTGTGCTTCAGAACCATCTGATCTGATCTGATAGTTACTCATCCATTTTCTTCAATCTTATGTACGTATGTCTTATGATTTATGAAGAATTAGCTTCTGCCCGCGGCACCGCATGCGTTTTTTAGGTTTATAAGTTAAAAGCATAATATCCTTCCATAAGCCTCCCAGCCAAATTTCATTCAGCCGTTTAAGTGTGCAAAGGTAACGGACAGACAGAACTACTTTCGATTTTGTAATACATATTAGTGTTTTATCTATCTATGTTATGTATTGTATCATGTATAACAGTTATCTAGTACCTATAATACAAGCTATGCTTAGCTTGGGGGCTAGAGGGTAGGTGTGGATTTTTGCTATTATAGTGGCTAAATAAATAGTTTTTTTAGGTTATTTATGATTTCTTAGAGGTGTGGATTGTCCAGCATAATTTATTTCTTAGTATGGAGTATTAATACCTGGCTTTCTCAGCCCTGGGCGGTCCTTATACTTTTAAAAATTAGTTAGCTTTAAGTACCTAGGTACCTACCTAATTCAGTTCACATTATTAAACATATTATAATAACTTGACGACCGATGTGGCGCGGTGGGTGAAGGTCCGCCTGCGGCGCAGAAGGTTGCGGGTTCGATTCCCGCCTTGGGACAAATGTTTGTACGATCTACAAATATTTGTTCTAGGTGTTCTGGTCGTTTCTATGTATAATAAAAAATATCTATCTATGTAATGTATTATATTATGTATATCAGTCATCTAGTACCCATAACACAAGCTCTGCTTAGCTTGGGGCTAGATGATGTTGTGTGGATTGTCCAGCATTATTTATTTTATTTATTTTTATTTTAATAACTAGAATCTATAAACAAGAATGTCAATTAGGTAATAAAGGAATTAATCTTTTTCATTTTATTTATTTATACCGTAGTGCTTTCCATAATACCTACCTACCTACAAAATATAGGTACTAAAATTGTGAAGAAACCTATGCAGAACAGCTACCTGAATATTCCAAGCTATATCTTTAACATAACGCATATAATTCTCGTCATTCACACTAAAAATAAAACTAAAACAATAATAATATAAATATGTTTACGTCAGAGGCTGAAAGCTTTTAGTGCGCACCTACGGATGGTACTAAACGAGACTGAACCAAGCATTTATTTATTTTACGTTTCTAAATTATATCCTCCTAGCCGTATTTTGGCCACGGCGGCGGCCTAGCTCAACAGATACTAAACATGTGCAATTATAGTACACCAGTGTGTGCGCAAACAGGTGCATTTTCTATTTTCTCACTCCTTAATATTAGTGACACCAAAATTCACTATGGTACTAGATCCCTACAGGATAACCTAGATTGGCTACTTTACAATTTGTCAGTGCCTTCCTCTTTTCAAACGTGACAGACAGACGTGTTGCCTCGGTAATAGTTTTATTTTGTGTAGATTAGGCAGAGACGCGAAGACAGAGTTTGGCGGCCTCCTAGAGTTACATCGCATCTCTGTTGTCCTATTACTTGTGGTTTGTACTGCAAGTGCCTGTTGTGCTTTTTGTTGTAAACAAATAAAATCATTAATGCTGGGCAATTCACACAGCATCATCTAGCCAAAATAAACAGTGTGTGCGGTTACAGATAACTGCAATACTACTTTAAACAGATAGGTTTTATAAACATAGAAAACACCCAGAACACCCGGAACAAATATCTGCAGATCATAGAAACATTCATCCCAAGGCGAGAATCGAACTCGCAACATCCAGTGTCGTAAGAGTAAATATCTTAAAAATGAGAATAGTTCAGTATTGCACAACCCCGTCCTTGTTATACAGGACCGCATCACCATCACGCCGCCAACACCATCGCTTGCGATCGAACAATGAGTGCTATGGAGAGGAATAAAAAGTTTTCTGATACTTGTAGGTGTTGAGTTTTCCAACTGGATTCTGTTTACGTCTTCAGTGTGAATTTTTGTGTTTGTGGCGCGTTCAAAAGTGAGAACGTCTGTGGGAATTCGTTTAAGATTTAGTACGAATTGTAACTTTATCGCATTGTTTAAATTGTAAATAGCCTCGTGCTAGTAACATTATCGCTATATTATCGAGTATAAACTCGGTAAGTAGGTGCCAAATTTACATACCTTTGCGCATATTTTCTTTCTCTTCATATACGATGGTGGTGGTCTGTATTGATTTCTCCTTCCCGTTCGCTCGAACGCAAGTTCTTGTAATTCTCTAATGATAGTGCCCACCTGCTTCTCTCTTGATCTCTTCGTCTGGTTCTGAAAATGTTCTAAGCGTTCTTACTGAAAATATAGAATCATCATTATATAAGTAGTAGGTACGCAGCCAGATTTCAGCACCTGGATACTTTATTATGAGTAGCTATAGCACCGGAAGGCCTATGCCTTCCGGTATATGTGTCATTAACCAAGGTCCAGCATAGGCCGAATCTTTGGCGTCGTCGACTTACCAGCCTCGCGACTGAGCCAACGCCCTTCCTCGGGCATATAAAATCATTTAGCAAAATTATTTAATTCAGTCATGTTTCCACCGTCTCCTCACCACCCATAGCCTCCATTAGAGTAGGACTGACGTACCGCTATTACCATACGGTAGTCCCGCCACAGAATACATAGCACCTGCCCTCAATTCGTGCGCTACCCAATTGCAGAGTCACGATCTATACTGTTTCTAAAATAATATAATGTGTACGTACGCTGGAAGTAAAATATTCGGCGATAATAATAAAAGGTGACTTACCTAATTTATTCGACAAAGACCAATGTCGACTATAATACAAGGATCCCTTGGGGAATACATCTGGGGGATCCTAGTGGCCTTTCCCATAATGCGGACAATCCACAGAACATCATCCAGCCGCAAGCTAAGCAGAGCTTGGGTTATGGGTAGGTACTAGATGACTGATTTACTTTAATACCATGCACTAGATACTCTATATTATACTGCAGTACTCGATATTTTTTAGTATACATAGAAAATACCCAGAACACCCCGAACAAATATTTGCAGATCGTACAAACTTTTGTCTCAAAGCGGGAATCGAACCCGCAACCTACTACGTCGCAGGCGGACCTTCGCCCGCTGCGCCACATCGGTCGTCAAAAGTACCTACCCTAGCCGGCTTACTAGGCTTAACGGACCTAGTTTTAGCAAGAGGTCTGCTTGACAGGAAGGTGAAACATAATAATAAATAAATAATGCTGGACAATTCACACAACATAATCCAGCCTCAAGCTAGGCAGAAATCATGACTACCTCTAGGAATCTGATGGCTTTAAACACTTTGAAAACTGAAGCTAGAAAACTATGTAGGTACCTAATCCAGCGCCCGGGTTGGATTTTTTGTCGCAAAAGCAAAATTTTGAAAGTACTAAAAATGTCACTTTTTTACAATGGAAATAACAAATCATACATTACCTCATTTGTTCAAATCTGACAAGTAGTAGGTATCTGTGTCATCAACAACGGGATATTTACCATGATTTGAGTTTTGAGCTTTCCAATTTGTTCAGTTATTCCGTGATCATGGCGCATGAAACTGTGCCGAAATATTGGAAAGCTCAAAACTCAAATCATGGTAAATATCCCGTTGTTAATGACTTTAGTGTTAATAACCATGATGGATTTAAAAGTTTTATAGTATCTGTGTTACGCGGGAACATAGAATCGGCAACATACATACATAGGCGACCAACCCCATTAACAGTCAGAGGTAAAAAGGACCGCGACATCTTTAGTGCTGTCTAATTACTGAATATAAGGTAGGTAGGTACCTGCCCAATATTCAGCATACTTTGCCAAATCGTACATAGGAATCTCTACCGTTTACCCTCATTTATCTAAGAACATTTTCGTTATTGAATGTTAAATTCACGCAAAAAATCATCGCACATTAAAGCGTTAGACACACATGACTGCCCACAGTAACGGCATTGTGATATTGCAGAAAATGCTGAATAATCTCTGCAAGCGTCGAGATGGAAAACCACTTCCGACTGAGGGTTTTACGAACATATTTTCCATAGAATTTCGATTTAGGGTAGAGCTCTTTAAAATTTCACGGGCAAGTGATTTTACACTTGGATTAGTTTAGGGGTTAAAGATATTACAAGAATTTCAAACAAATAGAAATCCTACTATCATTTTGAATCCGAGAGGTTGTGCCAATGTGTGCTTATTACCAGACTACGCGAAAACACGATTTGTTTAGTAATATTGGCGCCTTCAGATCCTCCTAACTGCGCCAAAATTACTAAAGAAGAGAGCGACAGTTTTGTACATAATGAAGTCCTAGAACTTGAATAAGTATATTATAGGGTAAGAAGTCATCATCATCATCATCATCAGCCTATATTAGTCCACTGCTGGACATAGGCCTCCCCTAATGAGCGCCATAGCGCCCTGTCTTCAGCTTGCCGCATCCAGCATCTGCCTGCAGTCTTTCGCAGATCGTCATCCCACCTGGCCGGAGGGCGTCCTACACTACGTTTGCCGAGTCGTGGTCTCCACTCAAGAACTCGTTTACCCCAGCGGTTGTCGGTTCTTCGTGAGATATGGCCGGCCCACTGCCACTTCAGCTTGCTAATTCTTTGAGCTATGTCGATAACTTTGGTTCTCTGTCGGATGTATTCGTTACATCCGTTACATTCGGGTAAGAAGTAAAACTGCAATATTGTTACACAATGTTTATTTTTGCCACTTACACAAAATTACAAAGACAAAGTAACGCGAAGTTATAAACGCTAAATAAAAGAAAATCACAGATGAAATACATTAAGACGACTAAATACTGCGCCAGTATATCTAACCGAACAAAATAACTAAAAATATATTAAATTTTAAGCAGTAATTAAAATAATCACAGTTTTAGTAAAAGTCGAAAATTATCACAACTACAACTCTTGCTGTTATAGAAGAAATTTGAACATAATAAATAAGTGCCCTCCAATCTATGAGTTTCTTCATAATTCTATTTTAGTTGCCTCTCTTATTCATAACCAGAAATACATGAACTACCGAAAATCATCTATAGCAACAAGAGTGTAAATCAAATTACGAAACAACAGTTGTCAATCCACTTTTGACGAAGCTTTAGATTAAGTAAGTCATCGCAGTGACTACATTTTTTTTTGTAAAAATCTTACTATTTATGTTAAATTTTCCCTACCGTCCATATTATCACAGCTTTCCAAAACGTATGGTAAATTACATACGTTTTATATTGACCGCCTTCATTTTACGTTCATTTTACAAGATAGTGTAGCGCAAGGCACACTCCTAGCTCTCATCTCATTTCTAATTCATAAATCTTAAACATCGCAAATTATTATGAGAAATGCACCCAGCACTGGGATAATCAAAGATTAAAATAACTCTAATCAAATGAAGGCAGTAAATTAACAAATTATGAATGAACTTTGTGTAAAACAGCATATTTACGACGACACACAGATACTATTACGGAGATGACATTCAATCTAAAACACCAATTCATATTAAATACTTGTTTGCTAATTTCTGTAGACTAAGCATGACTTAAGAAGATGGATGGATAAACTATAGTAAACAAAGTGATTCTATACGGGTTCAACTGACCAGAGAGAAGTATTGATGTCAGACTACATCGACAAAATAGCAGGGAAGAGTAGATGTGGGTGGCACAGGACTGGACAAAATGACGTATTAGATAGGAGGCCTAAATCCAGCAGTGTGTGTTTACGGGCTGGACCGACGGGCGAAGCAACAGAGATCAAAAATATCTCTTTATTTCAATGTCTACTTTAATTTTAAGTTTTGACGTGACAACGTCTTATAAATTGGTTTGCCGGGTGACACTTCAAGAAACTCGAGAAGTTTCTTGAAGTGAGCGGAGCGTAAGCTCCGCTCACTTCAAGAAACTGCGTTACGGTCGTTGTCACGTAAAACTTTCGCCCGTATACCGACTTTACAGGCAACCAATTTTTTTCTTAATTTTGAGTTTTTTCAAGTGTACTTTTATTTTACAAAATACATAAAGTTTTTTCCAAAAAGCTTATAAAACACCTTAAATATTCACAAAAGATTAGCTTCTTGTGTGGTGATTAATTTAGGTGGATAATGAATGATTAACTATGCCCCCCGCACAGGCTAGGCCTGTTTCTCGAGGGATCCAATACGTAGTGTTTGCCATGATAATAGGAAAAATATTATTATTAAGATTATTTTATTTATGGAAGTATAGAAATTTGTATTTTTGTATAAATAGATAGAAATAATAGGGCTAATAATAATAGGTGCCAGCCCATGAATGATAGCGGAAAGGAGATGATGAGCGACCATAACTATACAATCAGTGGCATAGGAATGTCGCCAATGCGCGCTGGTTGTTATGAAATAGAGTTTACGAACTTTATAACTAAAGAAGTATTGAAATGTATTTCGGATGACGTTCCGGGGAAGACAGCAGATGCTGGATCCGGTAAGCTGATGACAGGAGGCTATAGCGCTCACAAGGGGAAGCCGCCCGTCCCGCGGTGGACTGATGATGTTGTTTTTTATATTGTATCTTTAGTGATAAATCGTATGGATAGAGTATAACATCTTAGGTTTAAGCAACCTAAGAAATCAAATAACATCGCAAAAATTTTCGACTTCGACGGGACTTGAACCCGCGTCCTCCCCTCAGTACGGGGATGTGATAACCAACTACACCACGAAGTCAAGTGACGTGGGAGTCGAAAATCTCTGCGACATCCTACGGTCTTTTCGCGCCGTTAGCTCCACCTACAGGGGAAACATTGAAGTTTATCCAATCCTGTTCAAAGACTAAAGTTACATTTAGTTCGTTTGACGAGAGGTGTCGCGTAGCTTAATTCTAAGGTTTTTTGTTATTATAGTGCGTAACCCCACACTAAGGGTAATTTCTAAGAAATCAAATAACAAAAATAATCAAATCCCACGTCACTTGACTTCGTGGTGTAGTTGGTTATCACATCCCCGTACTGAGGGGAGGACGCGGGTTCAAGTCCCGTCGAAGTCGAAAATTTTTGCGATGTTATTTGATTTCTTAGAAATTACCCTTAGTGTGGGGTTACGCACTATAATAACAAAAAACCTTAGAATTAAGCTACGCGACACCTCTCGTCAAACGAACTAAATGTAACTTTAGTCTTTGAACAGGATTGGATAAACTTCAATGTTTCCCCTGTAGGTGGAGCTAACGGCGCGAAAAGACCGTAGGATGTCGCAGAGATTTTCGACTCCCACGTCACTTGACTTCGTGGTGTAGTTGGTTATCACATCCCCGTACTGAGGGGAGGACGCGGGTTCAAGTCCCGTCGAAGTCGAAAATTTTTGCGATGTTATTTGATTTCTTAGAAATTACCCTTAGTGTGGGGTTACGCACTATAATAACAAAAAACCTTAGAATTAAGCTACGCGACACCTCTCGTCAAACGAACTAAATGTAACTTTAGTCTTTGAACAGGATTGGATAAACTTCAATGTTTCCCCTGTAGGTGGAGCTAACGGCGCGAAAAGACCGTAGGATGTCGCAGAGATTTTCGACTCCCACGTCACTTGACTTCGTGGTGTAGTTGGTTATCACATCCCCGTACTGAGGGGAGGACGCGGGTTCAAGTCCCGTCGAAGTCGAAAATTTTTGCGATGTTATTTGATTTCTTAGAAATTACCCTTAGTGTGGGGTTACGCACTATAATAACAAAAAACCTTAGATTTAAGCAACCTGTTATGCAATACCTCTAACGTTCAATAAATAAATAAAATAAATGAAGGTGATAAAACCTTTTTAGTGTTCATGCTTAGTCTACTGACACGAATAATACTATGCAACTAACATCAATACACTTAAGGATATAAGCTGTAATGGACATAATAATAATTTGGCTCAAGATAAATTTAATGCAAATATTTGTTATGGAATCTAAATCTAAAACTTTGCGACATAAGTCTCTGAGCGACATTTAGAAATCTCGTTCGCTTTGCATAAATCTAACAAAATAATTTGGCCGTAAAATCTATATGCAACTCAAACAACAGTTTAAAAACTTCAGAGTTCCAAAACATACCCTGTTAGTCTTAAGTTATGTTATTCTAATAAGTAGCTCAATTCTACAAAATTAATAATAGAAAAATAAAAAGTCTACGCTAAACAGCCTATTGAACTAGATTTCTAAACGTCAATTGAAAAGCGCGAATGAATTTTAGGACCTACTCTACTCTACACATAGAAAAATAGGTAGGTTTACAAAGGATATAATTTTTTTAAAAAGGTGTACAATTTCACAAATCTAACATCGAGAGATAGGACCTTGATTCTACCGAAGGAATTAAGTATTTAGGCCTAATCGATCAACACACATCCTAGGCTTTCCAACAGCCTAAAAAACTAATGGTGTATCCCTACTTGCTACAATAATTAAGTGACACGTCGGCTCAATGTCGCGTTCGCAGGTCAATATTTTATAGAAGTATTATTGCGTTGCTTTCTTACTTTGTGCATAAAGATAAATAGACTTTATTTAATGAAAGTATGAAGTTGAAATGTTCGATATTTTGACGTATACTTTCCGTGGTCTTGTATCTAAGACTTCATGTTACAGTAGCAACATTAGGACCGTTCAAAATTCGGAAAATCGCCAGGACACTTGAGCCAATGGCTATCTTTAGTTTTAAAAGACATGAAATTTTAAGATGTTTAAAGGAAAATATTCCTAAACAATCAAATAAATTCCTACAAAGTTTTACGTAAGCAGTTAATGTGTCTAATTTAAGTACGTACTAGGTAGAATCACGGCCCATAGTATAATATAAAGATTTCCAATATTATAATTTGATTATAGATCACAAAACTACTGTAGATATTTTGGAAATATATTTCCCTTCTAAACTCCAATATAGTGCGTATAGTATACATAGACTATACGATATAACTACTTGTTGATTTTGATTTAAAAGACAATAAATATAGTGCGTTTCTCGAACAATTGTGTTTCTTATCAAGTGTTTGTAACTTTAAGATTCAGTAGTTTCCATTAATTTAGATTACTTACTTGTAAATTACTTTATTTCGTTAACATAAAGAATTTTAAGTAAATTATTTTGACCAGATGTTTTTGGCCAATATCAACACAACATAATCCTGTTTTTAACCCCCCCGACGCAAAAAGATGGTGTTATAAGTTTAACGTGTCTGTCTGTGTATCTGTCTGTGGTATCGTAGCTCCCAAACAGATGAAAAGCGGTCGGGGGGTTTTTAAATTTTGTATTAGAAGATCCTACGCATATTTCTACACAGAGATGAATGTCAGTTAACTACTTTCATTTCATTCTTTGCAATTTCTGTACTTTCTCCAGTTTTGTTATAATGGAAGCAGCATTTAGCATCCCATGCAGATTGTACAAAGTTATACAAAACTAGAAAATCCAGAGTAAAACTCAAACTAGATTCTGGTCATTTCATTTTTGAGAGTTAAGTTAGTTAGTATAGTTGTAGTCAACTAAAACTTATACCGAACGGGCCTTCAAGATTCGCCCAAACTATCAGTTAAATGGTCGACCATGGAATGGTTTAACAATGAACATGGAACTGAATTCGATTCTAAGTAGCTATTACTTGCCTCCAGCCGCTTAGTGATGAGGCAGAACGACCGGAGCAATAGGAGCAAAGCTCACAGAGTTCACAAGACTGCCACTGACTTTGCACGTGTAGAAACAAAACGATTACAAACCTACATGTGAGTGTAAAATATCTTCTAGACCTTGGTCAGAAACATCGTCGATTGTCGTTAAACGTGTTAAAAACTGTGGTAGTTTTCTATCGATCATTAAGTGGAAAAAATGCCTCTGCCGTCTATATATTTTGTGTTAAAGAAGATATTCAGTGTACATTCGAAGATTACTTCTGTCTCTCTAAGCATTTGATTTGAAAGTATTACAAATTAAATTGCACATTACAGACAACAAATCTACAGATATGACGAGTTCTAATTATAAGACATACGATTCTGTAGTTGACATAATTATTTTATGTCGAAGATTTCCGTGAATATTAAGAATTAGGCCAGATTTTCAGCTTTCGTTTCAGAATACTGTACATATCGTTGGCTATATTAGTTATAGAAGATCTAGTTGGATTATTATTGCACATGATAGACAGCCCTGTAGATATTGTAGATGTAGATATAGCACATTACAAAATCTGTGACAAAAACTCTATATAAATGAACAAACTAAAAGTGCAGCTCTAGAATCTCAATCAGTTTGGTCGACGGTGGCTTTGGCCGATTCAGTTTCAATATCAGCTGCAGATTCAATATGAGCCACTGTTTCAATACCAGCGTCAGTTTCGATGCCAGGGTCAGTTTTAATGCCAGCGTCAGTTTCGATGCCAAGATCAGTTTTAGTGCCAGCGTCAGTTTCAATGCCAGGATCAGTTTTAGTGCCAGCGTCAGTTTCGATGCCAGGATCAGTTTTAGTGCCAGCGTCAGTTTCAATGCCAGGATCAGTTTTAGTGCCAGCGTCAGTTTCGATGCCAGGATCAGTTTTAGTGCCAGGGTCAGTTTCGATGCCAGGATCAGTTTTAGTGCCAGCGTCAGTTTCGATGCCAGGATCAGTTTTAGTGCCAGCGTCAGTTTCGATGCCAGGGTCAGTTTTAATGCCAGCGTTCGTTTCAATATCAGCTATAGTTTCAACTTCAGCTACAGCTTCAACTTCAGCTTCAGTTGTAATTTCAGTTTCGAGTTGAGCGTCAGCTTTTGCTTTGGCCTTGCTTTCTTTCTTTATCTTGGCTCTCAGCTCTAGTCTAAGGAGTTGCATTAACTTTACATGTTGCGCGGCGTCGCTTTCCTGATATTCGGCCAGTGTCTGTTTGGGAGAAAATACAATTTATAAGACCAGTAATTATGTATAATGTTGTCAATACGGATTCCTTTAAAGCTTGCATAGTAAATTTATAATATCCCGAAAACGATTAACAACGGGACTCGAGCTGCGGGTTCGAGAACTTAGTAATTACTAACCTGAATTTTTGCAACATTTCGAGAAAGAAAGAAGAAAGAAAATAAATTTATTTATAACTACAATCAATATACAGATAATAAGTTGTAGTCAAGTAAAGCTAATTGTAATAAACTGATTGTAATTATGAACTAGGAAATGGCTCAGCATGAAAGCTGCGTATGCTGGTAAACCGAACATACGCAGCGCTGATCTTCCGCCGTTTCCTACAGTCAGTAGCAGGCAGTATGCATAATGACAGATCGTCAACGACTAATTAATGGAGAGTATATAAGTAGGTACAAAGAGAAGTGTATTTCGCGGTTTATAACGATCGGGTTCGGCTTTTAACTGAGTAGCGCTATTTTGTAAACGGTCTAGACATTCTACAAACAGACTGATTCAACAACTATAATAACCAAATTAAAAATAGCTGAGAATTGACTATTTTCAAAACCACATACCTACACATGTCTTATAAATCTTAACGGCTATTAGAAAGACGACTAAAGTTCAGCTTTTTTATTTGAAAAGGACATTATGACTATTCGTGTTTTAAGATTGCTGTCGAAAACCAAAATAACTTATTTACTTTCACAACCAATTCCCCACAACAAATCAGCCAGAACTACACGAAAATCAATTTAAAACCGTACAAAAACAACTAACTGAATTTCCCCAGGTTTACCCCAAAACTCGGGAGTTCCGACGAAGTTAGTGTCAATTTGTACCGTTGAATATTGGATGAAGGAGGCAGGTGGCCCTGCTGTTTTATTATCTGAGCTTGGATAATCGCGTGGCAGGTACAGTGGTGCACAAGAGATTAAGATTGTTAAGAATTTGAGGAAATAACTATAAGTTAATTTGTTGCTAGGACGACAAATGCTCTTTTCGGATTTTATTATGAACTCGACGATACGTTTTCGTTTACCATTATATGATTGGTTGTTGCTTCAGCATATCTGATGGTGAGGGATAGGTACTCATTACTTAATATTTTTATTGGAAACATGTTGTACATGGGATCTTAATCACCCACTCCGGCTCACGCACAGCCAGCTTACGTAGTAGCTACGGACTCGATACGATACGATTGGACTCGGTCGATTTGTTTTGGTTACATTGCAGGTTACCACTATTTTCTTGTTTATATTTTTTTTGGTTTAGTTACTAGACTTAAACTTTACGCAGGTAGCTCAGAGAGGTAACACCACTGCAGGACTCTGTCGTTGTTGCTTGGCGGTCTCAGTGTTAAAGTCGAGTATTGTTAAGACGCTAGTCTTGATGATGTCTCGTGTAGAGACGAAACTAGTCGACGACTTATTTTTGATGAGTTTTTTCATTTTGTAATTGGTGTGGTCTTTTCTTTCACAAATTGAGTTGTATTCATGCTTAAAGTTGGAAGGTAATTTACTTGGCAATTTTATATTGCGTAGGTCTGTTGTTTACCTTCTCTGATTGTAAGTAGGAGCAATTTGTGGGAGGGCGGGCGGTACACAGGAATTACATTTTGTTAGATCTTCAGAAAGGGTTTTGCTTTGGCTTTCAGAAAAGGTTTTGCGCGGTGTTGTTATTAAATATTGTTTTATCCTAATATGATACAATGGATTTCCACAAATTAACGCCTGAATCTATTATTTACTAGACTTACCTGCAAGCTGATTTCCCCATTGATGATCTCCATGGTAGGGAGGTGCTGTGCCAGCACCAATAGTGTCGGCAGTAGTTTGTGCATGTGAGGCCGAGAGACCAACCAGTTGGCTGGCAAGTTGCAGAGGGTTTTGATCACTGACCAGTTGTCGCAGATCGTGTTCTGGGGGATAAGAATAGAATATACATTTTTTTTATAGGACTATTCGACGGCCGATGTGGCGCGCCGGGCTCGATTCCCGCTTTGGGAGAATTTTTTGTAAGATCTGCTAATATTTGTTCCGGGTGTTCTGGGTATTTCATATGTATGATAAAAAATAATTATATGTAATATATTGTGTTATGTAAATCTATTATTAAATCTATAAGGCGAGGTGACCCCACCACCATATGGGATAACTAGCTGGGAAGAGAGAGAGAGAGAGAGAGAGAGAGATATTGTATTATGTATATCAGTCATCTTGTACCTATGTATAACACAAGCTCTGCTTAGCTTGTGGCTAGATGATGCTGTGTGTATTGTCCAGCATTATTATTATTATAGAATACTAACTTCTGCCCGCGGCTTCGCACGCGCTTTTTATATAGACTATGTTCTTTTTCGGGATACCATTTACCTCCCTGCTAAATTTAATTGAGATTTGTTCAGCCGTTTACACGTGAAAGGTAACAGACAGACAGACTTTACTTTAGAATTTCTAATATTAGTAGAAAGTAAGTAGGTTGGCAGAAGCCTTTTTTCACAAAGAAAATTACATTAGTATTTACAATTACATTTCTAATATTAGACTGGTTGTTAGTTTAACGAATACATTGCGAATATCAACGGGTTTACAACGAAGCTTGTTGGTGTTGCAAGAACAACGTTCATCTCTTAACGCATTCACTGCCCAGCCTCGCGACACGGTGGCGGAGAATCTGCGTCTGGGCCAGATGTGTTAGTTTAACGTACGGACTCTTAACCCGCTCCCGTTAGCAATAGAAATTAGCTATATGAAAGCCACAAATAATAGTAAAAGACACAGAAAACAAAACTGGTTATATGTCCCTGTCTCAGCATGAGTTATATGGTTTTACAGTTAACACTATCATTATCGTTAAAAACTCATTAGTTTTAATGAAGTCACGCCGAATATTAAATACCTAACACATAAGTACCTGAAATATTCAGAATTTACATTTTATTTTTAACAGACGTGGAAAGGTCCGTACTAAAGATCTGTTCCACTGAGCCAAATTCATTTAAAACTTTCTAGTTAGACTCTTTCTCAGAAAATTTAACTACACATCTAATAAAAAAATCAACAAACCTAATCATGTAATCTAACAATAACAACCCAATCCACTTTACGCCCATCAGCAACTACACCTTAAAAAGTCATCAAATTAATTATTAAAGCTGACGACATACACAATTCAAGTTAATGTCCCCTCTGTACATAATGAACAGAATGGCTCCGGGTGGCGAGCCCTGGGTGACGCCGGAAGACACCTGTGTCGGGCTGATTCGGAATTATTAAATAGGAAGGAAGTGATACAAGAAAGTTGTAATTGTGATAGTGCTCGAGTATCGTAACAAGTCTTGTGTTTGTTTAGTTTTGTATCATTTTATGTACATATGTGTGTGTCGAAATAAAATTGATAACTTAAAATAAATAATTATATTTATTGGCTTTTATTTTTTACATAAAGCTTGTTCCACGCATAGATCAAACAAAGTAGGGTGTTTGGGGTTCTAATTTGTATCGAATGGACCCCAGTATATTTATTCAACGAAATTTAATTTCAGAAGTTTGAGATTTTGTCCAAGACTTTCGTTTGCTTTCAAAGGAAATAATTTATTCTAATCACACTAATATTATAAATGCGAAAGTTTGGATGGATGGATAGATAGATGGATGGGTGGATGTTTGTAACCTCTTCACGCCAAAACTACTGAACCACCATTTTTTAAACTACCATTTTTTATCCCATAAATCAGTTCTCATGGGATAGAAATAACCTCAAAACGTTTCCATAGAAACAACGCGTGCGAAGCCGCGGGCAGAAGCTAGTATTCTATAAGTATTAGGATTTAGATGTTTTAATTGCGTTTTAGTTTGGACCATTGAAACTTTTGTATACTTAATCATTTCATTCAATAACCTCAACAGCCTGTATTGGTCCACTGCTGGACGCAGGCCTCCCCCTGATAAGCGCCTTGTTGGCTTTTATCTCATGGGGGGTAGTGCCCATCCTACTAATCCTTATTATAAAGCCGAATGTTTGTGAAATCTGAATTTTAGTTAAATAGGATCTCCAAAAGTACTGAACAGATCAAGTTGAAATTTGGCGTACACGTTTAGAGCTAAGCCTAACTTATATTATAGGCTTTAACACTTATTGTATCGAAAATACGCGTGCGAAGCCGCGGGCAGAAGCTAGTAGGTACTTAATATAATAACCATTATACACACATTGCCCCGGAATTGTCTATGTGGCGATGTCACGTTATGTATGTATGTCGCAAGCGACGTAAACTTAAGCAAGAAGGTATCAAACTTTAAAAGAAAACAGCTATAACTCAGAACCGCAGGTGCACAAACAAGTGTTCAAAACAAATGAACAACATTCCCAAGACATAAAAAGGTCCCTTAGAACAAATTAGATGTTTCACGTGCAGGTGTCGCCCGCATGGGAAAACTAAACGGACCATTGGCTATTAGGTGGGTGTTTGCATAATTGTTGCTTTTTTACCCACGGTACAAGTACTCGTACTATTGTATTCATTAGATTAGAAGTCATAATCATCAGAGAATACAGGGCTATTGGTAATTTATTGACATTGCGTAAACTGCAGGTTCTGCCCATCATCACGAGCACGTTTGTAAAGACCTCAACCTCAACCTCAACAGCCTGTATTGGTCCACTGCTGGACGCAGGCCTCCCCCTGATAAGCGCCTTGTTGACTTTTGTCTCATGGGGGTAATGCCCATAATCTTCACGCTGCGCATGCGGGTTGGGGATCGCAGTTCGCTGGTAGAATTGTTTTGCAGGGGGTGCTGCTGCCCGACCCTGGTGGATATCCCTTAGTCGCCTCTTACGACACCCGCGGGAAGAGTTGGGGTGGTGCAAATTCTAAGCCGGCACCACACAGCTATGCTATTAGTAAAGACGCCAGGTCTTAATTCTTTTTGTTTTGTAAATCGCCTCCCATACAAAATAATGTCCAAAAACCAATTAATTACTAAATACCGATCTCCTACTCCTATTTAGATCCACATCATCATCAATGGCTTATTTTACATCCACGAAAGATGATTTAAGTGGCATCAGTCTGGCTGGGAGTCAGCCGAACACACACACACCCTCTGATAATTCAGGGTGGAGCCGTTTTTAGGTTTAGTTTAAAAAAAAAACCAATAATGAACGATTTTTGAATACATACTAATATCATTCCCTTTCCACCAATTTTAAGAATTGAGAGCTGGCGTCTTCACGGGCGTGTCTGTGATGGTGGGCAGAACCTGCAGTTCACATAGTGTCAGTGAATTACCAAGAACCCTGTACAAGTACGTCAGTTTCCGCCAAAGTAGAATGCAAACTAAGATTACAACTAATAAATTGCTGTGCCCCAACAGGGTGTATGTGTCGTGGCCATATCCTAGAATTGATCACTTCACGATGTAACCGACCATTTCAAGAAATGGTAGAATTTCATGAAATGGATAATACGCGCTGGCCACATCATGATGTAGTCAGGCCATATCAATGAATAATCAGCGTTTAACGATATGAAAAGCTAAACGCACGGCTACTTCATGATAAGGTCAAACAATATCATAAAATAGTTACATTATCTACCGTTAGAGGCGCTGATATTGTTTTGTTTTGTTTTTGACATCTGTGGTTTTTGAGTGTTTGTTTGTTTCTGTTCTGTGATGCATCATGTCGGCGGACAATTATTTAGTTAAAAAAGCGAATAATAATGTGCAAATAGAAGACAAAAATGAAGTAAAGAGCCGTTACGATAAAAAACTACAGGAATTTTATAAAAGTGACTCGAAAAACGAGCATAACGTCTAAACTGAAAGCCAACTGCATTAAGCAATTTTGAAATATAAAGTTCCTTCCTAATTCGAATTTTTCATTAAACCTTTTCATCATCAGCCTATATTAGTCCACTGCTGGACATAGGCCTCCCGTAATGAGCGCCATAGCCTTAAACCTTTTGATGTCATGGAAACCCTACATAAATGATTTGGCCAAACGTTGATGGAAATATCATTAAACGTTGATGCTTAAACGATATAGTCAGTTTTAGCTGGCCATGTCATAAAATTCTACCATTTCATGAAATGGTCGATCACATCATGAAGTGATCAATTCTAGGATATGGCCACGACATATGTACTAACAGAACATAAGCGACTTATCTATGTAGGTACATATTTGCAATAAATGAAATGAATCAGAAAAATCTACCCTGGATTAGATACAGATATGTAAAGTATCGATGCGTAGTCTGAAATCGGCTGTAAGTATCGATTTTCATCAAACAAGGCTCGGTTTAAAGAATTTATTCTCATTTAAAACACAAAACTTAAAAGTTTACTTATAATGAGATTACTAAAGGTTAGCTTATAACTCTCATTAACTTTAACACAAAAACTAGAGCAAATCGGTTCAACTGTTTGAGAGCGATAATACTTACCATACACAAACGTACACCTTAGCTTTAGAATTACTCTCTTTTCTCGCTCGGGGTTAAGAAAAATAGTGCAAGACAGCATCTAGCTAAAACATCCAGACCTAGAACAAAATCTGCAGGGGGCCTATTCTGCTAAACCAGTCGTTTCACTATGACAATAGTAGCGTCACAGAATGACACATTTTGGTATTTGGTTTGCCTTAGTTTGAATTGTGGTAAGTATATGAGTAATAAATAATTTAATTTCAAAACATCCAGAACACGCGGACAAAAATTTGCAGATCTTAACCTTGTACAATAGGTGTAGTCTCAGTAGTTCGGTTACATTTAAAGGCTAAAAATAAAAGTCATCATCATCATCAGCCTATATTAGTCCACAGCTGGACATGGCCTCCCCTAATGAGCGCCATAGCGCCCTGTCTTCAGCTGCCGCATCCAGCATCTGCCTACAGTTTTTCACAGATCATCATCTCACCTGACCGGAGGGCGTCCTACGTTTGCCGAGTCGCGGTCTCCACTCAAGAACACGTTTACCCAGTGGTTGTCGGTTATTCGCGAGATATAGCTGGCCTACTGCCACTTCAGCTTGGTAATTCTTTACTTTAAAATACATATATGTATTTATATAAGTTTTTATTTTATTTAACACCACACAAAAGGCTTTGTCGCTGAGCGACCTCATCGCCTAATTTATAC
This sequence comes from Eupithecia subfuscata, assembly GCA_963564075.1. Taxonomy (NCBI): domain Eukaryota; kingdom Metazoa; phylum Arthropoda; class Insecta; order Lepidoptera; family Geometridae; genus Eupithecia; species Eupithecia subfuscata. The sequence goes on along the minus strand of OY751120.1, from coordinate 10,929,038 downwards.
ATAACTAGCTGCGCCCCGCGGCTTCGCCCCCGTGGAAATTTATGTATCCAACTTTCTTAATTTTTTCTTCGATAAGAACCTTCTCCTGACAATAACAAACACAACAAAGAAAGAATTAGCGAAATCGGTCCAGCCGTTCACGCGTGATGCCGTGACCAAGGAAAACGGGTTTCATTTTTATATATGTACTAGCTGCGCCCCGCGGCTTCGCCCCCGTGGAAATTTATGTTTCCAACTTTCTTAATTTTTTCTTTCATAAGAACCTTCTCCTGACAATAACAAACACAACAAAGAAAGAATTAGCGAAATCGGTCAAGGCGTTGTTGAGTTATGCGCTTACCAACACATTTTGCGATTCATTTTTATATTATAGATATAGATTACAATATTTTACAAATGACTAAGTACTAAAAGCTAAGAAATGATTCAAAACAAGGTTGTAAATTGAGCGGGTATGTAAGTTAAATACTCACCCTGAGCGGATCATTGTTGACAGTGACGTATCCAATCAGTTCGATGAGGTCCATCACGAAGGTGTTGGAGACCGTGGCGTCCAGGCGGATCACTCCAGGGCCTGTGACGGATATTACAAAACACTCAAGAAAGCCATTTGCAGCGGGACATTTACCATGAATTGAGTTTTGAGCTTTACTGTACCGAAATATGGGAAAGCTCAAAACTCAAATCATGGTACATATCCCGTTGTAAATGACTTTACTTTTAATAACTATGATAGATTAAAAAATTTTAAAATCCTAAATATTTAATTATTGTTAATATCCCCGAGGGGGAAATCGAACCCGCAACCTCCTGCATCACCGGCGGACTTTCACCCGCTGCGCCGAAGAGGTCGACTAAAAATTGGTTGTCTGTAAAGTCGGTTTACTGACGATAGTTGAACGTGACAACGTCTTAAGAAAATACTGATGGAATGGTAGCATTTGATACTTGATCAAAACATGTAAATGTACTATAGTATAGCAGCTGTCCACGCAGACGCATCGCTCACTCAAGTAGGAGAGAGACGGATGTCGAGCGCTCTCGCTTGCACTTCAAGCCTTACATGGAACTCCTCAGAGCGAGGTAACGCCGCATGAGGTAACGCCGCATGACGTCATGTTTTTTCGTGCGTGCAGCCGGCTCTATCGAATTATAAGACGTTGTCACGTCAAAAACTTACGGAGTGGTTCTTTCCTCGGCGCTTCCTTGTCGCTGGGCGCGTGTTGGTTGAGCAGTCTTGAAATAGCTGCTCTGAACTCTAGCGGCCAGCCGTCTTCCCCAAACCCTTCCTGTTGGCAAACAATGATGGTAAGGTTATGGAATTATAACCTACTAGACGATCGCCTCGCGGTTTCACACGCGCGTAGTTCCCGTTCCCGTGGGAATTCCGGGATAAAATATAGCCTATGTCACTCCCTGAAAAGTTAGCTTTCTAACGGTGAAAGAATTTTTCAAATCGGTCCAGTAGTTTCGGAGCCTATTCATTACAAATAAACAAAAAATCAAATCTTTCCTCTTTATAATTTATTTATTTATTTATGGATGGATGTAATTAGAACGGCTCTAGGCCAATTATACAAATTACAGTAGGTTTAAAATTAAATATACGTGTAGTTAAATTAAGTAGGTACATTAAGTAGGCCACCGTGCGGCTCGGCGTTGGAGCAAAGAGTCGATGTCTCCTGCTCCGTAGGTAGTTATTGGGTACATAGAGTCGAAGTGACTCATTCATCAAATCAGGCGCGTCCATGGCACCACGAAACACCTTGCAGATTGTTGACAGCTGATCATGAGCTCTTCGCGTTTGGAGAGAGTTAAATCCAAGAAACCCAAGAAGGAATCTCGTCGGGTACATAAAAGGGTAGTATCCCTGATTATGTTTGTATAGGAATCTTAGGAACGCTTTCTGTACTTTTTCCAAAAGGAGCGCGTAGGTGGAATCATAAGGATTCCATATACAAGAGCTTGACTCAAGCTTACTTCGAACCAAAGTAGAAAACAGAAGCCGTAAAACATATTCGCTCTGAAAGTCGCGAGCATTTCTTAAAATGAATCCAAGTCTCTGGAAGGATTCCTTAGCAACTGTAGTAATGTGGTTATGAAAAGTAAGCCCGCACGCGTTGTTATATATATTTTCTATTCACTTCAGTCTAGCTTGCTCTTCACCTAACGAAGGATACATCAATCTCAGCCGCAACCTCTTTACTGTAACCTCGTAAACCCGAGAGCTACTACCTCCGAGGGTAGTTAATAGAGGATGACCGGACGCACAGATCTGAGAGCAATCCGTGCGTGGCATAATGTGTGGAAGCATGCGAGCTTTGTGGGGGGGCTACTGCGAACGGATGGTATCGTTATATAACTAATCGTGGAATACTCTGTTTTTTTTTAAAAGAACTACAAACGCTTTGAATCCCTTAATTTCATACAGTCTTACAAAAAATTACTAGTCCTTCGGGAATAAAAATGTATGGGACCATCTCGGGATCATCTTATTGCAAAAAGATTCAATAAAATCGGTTCATAATTTTTTTTTTACACCTATAGAATTTATCACAAAGAAAATTATACTAGTATTTACAATTGAGCTAACTGCAGACTGTTGCAAACAGTCAGGTGAAATACGGTAAATTTTATCGACAAATCACTGTCCCTATTTTTCCTCTCTCTCCATGATAAAATGGCAGCCATTTTGTTTTCTGTTGCCTCAAGCACGGGTGCTTGTACTGATTAAGATATAGCTACGCATGTAGAGGTCTTAGGAAGACGATAGAGGACTCATTTGATAGCCAATAATGTAGACAATAAAGCAATGTTAACATTGTTGCAATTTCTATTTTCTATTAGAAGAAAAGAGAATTTATAAAACAAAAAAAGTTTTTCTTAACATTTGTTTTGAAATTATTAGCTTTTTCATAAAATCTAAACTGTCAAGCTACATGTTTTTTGTTTTTAAACGATAGTACAGAATGTGTGCTTCAGAATAAGTCTTGCATCTTAGCCCTAAGTAAGATAGTTTAGAAGTTATGACGGCTTGAATATGACCCTTGAAAGCTAAGCCAAGACGCAGACGAGCCTCTCGACCCTCGTGAGGCTGGGCAGTGAATGCGATACATTAAGCATTTCCATTTGCGATTATTTTCGCAGTAGCCCCCTTCTCCGGGTCAAGCGACCCGGGAGATGCTCGCCGGTCACGCAAGTCTTGGACTCGCAACTCAGTTTCCCGCAAATGTGATTTGTAAAACTACAGATTTGTTCCCGAGGAGTTTGGTAAAGCTGATGGATGCATCTGTGAGTGTTTCTGACAAACGCTCCTGCTTTTAACGGTGTAGGGAAGTTCTTTACTACTATTTTATCTGGTACGTTTGTTAAAATTGAGTTTTTGGGAGATAATATCTAATGCTGGACAATTCACACAGCATCATCTGGTCCCAAAGCGAGCAGAGCTTGTGCTATGGGTGCTAGATAACTGATATATTTAATAGATGCATACAAAGATAGATTTTTTTATCCTACTAATATTATAAAGCCGAAAGTTTGTGAAATCAGATTTTTTGTTTTCTAGGATGTCCAAAACTATTGAACAGATCTAGATCAAATTTGACGTACGTTAAGAGCTAAGCCTAACTTAGATACCGAAAATACGCGTGCGAAGCCGCGGGCAGAAGCTAGTAATAAATATACCCGGAACAAATATCAATCGTACAAACATTTGTCCCAAAGCGGGAATCGAATCCATAACCGCCTATACCGCAGCTGGCAGACCTTCGCTCGCCGCGCCACAGCAGTCGCGTTAGACACAAAAAAAACAACGTTAATCAACAAAACCACCGAAAGGAACAATAATTCACCAGAACAACTAACATCAAAAAATTCGTATAGTACAAGATATAGAAAATATAAATAGCAATCTACTAGTATTCCTATTCCCAAAAGCTAAAACTCCCGCAACAATCCACCCCCCACTCAAAACAGTCAGTACAAGTGGTACAACTACCGGCGTAGGTAGACGGCGACTAATCCATTAGGGGTATCGATTACCAGACCGCCTTTTGTGACGACACAACGGTTCTTTCATGTCGGGGTTCAGTTTACTGGCTTTTTTGATGGTGAGGTGAGCTGGTTGGAAAAATGTGGGTTTTGGGTAAAGGGATAATGGGTTAGGACTTTTATAATACAGCTATTCTATGGCAGAAAGCTCAATCAGGCATAGATGTATGACTGATAAAACTTTCATAATACGCATCTAAAGATTAAAAAGAAAACGTTGGCTAAATTTCAGACAAAATATTTGTTTACACGGTATTGAGAAATCACACTTCATCACCAGCTTAAAATGTAAGTACAACGCATCTGCTTCAGCCCAGTTTTAGGCCATACTTTTCAATGATCCTTCATCCTAAGTGCATTGTATATACGAAACCCCCATAGATCCAGATCCAACTCCCAAAGGACCACCAGCAAAAACTTTGATGTCTGCATCAACCATAAATAATTCTGATAACTCACCCAAGGGACCCCCGAGCACGGTTAGATGGAGTTGGTAATAGATAATAAACAGAATTACTGGTTATTAGCCCGATGCGGTTGCAAGGGTTTTGAATGGGGATGTATGATTGATTGTTTGATGTGAGGGAGAATGATAATGTGGATGTAAACAAGGTTTTTTGAGTCTGTATTTGTTTTATACAATTTTGTTGAACTTTGTATTGTGTGATAAATAATTTCGTGTTAACTGTTTCTTTGTGCCGTTGTTTTTGTTAAAACACTTCAGTTCCCACGAAGCACATGTCGTTCTTCGAATCCATTGAACTCTGGCCCGCGCCACTGTTACCTCGCCTAGGCTGGGCAGCGAATGCATTTTATAAGAAATATCGATAGGGTATTTTAAATATCTAAGATATTCTTACAATCATCAGTTCTGAACTTTTCAAGGTCATTGTGTAACCTTTTTGACCTACTCAGACAGTCTATTTCAAAGAGTAGTTTCTTTTTATATATCTACCTATCGCATAATGGACACATTAAAGTCCAAATGCAGACAAAGTACCCCCTAAACCTAAACGTGGAAAGTCACGCTGCTAGGGTATCCTAGAGGTCCTTTTTTGTGTCAAAAAAAATCGGCAATCAGATCCTATAATGTAGGTGTCTACGTCTGTCTGTATAACCTATGCCTACAGTAACCACCCGCAATGTTTGCTCTCAGTTATTGTTGCCACAAGCAAGCGCCATCTACGTCTTGTTTGCGTTTAGTTAGAAATTGTTAAACTGTTTGACTGCGGCTCGTGTTGGTGAAGGGAGTGTCTGGAACATCGAATATTGAAGAGGCTCCGTAAAGTACATCTATAGTTACTGTAGATTACAGACTATTTGTTTGTCTCTTGAGCTGTATTTGAGATTAGTCAAAAGAACAACTAACCCATAGTTCAATATAAATCAATATTTTTACTGTATCTTCGGCCTGCCGCGTGTCGTTTGCTACTAATTTTAACAGAAACAATCGTAAAGTACCTACAGCGTAAATAATCAAAGGACTGTATTTTCGGTGGACAGTGGAGGAAGGGCGTGCGGATTTTTGACAGTTTTCAATTTCGAATTTCCGTGGAAATAACGCGTGGCGGGCAAACTTTATATTGAGAATTGCCAAACAGTGTTCACGGTGTCTATAGCAGCTTTATGGGGTATTTAAATGGGCCCTTATGCCGACAATCAATAGTTAAATTTATGAATAAAATACATAAAATACATAAAGGGTACATAGCACGTATACCAACATAAGCATCACGAGTGAAAGCTAGATAAAGTAGACATTTTAGCGACTTTAACTACGACGGGCAAACAATGACAAAATCTTTTAGCAATCGAGTTCACATACTCTCTTATCTAGTAAAATAACTCTCTTATTTCGATTCTGGTGGGTAACCTTGTGAATCATTTAATATGTACTACCAGTACCTACCTAGCTCTACTGCAACTAGGTACTTGAAAGTAAAAAAACTGCAAACTGCAGTAACCCGACATGCGCAAACAGACGTCGTTAATATATTTGCAGAACTGCGCAAACAAACCAGTGAGGGGACGACAAGTTTCACAATATCGATAAGTCCTAGAGTCCTTATCAAGATAAGTCCTATTCTCTGGAATTCTCTTGTTTTGGTCAATCATTGCGTGTAAGTCTTTCTGTGGCTAAACTGTAGAACCTTCATTTTATGTGCCTGAATGTAAGTAGCAGAGAATAGAAATATAATTCGTGGCTTAATTTGTTTAAGTAGTTTTTGTTTAATGTCTTGTCTGTAATTTTTATTAATTCAATCTAAATCTGTAATTTAAATAAATTAATTTTAAATTTACTTTTTAAATTCTAATTCAAGCATTTTTACCTATTAAGTGACATTTGTGGTTCACAAATGTCACTTAATAGGTAAAAATGCTCACCACGCCGCCGGTAGAAATATACATACATTGGTTTTTGAGACGACATAATTATAACAACTGTGTACTATATTTACGTGTATTTTAAGCAATAAATGATTACTTTACTTTATAAGCAAAGCTAAAAACACCAAAACGTTTGAAGGCAGCCAATTAATTGAATGTATGGTTTATTTCTGTAAATGTCTTTAACTTTTGGGCCATGACCGGCTATCAAATTAAGTCGTAGCCATTACATTACGCATAGAGGAAGGTTAGCGCTAATATTACATATTCAGGTTCTGCACCTAATTGTATCATAAAATATGTAATTCTATAATACTCGTACAATAAAATCAAATTTAAACTATGGCGACAACTACATTTCTTTGACAGATCTATCGAAAACAGGATTAGGTACCAATCGACGCCCTCGCATAATTAGACAAGACACCATCTACTTCATCCATAGCCGTCTTAACATCGACATTTTTAACACTCATCACTAGTAATAATTCTATCGAAACGCCCCATGATCTATCGACCAGTGTTTTCATCGATATCACAAGAGTACAACTACTACTCCGGCACTAGCCAGAGAGGCGGATAAATTGGCTTCTCTTCGCGTTGCGATTCTGAATTGATCGACCTCGTGGTAACGTAGTTGAGGTCTTTTACAAAGTTTGTTAGTTCTAGTTTTGATTGGTAGCAGTTGTCTTTTTATTTGTTACTAGTTTCTGCCCGTGACTTTGGACGCAATTTTCCTGGGTAAAAAGTTTTACCATGACCATTGTCATAGTTATTAGAAAAATAAACTTATTGCTTTGACAGTATAAGTCGTATAGATAGAGAATGGGATTGAAAGGACAGCGGGACAGCATGCTGCTTCGCTAACGCCCTCACGATGTATGGCGCCGTGTATGCTAATTTAGCTAATGCGCTGTAGCGGAGCAAGTGTAATGTGCCTTGCAGTTTGTATTGACAGTGAGCTATTTGCTATGCTTCTGTGCATAGATGATCGATCGACGTTTAATATTTACTAGCTTCTGACGTCATTGAAAATGTTTTAAATGCTTTTGGTAGGATGATGCTCTGGTCAACGATTTTGGCCTTTGCGTGGTCGAACCTGGATAAAAGCCACGTGATTTTGAGGCTCACAGTATAAATATGATTATGTAGGCTGTTCTATTATTATGATACGATAGAAAATGTCTAGCATTAAATAAACTAGGTACCTACCTATACAATTTTTGCCGTAATCTTTTGATTATATTTGGATAAATTTTAGTTCTAAGTAGAACTAACATTTATTATCTATCTTAGTTTAATTATAGCACGCATTTTTGTTTTGCTTCTTTCGCGTGTAGGCAGGTAGATAATACCGTCGGCATTAAGCCCACCTTTTGAACTATTTTGTTAAATGTGTGAAATAAAGTACCTATCTAAATAATTAAAATAAGTACCAACCTACCTGGTTTAGTACCGAAAAAATGATTCATAAGATAACAGCGTTATCCTTGCGTACTAAAACGCTTTAATCCATCAATTTGATCAAGACCAAATAACGAGTTATAGAGGTATATTTTAATTGCAATGTGCAATAATAATTTGTTTTCCCGCTACACCCGTTTCACTCACAAATACAAACATCAGCAACAGACAAGCGATCCCCTGGAGATCTCAGTTTCAAGTGATCACGTGCCATAATATCCACTGAACTAACAGAGGGACAGCTTACTACCACTAACATTTCTATGGGCGTCAATACAACTTACTAATTTAAATGCGTTATCAATACCTACATTGCTACCTATACAATCCTACAAATATCCTATTAATATTAATATTATAAATCCGAAAGTTTGTGAAATGTGAATTTTTGTTACCTAGGATCTGTAAAACTACTGAACAGATCAAGATGAAACTACACACTTATAATACGTATACACTTAGAACGTAGCCTAACTTAAGGCACTTAAGGCGAATAGTCTAAATAAGAATAGCCTAAATAATACAGTACAAAACTATTAAAGATACATTTAAAAAAAGCTTATGATAGATATCGTCTACGCGCGGTCCGATTTCTTGATAATTCCTTTATATAACGTAATTATGAAATTAAATATGTAGTGGCGCCACTATCCACCCTACTATTCGCCTTAAACAATAGGCTACATTTTAGTTTAGGGCTTCGGGGATTAGAGATTTAATAAAGTTTTGATAAATTACACATCACATCCAACGAGAAACTAAAGCACAAATAAAAAGTCCGTCTATGCAATGTTGTCTATTTTTGTCAACATAGTGGTTATGAATTTGTGATGTTGTCTATAGGTTAGGCACCCTATTTACCACGCTAACGAAGTTGCGGGTATCAGCTAGTATTTTATAAAAACGTACATTATTAACTAAAAACATAAGTTATTGAATTATATTTTTCTGTTGAAACCTAACTAGAGATTCTTCTAGAAACCCGGTCCACCTCCACTCTCAGTACCTATTGCCACGCTCTGCTAGGGTACCATTGTGTCTCTTATACACTACCTACTCGTAGTATGACCTACAAAATGTACACAATGATTGCAATAAATAAAAATGAATGTGTCCAAATGTAAAACAAAAATACAAGCTTTTAAAAATAGACGAAATTAATTCCCATAAATTTAGCTTGAGAACTAACAACGAATCCGCAGCGGGAAAAGAATCTAAACCCTTCGGCGTCTCAGACGAACCTTCACTATGCCACATAGGTCGTCGTAAAATAAAGACGTTATTAAAAGTATCTGTACGAGCCGTCAGTCTGTATATTTACCCTGGCTCCTTAATTAGCCGGAGTATCGTACGTTTGTTTGTATGTTTGCTCGGCGCACGAGAGGTGAATGCGTAGCGCGGTAGCCTAGCAAGTAAGGTACTGGATGTGGCTGTGATACACTGTTGGAGTTACCTACTGGATGTGACCGTGAAATTTTCTAATCACACTAATATTTTTATCTAATCACACTATTGTTTGTTACCTGGCGTGAAGCCAAAACTACTGAACGGATCGGGCTAAAATTTTGAGTAGACGTAGTTCTAGGAATAAAACACTACTTCTTTCCGATGAAACAGTTCCCATGGGATATAAATAACCTTTAAACGTTTCCATAGAGAAAATGCGTGCGAAGCCGCGGACAAAAACTAGTACAACGATAAAATTTCGCGATGAACGAGTTACAAATACAAGTGAATTTAAACCCCCAGCTCGAACTATTTGAGACTACTAACCTGTACATCTTGTGGCCAATATTTCAAAGCAGAATTTTTTATTTTGATTGAAAATGGATTTAACGAGGATCCTATTCGGTAGAAGATATCTCTTACTGTGTTTCAGCGACGCAAGGTGGAGATTGGTAGACAAAGATCCACGACTCTCTGTTCTCAGACACCTCGTCTGAGCTGCTGCTGAGAAGATCGCGGAGAGCCGAAGATATCGCATCACACGACTACTCTATTCAGCTACAGATTCAGGAGTCTTTAGAAGGAGAAAATTTATAGTACCAGGCGAATTTTTCCCTAACTCAGCTTGATGGTAGTATGATCTCAAACTAAGTATTGGTCCTTTGCGCTGAAACCCCTGCGAGCCACGAAAGAAAAAGCTATACCCTACGATGTGCCGACGACGTCTTGATGAAGGTTTCAGGACACCACTGCATGCGAGCTGGTGAGGATCTATAGCGACCGTTCGGAAGATCTTTGGCCAGCAAAGGTGTCTCTGGACTATAGTCGATCCACTAACCTGCACAATCCTGTAATCAACTTCTCCAAGAGCTCGCAACGCGTGCACGATCCTCGCCGCGTTCACAAACACGTCGTTTTGCGCCAATTCAGCTCCCTCCGCGAAGAGGAGACACAGTTCGTTCCTCATGTGGAAGATGTCTCGGTTGAGGGCTGAACGGAGGTTCTGCTGGGCTTGGACGCGCTCTGGGCCCTGGGGGGTGAGGCATGGTTTATCAAACATCAAATTTCAAAGTGCTTTATTTCCTTTAGACCTTACAGGACTCTTGGACACGTCACAAATGTTCACTTTTATTTTTGATCACTTCAATCTTTTTAATGTAAAGTTAAGAAGGAGAAGAGAAATTAAATAGTAGAGAAAAGTAGAGTAGTTTGAGGAGCCTATGCCTTGACGGCCGCGGTAAGAATCGTCCCATCTAACTCAGACCGTGGATGTTGTAAGAGCCGAGAAAGGGAATCTACCAGAGAAAGGGCAGAAGATTCCCTCTGTGTATATCGAACACTAACTGCGATCACCGATCCACGCCACGAGACAACCGAGACTATGGCTGTCCCCCATCGTTGGCACCCAGGGAGGTATGTTCAGCGTAGAAGTATGTGTGCTGATGAAGGAGTTTGACAATCTCTGGCGCAGTTCCACTGATAGACGCTGGAGGCTGAGGACTCGATTCATGTGCATCGCGGTCTTCATCATCATTTTAAGCTATTTTATTCAACTAACTTTATACTACTGACTGGTGATGGTGGTTGATTAAAATGGTGGTCTGTTAAGCTGGGTACTGACAGGTATTACGGGGCGTAGTGTGAAAAAAGTATGATACGTTACGCCGAGAACTAAAATCCGTCTCGTTGCTCACGCCTTCTTTCCCCGTACGGACTGCACGAACGCTCGCTGTGTGACACGTTACATTACGCTTAAGACGAAGTGGGATAGGTTTTACGAGAAAAGGACGAGGGAACGTCGCGCGGGGAAGGCGAGAAAGGAAGGCAAGAGCCGAGAATGGGCACGCGCGCAATTTCACTTGTCGTTTTTTATAAATAATACTCGCAAAAAAATAAAACAATTTTCGTCTAAAGTATTTATAACGGAACACGTAGACGAAATTTAATTGAATTATGATAAGTAACTAGCAAATGAAACTGCTTTTTCCGTAGAAGTATTTGTGCAAAAATGAAGATTTAGAGGAAAGTTTGCGATTTTTTTGTATCGAGTCAAGTTTTGTCACTCGTCTTTCGACTCTTAACTTACTAACTGGAATCCTAAACTTTCGGTGCTTATCAAAAAAAAATTAAAAATTTAATGTGTTTTTGCCTTTAAATTGATTTTACGTACAGTAAGAACGTGGGTTTTAGGACTCACTTCAGCTTAACACCGGTCAGTACCCTGACGGACAATGTATGCATTGAGGAGTTGTTTTGGCCTGAAGAAGTAACAAACATCCATCCAAACTTTCGCATCTATAATATGAGTGTGATGTGATAAGTCCACGCAATACTTACTTCTTCTTTGTAGACCGGCAGCAGAGTATCTCCAATGACGTTCAGAAGGGTCTGCAAAGTTTTGCGCGACTCGCCACAGCGTTCCGGGTGGGACACCATTCCGGACAGGCAGATGTAACTGTAACAACGGGGTGTGGGTTAAAAACTGCGTAGGCAACATAGATCTTTACCCGCGGGGATATAATGTATTTTGCATGTATCTATCACAGAACAATATATCCTAACGGAATCTATGGACCACGCATATCGGAATTGTAATAATATAACAATTAGGTAAAGAGACATTTATTCACAAAGAAAATTATACTAGTATTTACAATTGAAATAATTGAGCTAACTGCCGACTGTTGCAAACCGTCTACAGATAGCTCAACTGATCCATATCAACACCAGTCGGAAGCGTCCCCAAGACGCTGGCTGCATTGCCACGCTGTATGGCAATGCTATAACAATATATAACAATTTGGGTCCAAGTGCGGAAAAATGAGAACTCTGACGTACTCTTACGTAATCTTACGTACTCTGTATTTGGTTGGCTAGGACTCTTTTTCACCCCAAAGCAACAAAACCGGCCAGCATATTCCAAAAAAAGTTCATAAGCGGGGACCGAGTCGAGTTTTTTATAATTATCAATTGATTACTTGTTAATTATTCGCCTCAAAAGTTCCATGCTTTCGTCGTCCTAACTTATGAGGAAAAACCAGAAATTTACTAAATAAATAAGTGATTCTGGACAATTCACACAGCATCATCTAGCCCCAAGCTAAGCAGAGCTTGTGTTGACTGATAAACACACATAATACAATACAGTCATTACAAAGATAATAACTTTTTACTAAATGTTTTGTATACGCAGATTCATATGTTTCATACGACTCGTTTTGCATCAAAAACTATACATACACACAGACCCAAGTTTTCCTTCAATCAAAAGACCAATGAACAACAAATATAAGCATTAAAAATTCCGTTTTCCCTAGCACTTTTTCAGTCCAGCGCACTTAATATATCAGCATTCATTATGTAAGCCCGCTGCGCAAATCCGAATGGAAGGTAAACACCTGTGTTGACTTTGTCTGACCGGGGTCCACATGGGGCCTTGGGGTACAAGGTTGAACAGTAAAAGCTATTCGCAGTTCGCAGGGTATATGTTTCGTTAATATTAGGTCTTTAGCTATTGTCGTTTTGTATGGAGATTTTGTTTTTACGTCGTTTTTACGCAATGTATATTTTTCATACTAACATTTTTGCATATTTTTAGACGATAAACGCAACCTCAACTTTTGTTTTTGTAATTATTCCCTAAAATAGGACATCTTCCTAAAATAGGACAGCCTCAGTTATCAGAAATAACAGCTACAAAAAAGTTGCACAATTTTTTTTTAGTTACTAGGTATTCTTTTTTGGGCGTTGCTCACGCTTGGCCAGGAGCCATGGCCTAAAAAATGTAGCTAAGTACCAGACGAGTCTTTACTAACTGATTTAAGTGATTTATCAAAATCGCTTCGACCGTTTGGATCTTTCGAGGTAGGTATACCTAATAAAAGAGTATCAACAACCACATAGAGACACTCGAAAAACATAATCCGCCTCGCCAGGTAAAAATAAAAATGTGCAGTTCAACTCAGGAAAACTATAGAATTGATATGAATCTGATTGTTTGTCTATTAAGAACATATTCTGTATATGGTAAGGTAGTCTTTTGGCCAGAGATATCTGATTATGACCCAATGGATTATTCGAATCTGTTACGGGAAGTAATTTTCCATTCGCAGCGAGCATGAAACTTCTAAAATCCGTCTCATTTATTTATCGTTTATTTATTTTATTTTTTATTTTATTTATTAAAAATAAGCTTGACGTATGACGTCGTTTCGCAGAAAACGGCCGATCCTTTCGTTCGATGACCTTACTATGAAAATAATTCAAATCAAATCAAAAACTCTTTTACTTTTACTTAATTTTTGAGTTGAAGCAAAACCCGTCCCAAGTTTTTTATCCTCTAGCTAAGATAATCTGATATTTTATAATCAAACTTTTAAATCCATCATGGTTATTAACACTAAAGTCATTTACAACGGGATATTTACCATGATTTGAGTTTTAAGCTTTCCAATATTTCGGCACAGTTTCATGCGCCATGATCACGGAATAACTGACGGCACTGCGAGTGAGTTGTTATTGGCCGATTCTACCCTTATTTTTTGTCTTTTGCTACGAACGTTACTACTACCACCGGCTTCATTATCGATAATCAAGCCGGTGGTATTATCGATAATGAAGCCGGTGCTGTGTGACGCGCCCAAAGCAACTTAGTGATAAGTTGTACGTTTCTTACGATCAACGTCATTCGTCAACTTCGTTTTTCAAAGCAGACCTCCACAAGCCTAGAGCTGTACAAGGTACACTCAGGGTTACTGATAAGTTCCAGTGGAAGTTTTAAAGGAGAATGGAAAGTTTTGGTAAGTGATTGGAAACTTAAGATTCTAATTTATGGTAAGCTAAGTTGGTCCGGGTATTGCACGGGTAGGGGTTGCATTATCCGTAAAATTTTCGTATCCGGATAATTCGGATAGTAGTGAGCCTTACTATTCGGATATTCGGATATTTCGGATAATTCGGATAATTGAAAAATATACATAAAAATTAAATTAAATCAAGGAAAATGGGTTTTTAAAGTATAAGCATTTATTAATTTATAGGTATTCAAAAAACGTTACATTAAAGTTCTAATAAAATACAAATAGAATTCGAAAACTGAACAACATAGAGATTTAAAAAACTCTTTACTGTACGTTTGTTAGAAGCATCTTAGAATGTGCATCACAGATTTGGAACCCTCGTTATGATGTTAATAAGAAAATAATCGAGCGCATTCAAATTAAGTTTATGAAGTACCTTTGTTTCCGTTTAAGAATTCCATACAGTTCATCCAATAACCTCGATTTATGTAAGCAATTTCACATTCTCCCTCTTTCCAAGCGGCGTGAGATCGCCGACTTATCTTTTATACTTAAAATCACATCGAATAATATTAACTGTCCCAATTTGCTTCAAAAAATTAATCTTAACGTTCCCTGCAAACCTATCAGATTTAACCCCCCTATCTACGTTCCCCATGCACCACCGACAAAATTCCTTCTCGTGGCGAGCGAGTAATAATTTTAACAAATTAAGTAAGCAATTTGACCTGGATTTATTCTGCACAAGTGTCAGCTCGGCCAGGCGGGCGGCGGCTCAGCGGAGAGTTTTTTGGTGCCAATGATGATGATAAATATTAAGTCTAAGTTTTTTTTAATGTAGATCCTAATCAAACTATGTTTTTAGAGATGACGCATGTTGACTAGTCACATCATGTTCATAGTCTTTTTCATTGTACTATTCCAGCACTATCAGTGAAAACCTTCAATAAGCTTTCTGGTACTTATTAATTTGTAATTCTGTTAAATTTTAAACCTTTGGTTTTCCCCTAAATAAATAAATAAAATTAAAAATAAGAGTATCGATCAATAGGTTGAAAAACTAAAATTTCTATCATATAAAAACAGTTTACTTCTTTCCATTACAACTTATTTTTTAACATAAATACGAATCCTTTCTCCGTAACGTAACGTAAATCCACTTTCTGTTTTATTAGGTACTCTAAAATGATTTTAACAAAGAACCAGAACCAACACAGTCACGAGATCAAACTTACGAATGTACACATACAGTTATGTTACAGTAGTATGTGTGGGGTAGCTGTGCTGCGTGCGCGGAGATCGGTCTGTGTCGGCGTCGTCGAATCACTGACCAACCAGTGTCAACGCTAGTGATGCGTTTGCGCGCTACCGCTAGTGTAGGTCTTGCTTGTTTATAGCTTCAGATTCAGAAACACGCACGAATTAATACATGTATATTTTTAACAACACAAAGTATTGTATGCATTAAATATAACATTTCTAAAATGCTGGATGCGGTGTAGTGTTGTGTCGTGAATTAGAAAAATCAACTGTAGGTACCTATCCGTATTATTCGTATTATCCGGATAAAGGAGCTCCCATTATCCGGAAATGAAAATTAGCGGATAACCGGATAATTCGGATATCCGGATATCCGGATTGCAATCCCTATGCACGGGTTATGGTCTAGCTAGCTAAAGAAAACAAACGGACGGACGGACGGAAAAGGCAATGGTGCCTTTTTTATCGTCTGAGGAACAAAATCATAAGATAAAATTATGAAAATTGTAACTATTATGTAGCAGGTATTGCAATGACATATCTTATGTTTTGAAAAAATTAAAACTGACTTCAGATTCTTTACAATACAATACAAAATACTTTATTGTACACCAACAAAAATACAAAACACTAGACCTTACATAAGATACAAGTACAATGGGCGGCCTTATCGCTTAGAAGCGATCTCTTCCAGGCAACCTTTATACTTACTCTTTAATATTTACACTGTTTTTTTATTTTAGCGGTATAAATCGCTCGAGGCTAAAATTTGTATGGAACCCTCTCGGGATAATTCTCTATATAAAAGCAAAAGAATCATTAAAATCGGTCCACAATTGACTGAGAAATCCGCGAATATACCTAGCAAACCTCCTGTTTTAAAGTCGCAAAACGCCGCAACCGCAAAAAGACCCTTCATTATTATTATTATTCACATTACATGGGCGTTAAAAGACAAAGAAAGTCTTGTCACTTGTTAATCAAGTTTCAACCAAAATTATGTGAACGTGAATGGAGTTCGGTTTATAAACCATTTTTTCATTCGCAAACCAAAAGCAGAGATTCAGCGAAAATTCCCAAAATAAACCGTCGAAAACGGGCTGCAGCCCGCAAACAAATATACCGCGAAATTGGTTAAAAAACGTAAATTAAAGCATGGCTGGAGCGTCTTCATAGCGAGTATCCAATTATATCTCGGGCAAATATTGGCACACTGTACCGAGGTGGGGCGCTGGTGCTCAAACTTTTATACCAGTAATTTATAAATGAGATGCTGGATGCGTCAAACTGAAGACAGGGCGTTATATGGCGGCCTGTGTAGGTGGCCTATGTTCAGAAGTGGACTTAGTATTGGTTGATGATGATGACGATGACAACAAAACGGTCGTGCGAAAAATTGCCAATTGGCTTTCTTAGTATCGCGATGTTTACTTTTTTATTTTTTCCCAATGTTCAAGGTCTTAGTAAAAAACAATATTGGGTGAAATACTCATGCAAGCACGAAAAAGAAGCACCCGTGACACATGTGACCTACAGCAAGAATTTGGGTACAGAAGGCGCAAACATGGCGGTAAAAACTAGGTAGGTACTTAATACAAAATATGGTAGTCAAGTCGAGCCATGTATGCTAGGCATAAAATGCCTAAACCCATTACTGATATAGATACTAGATACCTAGTGGTTCGCTCAGCCAGCATGTGCTGATCAATAGACGCTCAACGCTTATTTACAGCCCAATACCTTATTTCTGTGGGCGCTACAAGTTGAACTACAAGTCTACAACCTAGGTGATGGTAGATGACACTCAATTTTGGTGGTTCTAAAGTAAGATTTTACACTTCTGTATAAAAGTTTACCCGCTCCGAAGTCCGAATAAGTCTATTCAGACAGACACGCTAGTGCGCGGCTGGTTCCCGATGAAACTCATGACTATGACACCTAAATTATCTTTCGTAGATGTGCCAGTGGTTCAATGTTTTTGATGATAATGATAAAAGTTTGAAAACCGCATACCCCGTGGAGCCACGAGAGGGTTGTTCTTGCTCGGTTTGCATTAGCGGATTTAAGCAGCAGTTGATTTAATCTTTTCTTTAAGCATTGTTGGACAAGAAAATTGGGTACATAACAAGATACTCGTGTAATGGATAAATGAGATTTAATGAAGTTATCTTAGCTGTTTTAGATGAAGGATTTGTTTCATCTTACTTTTTTTGGACGGACGAAATTAAGGTCAAGGAGGAGAAGATGCTGAAAGTTGTATAAAGCGATAGAAGACCTGGATATACTCAGCATGGGTGACCCATTACCACACTTGCGAGCTTTAAAATGGAATCGCTTCATCGCGAGTTGATCAAAACAATTTTTTTTACAATTTATGTACAATGAACTATAGATTGTGATCAAGAAGATTTAAAATTAATTAAATTGGCTACCTAAATTTTGGGAATTATTGCAATAGGTCGAAGTTGCATCTATCGGCTTCTATCGGCGCCGGAGCTGGATGAGCTGGATTTCTCCCTCGTATCCGCTGTTTTAGCTCGTCCCACATATGCCAGATTGAGTTCAAGTCAGGAATAAGGGCTGGCCAGTCTAGTGTGGGAATGCCGACATGGAAGACGTCTGTCGGTACTGTCTAGTCACTGCTGCGGTGTGGCAGCGGACATTATCGTGCATTAAATCAAAATTTATCGTCGCCAATAAATCCTGCGTAAGGGAAAACATAACTTAACTCATAGTTCACTGCAAAGAAATTGTAAAAATTAGTCTTGAACAACCCTTGAAGCGATTCCAGTTTAAAGCTCGCAAGTGTAGAACAATGATGATGATGCAACATTAAACTACCTTGAGAAAAACAAAAGACAACTGGTTGTACGCCATCCCAAAAATTTACAAAACAAAATCAATCACAGACCTGACATTTACCGGACTTTTCAAAAAGATGAAGAGGCCGAATTAAATTAACTTAAATTCCGACTCAAAAACTCAGGTGCATAATTTGAATATTCTGGTGTCTTACTTTTAAATCCTTTGATAGGCGAGTAAACGCACCGGTCACCACAATCAAGAACAAGTGAATAGGTAAATTCTAATTTGGTAATTTTCGGTAAAGCAAGTTATTTCATTTCTGGTAGACATGAAAGACCACAGCCCAATTAAGCATCATTAAAAACAAAAACCCAGCATTTCCAGATTAATTACAACAATAAACTCCTTCTGGAACGAACTTCAAATAAAAACATGGCGCTGTCGGAACGTCAGGAATTCAAAATTGGAATTCTTATTACCGTCTTCCGATTGGTCATTCGGGCGTAACGTATTATTTCTGCCATTTTCTTTTGTTTTTCACCAGCTCATTTTGAACTTTATATAAAGGCACACAAAGGTGGGTTTATGAAAGTTTTAAGTTGGTATATGTAAATTATTGGATAAGGTAGAGCCGCAGCGAAGGGTTTAGATAACGTAATCTTAAATATTCTGGCGTCAACGCAAAGGTCAGTTTAGTTATGGTTCGATTATAATGTTGGTGGCGTTTGAGTTATCTTCATTTCACCTTTGGTGGCAGTAATAGGTATGGCGGTGGAAAAATAGCTTCGTACATTCCTGTATCGGAAATCCCCAACTTTTTCCGCGGGTGTCGTAAGAGGCGACTAAGGGATATCTACCGGGGGCGGGCAGATCCCCAACCCGCATGCCCAGTGTGGGGATTATGGGTATTACCCTCCCATGTGATAAAAGCCAATAAAGCGCTTATCAGGGGGAGGCCTACGTCCAGTAGTGGACCAATACAGGCTGTTGAGGTTGTGGAATCGGAAATGCTGAACTTACTACGTTTAGAAACTTTTAGATGACTAAAACCTAACAGAAAGCCTACTCGGAAAAGGAAAATCGAAGTTTTGTTTTCGATGTCGTGCAAAAGCAACTCTTATGTCGCTTGTATAAGATTAGCTTACACGAAAAATTGTTTAGTAACTAATATCGTAAAAAGAAGATTTTGTCTTCTACCGCAGCTGGTTACGAACCTCCGGTTATGTACGCGGCCGAAGGCAAAAGAATCAAACTTCGATTTCGTTTTTAAGATTACGGGCACTTTTACGTCTACTCCTGACCGTGCCTCCCCAAAAGATGGAGTTTCGCCATAATTCCCTCGCTTGGCGGGAGGATTGGTGCTCGCAGTAGAGGTGTTAAAAAGACACAGAAGGTATTAGGTAGACACACTGGCGGATCACTGTACAACCATGTCACAGTAACAAACGCCAAAAATAGCGTTTGTTACTGTGCTCAGTTCAGTTCACTCAGTCACGACACTTGCAGGAGTTGGGGTGGTGCACATTCTAAGCCGGCACCACACAGCATGAAAGTGTATTATACACAACAAACAATTATAATGTTTTTTTTAGATAATAGACCTTAGTTTGACCACAATCTCACCTGATGGTAAGTTTCATACATTCATACTTTACCCCCCCCCCCATTTCCGAAGACTGCATAGCGACCCATCTGAAATGTACCTAGGTACCTACCTATGTAGCGTTTGTGGATATGGATCTATTATTTTACAGGAAAAATATACTTTGAGAAGTTTGTAAAACTAACACCTTTTCAAAAGTTCTTGTACATGTTCTAGTAGTTCAATGATGTTCTAGCAGTTCTACGAACAGTAGACCTCGCAAGTACTAACTTTTTTTCAACATATTAGTACCTAACTTATATTATTTTAAGTACTAAAGTTATATAAAACGGGATATTTAGGTACTTAGGTATATGTACCTACCATGTTTTTAGGCGGTGACTCCTTGCAAATCGCCATGACAGTGTGAAAGCATCTTATCACGGAGCAAAAGTGCCCTCTTATCAGAATAAGCACCAGCATAGGTAGGCGCCAGCCTTCCTTTAATGGCGCTAAACTTGTCATAAGTGTTATAGGTACCTAATATCTATGTAATTATCGGTGCCTCTTACTTTTGGACGCGTTGTAAGAAAAATCCTATGGGTAGGTAGGTACCTACCTAAATATTGGTTTACGCTAGTGTCACGGTAATATTATCCAACAGTATTTGGACTCGGCCGTATCTTTCAAATAAATGCCTACAGCCGCACGGTAGGTAAACATGCGATAGGGCTGCCCGCCTCCACCATTTTAATTACATTTGCCTACTTTGTGTTTCCATTTAGTTTTGTGATTGTAAATATAGGAAGGTACTTTTTTTATATAAACAAATAAAATACTTTGTGAATTGAATGGAAAGTGTGCAATAAAAATGCGTGTTGTTTTTTGATTGGTAGATTTAATTAAAAAACCTGTTTATGTTTGAATAACAAATCGGTCTTATAAATTTGCGACCGAAAAATATTTGCGCCTCGACTGAGACGTATACCTACCTACAAAATGCTTTATTATTAAATTTTAGCAGATTTTTTTGAAGAAAAAGGAATCGGACTGTCTGCATGCTGAGCGCATGCCGAGATCGAGGCGCGTAGGTATAGCTCGCGTTTCGCCCGTTTGTATGAAGTCGGATTACTTATAGGATAATATTACCTTGCTAGTGTGGTGTGCATTGGGCAACTTACCAACCTTAGGTGGTAGGTAAGTAGGTAAGGGTAATTGTTTAGTAGGTATAATTATATACCTAGCTCAAAACTAATGAAATGATTTCCTTAGGTACCAACCTTTGAAATAATGCCCACCGTGCAAGAATAGGCGTTTGTTTCTCCTGAACGGATTCAATCTTGTTTGTGGGTAGGGTAGGTGAGGTAGGTAAGGTGCACTTGGAAAGGTAGGTAGGTATTACAGATCACTTCACTTGCGATACGATTGTTGTCGGAATTTTTTAACGAAATGTTGCACAAACACATCAACCATTAGACCAATTGTCCATACAAAGTACATGATCCATCAGCCCAAAGTTTTTGTTATTTTATTATTTAACCGACGACGACGGTGTAGGTATGCGGCCGCGCTATTTCATATAATTCTCGAAGTGTTACAAAGATGTTCTAATAGGTGGCGCTGTACTGTAAATGCTCTCTTGCATATTACTGCATTTTGCGAAGCTATTCTGCTCGTCATGCCGAAAATCCTCATCAGATCTTTACCAAATTTTTATAAAAACAGTATAAAGTTAATAATAGTAATTAATAACCTTTCAATTAATAGTACAATCATCAAAATCAGATCTCTTAAAGCGGAGATATTCCAAATCCGCCTTTTTGCCTTATTGTGGAAGAAGTACGCGTTTAATCAAAAAATCCCGACGACAATAAAATTCTATAAAATCATAGAATCTGTACACAAAGTTTCATACCGATCGGTTATAAAATACGACCTGTAGCAATATTTAAAGCTTTATTATTTATATGTGCTGGAGTTATTATTCATATAATAAATGATATACAAGATATTCGTTTTATAGGGGGTATTAGATTATATATTCCTTTAACTTGTTTATGTACGAACATACTGACAAAAACGCCATTTTGGCCAGACCTGAAACGAAGACTTTCGTTCACTAACGTTCACGACGTCAATAATGCTGTGTGAATTGTCCAGCATTATTTATTTATTTATTTTATTTAAGAAGACACGTTCACTCTACATTGTCTACTATGTCCTTCTGACTGAGCTTCGCGTTATTAATTAATAAATATCAATACAGGCCATCATAATAAATAGTTATTATAATGTACAAGGATGTTCAAGCAATAAATTAAAATGTTGGCAAAGGGTTTGCAATTTGTAGATGCAATTTACTTTAGATACAGAGTGATTATTTGCATGAAAAGAAGTATCTAACCAAGTCGACAAGACTTCCAAGCCATTAAATTAAAATGCTTTAGCTTTATTGCGTATAAAAAGACCATACCATACCTATTTCAACCCAAAAAAATTCCTTCCTCAAACACCATATCAATAACGCACCGAGAACCCAAACCTTTCTTAAAAACATCAGTCTCTGAAAAACCCCATTAATTCCCCCCGAGTGTGAGGGCTTACCGACTATAATAACAAAAACCTTAACATCCGAGTCCTTTAAAAAATTACTCTAAAGAATCAGTTCATAAAAATACTTCTTTAAAATTACCCTAAAGAGGCAATCTCTACATTCCTCACCCTGTATAACATGTCTAGGCGCCAATGATTCATGGAGGCTGTCAGCCAATCACGGTGGGTTCTATATTCAAACGCGCTAATGGAAGACGAGCGCACGCGGCGCCTGCGCATCTATAAAATTTAGGGTTGCCTGGTGTTAGGGAATTGCTCGATTTTAGGGACTTTTTAGAGTAATGAAAATGAAAGCAGAGCTCCTTGAAAAATAACTTAGGATACACTACTTACAATTCAAAGATTCTCTTGAAAAGTGCTCTGAACGACGCGCGACGTATAGACTTCTCGTAGGTTTTCCGATGTAGTGTACTGTATTAAGTATATCAGTTATCTAGTAAGTAAGTACCCATAACTAAGCTCTGCTTAGCTTGGGACTAGATGATGCTGTGTGAATTATCCAGCATTTATACATTTTATTCTTTCCTGTAATCTCTAAGAGAAGACCTGTTGTCTGTATTTATTCCAGTGAGTGACAGATGTACAGAGACGATCATCGTTAGGTAGCCCCTCAGTTAAGTTTGAAAGCAATTTCTATAATAAAGATAGATTTTTTAGCTAAAATCCAATAAAGATAGAAAGCACTACACAAACACCAAATTTTATATAAGTACCGAAACTTATTTAATTACGGGACTAGGGATATACGACGGACAGACAGACAAACGAGTGATCCTATAAGGGTTTCGTTAATCATGAGTTTAGTTGCTGTTATCATTTTAAATAGTTTTTCACGACGACAACAATAACACAGATAGGAAAAATAAAGGCAAAACATTTTTAAAAACACGCAACATTCTCCCAACCATCTGGCAACACCACCTGAAAGCACTCCCGCTCGGGAGAAATTTATGGCTCGTTTAAAATGTTTTTGTTCTTAATTTCAGTTGGATATACTGCGTGCGCGTTTCGGCGCCTTTTACAGCGTGATATACGCATGCGTGAGAGAGAAGCGGCGGGAATCCGTCACTGCTCGATATCTATTCAAAATAAACTCTATTCCACCGGGATTAGGTATCTATCTACGTCTTTGAAGAAATCTCGAAGATCTCGGTATTGTTGGTCTGTTATTTTGGTTTCAAATAAACTCTATTGCAACGACTTTAGATCTAAATGTTTTATAAAGAATCTTGAAGATGGTACTGTCCGTGTAGTAACTTTCAGTGTGAAACAAACTTTGTTCAAGTAAAAATAAGACTCGTTATGCCTCGAAAAAGACGCGAAGTAAGTCAGCTTGCGTCAAATGGATTTAACCTTTATGAGTGGTTAATAAGGTTTAGTTTGGAACTACAGTATTGTAGATTATTCATACATGTCTTTCAGGGCAGTCAAGCGACAATTCTGGCGGTAGATACTACGGTTTAATCTATGTTCGTATTAAAACGTCCAGTTGATCAAGATCCATGAAACGAAATAATTTTACTAGAGATGGTAAGAAATGAGGAGGTTAGGGTAAATTGGACACATGGGTAAAAGCGTGTGAGGCATGTTAATTTCAAATGTGGATTTATTTTAATTGGCTTGAGCGGGAAATGAAAGGAAGTTCAACTGTGAACTTCAATTTGGATGTTTTGATGTTTTTTTTTCCTAATGTAGTTTAAGTGGTCGCTATTTTTGTTGCGGTTAGAATGCGATTCATAATTCTCGGGTTAATGGATGCTTGTTAATGAAATATTTCGTCTTATTAATAGATCGTTAAATGTATTTTTACTTTGATGTTTTACATGTGCGTTTAGAGATTGAGAGTGAACGTGTTCTTCGGACAATGAATTGATATTTTTACGGTTTATCAAAGATCTCTACTATAAAAAAGACTGCTTGTTTTTTTCTACATGCAAGGGTTGAGCCAGATAATATGAACAAATTATTAGGAATCAATTTTTTTGCTGCGAGTCTGAATTGATGGCATCAGAAAAACAAAGATCATTCTTCTTAACGATTTTTAACGGACTTCGAAAAAAGGAGGAGGTTCTATGTACAGCCGAACATAGAACCTCCTCCTTTTTTCGAAGTCCGTGTGTGTCCATGTATGTTTTTTTTAATGTAGGTTAAGGTAACATTTATGTGCATATGTCCGTCGATTTTTCCGTCAATTATGGACCGATTTTGAAAATTATTTCGCTCTTGTATAGATAAGGATTCCGAGGTGGTTCTTAAAATTTATTCCCGAGGGGTTAATATTTGTCTCGCAAAACTGAATAACAGTATTTTTTTTATATATAAGAACAAAACAATATTTAGTAACAATTCCGCAATGGATTTCCGCA
The DNA here is from genome assembly GCA_963564075.1 of Eupithecia subfuscata. Classification (NCBI taxonomy): domain Eukaryota; kingdom Metazoa; phylum Arthropoda; class Insecta; order Lepidoptera; family Geometridae; genus Eupithecia; species Eupithecia subfuscata. Next base: position 10,904,265 of record OY751120.1, on the reverse strand, counting down.
AAGTAGGTAACGCCTGAATCTATTTCTTTTTTTATTATTTACTTATAACGAAATATTTTTTTTGGTACTTTTAATAAACATCACTAAGACCGCCAACAGATGCCGCATGCAAATAAATTTCTAAGCTCCATTTCAATTTGCATCAATAATCCGCAAATGCATGAAACAGGTGTCCATATCGTAAAATCTACCCGCCGCCTGCTAGCCCGAGGCGTGACAACGCATTGAGACATCAAATTTATTACGTTTTAATAAACGCAAATAAAATTCAAATGTAGTTTAAATGTTTAAACAAATTCAGTTCGCTCGACCCCTTCGGATGAATGGATTTAGTTGCGCGTATGTTAATGTTGGGGTGGTTTAGGAGTGAGTTTATTTTGATTTTTTTAGACTTATTCAGAGATTGACGTGTTTTAAATATTAACAAATGAGATATACTCTCAATGGACTGCGCATAATGGTAATCCTTTCAGAGTATACAACAAAGTGATGAATTTGACGAATTTTATTGTACTTACGTATATTGATACATCGTGCGCATTATTTCATTCATCATTCAGTTCTATTCAAAGATTGTTTTTGCTTTGAAAGAAGGTTTACAATCAGTACAGAATAAAATACATTTTTGCTGGACAGATCCGTATTGAATTGAACCTGTTTTTCTGAAATTGCCGTTGTAAAGATAGCAGAAAAAAAGATGATGATCATAAAAGTCTCAAAACTAGTCAACATTACCTGTACTGTACTGAATGCAATGAACTGTTGTACGTATGTTGAAAATACAGACCGTTAGCTGGTGAGTATCTGGCGCAGCGCATCAGCATTGCCGTACAGCGGGGTAATGCAGCGTCTCGGGCACGCTTCTGACTGGTATTGATATGGATCAGTTGAGCTACGTGTAGATAATTTGCAACAGTCTGCAGTTAGCTCAATTGTTTCAATTGTAATAGTTCTAATTTATTTCTAATAAATATTTGATAGTTATTTTCTTTGTCGATAAAGATATTAACATCATGTTAATAAAAATTCAAGAAAACACCTAATCCTATTAATATCCAACTAACATTATAAAGCCGAAAGTTTGTGATATGTGAATTTTATTTTGTCACATAACATTTTTTTTTTGATCGACAATTTAATAGACCTTCGTTTGACCACAATGAAGATCTCCAAAACTACTGAAAAAGAACAAAATAAAATTTGGCGTTCATTTAGAACTAAGCCTAACTTGATACTACTTACTATACCGAAATACGCGAAGCCGCGGGCAGAATTTAGTCATTTCATAATCTACCTAGTAGGTACAACAATAAGAATTCGAAAATTTGTGAAACTTTTTGTACAGTGTCCATCACAAAACAGATTGAACTTATTATCTCGTCCAAAAATCAAAGCATACACAATTTCAAAGGCACTAACAAAGTTATGAGTACATTACGCGAAAACATTAAAAATTGGATTACGGCCCTGGCACGGCTTCAAAGCACGGATAATATATTTAGCTTTTTTCGCGTTGCGGAACTTCAAAATTGATATTTACATAGAGGCATGCTGGTACAGCTCAAAATTATATAGTTACATCATTTTATTCAACAATTAAAAAAATACTTTGAAAAGGTTCCACAAAAAGATCTGTTAGTATCAAAATGAAAAGCAAACGTCAACACAATCATCACTTAGCAATCATCAATAGCTCGAGAAACTTGCGTTGATAATGTCGTTCTACTTTATTAACGAAGAAACTAACAATCAAATAAAAGAAACAAATTAGAACTAGTATTTACAATAAATTGAGCGAACCGCAGACTGTTGCAAAGAATCAGCAGCACAATAATTGTGCTGCTCCCTGTAGATTGTTTGAATGAACAAAAAATGACATAATTATTGTCCTTTTTGTACATTACATACAAACTGTTTGATCGGGAGTCTTTTCAAGATATTATTTTATAGTACTGTTTAAATTGGTATGCATGTTTGTGTACTTCAGAAATTTTCTTTCTTTCAAGTAGTTTAACCAGAGTTTACCAGCCATTCTTTAGTTTCACGGTACACGGCGGGGGGAGCCGGGGTAATCCCGGTAAGTAATTCTCTGAGTAAGTAATGCGTTGATAAATGAAATTAAATCGCACAAACAAGTGCTGCGCTACTCGCCCGCGGCTCCCCTTTCGTACGCACTACCCGAAATGTATGTAGTGATGGGATGAGGGACATCGCTAGCGATATTAATTGTAGAAAGAATCTGATTGTTCGAGCATGACCAAAACAAGAGTTCAATTCCTATGACGTCAAAAGTAAACAAAAAAGGGGCAAAGTCTTAAAAGTATCAGATTGATGTGCAAAATTTAGTAAGGTCCTCCAAATTTTTGGCAGAGCTATTATAAATCTGTAAACATACAAAAATACATAAAATCGGTAAAACTACAAATTGAACAAAATTGTCGGAAAATAACCAATGTCATTTAATTTTCGCGTGTGCGATGTAATTTATTTTGTCGCGTCTTTATGTCCGTCTAAAAATAAAATGATTCAAAAAGAACAAAGTATCGATACGTTCCCAACACTAAAACAAAGTTAGCAAAAAGAACATCGCAAGGCGACATGTGCGCGCCAATCTGTCGCTGAAACGCCACTACACTTCAAGCACCTCTGCTTTCTCCCTCGCTCTCACCACCATCCCGTACATTCATCTCCCTCTAACACCCTACAGTGGGGTAAGTGTAGGGTGATGTCGCGACTACTTAGCGATGGCAGCGATAATAGTACGATGTAATGCATTGAATTGTTTTATGGATGTCCGATTCGATTATTCGGTAAGAGAACATATCGAGTTGCACCACTCGAATTACGATAGCGCGTAAACAAAACAATGAATTGAAATTTTGGTAGAGAAAACATTGCACTTTTTCTAATATGAAGAATGAAAGGCGCGTTGGTCGAGAAGACGTGAGTACCTATCCGGGAATTTTGTTTTTATTACTCTTCGCATTAGTGCATGAACCGTAGTCCCTAGGTGCCTACTAACGCTCATAGATATTAAATTTTTCAATCATCTTGTTCTGTAGTAGTCTAGTAGAGCAATGTTGAGTTTTATCAAGACATCACAATATTTCCACGATATTTTGTAGGTAAGCACAAATACATCAAAAGAAAACCAAAGGCTTAGCTATTTCGGATTTGCATCGAATTCAAGACGCTAAGCCAACGCCAATCTCCATTCCTAATTAAAATCAACAACAGCTGATTAAACCCGTGACGGAATCACAATATTTCACCCCCAATTGACGCCATGTGAGACGTCCCACGAACTCGAACCCGGGTTCGAGTCCCGTGACACGCACCTGGCTATTCGCACGACACTTAACGTCAAATCTCCGAGACCCCATTTGGGGCGATAAGACGGGAAGTGGAAAATGTGCTTGGATTTTTTTGCAGCAACGGCCATGTTCAGTGCTTTTTTGTAGAGGACAGAAAGACAAGGCGATAAGGAGAAAAAAACGAAGAAGCAAGAGAGTCGTTTTACGACGAAAGATGGAAACTATTTAACAACCATTTCAAAGTATGGAAAGCAGATTATCGAAGTAACATGTTATTACTCCAAAATGACATTGATTTTATGAATATAAAACAATATTTTAGTAAGACAACTCTCTCAATTTAAGCTACTCTTATGAATATTAAAACGTAAAGATTACTGTGATGTGATGATTGTGTTGACTAAATTACATTAAGCTTACGACCTGACATACTGTAAACCCTAAAACTTGCAAATACACAAATGATGATCAGAGAATGAACTATAAACTAAATAATAATCTAATAATAGCAAACACAACTAAAACTCAACACCGCATCGAATCCACTAACCAAACGAATGAAGAGGTAAAGCTGGACAAAAGCCCAGCTGCAGTCAATAACCATCATCGTTCCGCACAGCTTGACCACACACTGGCCTCCTGCGATGATGATTACTCATTCAACGCAGCAGCAGTGGCTACATTGGCACAACAGCACAGCAGGACGCAGCGGGCGGTACGATTGAGATGTCGAGGCGTGGTCGGTGTAACAGGGAGCTTGGAGGGCTTGTTTTGTTTTGATTTATTTTTATTAGGATTTGAATTGAGTGGAATTAATGGTCGATTTGAGAGTGTAGGACGTACAGCAGTTTTAATGACTGAAGTATGTTTTTTTTAAGTATGTAATTTCTATACCGTAATATGTATTTTATTATTCCATAATAATAATCATATTTGGCCATGGCTAGAACATTACTATACAAATGAAAAAAAATCAGGAAATATACGAATGGAATGAAGCAGACAACCACTTGGAAACGAATTTCGAATGTTGAACGATGTAGGTAAACATGGTCCATCCAAATTAGCAATCTACGAACGACGAAAGCCAAACAAGAGAAAGTAAGAAGACACAAACCAAATATAAACAGCAAAAGTAAATCAATGAATCACAACGATTAACCCCAGGGACCTCAAGAATTCCGACGGCATACCAAAATACTGACAACCGCAAAAACTGCAACATCTGACAACCCCACCCCAAACTAACTATATCATTTCAAATGACAGACAGACGTCACGAGGGACATTGATATCGAACCCGTTCCCTCGCGGATACACAGAAACCGCATTTGAGGCACGCGACCAACGGTAATTCTGTTTTTATGTTAGGAAATTATTTAATTATAGGTACCTCCGTTATGGCGTGAGAATGTGGACAAAGCTTTTAGGGATAATATTAGTTTAAATAACTCTTTCCGTCATGCTTGCATTACATTATTATGTATTTACACCGTACAATGTTGCATCTTCTATTTGTTAATCAAAGTAAATATGGAGTCTAACCCCCGAATACTCAAACGCAACTAATATCGCGTCTTAAGTGACAAATTTGTCACGATTTTTATTGAGAACTGTCAAAAAATCGCGACCTGAGTCGTTCTTATATGAGTTGCGTTTGAGTATATTCGTGGCCTAGGTTTTAAAAATTTGTTTACCCCGTCCGGGCGGGGAAAAGGATTAAACCACCTATTTGTGTACGTTTTTTTATATTATATAAAGTTTTTAATATATAATTATACAATTTTCTTAAGGTCAAGACCAGCTAAATTTATAAAATATACGATAAACGAAGCGGAATTGAGATTATATTGTTCTACTTTAGCATTCGAATTGTTCAGTAAATTTCATGAATAAAATAACGATGTCACTTTTTTTAGTGCAAAAAACACACTCACGGAACTTGCCATTTTATGTAGGTAGGGTACTTACGTTGTTTTAACTAAATACATATCGTAAATTAACATAGATTATTGATAAATGAATTTATTGTAGTTTAAATACGTCATTTACTTTAAATGCGTATTAATGTAGTTCAAATGCGCACGTCATAAAATTTCGTATTCCGAATTTAAAAAACTTAACTTTGATCGAAGGAAGGAAGACGCTATTGGATTATTTAAAAAAAATCATTAAATTTGCTATTGGATAAGACTTTCTGATGACATTTGGGCGTTGTCACAAAAACTGTAGAATATTTAGAATTTATGAGAATTATTTATTGCAATGACTGGATGGGTGGGATTGGCGCAGGACCACGTGGAGTGGCACAAACGTTTGGAGGCCTATACCCAGCAGTGGCTGAAGTCGGGATGCGTATGTTGAAGATGGGAATGACACAACATTCCCTAAATTGACATAATATTAATAACATCAATAATTCCACTTTCAGCACATATTGCGCTAACAACCAATCAAAACTGTTTCTGCTAGATTACCTCATCGCTGCACAAGCATAAAACACCACCAGTCACCTCCGACGCATGCGCCATATGCGAATGCAGCGCTGTGAAATCGAATCAAAACACACTCGAAAAAAATATAACGTCATCAATTATTAGTGGTCCATTTGTGCCGCACCTCCCCTAAGTGCGTGAGGTAGGGCAAGTGATTTTTATTACTTTACGGATGGGCGGAGAGTATGCTATTTTTAAGATTATTTCTCTGTTTATTTTGAAGACATGTTTAATATAGGATAACCTAGAGTTAAAGGGAAAAGAAAATGGATATTACTCTTTAAAATGAAACTAGGTACTTAATCATAATAATAATAATGTTGGACAATCCACTCAGAATCATCTAGCCCCAAGCTAAGCAAAGCGTAATGGGTACTGACGACTGACATACCTATATAATACAATACACTACATAGATAGATATTTTTATTATACATAGAAAAACATCAAGAACACCCTGAATAAATATCTGCAGATCGTACAAACATTTTGTCCCTAGGCGGGAATCGAACCCGCAACCTCCTGCGTCGCAGGCGGACCTTCGCCCGCTGCGCTACAGAGGTCGTCAATAAAATTGAAAATTAAGGGTCTGTTTCACAATGTCCGGATAAGTTCTGCATAAGTTCCAAATAAGCTATTTGTTACTTATCCGTTGGATAAACATCATTGTTACGTTTCACGACTACCGAATAGCGCTAACTGTCGTATAAAGTCGTCCGTAACTCATTCACTTTTATCCTCCAAATAATTTATGTGTTAGATAGTTAATCAATACTGTATCAGGACATTGTGAAACAGACCCTAAGTCTAATTTGTCGCAATTTTTTTGTATATACGTCGTCGTTTTTATCTACTATCATTCTAAGCCATTCTATGTTTCAAGATATAAAACTTCAAAAATATCTCATCTACCGACTATGTTTTCTGTGATCTATCAGACTTTATTCATAGCTTGGACTGCTACAACAAAATCCATGTTGAACACCATAAGCATTGGCTCTCCTAATCCCGCTTACATGAACATCATGACAATGACATGCTCTTATTGTGTCATCTGTCTGTCCGTATGTCACTGTATTATGCGAAAAACATGTTGTCAATAACAAAGAAGTCAAGTCAAGTCACACGAAATCAAAAATTTTCGGCTATTTTGTGCGTACAACGATAGGGGGGCCTACTCGGTAAAGGATACTCGAAGTTTCTGATTAGTTTTCGAGCAAAACCAACTCTTATGTCGCTTGTATAAGATAAGCGTTTGCACGAAAACGAATCAGAAATTTCGATTTAGTTTTTGCGACTACGGGCCAGGGCCGTTTCGTTTTACGGATCTCGCTTTTGGATCGGATTTTAAACTTTTGTTTCCAATTACTTCGGAAATGTTAACTGAAATAAAAACAAGGCACATACATCTTACTAATATAAAGCCGAAAGTTTGCGAAATCTGAATTTTTGTTACCTAGGATCTCCAAAACTACTGAACAGATCAAGATGAAATTCGGCGTACGTTTAGAGCAAAGCCTAACTTAGATACTTATTTTACCGAAAATACGCGTGCGCAGCCACAGAAGCTAGTAGGTTATAATTCCTGCTGCATAACCTAGGTTGTTTTTGTCATGTCTGATAAAAAAGTTTTAGTATCTTTCGTGACAACTGTTAGCCGTGGCGGTGACAGCGCGTAAGAATCGACCCCTCCAACTAAGCTCATGGATGTCGTAAGAGGCGACCAAGGGAACCTACCAGAGGACGGCCAGCAGCTTCCTCCTGAGTAGTTTAACACCTCCACTGCGAGCACCAATCCGCCTGCCAAGTGTGGGGATTATAGTGAAACCCCTCTCGTTTGGGAGAGGCAAGTCAGCAGTCAGCAGAGGTCTTACTCACTTATTATCATTTATTTTATCCTTTTGACGTGACAACGTCTTATAATTCGATAGAGCCGGCTGCACGCACGAAAAAACATGACGTCATGCGGCGTTACCTCGCTCTGAGGCGTTACCTCCCTTTGAGGCGTTACCTCGCTTTGAGGCGTTACCTCGCTCTGAGGCGTTACCTCGCTCTGAGGCGTTACCTCGCTCTGAGGCGTTACCTCGCTCTGAGGCGTTACCTCGCTCTGAGGCGTTCCATGTAAGGCTTGAAGTGCAAGCGAGAGCGCTCGACATCCGTCTCTCTCCTACTTGAGTGAGCGATGCGTCTGCGTGGACAGCTGCTATACTATAGTACATTTACATGTTTTGATCGAGTATCAAATGCTACCATTCCATCAGTATTTTCTTAAGACGTTGTCACGTTCAACTATCGTCAGTAAACCGACTTTACAGACAACCAATTTTTTTCTTCCTCTCTTGTTTCGTATCTTGTGTAACCTGTGTACCTACTCTTTGTATTCTGTTTTTTTGTATTGCTGCCACACTAGGACCTGTCTGAAAACCAGCGCCGCTACTAGCTTTGGCTTGTAGCAGCATAATGCTGAGACAGGGACCTTTTTGGTCCATATGTAACACACTATCTAATTTGTATTTGTTTTCTTTATTTTTGTTGTTTTTCCTTTCTCTATAATCCTGTGTTCATTGTATGTAATGTGTTGTGTTATGTATAGTCCAAATAAATATATTTTCTTTCTTTCTAGCAGTGTACATTTTTACGTATTATGACCAGTTTCTTCAAAAACCTTGCGCCATAATCAATCCCCAAAACAAATTATCTCCAACCATCACATATAAACATAATTAAATTACGATAATAGTCAAGACCATAATTAAATTACTATAATTGTAAAAACCGTCCATAATCGAATTAGTTTAATTGTAAAATTGCCGCCATTTCTTGACACGTGTCTATGACAGAATGATAGACCTCGGGCGCTTTGACACTTAAACTGCCATTCTAAAATGACCCCTATTTCTGAAGTAATAAAGATTTTGGGGTAAGTATATCAAAATCTGTATTGACAGTTGCAAAATTTACTATTATAATTTCTTGCCACGTGCGATTCGTTTCGGTGAGTGTGACAAAGTTGTACCTTTGGGACGAGAAAATAATGCTCAAGAGAATTTATGTGTAGCGGTTTTCCTATGGTTTTGGCACGTGCTGAATAAAAAAATATAAAGTTCGTTTAGGAGTTCTTGGAATCTTACTTTTCAGTCATGGTGTGACTCGCTTGAGTGGATGATTCGATCACTGCCGGAAAAGTAATAGACAAGTGCTGCTTCGAGTCTCGTTGGAAACGAAACTTTTGTGGAGCTGGTAGGGTAGGTAGGTACCAAAGTGTGAACTGATGTGGCATATCTATGAGTGTACAACAAGTTTTCTACTAGATATACCTACTTACTGAATACAGTACACTACATAGATATGTTTTATTAGATATAAATTAATATAAAAGATTCAGGATACCCAGAACAAATATCTGCAGACCGGACAAACATTTGTCCCGAGGCGGGAATCGATCCCGCAACCTCCTGCGTCGCAGCTGGACCTTCGCCCGCCGCGCCACAGAGGTCGTCAAATTTGGATAAAGCTAGATAAAAAAATAATCGACTGATTTTGAGAAGCTCTTTTATCCTAGTCTCAACCTCAACAGCCTGTATTGGTCCACTGCTGGACGCAGGCCTCCGCCTGATAAGCGCCTTGTTGGCTTTTATCTCATGGGGGGTAATGCCCATAATCCCTACGCTGGGAACGCGGGTTAGGGATCGCAATTCGGTGGTAGAATTGTTCTGCAGGGGGCGCTGCTGCCCGCCCCCGGTGGATATCCCTTAGTCGCCTCTTACGACACCCGCGGAAAGAGTTAGGGTGGTGCAAATTCTAAGACTGCACCACACAGCTTTTATCCTAAAGCCCGAAAGAAACCGCTGACGGGTAAGCTAACCTAGTCAAGGCACAAGGGTTTCATAATGATACTGGACTTTATAACCCGATATCTATTAGAGGGTGATTTCAAACAAAACGTCACCTGTGCTTAAATCGAGCACACATCATCTGCGTACACAAATCGAATGACCCCCCGTGTTCCGTCACCCCTTTGGGGAGAGTATCATGATAATAATGTACAGTAATGTAATAAATGGGCTAGGCCGCTTATTTGAAACTGTAGCTTTATTTAATTTAGAAAGTAAGAAGAGTGGATTAAAGTTATTTGTGACAAGGCACGGTAGATTTTTTTCTGTGAAACTAGTCCTCGAATATACAAACGCAACCCAGATTGAAGCACATCTCAAGTCGCAGTTTTTAAGCAAATTTTCAAAAAATTGTCCGATTGTCTTGAGACGTCCAAATCTGTCAAGAACGTCATTTGAGAGGTGCTTAATCTGGGTTACACAAAAAAATGTAAATCCAACCAAACCACGGACATTACCTAAATCGTCTATAAAGACGGAACAAGGCCGATGAATCTCGGTTGCGTTTGAGTATTCCAGGGTAAGGCCCTTATTATGTAAGCTTTCTCTGTCATCAATATATACTTGAGCATCGCCTGTGCTATAGAAAACCGTTCCCTACTCAAGCATTGATCGATGACTAAGCAAGCTTTCATACTACAGGCCTAAGACTGAAGGACATTTAGTCATTTATTTAATTATTAATTAGAACGGCACGAACTAATATAAAATTGAAATTACATAAACTTAATGAAAATGTCAGTGTAAAATTATGCACGATATTAATATCTATCGAAAAAAATTACATGACAGACTTAGAACAAGAAATAGTAATGGGACAAAAGAGAAATAGAAGAATGAAAAATCCGATCAATGGTTGTTTCTTATTTATCGTAGACTAGCTGCGCCCCGCGGCTTCGCCCCCGTGGAAATTTATGTTTCCAACTTTCTTAATTTTTTCTTCATAAGAACCTTCTCCTGACAATAACAAACACAACAAAGAAAGAATTAGCGAAATCGGTCCAGCCGTTCACGCGTGATGCCGTGACCAAGGAAAACGGGTTTCATTTTTATATATATAGATATGACGTTCTAGCCGAATTTCGTCTCAATGGAGACTAGGCATGTGCTTTGGCCAGTCTCAATGGAGCCATGTGATGTGCGTACGACATTATTATCCTCTTTATAGTGCACAAGTGTGTGCGCAAGCAAACACAGGTGCTCTCTCATAATCCGATGCGACGACAGACCGACGCAAGCGGAGAAATCCTAGAGATATACCATTAAGAAACGTGAGTCTATTATTGGACAAAATGAACAGACTGACGGGCATTCATATTTTTGAGAAATATATTTCCAAAAACATGCCAACATAACTACAATTCAATGAAACATACGACAAACAAAAACACAAGGAACAAGTGGCGTCCAGTCCAGATGTACGAAAATATCGTCCATAATAAAAAGTAAATATTGACTTTGAATATCAAATAATCGACCCCTGATGTTTTTTAATAAATTAAAAATGTCCTCGTTGAATTATGGGGAGCGGGTGTGGTGCTTCTGCTGGCGGGAAACTACAGAAAAGAACGTAAGATATCTAAGAGTCTAATGCTCGTATTATGAAAGCTTGCTTTGTCATAGATCTATATGCTTGTGTGACGTTTATGCCATACGAAAGCGTTACTCAAGCACGGATTGATGACTGAGCAACCTTACATAATACGGGCGTAATAAATTAAATAATATCCCGAACTTTTACGACCTCGACGGGACTTGAACTCGCAACCTTCCACCCTATGCGGGCGCTACCTATTGCGCCACAAGGTCAAGTAACAGACTAATCGAAAATCTTTGGGAATGTCACGTTTCGTTGGTTTTGAACGTGAGATATAAAGTCAAATCGCTAGCAATGATTTTATAGTTGTATGCATGTATTCTAAAACATGGAAATACATACAAGTAGGCAAATTTTCAGCTCGGTTTCTTCCAGTAGTTTAGGCGTTCTTCGCACTCGAACGTTTTCACAAACTTCTTAATTTCGTCTTTACTATACGTCCAATTTTTTTATTGTCAGACACCTTTGCATTTGCATAGCATAGCCACTTCTTCATCTTGCAATCTGGCACACTTGAAGCAAGTAATGTCTGTCTCCCAAATAAATTAAAATTAAATAACATCACATTAACCATCCATCCCACCACTACAATAATTACACTTGAAGTCCAGTTAACCAAACTTCTCTGCGTAAATAAGGAATTTTCAATTTCATTACGGATGTAAGCGGGTTAACTGCGTCAAACTACGACAGTTTTATACTAAGGCGAATAGTAGGGTGGATAGTGGCGCCACTAATATTTAATTTTATAATTACGTTATACAAAGGAATTATCAAGAAATCGGACCGCGCGTAGACGATATCTATCATAAGCTTTTTTATGTATCTTTAATAGTTTTGTACTGCATTATTTAGGCAGATACTTGTTTCAAGAGTTTAGTTCCTATTGGTGGCCACCAAGCTCTCCAAACAAGGTTTTTGATTGAAAAACACAAAACAAAACTATTACAGATACATTTAAAAAAAGCTTATGATAGATATCGTCTACGCGCGGTCCGATTTTTTGATAATTCCTTTGTATAACGTAATTATAAAATTAAATATGTAGTGGCGCCACTGTCCACCCTACTATTCGCCTTAAAATTTTATTTTCTTGATCGCTTTCCACTAGCACTGCGGCCACAAGCAAACAAAACGGGGCAGTGCCCGCTCATGTTCAAATTACGCGACTTTTTAATTTCGGAATCGGTGGGCGTAGGTTACGTCGCATGCTGTCTAATTATGAAGATTGGACTACCCTCACTGCAAACAGTCGATTGACTGAACAGAATTTTGGCCCAATTTGGTAAGTATTTCATCAAAATTTTAGTTTTAGAGAGAAAGCTAGATGGAATGAGATTGAATTTAACAAATTCACGAGAATTTTGGGTTTTTTTGTTTCCATTGACGTGGATTTGATTTTCCAGAGAACAGCGTATCATCATTCGAAACGTCGGGAAAAAAATGTAGGTAATAAAAGCGCGAAAGATACCCTGATAGTATTTTTTTATACTACTAAATGACAGAACACAGATGGGCCCACCTGATGTTAATTGTACGAAATGATTTGATTGTGAAAGAAGCAAATAAAAATCGATACTATATACAGAATTATGAGATCCTCGTAATGACGACCTCTGTGGCGCAGCGACGCAGGAGGTTGCGAGTTCGATTCCCGCCTCGGGACAATGTACTTATGTACGATCTGCATATCTCTTCTGGGTGCTTTCAATGTATAGTAATAAAATATCTGTACAGGGTGCCACTGAAAGGGTGTACCAAGCCGAAAGGGGGTGATTCTGGTCCCCGTCGGGGTTAACTTGTCAATAAAAATTTACGCCCTCTTGCATTCTTTAACGTAACAAAAGATTTCACATGTTTTTTGCTTATTTTTTCAGCAAAACTAGTGTTTGTAATGGAATTACTAATAATTATGTAAGTAAACCCTATGAATTTTCTAAACTATAAATAAATCAAAAAATTGTAGAACAAACGTTGACCCCCGTCATGTCCAGAATCACCCATTTTCGGCTTAGTATTATATACCGTTTCCGTGTGTATGTGGTATTATGTATGAAGTATATCAACTATCAATTACCCATAACGTAAGCTCTGCTTTGTTTGGGGCTAGATGATGCTGCGTGGATTGTCCAGCATTACTTATTTATAACTAGTTTATGCCCGCGGCTTCGCACGCGTTGTTTCTATAAACGATTAGAGGTGATTTCTATCCCATGGGAACTGATTTATGGGATAAAAAGTAGCCTATGTTTGATTCCAGGATTAGAATTACCTGTATGCAAAATTTCAGCCCGATCCGTATTAGAATAGTTTTGGCGTGAAGAGGTAACAAACATCCATCCATCTATACATCCATCCAAACTTTCGCATTTATAATATTAGTGTGATCTACAACACCACACCACTTGACCTCCAATTTTAAGAAAAATACATAATATTTAACTAACTGCACATAATCATAGAAAGAGACCATTAAATACGCATTCCCCTGGGTACAAAATATCCCCACTTTCACACAAATATTAAAAAGCAAAAAGCCGTCAACTTGTCGACTCGCGAAATGCAAACATTTGTCCTTTGATCCTATTTGATCGACTTTATAATTAAACGAGTCGACTGTAATTAAGCAGCATGTCGTCTGACGACATCCACGCCCATCGGTTATTCATAAATTGATCAGCTGGTTTATTGGGGACCATTTTAAACAGGGTTTATGGTTCAAGCTATTCATGAATAGATTCTGAACACAGCTTCGTTAACGCATGCACTGCTCAGCCGCACGAGTGCGGCTTAACACTTTCATTGCCCAAGGGCAATGAAAGTGTTAAGCACTACATTAACACTTTCATTGCCCAAGACACACCTAGTTAGATAAAACGCTTAGGCCTTAGGATTATGAAAGCTTGCTGAGTCACAGATCTACTCTTGAATGACATTTGTGCTAGAGAAAGCTCAAGCATAGATCGATGAGGAAGCTTTCATAATGCGGACCTGAGATCTCTTAATCTCACTAGGCTTAAGAAATAAATGCAGAGACACACCGACGGACGCGGACAGCAAGTTTACTTTGTGATAGCATAATATCTGGGACATAAAAATCATTAAACTTGTAAAACCTATGTCTATCCATTCATCCCTTTTTATAAATTGAAGAGGCTAGTCCTTCTCGGTGTAATGATGCAATTTCCTCCACTTTAATGTCTTTTACTTCTACGACATGACAGCGATTCTCCTTGATCTGACTCATATAGCTAGTTTTTGGTTTTCCCCTTCTCGTTTTCCTTCTATGTAACTTATGAAGCTGTCATGTCGTATATAAGATCCAATCCTTCTCCCTCTTCTGTTTTGAATAGAGTTCATCAAAAATCTATTCTCCGTAACCCTTTTCAGCACCTCCACCTTCTTCGTCCAGCTAATCATTTCCATCCTCGTCCAGCACCACATTTCAAACGCCTCAATCCTCTCTCTATCCCGCTGTGTCATGGTCTCTGTTTCGCATCCACAGGGGGCCGTCCCCTGTCTTGTGGATATTGTTTCTACTCGTACTAAGTGGTTCTTCTCTACCTTTATCATTCGTACCGCTAAGGTTTGGAACTTGCTGCCAGCTTCTGTTTTTCCGGCCAACTACAACCTGGGTCTCTTCAAGACAAGAAGACCTTCGTGTTACACTGTTGACCACATCGTCACTTACCATCAGTAAGGTGTTATTGTGGTCAAGCAAAGATCTATTCAAGATCACAAGACAAAATTAAAAGTTTAAAAAACCCCCGACGTTTATTGGCTGAACAGATTTTCACGAAACATGGCTAAGAACACTCGGGATAAAATTATCTATGACACAAAAAAAAACTAAACGAAAATCGGTTCATCCGTTTAGGAGCTACGATACCAATAGGTAGACAGATACACAGACAGACACGTCAAACTTATAATACCCCTCTTTTTGCGACGGGGGTTAAAAATTAAATCAAAACCTACCTAACGAGGGAAATCTGTCAAAAAATCTCCCGAGCACTTGGTAGTTGCTACTTAGCATCCGGTTGGCGAGGCGAGGATGACTCATGAATTGCATACAAAACGTGCTACGACCGTATGCGAATCAAGATTATATTGCTACTTTTTAAATAAACAATATAAACCGATTATAATGTGCAAGTAGACAAAAACAAATCCAAAAACCTTTATTGAAAACAGAACATATTAGGCTTATTGTACAACTAGATTCTGCCCGCGGCTTCGCACGCGTTGTTTCTATGAAATGTTTAAAGGTTATTTCTATCCCATGGGAACTGTTTGCCTATGGTTTGTTCCAGGGTTAGAGCTACATCTATGCCAAATTTCAGCCCGATGCGGTCAGTCGTTATGGCGTGAAGAAGTTACAAACATCCCAACTTTCGCATTTATAATATTGATGTGATTTAGTTATAGTTCATAGTTCATAGTTCATTTATTTATAACAATTATGTTACAGGTCACAAAATATAAATTACATAATGTAAAGGTACATCTACAGTGTAATCTCCAGAATACATCATTATTAATAATAACATAAAATTTAATAATTAGGTACATTTTAAGGTCATAAATTCATTAATGTCATATATCGATTGAAATATCAGCCACTTTTTCAACCTAAACTTAAAGGATGTCATGGATTGTGCGCTGGTGATAGGAGTCGGAATTCGGTTGTAGACAGCCGTCCCCATTACGTGCAGCAACCTCGACGTCTTCGCTAGTCGTCGTGGAAGCGCTCTTAGCCGGTTTGAGTGCCTCGTGTTGTATCTATGACCGTCCCCAAACCTTGAGTATTCGTCCAAGTTTTGACGCACATATATTGCGGCCTGATAAATGACAAGGGCGGGCACGGTCAAGATCCCCAAAGACTCAAAATACGGCCGCGCGGACTCATCCTGTGGAATTCGTACTATAGCTCTTATCGCTCTCTTTTGGAGTCTGAAGATGCGCTCCCAATCGGATGCACGCCCCCAAAGCTCCACACCATACTGAAGGAGCGAATGAATGTTTGCAAAATAAATGCTTCTCACCATAGCTCTGTCCAAGGTAGCTGAGAGGCGCCATAGAGCAAAGCATGACCTGCCTATCTTCTTGCATAGTTTGTCTATATGTGCCTCCCACGTTAGACTATTGTCCAAGGTGAACCCAAGGAAAGTAGTAATGTGGACTTGGTTGACTACCTCGCCTCCCAGGCTCACGGCCATCGGCAGACTGCAGTGCCCAGCCAGGTTAAAGTGCATGAAGTTAGTTTTCGCGACATTCAGAATAAGACCGTTCTGATTAAACCACTTCTGCAATTCACCTGCTACTGAGTTGAGCTTTTCCTGCAATGCGTCCAGATTTGTGGCTTCCACGATAGCCGCTACGTCATCCGCATACATGAGTATGTGTGCCTCTTTAATACAGTCGGGTAGGTCATTCATGAGGAGGGAAAAAAGTATATTCGAGATCGAGGACCCCTGTGCCACGCCGATAGTGGTTGACGTCGGGCTCGATTTTACTTTCCCTCCTCTGCCCGTGACGATTT
Organism: Eupithecia subfuscata; assembly: GCA_963564075.1. Lineage (NCBI taxonomy): Eukaryota > Metazoa > Arthropoda > Insecta > Lepidoptera > Geometridae > Eupithecia > Eupithecia subfuscata. Next base: position 10,887,424 of record OY751120.1, on the reverse strand, counting down.
GCGTGCGGCCAGTCATGGAGCTGAGCAGCAGTCGCAGAGCCGGACCACCAATGCCGTAATGTGCCAGTTTCGACGCAAGGACGGCATGATCCGCGACGTCGAAGGCTTTCGACAAGTCACAGAACATGACCGCCACCTGCATTCTTCGCTCTTTGGCCTGCATCACGCGGCACACGACTTCTCTCGCGACATCTGTCGTGGATCTCCCCGCCCGATAGGCGTATTGCCGGTCGGACAGGGACTCCGTGCTGGACAGATGCGCCGTCAGTCTGGTGCTGAGCCCGCGCTCGAATATCTTGGCGATAGCCGGGATTATAGAAACAGGGCGGTAGCTGTTCATGTCATCCTTAGTCCCTTTGCCCTTGTATAGAGGAGATACTCTGACGTTTTTCAGAACTTGTGGGTATTCACCGAAGACAATACATTTATTAAAAAGTACCGATAGGATGAAACACAATGGGATGGCGGCTTTAACCAACAAGGATATGGATATGTCGTAAATATCCTGCGTTGGCTTATTCGCGACCCCTGATGTAAGTATCTTGAACACTTCATAAGGAGTAAACAGTTCAAACCTCAGCGAGCGGTCCGCCGGCACACGGCACTCCGCCAGCGCGCGCACCGCTGCCGACACGTCTGCGGCGGGCGCGCCACACGAGATACATTACACGAGCCACATTAGACGATGTATATTCGCAATGGCGCTCATTAGGGGAGGCCTATGTCCAGCAGTGGACTAATATAGGCTGATGATGATGATATTCGCAATACCAAAGTAGTCGTAGAGAAATAATAATAAATAATGCGGGACAATCCACATAGCATCATCTAACCCAAGCTAAGTAGAAATCCTCGCGTAAAAATTTATGAAATCAAAATCTAGACACTCAAAAATTAAATCGGTTCCAAAGTGAACAATCATTACAAGTTCTCTTCATCGAGCGCACTCTTCACTTCAGATCTAATTAAACACTCCACTGCCGATACCATTACCCTCTCGATAGCGAGTGAATGATTGGATTTTATGGGGTTTTACAATAGAAATTATTTTATTACTTGCAGGATTGAAGCAATCAGAAGAACTTACAATAAGAACAGAAGGGAACGGTCTTTTGATGTTAGTAGAAAATGGCATTTGCTAAGTACTGTGGTGGTCTTTTAGAACAGGGAAATGGGTGGTTATGGTTATAAGAGTAAAACCAGTGTCTGCGTCTTGATAGAGGAATTAGGTTTTGATTCGAGCTCTCCAGTTCAGGCCGTGCATGCCTTAAGAGTCGTCTAAGGGAACCTACCAGAAGAAAGCTAGCACCTTCTATTTTGAAATTCAAGTGCGAATTTTCAAAATTCCTTTCTTAGTAACCCCTACCTACACCCTCCAAATTTCAAGCCTCTAGAACCAGTGGTTTGGGCTGTGCGTTGTCTGTCAGTGAGTCAGGCCTTTTTAATATGTATTGATTTGTTTTGCAACTGCAGTGGACGTTATGTGTGTCGATGCCGATGATTTATTTGCGTACTAACTAATTAAAATATTTTTAGTGACCATTATTTTTAAACCCCGACGCAAAAAGAGAGGGGTGTTATCAGTTTAACGTGTCTGTCTGTGGTATCGTAACTACGAAGCGGATGAACCGATTTTCGTTTAGTTTTTATTTTTGTGTCATAGATAATTTTATCCCGAGTGTCCTTAGCCATGTTTCATGAAAATTTGTTCAGTTAATAAACGTCAGCGGGTTTTTAAATTTTTAATTTTTGTCTTGTATTAATTTTGTTTCAATTTATTAGACTGTGCGATGAAACTTCCTTTAGTTTCATTCATTTCATGTTCAATGTCTATTCTATTGAAGTAGTAACCCTTTAGAAACAAATCCCGCGAATCAGTCCCCCATCCAACTAATCACTTATCCGATTTGGGTGATCGCTAGTAATCCCGCTGTTACGTTAGCCCATCGAGCATTGTGATCATTATGGGGCGAAACTAAACGGTTTGTTTGTCAAACTAGGCCTAGATCTCTGTACTCACGGGGACGTGGTAAAAAAACCAATTACATAAAATTCTACATTTTTTTCTTTGTTTCCTTATAAGTGAAAACTGGATAGCAAAAAAAAATAACGATAATAAAAATCATGAAAGTGCACTGTTTCGCACATAATTTGGTCGAGAGATGTTTTGATTCGTAGGTTATTTTATTACTAATTCTTTGGTTCCTTAATACGCCGCTCATAGGCATTTTGATAACGAATAGAAAACAAAAGAAAATGAACCAATGAGCGGCGAAAACAGCGAAAACCTCAGAATATGGCCAGCTGGAGCAGCAGCAGGATAGGCAACTTTTATTATGGAAAAGTGTGTGCGAAACCGTGGGCGAAAGCTAGTTGACTTAGACAGGCACGAGATGATTTGAAGATATTTATAGTGCCTCATAGTTAGAACACATATTCCAGTATGTGAATCCATACTGTGATTGTAGACCCAGGTTGTAATTGGCCGGAAAAACAGAAGCAGATAGCGAGTGATGGTTCTAGCTTTCCGAAGTTGCCATGCACGTAATCACACTCAGCTTAATAGAAATTGCCACAAAAAAAACCGAATTTAAACAGCTAAACACAATTTGCGCATGAAATTCGAATCTGCACAAATTCGTAAAAACTTTCATTGATACAGCTCGAATAACTTTCTCTAGGGGAGACTGCACAAGGGCGTCCTTTCTCCTCCGTCCCAAAGGGGAGAGCAGGGCCAGTCTGTCCATATGCGCACAAAGCTACCTACGACATCGCACAAGCCCATTGTGCCACTTGTATAGCCGATTGTATGACGGTATGTTGTGACAATCATTGGAGTGGATATGCTTTTTTTGAGTTGGGGTTCAATAGGGAATTAGATGAAAGAAAGCCGAATGAATACGGTATTGAATATTGTTGAAAACACTATAGGATATTGTAAGATCCATTTGCAGCGATCCAAGAATTATTTGGCTGACAATTTATTTATTTATTATTGAGAGATTAACCTCTTTAATGGTTTTTTGTAACCCTAAGACGATACTAAATCTACGTAAGTACTTAAATCTCTGCATTCGGGCTAGATGATGCTGTGTGAATTGCCCTGGATAATTTATATTATAATAATTGTCCTTGCTAAGATTTGTCCGTGAAATAGATAAAAGACATTGTTGGACATTACATACACCATCATCTAGCCCGAAAGCAAGCAAACTTTTCAAATATGTACGTACTAAAAACCATTTTACCTTTTTATTGTCGTTATTTTCTAAGATTAAAAACCAAATTTATGAAAATTTATCTACATAGCTAAGTAGTGTTTGTACTTATAGAGTTGAAATTTAGCATGTATTTTTGAAATGTGTCCCTATCCCTAACTATTCGCTAGCTATACCCGAGTGCTTTTAGGGTTTATCCAGGTGCCACACAAGGGTTAGCTAGAAGCTTTATTCAGCGTGAATCACAAAAAACCAAACCCGAATATTAACGGAACAAATCGCGCTCCCAATCAACAGCAATAAGCTCCCATTCCAATCACAAATGCCCATTGACTGCACAATCAGGGTCACGGCGGAACTGTCAATACTGGCGTTACACCACCAAGTTACAAGTACCGGTGGATGAAATTGGAACTAGTGCTGTGAGTGATACGGCAATTATTGAAAAATAGTTCTGAAGTTATAAGTTTGATTCTCTCGATGAGAAGGATACCTCAAAACAACGCTTAATATATTATATCTCTTTCCTTATTTTTTTTTTCGGGTGGAGTATTGTTTATACGTACTTATAAATATGTTTCCTTTTTCGCGCTCGAGTCAGAATAAATTTTCATTACTCTGCCAACGTCTGTTTAGGTATTAGAAGGATTTTAACCATAAATCAATATGAGTTGTATGTAGTGTGAGTATAATTTAATGTACATAGTTAAGGGAAAATAATTAACATAAGGAATAATTCAAAATTACGCTGAGTATCGCATAAAACCAACGCGCTATAGCCATATTGCTACTGTGCGACCGTAATTTGTTTTGACGCAAAATGAAAAATTAAGTACTTTACCAAATATCTCTGCATCCAATTAAATGCGACGCTAGCGCCACCGTCAAGTGCACAGATAATGTTGTCGTCAAAATACGCATCACTGCACTCGTCACAATGCTAACTTACCATGCGTTCATAGAGCTTAATTAAAAACGAAAGCAAACACGGCTCGATTTGCCCCACGCCACTCTTGTATGGACGGAATACAAAGTGAGATTTATTTGGAGGTGTTACGATTTATTTTCGAACTTTCGGCTTTATAATATTAAGAGAGAATAGAGAGTACCTATACTCTGTTCTAGAATCCTATATATTGTTTGTAAACAAAGGTCATACAAAATGAAAGAAATATTGTTGGAAAATATTTAACGACACCGGTATCATCGGAGAAAATAATTAAATAAATAAATAATGCTGGACAATTCACACAGCATTATCTAGCCCCAAGCTATCGCAGAAATTCGAAACTATTTTTGGTTATGTTATGTATGACAGATTTCATTCATTATTTCACTCGTCTCACGTCCATTTTCGAGTGTTTACGCTTTTTGCATTTTATACAATATTTCCTTCTTCGTTTAATTTAAATAATGAGCATAATTTCATCAAAAAATTGGTTGTCTGTAAAGTCGGTTTACTGACGATAGTTGAACGTGACAACGCAGACGCATCGCTCACTCAAGTAGGAGAGAGACGGATGTCGAGCGCTCTCGCTTGCACTTCAAGCCTTACATGGAACGCCTCAGAGCGAGGTAACGCCGCATGATGAGGTAACGCCGCATGACGTCATGTTTTTTCGTGCGTGCAGCCGGCTCTATCGAATTATAAGACGTTGTCACGTCAAAAAACTAAATATAACAATATATTTTTAGTGATTTTCACATCTTTGACATTTTTTTATCCACGCTGTACTCCCCTGGATTTGTCGCTAAACACTCCACTAGGCAGCTTTCTACTCCAATAACTATGACGAGTGAGCATTGTTTTAGTTTTGACAGCCGCGAGGGGGCGCCACCTGATTGAATTGTTCTATTTCAGCGTGTAATTGTTTTGTACAAATAAATTAATTATGAACACTTGTTCGGAAGCAAATGGATGTTGACTTCGCTTTAGAAAAGACAAATGGCAAAAATTAAACCCTAACTTGGGCTTCTGGTCTTCTACTTTTTATGTTTTACGCTATTGCTTTAACATATATTTTTTTTAAACTTCTTGAAGCTATGTTATATACATAGTTTTGTTACGATAGATTACATATCCTAAAAAAGTCGATGCATAAGTAAACTTACAAAGAACATAACGTCGCGTCGTCGAAATGAAAATTATTTTTTCAATCATATTTTCACATAATTTCACATTTTTTACTAAATAGGTACCTTATAGGTACTTATTGGAAACTTCTAATTAGTCCTCAGTAGTATATAACGCGTGTTATCATAAGCCTGATACTAGACCTACTAAAAAATTAAATAATATCCCAAAAAAATATACTTCGACGGGACTTGTAAAGCAACGGTATTTAGAACGGTAATTAGAAATGAACCATGAGAGTGAGGGCTTACGCACTATAATAACAAAAACGAAAAAGCTATTGTCAGATCATAGCTGTAGTTTTTCTTAAAATTCGTAAAATAAAATAAATTAAAGTTGCAAAAAGTGGTAAAGCTTGGGACATTCTGTATCTTAGACAGAAGAATAAAACTGTATTAAAGTCTTTGCCAATAACAGAGCACTCTTGAATAACCAAAAATAAAACATAAAATATAAGAAAAGAATAACAAGAAACCCAGTAGCCCGCTTTTACCCACCCTCCCCTCAGGGCGTCTCAAAAGCATTATACAAATTAGGTTACGTGCCTAACTAAATAAAGTTCTCTACAGGGAGACCTATTATTTCTATCGCAAAGTTCTAGTGTTACTTGCAAAGTAGGTTAGGTACTTTGTCAAGAAGTAAGTGCTCAAATATGAGAACGTTTTAGGCGGGTAGTGACCGACGTTACGGGGCGTAATGTAAAGGTAGGTACAGACCAAGCGAGCGAATGCAAACGAGTGGGATTCGACGATCGGTACCTTCGTTACATTTTTAGGTTTCCGTACCACCTCAAAAGGAAGAAATAAACCCTTATAGGATCATTATGAATGTAAGCGGGTTAACTAAACCTAGTTTGAATTGGAAGAACACCAACGTTTCATCCCTTATAGGATCACTTTGTTGTCCGTTTGTCTGTCTGTCCATCTGTTTGTCAACCCCCTTTTAGAATAGAAATACTTGGCAAGAAACAAGGTCTTACAATTACACGGAACCCTTATTGCGCGAGTCCGACTTGTACTTGACGTTTTATTTTTTGATGTAGCGACATCCGCCGGAACACGGTTCGTCCACACTGGTTCTTTCGCGTTCGTTCGTTAGCCTTCGCTTGCTCTGTACCTGGCATAACACACCGAGCGTTCGTGCAAAGGGAAAGAAGGCGCTCGCAACGAACAATGAGACGAATTTATAACGTTTCATGCTCGCTGCGAATTGTACATTCCGACCCGTAACACCGGTCAATACCCGGCTTAAGAGAGTTCATCTAAAGTTTTTTAAGTGAATATCGACTCGAATAAATTACTAGTTCAAATATCAAACAGAAATTTTAGAAAAGACGAGTATCAGGGGTAGGTACTGGCTTTTGATAGTTAAACATTGAACTGTCATGGCAAAAATATGGCTTTGAAATTAAATAGGTATCATTATATAATCCGTGTCCTTATATAATGGGATTGAGCATGACGTCATATTTCATGCTGTCCTGCTCAATCCGATCTAAGTGGGACAGCATAAGAAATGATTTCGTGATTATCAATCCCATTTTTTACAGGATATATGTAAGTAGGTACCGTTGTCCTAAAATTATGAAAATACTGATATTGACAATGTTGAGCGCTATGGAGATCACGCCGGCTAAGTTTTTGGCAAAAATGGAAGTTCTGGTAATCAAACTACAATTTTCCCAAATTAGGACCACTAATGCCTAAGAGATGAGTTAAAAGCCAAAAATATGAACGTTGATGTCAAAAATATGTCTGTCGTTGCAGAAAATATGACCTCTGACGCAAATTATGGCGAATTCTTATATTTGATACATAATTTCAAGGTCAAAAATATGATTTATTTATTATACTTACCCGCAATTTAACCATTTTCCATAATAATGTCCTCCGATACTAAAAACATGATTATAATTCGGCGTGTTTTAAAAAACTATGAACCAACTTCCAATTTATATGGGACATACTCTATCTAATAAAAAAAGAATTATCAAAATCGGATTACTCTGTAAAAAGTTATGCGTAGTCATACATTGCATTCAGTGAGTGAACAATCAATCATCCCCTGTTTTCCTACCCTTAGGGTTCGACTTTTTTTCAAATTTCAATGGGACTTCGGAGTATACCCTTTAGAATAAAAAAAGAATGACCGAAATCGGACTACTCTGTAAAAAGTTATGCGTCCTCCGTTTTTCGTCGGTTGAAAATATGACTGTTGTTGCAAAAAATATGACCTCCGTCGCAAATTACGACCTCTTTTGTCAAAACTTGTAAAGACAAAAATATAGCACTTACCTGACCAAATTATGGACTCTGATGCGCTTTTCCGACTCTTCGCAATTCCCCTTGGTTATACTTGCTTCTTGCACTACGTTGAGTGCTAGGGAGATCCCGAAGGCTAAATTCTTCGTGAATTCGTCTTCTAGAGGATCGTTCAGCATGTCTTTCTCCTGGGGACAAAATAAAATATTTAATGTAGCCAAACGGCAACATTGTTGGCCTGGGTGGCCTATACCAGGGATGGCGAACTAATGGCACGCGCCACAATAATTTGGGGATGCCCCATGTTAGGCCTGTAGGCCTAACACGGGGCATCCCCAAATTATTGTGCGTGCTTCACTGGGAAGTTTATTTTGAAGAAGTTTTTTACTATTCTACATATTTTGTTTAAAATAAACGGACTTCTGTAAAAGAATATGAGTAGACACTTTAAAATCTAAAAATATTCTATGGATTGGGAGAACTATTCTGGAATCATTATTAGTTTTGGGAAAGCGCTAATGCTACTAGTCTAAGAGCACAAAGCAGACATAACTCTGCATTACGCGACACATAACACACATAACAGAGGAAACTTTTATTATTTTCCATAATAGAGGTGTAAAATATACGTAGGACTGCGGGGCGGTACATCAAACCGAGACGCGCTATTAGGGAGGCGCGTTTAGTACAGGCAAGGTTACTGGAATGCTAATTTTAGGCCAGTTGGAATTGAAATAATAATTTTTTATTGCGTTTCACACTATTGTATCATGAAAAAAATTTATATATGTAGTACCTTTTTGTATTCACCTTTTCAAATATGCAAAACTGTAATTACTACCTACAGACCGAACAACTTTACTTATATAAATTGTTTACACTAAGCTAAATTACTATTCTCATGTAAGTGACTGTGTCTTTATTGAGAATAAATATCTTTAAACCTTTCATTGTATTGTATTAAGTAGGTATATCAGTTATCTACTATCCTTAACACAAGGTCTGCTTATCTTGGAGCTAGATAATGCTGTGTAAATTGACCAGCATTATTTATTTATTTTATTTCTTCCAAATAGGAGCGAAACGGTCAGCTCAATACGATGCAATAACACGAGAGCCGCTGTACCTACTCGTAATTTCGAGTACAGCAACGATGCAATATACATTTGAGTTGAGTGTCGATGGTCTCTTTATGTATGTATTTAGAAAAACAAGTATCCATTTCTAATGCATATAAATGACCACATCAGTTTTTCAACTTGCCGAAACGTCAGGACGAATAGGAAAAATATACTTAGGCATGATTCAGATTGCTGACCCCAATAACTCTTAAAAGTCACGATACAAATTTTTTAAAAGATTTTTTATTACACAATGACAGCAGTGTAAGACTGCTGTCATTGTGTAATAAAAAATCAGATGTGTCACAAAATCGTTGGATCATTTGTTTCATTAATTTTATTTTAATTCGGTCCAATACCATCAGTTAACTGACGAACTTGTTAAAAATCCCAACAAAGAAAAGTGTCACATTAAAGAACGAAACACCTCCAAGAGACCGCAACCTCATAAACAACTAGATTTACCGCGATAAGGAACACTGAATCAGAAAAAAAACAGAAAGTACACGAAAAGGTCCAAAAAAAATTAAGATGGCGTCAGAGATAAGTTCGATTAACAAGACCGCGTGGTCGCGATCCAATAAACGATATTTTAATTGCAAGTAATGTGGGCTGGGGATTATAAAAATAGTCGATGTATTTGGTGTAGGTTTATTTGTGTAAGTAAATGTCAAAGAAGATTGTAGTCAGAATATCATATTTTATCATTTGACAAAGGGGGTGTTGCAAAACAGCTGCTGCGTATAACAAGATTTCATAAAAATTACATCTTATACAAATTATGGGTTCAATTTTGAACTAAGCGCAAAAATGTTAAGAAAAGAAGAAAAACATTATAGACAATCTTTTTTTTTAAGTTTCGAGGCTATGGCTTAAAGTTCACTTATTGCGATAATATTCAGAAATGCGTAAAAAGCAACAAAAATCAAACATCAACTGGTCAATTCAGATGTGTTTATGAGTGTATCACTGGTACTATTTACGCTACCCATTGGTTCATTTTATTTTGTCGGCAAAAATATGTAGTATGACAATTACACTCAGAAAATATGTGAGAAATATGTAAATTCAGATGTATATTATACATCTGCTGGAACAATTTTTCGAAAAATTATCTAGTTTAAGGGACTATAATGCAAATTTACTCTCGGACTCTTAAAAATGTACTCTCGGATTCGTTTTATTGTTTTTAAATGAATTGCATCCAGTTTGATATGGGCTGTTAAATCTGTATTAATCCGTTAGGTTTTCATTGAATGGCTGTATAAAGTCACTGATTACTCACTCATATCCTGTTATAATGATGAGAATTTTAACTTCGTTTCAAAAAACAATCATCTAAAGAATAATATAACCTGAAGGCTTGAGAATAAAATAAATAATGCTAGACGTTGCACAGCCACTTGGCGACCGATGTGCGCTCTGCTAGCTAGGCCTATTGGTCGTCTAAGGTACTCTCGCGCAACAAAGTAGAGAGAGACCTACAAAAGCTTCGTGCCAGCGACTGGACTGAAACAGCAAGGGACCGGGATAGCTGGCGATCTCTGGTGTCGGAAGCCGGGATCCGCTTCGGGGCACTGCACCACGCCAGTAAGTAAGTAAGATATTTCACAGACAGGCACATCAAATCACAACGAATCGTCAAGAAATGCGTAGAATATAGAGAAATCAATCCTTCAACTTTAATCATTTACGCAATGTATTTGTATTACGCAAGCCTAGACAAAAACCGCTATGCTGGGGAGGCAGATAATTAATGATTGATTTGATTTCTAGTACCATTTATTAGGTGATTTCAGAGTCATTAGGTAAAACTTTAACACAAAAGGGACCGCAAAAACAAGGGAAGCCTGTCTCATCGATTTCGACACAAGTAAATAAATTAATAATAAACGATCAAACAGAATCATCTAGCATCAAAGAATCAGAGCTTGAAGTCCGGTCAACTTCATAATTTTATGCCTAGTAGAGTACCTACCAGTGTTGTTCCAAGTAAATTGTAGTATTGCCGTATCTCAACCTAAAAATTGCCGTATTCAGGGGAAAATTATAAAAACGGGCCGTATATTCTAAGTTTTTATAATAAATGTTTACTAATAAAACATACAGTATTGAAAAATAAAGGTATTACATTTAATCGTCTCTCTCCAACTGTTTCCTATACGTTTGGAGTGCTTAGTTTTGATCTTTTGTTTTTGGTGTTGGTTGAACGTTTTCGTCAGAATTACTATCACTCATTGTAACAATTCAGTTCAGCAACGTTAACTTTAAAATAATATAACTGAAAACTGAAGCAATAGGTAATTGCGGAAATATTATGTTCAAAGTCTACAAATGAATGGGCCGTCGTAAGTGTTGTAACTATTAGAGAAATATAACTTTCATTACACACACTAGAACAATACAACATTCGTAACTAAGTCACTAAATTAGTGAGTCGCTAGGTGTGCAAACACTAGTAAGGTCCATACGTGCCATCTCATTTTATCATGTTATTTTATGTCTACAGCGGGAAACCCTTAGCCAGAAAAAAGCCAGTCGCTAGTGCGTTCCGTTACACGAAGAAATTCAGTTTTGTCAGCGCTTCCTATACCGGCCGTATAATTTCATATAAATATTATACGGCTTTGAAATGTCTGCCGTATGCCGTATTCTTGACGATTTACCCGCCCGAAAACCGTATAATACGGCAATTGCCGTAGCCGGAACATCACTGGTACCTACTGACATTCTTTAGGACTCATCATTCCAAAAAGCAAATCCTAGTGACGTTATTACTGGTGGTCAATTATATTTATCTTCCAGACCTCACATCAGCCTATAAATAACAACTCAAGATAAACTGGGAACTTATCTACAGTCGCAAAAAAATGCAAATTTCCCACAAAAAGGCACCGGTCACCTAAAAAACCAAATTTACTACCTCGAACGGCGTGTCGGTATGAGGCCACATCCTTGCCGATAAAAATACTTATCGGTATTTTTTTATATACAGTCACATACAAAAATAGTACGATTAATGACAATAACAAAAACACGCTAAAAATAAATCCAGTAATTAACTAAGTATTTCTTACAATTGAATTGAAAGACAAGAAACAACTTCAGTATTTAATTAAAGGTTTGTTTAGGTTCGGTTTAATTTTTTTATGAATGGATGACAGAAATAGCAAATTTAGGAAGAATAATTCGGTAATTTACCGAAAACCGGACTGAACATCAAATTAATAATATTCAGTTATCTTTTGAGCATGTTTCTTGTATTCCAGTATTCGATTTAAAAAACGTAATTATAGATGTAAACCAATAATACACATATTTATTTATAAGTTTCTTTTGAAGCTAACTGTACCAAAACGACCTCAGAATTTGTATTAAACAGTCGGTTAAAATCTAATTAGGGTTATTTTATTTTACTCCGCGCACAATAAAAGGTTACGATGCGGATTTTTTGGTTTTTATTACACGGTAGCGAAATTTGAACTGTTATAGTTGCAATGAATTTTTATTATTTAAATTGTATTGCGGATGTTACGTCAACAAGGTATTATTATATTACTCCTTTGTTCGTAAGCTTTACTGATCGTGGTTCTGATAGGATTTGGTCAATTACTATTTTCGGTAGCTATCTAATAATTAAAACCTATATCATAGAAAAAAAACTGGTTTCTACTAGTTTCTGGATACCATTGATATGGCTTTGTCGTACTTAGTTATGATGATGTCTTTCTTACCGAATTAGGCCACGGAGACATCGTTAGCAGTAACGATGTCGCCGTTAACTAATTAATTTTAATATCGCTCTTTATTTTAATTTGCGCTATAAGGTGACTGGTTACAATTTGGTAAAACTTAACAGTATCGAGTAAAGATGATTATATTTAATCGCATTCATGTGATGGTACATGATCGCATGCACTATCATGCATGCCATGCATGATAGTGGATGCGTGCATGGTAGTGATGCATGAAACACCACTATTTTCATTATAATTGCATGCACTATCATTTCACCACTATTTTTTAGTGCCACAATTCTCTTTTAATTTCAATTTTAGTCAAGACTACTAAATACCTTCGTCACACGCATGAGTAGAACTAGCATTGGTGGCAAAGATGATTCCAGTGTCTGTGCGAGCGCACTATCCCATTAAGACGCGGCACAGAGATGCATTAACGCCGCTTTTAGGGCGGCCACCCACTTACCGCTACCGTCGGTTTGCAGGGTTGCCGCGCACTATATTACACATCACATTATATTATTTTAGAGGACATATAATATTATTTTAAAAGAAATATGCTAGGTGCATTATTTTCGAGGTGGATATGTTATTTTAGAGGTGGGTGCATACTGCAGAGTGCTTGAAGTGTCTTAATTTATTTATTGTGTATTGTTCAGTTATATTTAGGACTAGCTTCTGCCCGCGGCTTCGCACGCGTTGTTTCTATGGAAACGTTTAAAGGTGATTTCTATCCCATGGGAACTGATTTATGGGATGAAAAGTAGCCTATGTTTTATTCCAGGCCTAGAATTATCTGTTTACAAAATTTCAGCCCGATCTGTTCAGTAGTTTTGGCGTGAAGAGGTAACAATCATCCATCCATCTGTACATCCATCCAAACTTTCGCATTTATAATATTAGTGTGATATGGGATAAATGAGAGCTTTGAGCAGTTGACCGAAATAAATTCATAAATTTACCCAGGATTCCTACTTTATTATTCCACAGGTTCTGGTAATCAAGTTTTATTTTTATGACTTGCCCGACGATGTAACGCGAAGGTCTTGAAGATACTCACTGTCATCTTGAAAAAATCCAGGTGGTAATTGACCGGAAAAACAGCAACAGGCAGCGTGTTCCAAACCCCAGCAGCGGTGCAATTATCTTAAGTCATTTTCAACGAGATATTTACCATGATTGATGATTTTTTTGTATATTTTCTAGATTTTTTTAAATTAGTGGTACATACTTTGAGAAAGAGAAAACAAACCAGGAGGGTGTCAATGGGAGAGAAAAGACTCGATAGAATCTAGATAGAAAGATAGTAGACGATAGAAAAATGGCAAAAACTTCAGAAGGCCTGTACAATACACTTGTATAACTGCGAATTACAATGACGATGACAATAATAATTTTTATGACTTTTTCATTCTTCATCATGATAGCTTTTAATATCACTTCTTCACTCATGCCACTCACTTCGCTCTTACACTATTTAATCAGGTGTACAGTCGTGCTTCAAACATCACTTGCTTACCCATGACAATGACAGGCCCTAAACAAGTGTCAGCCCTATAAAGCCCTATGCTTAAAGTGTCAACCCTATAAAGGGCGCATACGCCACCGCCGCGGTACGTAAACCTACGCCCTATTTACTAATGTACCTACATTTTAGTAGCACAATGTCCCTTACGTTGTTACTACCTATGAAGTGGAAATAAGTACTTTATTAACAAAGAAAATTATAATCAAATAATATAAATAAATTAGAACAAGTATTTACAATTGAAACAATTGAGCTAACTGCAGACTTGAAAATAATCTACATTTAACTTAACTAATCCATATCAATCACGGTTGTCTGGTAGAGATCGCTCTTGAGCGATAAGACCGCCACTTGTCACTTAGTTTTTAAGCTGTTGTGCTGTATTGTTTCTATCTATAAGTGTGCAATAAAGAATTTTCTATCTATCTCTATCAATACCAGTCGTCGCGTCCTGGCTACGCTGGCTGCATTGCCACATTTGCCACGCTGGCAATGCTGATGCGCTGCGCCAGATACTCACCAGCTCTCGGGTCCTATTAAGTTCAACTACGAGTCATCTATTGGTAAGTTTGAAAGAATATTCCTTCGCAAAATAAGACATGCGATAGACCTCTTTGGCCAAGTGGGTAAAAGGTCTGCTTTAGACATTTGAGACGTAGCCGGTTCGGTTTCCGACGCCGATAACCTTTTAAGAAATTACAAACCCAAAGTAAAATTTCAAATGCAATACATTCCGTTGCCAAGTTTCATTTTCGAGTGGGAGAGTACTTTAGCAGGAAAATTCCTTCATGCAAACTAAATCGAAGAAACTTATCTAATCTTTGTCCATCTCGTAAACCTAATTTTGCATGCGGCAAACTTCGAGCCAAAGGTTGACGATGCCTGATTGAGGTCGTCAAAACTAACTGGACGGAAAATGTGCGTAACCCCTTTTACTAAAATAGAAAAAATATTGGAGTAGTGATGGGGTAGAGATAGAGCTCAGTTCATTCATAATTCATAGTTGCCATGAACAAGCTTGACGGATAACTGTGGCATAAAAGGTATGCAATTTTGTTTTAAATCCTACTATCCTACTCCTAATATTATAAATGCCAAAGTTTGTGTAAATGTTTGTTACCACGTATCTCCGTCATTACTTAACCGATTTAGACGAAATTTGGTGTGTAGATAGTATAGGTTTTAGAATGACACATAGGAAATAATTTTCATATTTTCTTATACATTCTAATTTTCAAAAATTAACCTTTCAGGTGGTTTAAAATGGTGGTAGTTTCTATAAAAAAGTATTATTCCTTGGTTCGATTCAATCAAAATTCACGAAATTCTTGTTTTTCTAGCCTCGACAGCTCGAGCCGACCAGCAGTTTTGGCAATGTAACCGGTCTAAAATGCGGAGCAAGTTGTTTACAAAATGTCTAAGGCTAGGAGCAAACGACCCATTTGCAGCTGTCGCGACAGCCACCGGTGTTAGGAAGCGACCACATTACATTGACACGTGCGATGCGTAGGACGTCTAGCGGTTAACTGAGTGAGTGAGTGACTGAGTGTCAGCGGCGAGAGTCGGCGTCTAGCGTGACGCGCAGTTGCGTCAAGTGGCAAGTCGCGGACACTGCTGTAGCGAATGGCCGCCGCCGGCGACGCGTGTGCGGCGAGTACCAACAAAATGTATGAAAAAGCATGTAAACAGCTTGTCGCTCGCCACCGTTGGCTGTGGCCGGTGGTCCGTTTGCGCCTAGCCTAATAACCATGAACAAAATCAACTCTTACTACTATTACAGTCGTAAAATAGCAGAACGAGACATGGATGGGTGCTACTAGTTAGATATTATTACTCTGTTTTGGGGCGTTTTACCTTCACTAGGCAATTCCGTAAAAGTAGTAAAAGCAAATTTTCCGTTTCATTGCTGTTTTTGTTCATACCGGGGTGCATAAAACTACAGAATTTTAGGAATGATGTTGTTATTTTTTATATCTTTGTCCGATAATGAAAAATTTAGTACGATACTTTAACGTTGCAAGTACCTACTATAATGGTGTTGATTTTAGTAAAAAATCTCTTAATGTCAACAGACTCTAAAACTACAATTGCTACGTAGTTTGTTTTACCGTGGGTTCATAGTAATCGCTTACAATGTGCTCAAAACTTCTTATCTGTTATCTAAATTACTTGTAGAACAGAGAAAATATGGTGAAAACACGTTTTTTTTTCGAGCGTTACTAAACGCTTTTTTTTGTTTTATACTAAAAGTCAAAAATTGCTGCATCCATGATTACAAGTGTCTTTAAAACAGCGGATTATCATTAACCTATATTAGTCCACTGCAGACCTCCCCTTATGAGCGCCATAGCGCCCTGTCTTCAGCTTGCCAGCCTGTGCAGCCGGTATTTATCATTAAGGCTCCTCTTCCCCGAACACTAGCGCCGCCACATATTTTATCTTATTATTACGTCGAAGAAAGGAAATTCCAAAAATTACGTTGGGCAATTTGTGAATCCTATCATAAGCTTTTTTTAATGCATCTATAATTTTTTTATTTTGTATACTTTAAGCAGAGTTGCGAAGTTGCTGTTTTTAGCCACCATGGTGGCAAAAAAGGAGCAACTTCGCATCTCTGCCTACACTATACAAACTAAAAAATTTATAGAGGCATTAAAAAAATGCTTATGATAGGTATCACAAATTGCCCAACGTAATTTTTGGAATTTCCTTTCTTCGACGTAATAATAAGATAAAATATGTGGCGGCGCTAGTGTTCGGGGAGGTGGAGCCTTAAGTGGGGTATTTTCCGATACTCGGGTTGTTGTATGCAAAATGGTCACGGAAACACAAAACACGAAAAATTTATAAAAGTTGAAGAACGTAAGGCAATGTAACATACCTAAAGATATTTCCCATTAATTTTACACCGGATCCATGATCATCATAACCTCTTCAAATGTTTCTTGTTTTCACGATTAGATACACGTGACGCCATCTACTGATTATTTCATTGAACTACTTTTTGGTACCGCAAAAGTATGCGCTGTATAATACATGCACACTATTTCACTGTGTAGTACTAAGCTTACGCGATAGATGGCGTTAGACGGGTCGAATGAAACCAAATTGTTATTCATTTCTTAGATGTCTACTACACGTTTACGCAGAGCCTACTTTACGTACCTATGAGTTTAACAGCCGTTCCCAATAAATTATTTTATCTGGCGCAGCGCATCAGCATTGCCATACAGCTATTGTAAATACTAGTTCTAATTTGTTACTACTATTTAATTGTTGTCAATAGTTTTTATATATTTAATGATTTATATTTCACAGAACTGTTATGATTCTTCCGAAATTAAATCTCTGTTTTACCTAAGGCAATGGGCTAGTGTCCTAAAAAAATTTAATCCGCCAGGTAGATTATCAGAAGATATTGAAGACGTATTTTTTCTTCTTCTTCTTTTATTTTTGGCTCTGCATAATGGTATTTTTTCTTTTGTCGTGTTCCAGCCGTTAACTTCAATAAACGAAGTTTTCAACGTCTTTCTGACTGCTATTGATATGGATCAGTTGAGCTACCTGTAGATTGTTTACAGTCTGCAGTTACCTCAGTTGTTTCAATTGTAACTACTAGTGTAATTTTCTTTTTGAATAAATGCTTCTGCCATGTTCAACGTCACACAAAATAGAAAAGTCAATGTTAAAATTATTTAGTTTCAGATACTCACGCTTGACCATTTTTAGGGTTCCATACCTCAAAAGGAAAAATGGAACCCTTAAAAGATCACTGTGTTGACCGTCTGTCTGTCTGTCCGTCTGTCAACACTCTTTTCTCAGGAACGCGTGGACGTATCGAGTTGAAATTAACGTCAAATACGCAAGTCCGTAACCTCTTGAAGTTTTTGAGCAGCAAATTCACTGTTTTTGAGCCAGAGTGGTGAAAAAATTATTATTCTGTTTAATCCGGCAGGGAGATTTTCAGAAGATTTGGACACATATTTTTTCTTTTGTCAATCAACCTAAAAATAACAAAAATAAAGCGCGTCGAAATTTGGGAGAGAGGGCTAGTGACGTCACACCTTGCTTAAAAGTATCGTGTGTTTAGTTTATTTAATAAATGTTGTCGTCCTTTTCATAAATATCGGAATAACAAGACAAAATTAAAAAAATTAAAAACCCGCCGTCGTTTATTGGCTGAACAGATTTTCATGCAACATGGCTAAGAACACTCGGGATAAAATTATCTATGACACAAAAAAACTAAACGAAAATCGGTTCATCCGTTTGGGAGCTACGATACCACAGACAGATACACAGATACACAGACAGACACGTCAAACTTATAAACACCCCTCTCTTTTCGCGTCGGGGGTTAAAAAAGATCGTATTTAGTGCTGTCAAATTAGTTTAGTCTTGCGAAATCTGAATTGACCTCACTAGCCTTGTACGGTTCCACCATACATCAGCAAACTTGCGCACGCGTTATTTTGCACGCGCTGCATTTTACTTCATTATAATTTTTACACACCTAACTTCAGTACGCGACCTACTATTACGCAAGAAACACCTATCAAGGGAAGATGTGTCACCTTAACCTTGTATAACTTAACTTCGTAAATAAACTAACTTTAACTGTGAATCTTGTGGTCCCACTCATTTACTACTTACTACCCTATCATTGAACTCAGTGATAGATACATAGTGCGGTCCCATATAACTTGGATTATTTATTTATTTTTGCTTGCATGTACATTCATTCTTAGTATGTTCTTAGCTTAGGTTACTTAGTTGTTTGCATTTGATTATTTCAAGAACGAACAACTACTTACGGTGTATATAAGTGGATCAGGGGATTTCTGGAACTCTTGTCCACAAATCCCCTGTGCGTCTTCTCTTTGAGCCGGCAGGGGATTTCTGGACAAAAAGTCCAGGAATCCCCTTCGCAGGGGATTATGGCAGGGGATTATTGGAATAAGCCAATGATTAGTTATAGGCTAGCTAGGTACATGCACCCTGGAAGGGCACTGCAAAACTGAGTTCGTATGTACTTTATTTACACCATGTCAAATTGAGTTAAAAATACTTAATTAAAACAATAACATTAATGTCACTCAGAAAATAAGTTTCATATTATTAGAATTGAGTAAATTGAATCTAGAAGCCAGAATTCTTATACTAAGTCATTGTTTCATCATAGGTTAGTGTCATTTTAGTCTGTCCGTAGCGAATTGGTCAACAGAATAATAGCATTTTTCAAATAAAAACAATTTTATCTTTTTACAAAAGTTTTCATCCACCACCTATCTACAAGATCCTCTCTCATGTAAGGTCATCATCGTCCAGACCCTACAAGCCTATTAGACGGATGATAGTACTCACCATGATCTGCTTGCTGAGCAGGGTCACGCAGTGCACGAGTGCCGGGGTGTACAGGAGCCAGACTATTGCGACGGTGGCGCAGAACGAGGCGATCGTGGAGATTATACGCACGCAGGTGTTCAGGGCTCTGCAACAAATCACATCACACTAATATTATAAATGCGAAAGCTTGGATGGATGGATAGATAGATGGATGGATGGATGGATGTTTGTTACCTCTTCACGCCAAAACTACTGAACGGATCGGGCTGAAAATTTGCATACAGGTAATTGTAATCCTGGAATCAAACATAGGCTACTTTTTATCCCATAAATCAGTTCCCATGGGATAGAAATCACCTTTAAACGTTTCTATAGAAACAACGCGTGCGAAGTCGCGGGCATAAACTAGTTAATATAATAAACCTTTAATAAATGATGCTGGATAATCCACACAGTTGCAGCAATGTTTGTACGACGCGTCGTACAAACATTGTTCCGAGGCGGGAAAAGAGCCCGCAATCTCCCGCGTCGTCAATGGGAAGTAGGTATCCTATAGATTTTGGTCCATGGCGAGAATCAAAAGTATTTTTTTAGTGAATAAACTACAAGACAGTTTTTTCCTTTACTTGTGCTATAAGACCTTGCTGTTAGCCAAATTTCATGATTCTAGGTCTACGGGAAGTACCCTATAGATTTTGTGTGCATGTGATTCCCTAGGATATTTCAAAATATTCGGACATAAACGGCTGTAACTTTTGATTGCGTTGACTTAGAAGTTTGATATAGTATATCGAGGCTTCAAGAGGTTACGTACTTGAGTATTGGATGTTAATTTTAACTCGATAACTCCACGCGTTCCTGTCTTAAGGGGGTTGACAGACAGACAGACGGACAACAAAGAATTCCTACAAGAGTTCCTTTTTTCCTTTTGAGGTACGGAACCCTAAAAAGTAAAGTAAAAATTGTTTTATTGACATAATTATAGTTTTACAGACAGTAATGCGTTCATAGGCTCCTAAACTAGTTAAAAAGTGTGTTTTAGGAGCCAGTGGCTTCTCCAGCTTATAATTATTTGTTAATTATGTCACACCAAAATACACGGGCACCTACTTACTAACCTTAATTTTGCTGAGCAAACAAATTTAGATTCCCGCACATTTTTACGCTGCTGTATAAATATTAGGATCTCTAATATCCCTCGAAGAACCGATAACCGCTGGGGTAAAAGTGTTCTTGAGTGGAGACCACGACTCGGCAAACGTAGAGTAGGACGCCCTCCGGCAAGGTGGGACGTCGACCTAAGACTGCAGGCAGATGCTGGATGCGGCAAGCTGAAGACAGGGCGCTATGGCGCTCATTAAGTCTCCCCGACTTATGTCCAGCAGTGGACTAATATAGGCTGATGATGACGAAGATGATGATAAATATTAGAATACGTACTTGGTGCTAAACTGACTAGCTATATCCTCCCGCTCCGCCGCGCAGGCGAGTATCTGCCCGCAGGTCTTGACCGTGAACACGCGCGTGAACAACGTCTTATCGGCTCTCATCTGGAACAATGCAAATTGTCAGTTATCTCTGTACATCTCAACATCACAGCAAGTCAGGCTTTCAGTCAAAATTATAATTAACTAGTTGTCCGCGGCTTCGCACGCGTTGTTGGTATGGACATGTTATGATTATGGTGTGTGTATACCAACACCATCCTGAAGATTGTGACCGCGGATTGTGATTTCGAGATTGTGACGACCTCTGTGGCGCAGCGGGCGAAGGTCTGCCTGCGACGCAGGAGGTTGCGGGTTCGATTCCCGCCTCGGGACAAATGTTTGTACGATCTGCAGACATTTGTCCAGGGCGTTCTGGATGTTTTCTATGTATAATAAAAAATATCTATATAAGTAGTGTATTGTATTATGTATATCAGTTATCTAGTACCCAGAACACAAGCTCTGCTTACCTTGGGGCTAGATAACGCTGTGTAAATTGTCCAGCATTATTTATTTATTTATTGTAGGCAGTAAGTTGGCTTCGCCCATCATGCAGTCTTTCAACAACATCCTAAATCTTTGGACTTCTTAAGTTGGGATTCTGTTGAATGCCTGCGCAACTCTTGTGACGTTGTATTTGTATTATTATTTTATCTTTGATCTTTTGTAATGTTTTATATTTGTACTGTTTAACTAAAATATTTCTGAACAAACTTTTTATTTTATTTACTTTTATAAAATTTTCTTGTTTTGTATTTTATCGGTTCCTAGGTGTCCTTAGTTTTTGTTACACCCTGCATAAACAATGTATAAAAGATGTATGTAACGAGACAAAATTAAAATTTTAAAAAACCCGCCGACCTTTATTGGCTGAACAGATTTTCATGAAACATAGCTAAGAACACTCGGGATAAAATTATCTATGACACAAAAAAACTAAACGTAAATCGGTTCATCCGTTTGGGAGCTACGATACCACAGACAGATACACAGACAGACACGTCAAACTTATAACACCCCTCTTTTTGCGTCGGGGGTTAAAAACTCACAATAGTCCGTTGGTTCTCCTTGGCGTAGACGATCCGTTGTATTTCACTGAGGACTCTCTCCAGAGCCACGGTATCGACGACGGGCGCAGCGGCGGCACTGCCTTTGCTCGTGTCGGGAACCGAACTGCCGACTGACTCACACGCGCTGCTCTGCCGGTCCCTGGAATTACTAACTATTTAGAATTATACAATTTAAACAGGATTAAGACAATACTGTACCAAAAATGGCGAACAGCACTTGTAGACGTCACATTGGGTAGAGATGTGAAAAATATGGAGAACTAGCTTTTGCCCGCGGCTTCGCACGCGTTGTTTCTATGGATACGTTCAAAGTTGACTTCTATTCTTCTTCAGTTGCCATGGGGGCAACTGATTTATGGGATAAAAAGTCGCCTATGTTTGATTTCAGGATTAGACTTACCTGTATGCAAAATTTCAGCCCGATCCGTTCATTAGTTTTGGCGTGAAGAGGTAACAAACATCCATCCATCTATCCATCCAAACTTTCGAATTTATAATATCAGAATGATACTACTGAAAGAAACGACGGGCAAAAGCTACATTATAAATCCGTGGTTCCTTACCTAGCTTTCTTCTTATTCTTTTTCTTTGGTAGTTTCTTTTCTTCTACGTTATTGTTCTCTGTGTCTTCTTTCTTTGGTTCTGAAAAAAGCAAGCGAAACATAACATAAGGACATAGTAAAGCGATAGCAGAATTCAGCCCCCGTACTTTTGTATGAAGCGACTCATTTTACGCAATAAACTCAGCGACTCAAAAAATTACGCCTGTTTGACATCAACCAAGTCGCTCCCAGGCAAGAATAAACTGTCCCCCGTCACTAAATGGAGGACTTTTTCAATTAATAATAGAGTCATATGTCCCACATTTGCTAAAAGAAGACAGATCGAACTTTCTTTTTTTGAAATTGTCCGATCCGTCACCGTTGACTAACAGGGTGACAGATAGAACATTTTCAGTTAATAAAAGTTTCATATGTCCCACCATGGCAAAAAGGGTGACGGATCGAACTTTTTTTCCCATTTGTCCGCCTAGAGGGACAGAGCAGGGAGACAGATGGGAATAATTCATTTTATCTGCTTTTCTACCATTTTACTCACAATCTAAGCTTTTTGCTTACCAAGACAAGGTGCATCAGCTCCCATGAACCCCTTGACCAAGTTGTTCAGTTGCGAGGTCAGCTTGTGCAGTTTGATAGACCGGGAGCTCATCGGTAGCGAATCTAGTATCTCGCTCACTGGTTTGGTGCTGGGGGGAAAGGTCATTATTATTATTTGCAATAGACTACTTGGGTCATATCTTTGGCGCAATAAATAAATATTTTCTGTAGTATTTGACTTGAGAAACCAATATTTATAGATTTCTGATATTAAAAGTGTAAGATGACTACATATTTTCAATTTAAAAATTGTTTTTTTAATATTTAATTTTGAACTCTGAAAACGCACAGCACAGATAAATATGACTGACAGCGGTTTCGCCTGTTTACAAAAACATAGACTTTTTAACTCCCGACGCAAAAAGAGAGGGGTGTTATAAGTTTAACGTGTCTGTCTGTGTATCTGTGTATGTGTCTGTGGTATCGTAGCTCCCAAACGGATGAACCGATTTTCGTTTAGTTTTTTTTTGTGTCATAGATAATTTTATCCCGAGTGTTCTTAGCCATGTTTCATGAAAATCTGTCGGGGGTGTTTTTTAAATTTTTAATTTTGTTCTTGTTACATATAAAATAAAAAAACGATAAAGAGACGGGAGACCACACACACACACACACACCCTTACACCAACACTGACAAACCATTATAATGTTTTATATATGCTACTTGCCGTTTAAAATACGTATCTGAAACTCACCCAAGCAATAATTTCTGCTTGAACTTCCGAGCTTTCTTTCTGATGTTCCGCTGTCTCTCTTTCTCTTTCTTCTCCCGCTCCAACTTGGCTGCCTCTTCTTTTTTCTCTGCTTCTTGGCTTTCTGACGTTGTCTGAAATCGACAATTTGTTATTATTATTATATGTTTTTCATTTCCATGATCTCGGGCCATATAGTCACCCGGTCTTTAGGGAGGTATGCGTGGGGCCGAAGCCAACTGCGGCCCTTGTGATAGTTATTCTAAAGGTGAGGGCTACACATTATACAGCCGGTATCATTATTATTATAATGAACAAAGTTGCCCATACTTTGTTTGAAACATGAGTTTGCAATAGTATTAAGGCGCTACCCCGACCCAAATCAGCGCCACCACCTATTTTACCTTATTATTCGGTAAAACGAAGGAATTTTAAAAAATCGATTGGCCAGTTTGTGGTCCCTATCACAAGCTTTTTTTTAATGCCCCTGTAAAAGTTTTATTTTATATACTTTAAGCAGAGATGCGAAGTTGCTCTTTTTGCCCACCATGGTGGGAAAAATGAGCAACTTCGCATCTCTTCCTACACTATACAAACAAAAACATTTAAAGAGGCATTAAAAAAAAGCTTATGATGGAAGCACAAACTGGCCAATCGGTTTTTTGAATTTCCTTCGTTTAACGGAATAATAAGGTAAAATAGGTTGTGGCGCTGATTTGGGTCGGGGTAGCGCCTTAAGGCCAGACGAGAGTTTTTGAAATATTGTCTCTTAGCTTTATTTCATAAGATTGAACAAAGATCTGTCTATGGACACGCCCTAACTATAAATTTTGCGTATAGTATACAAATTAAAAAAATCCGTACAACATGGCGGGTATACCAGTGATATGCCGCTTAAATCACAGAGATTTACCAAAAGACATGGACAGACTGACCTCGCCATGGAAAAAGAAGCAAGTCTTTGTTGGCCCGAATGTTTTATTTTATCCTCGTAGCAATATCTACCTTATCGCCTGAGTAATAAGGTCCTTACCGCCTGCCTCGGTCCTGTGGTGGCCTTTTCCCTGATAGCCTTTAGATGTGACTCAAGTCACTGTAGGCTCGCAGGTTCTATCTTATCCTTGTAGCAATATCTACCTTATAGCCTAAGTAATTAGGTCCTTACCGCCTGCCTCGGTCCTGTAGTGGCCTTTTCCCTGATAGCCTGAAGATGCGACTCCAGTCTCTGTTGGCTCGCGTCTTGTTTGTCTCGGATGCGGGATCTTAGTGCGTCCGCTTCCAGTTCCGCGGCTGCTGCGATGGCTGAGAGACGGGATTTTAGACCTTCGGCCTGTAGAGAGAATGTTTAGTTTTGTAATAGGTGCGTTACTACTGTAAGATGTCAGAAGACAAAAAGTTAGGTAAACCTAATGTTACCTACTCTTTGATAGGAATTGGGATACTTTTACGTAGTTCACATAGTGTGGCGAGCGAAGCGAGCTTTATACTTTTATGTGGTTCACACGGCGTAGCGAGCCTTACTTTTCTACGGTGACTAAATAGCTCGGCGAGCGAAGCGAGCCATACTTAATGATGTCATTCAAACAACGTGGCGGGCAAAGCGAGTTACACTCTCTCTTTTCGTTCACAAAGCGTGGCGAGCGGAGCGAGCCTCCCTTATGTTCTTACACAGCGTGGCACGCTGCGCCTAAATCACGTGCAGCGTTTCTTTATTTTGAACCTTACTACATCGCCATAACCTACCTTCTCCCTCGCCGCAACATCTCGTTCCTGCTTCCTGCGCTCCTTGCGTCCCTCGACGCGCGCGTCCCGTTGCTTCCTCTTCTCCAGCAGCCCCTCGACGTGCAGCTTGCGTGCCTCGTCGAGAGCCTTCTTGCGCGCGCCTACTGCGGCTTCGCGGGCGGTTTTTTGCTCCTGCAAAGAAAGGTTATTAGGATGTAGAAAGATAAAGAGAAGAAGTTTATGGTACAACGTAGTAGAAGGCGAGAGTAAGTTTATTTACACAGCACTGCCACTGCGACGTTTCCGCGTCGCGTTCACACGCACTTGCTAATTCTTTGTTGCTGGCTTCGAGTATAATTCGGTCGGCAATATGTTTCAAAACATTGCATGCAAAATCTTGAAGCCGGCGGTGGCAGTGCAGCGGTGACAACCCTAACCAAACACCGTCGTGCGGGAAACTCTGCATATTTGTAAATCCATGCAACTCCATTTTTCAAACGTAGGTCATGTTCTCAGTTGGCCTGATCTTAGTGTTTTATTTTTAACACTTTCATGGCGCACGACGCACATGTCCGTCGCCAGGCGGCGTTGGTGATGTACACATGAGGCTGGGCAGTGAATGCGTTAACCCGTATTATTTCACATTGCAGGACAAAAGATCTCCCTTTTTTCAGTTTCCTCGTCACTTCTGTGACCGTCACTTATGTCACTGTCACTTCTGTCACTGTGTGTTTGTATGAGCTAGTCTGAGACGGAAACATTTAACTAATCCTGTCATATCAATCTTGGTTTTTCATTTTCACTTTTTTAATTTCATTTATGTCATTTTTTACAGCAACCTTACCAATTTATCCAATCTCTCCCGTCGCATCTCCCTCAGCCTAGTGGTGTGAGAGCGGCATTGCTCCAGGAACTCGTGCCTTCGATTCTCTGCCTCCAGCTGCTTGATGAACGCAATCTCACGGAGTTTCTCTTCTTCGTCGTGCGCTTTGCGGACTATGTCCTGAAAATCATTAAAATTTACAAGATATTACATAATTTTAATGGTTTTCGTTCCACACGGTAGAAATGGAACCCTTATTTATACCCTTAAAGCCATCATACAGTATATCAGTTATCTAGTACCAATAACACAAGCTTAGTTTGGAGCTAGATGAAACCATCGAATAAATGATTCTTCTGATGTTGTGTGAATTTTCCAGCATTATTTTTATAGAGAAATTTTCCTCGTCAGTTCTTCTATTTATAAAATGTTCAGGAAATTACAACACTATCTTATCGAATATGTAAGAGAATAAGGTTCTGAAAGCTACTTTTAAATTCTTATAAAAATCAACTGTAAGTTATCTATGTAATAACTGTTTTGTATAGTACCTGTAACAAAGTTACAGGATGACTACTGAATTTATAAACATATGAATTTAAGTCAGTGAATGATGCTTTTTTCCAGTTTTGCTATAGTATTAAAGCAAAACTGGGAAAAAGTTATTTTAAGCCCCTAAAACAGATGAAGATGGGCATGTCAGCAACGACATGCCCATCTTCAATCCTACTAGTATTATAAAGCCGAAAGTTTGTGAAATGTGAATTTTTGTTACCTAAGATCTCCAAAACTACTGGACGTGATGAAATTTGGCGTACATTTAGAACATAACTTAACTTATAATAGGGCTACATAATATACTGAAAACGCTAGTTTCAATTAATTTCCAAAAAAATGAACAGTCGACAGAAATCATAGATTACCTTTAAATGTTGATCACGATTTTCGGCTGCCTTTTGCAAGCGCCTCTCCATTCTTATCCTCTTTTCATCGATCAGTTGGTTCTTGGCAACCTGAAATGAACGTAATAATTTAACAGTTTGAGCTCATATTACCATTTTACCATGGTCAAGCTTTTTCACTCTACTACATAGAGGCGGCTAGCTTCTGTTGATAACTTCACATAGATCACCACGCCATACGTCCACTGCTGGATATGCCTCCCCAAATAGCAGGGGGGGGAGGCTGCTATTTGGGGAGGCATATCCAGCAATAATCACAACGCGCATGGCAGGCGATTGGTTGATAACAGTGAAGGGTGTTGGATAATACAACCACAGCCTACTATACAGTCGTTCGACGAAGGCGTTTTGACAGGGCAATCATGCGGGGGCCAAGGGACGGGTGATGCGGTGATGTATGCAACTCGGGAGCGTCCCTTGCCCCCGGCACGATTGCCCTGTCAAAACCACGACTAAATGCCTTCGTCGAACGACTGTATGCTTATAAGTAGGCTGTGATACAAAGAAGGAAGCTGCTGTCCTGCATCCATTAGACTCGTTCTTAAACTGCGACTCATGGCCAAATCTTAAGCAATATCTACCAATTACCTTGACTTCTTCCACTCTGGGCAACAGCTGGTAAGATACACCAGCTGTTGCCTAGAGTGGAAGAAGTTAGCCCGCTCCGTGTGGAAATGAGTCCGTTGGCACTCCGCTCTCGCTCGCTTTGCTTGTACACGTCATTACATCTAAGCAATATAAATAAATAAATAAATAAATAATGCTGGACAATTCACACAGCATTATCTAGCCCCAAGGTAAGCAAAGCTTGTGTTATGGGTACTAGATAACTGATATACATAATAATATACGAGTACATAGATAGATATTTTTTATTATACATAGAAAACGACCAGAACACCCTGAACAAATATCTGCAGATCGTACAAATATTTGTCCCGAGGCGGGAATCGAACCCGCAACCTCCTGCGTCGCAGGCGGACCTTCGCCCACCGCGCCACAGAGGTCGTCAAATATCTACTACCCATTACCTTCACTTCTTCTACTCTAGCCAACAGCTAGTGTATCTTCTTAGCCCGCTCCGTGTGGAAATGACTCCGTTGGCGCTCCGCTATCGCTTGCTCTGCTTGTACACGTCATTACATCTTAGCAATATCTACTACCCATTACCTTGACTTCTTCTACTCTCGCCAACAGCTGGTGTATCTTCTTAGCCCGCTCCGTGTGGAAATGACTCCGTTGGCGCTCCGCTCTCGCTCGCATTGCTTGTACACGTCACTGCATCTAAGCAATATCTACTACCAATTACCTTGACTTCTTCTACTCTCGCCAACAGCTGGTGTATCTTCTAAGCCCGCTCCGTGTGGAAATGAGCCGTTGGCGCTCCGCTATCGCTTGCTCTGCTTGTACACGTCATTACATCTTAGCAATATCTACTACCCATTACCTTGACTTCTTCTACTCTCGCCAACAGCTGGTGTATCTTCTTAGCCCGCTCCGTGTGGAAATGACTCCGTTGGCGCTCCGCTCTCGCTCGCATTGCTTGTACACGTCACTGCATCTAAGCAATATCTACTACCAATTACCTTGACTTCTTCTACTCTCGCCAACAGCTGGTGTATGTTCTTAGCCCGCTCCGTGTGGAAATGACTCCGTTGGCGCTCCGCTCTCGCTCGCATTGCTTGTACACGTCACTGCATCTAAGCAATATCTACTACCAATTACCTTGACTTCTTCTACTCTCGCCAACAGCTGGTGTATCTTCTTAGCCCGCTCCGTGTGGAAATGACTCCGTTGGCGCTCCGCTCTCGCTCGCATTGCTTGTACACGTCACTGCATCTAAGCAATATCTACTACCAATTACCTTGACTTCTTCTACTCTCGCCAACAGCTGGTGTATCTTCTTAGCCCGCTCCGTGTGGAAATGACTCCGTTGGCGCTCCGCTCTCGCTCGCTTTGCTTGTACACGTCACTGCATCTAAGCAATATCTACTACCCATTACCTTGACTTCTTCTACTCTCGCCAACAGCTGGTGTATCTTCTTAGCCCGCTCCGTGTGGAAATGACTCCGTTGGCGCTCCGCTCTCGCTCGCACTGCTTGTACACGTCACTGCATCTAAGCAATATCTACTACCAATTACCTTGACTTCTTCTACTCTCGCCAACAGCTGGTGTATCTTCTTAGCCCGCTCCGTGTGGAAATGACTACGTTGGCGCTCCGCTCTCGCTCGCTTTGCTTGTACACGTCACTGCATCTAAGCAATATCTACTACCAATTACCTTGACTTCTTCTACTCTCGCCAACAGCTGGTGTATCTTCTTAGCCCGCTCCGTGTGGAAATGACTCCGTTGGCGCTCCGCTCTCGCTCGCATTGCTTGTACACGTCACTGCATCTAAGCAATATCTACTACCAATTACCTTGACTTCTTCTACTCTCGCCAACAGCTAGTGTATCTTCTTAGCCCGCTCCGTGTGGAAATGACTCCGTTGGCGCTCCGCTCTCGCTCGCACTGCTTGTACACGTCACTGCATCTAAGCAATATCTACTACCAATTACCTTGACTTCTTCTACTCTCGCCAACAGCTGGTGTATCTTCTTAGCCCGCTCCGTGTGGAAATGCGTCCGTTGCCGCTCCGCCCTCGCTTGCTTCGCTTGCAGACGCCGCAGTGCGTCCTGCAAGCTGCCGCGACGCTTGATGCCTTGGGACAGCTTGGTGTGGAGTTGTTGGGCACGGCCTAGAAAAAAATTGTTTGATTTATTTCAGGTATGGTATAGTAGCCGCCAAACAACTTGTCCGGTGACGGGCAACGAGATTGGGAAGTTAGCGCAGGTACCCTCACGCATATAATTCATATTCCGCCGACAACGCAGCAGGCGGAAGAGATATGTACAGGTTCGTTCTTTCATCATTGAAACAAAAACTCACAGTGAATAATCGACGCGACTATCCAGAAGGTAACCGCCCCCCAATTTGGCCTAAGAATTGCGTTCTGCGCATCATTGTCAAGTGGTTCGCCAGAGGATAAGATCATCATCATCATCAGCCTATATTAGTCCACTGCTGAACATAGGCCACCCCTAATGAGCGCCATAGCGCCCTGTCTTCAGCGTGCCGCATCCAGCATCTGCCTGCAGTCTTTTGCAGATCGTCATCCCACCTGGCCGTCCTACACTATGTTTGCCGAGTCGTGGTCTCCACTCAAGAACACGTTTCTTCTTCTTCTTTTGTTTATGGCATGCTGTGGTTGCTAGTTAGCAACAATTCTGCCAGTGTCCATGTAACGAATGTCTTTCGAAAATCGTCCGGCCAGGTGGGAACCTGGCCGGAGGGCGTCCTACACTACGTTTGCCGAGTCGTGGTCTCCATTCAAGAACAAGTCGGTTCCTCGCGAGATATGGCCGGCCCACTGCCACTTCAACTTGCTAGTTCTTTGAGCTATGTCGATAACTTTGGTTCTCTGTCGGATGTATTCGTTACGAACTCTATCCTTCAGAGAGACTCCGAGTATAGCTCTTTCCATAGCTCGCTGAGCGACTTTGAACTGGTGGACCAGCCCTACCGTGTATCCGTGAGGATAAGATGTTTGACAATTATTATATGATACGACGACGACGTGTCAAAAATGCTTTGTTGCAGCCACTGTAAAATCATCCTTCGATCTTACCAGGGTCCCTAGCCACCAGCTCCTCCAGAACCCCGAGTGTGTCCACGCGCTCTGCCCAGGACATGCCCGCGAGTGCCCCCTCGTACTGGTCTTCTAGCCGGGAGGAGAGAGAGCTGAGCGTGTCTGATGATTGGCAGGATTCGAGAGCTGAGTCTTCGCAGAGGATCTCTGCGTCCGTCTGTAAGTTACGTAAAACATATTGATCATTCTTAGTATTGTACGCTTTTAATAACAAAAGAATTTAGTTTCACTTTACAGTCTTCCCTCAACGTTTCATACGTTGCAAATCAAAAAGTGCTTGGATTGATAAGCAACATTGTCTCCAAATTTAGGAGATCTTTTCGATGGCTTTGATTTATTTTTATAGTGGGTCATAACCACAACTCACAAGTTTTTAAAATCGGGTCGAAATAAACAGTTAATGTCTCGATGAAGTTATTATTTACTAATTAATCCGTTTCAATTTTGCGAACTGCCAGATAGGTATATAATTAATATATTAATTTTTGTATGGAATCAAAACAACTCACCTCGGTATCATCAGTTTCCGTGTCCAAATCGATATCAGAAACTTGCTGCAGCTCCATAATCTGTCTATTCAGGAGATCTTCCTCCTCACACAGTTTCCTCTGATCAGCTTCCGCCTGGAAATCCAACGCAAGACTGATCTTCCTCTCATTCTCCTCGATCTGCGACGTCATTTCCGCTATCTCGGACATTTCTGACGGATCAGCCGTTTTTAGGATCTCTGTATCATCTTGATTTCCATCATCTTCTTCTAGGTATTTGAAGGTAGATTTAAATTCCGACCTCCATTTGTCAAAGTCAAAAGCATCAGCAGTGCTTTCTTGGGACCTCGCTAGTCCATTCGTAAGGCTTTCCAACGACGAGTGTAAGCGATTCTTAGTTAACTTTTCTATCTTTTTGTCTTTTTTGGTCGCTTTGTTGCGCGATGATTTAGTCTTGAGTCCTGTGACGTCAGATTTCTGGCGAATCATTGATGTGCCCTTTTTCTTATCTGTAACTTTTTCAGAAGCGGCTTTTCCGGCTTTAGGCTCCGTCTGCGGTTGTTCCGATTTAGCTCGATCTAGTTGAGATGTTGTGATTGGGTTGGTTTCTGATTTTGGTGACTCTAAAGTGTTAAGAGTTGGCAAGCTTGTTGTTGCAGAAGGCTGGTTAAATCGATTAGCCCAGTGAGATTTAGACTTCTTCGATTCCCGACTTAGTCTCCTTGATTTGACAGTAAGCCAACCTTCATTGTCGTTTTTAGTTCCGTCAACGTTAAGAACTTCAATGGAATTTGCGACATCGTACTCGTTCTCCGGGACGATAGTTTTCAGACTTTCTGTAGACTCAATCCTCGATATATCAATCTGAGTGACTATAGTTTCGGAACTGCTATACTCATCCAAGTCTTTGTTTATATCTGTAAGA
This sequence comes from Eupithecia subfuscata, assembly GCA_963564075.1. Lineage (NCBI taxonomy): Eukaryota > Metazoa > Arthropoda > Insecta > Lepidoptera > Geometridae > Eupithecia > Eupithecia subfuscata. Next base: position 10,855,061 of record OY751120.1, on the reverse strand, counting down.
TTATTCTTCTCTTCTTTATCTCCCTTCTCATTTAGTTTCAAAGACATAGGTCTTGGAGGACGTTTTGTATCAGTTTTGCTGCAGATTCTGTCACCGGCTGATAATGGTTTAGTCACCGGTTTCTTGTTGGTAGTTTTGTTCGCTCCGCCGTCAAATAGGCTAGACCGTCCAGTGGTTAGGTTGAAAGGATAGCTGCACTTGCTTTTCTGGTTTCTGTTAGCTGCGCGAGAAGTGGATGGTCTGATTTCCACGACAGTTTTACTTCTCGCTAAAGCTTTTGTCTGGGTCTTGATTTCGGTCTTGGTTGTGACTAGTTTAGGCTTAGCGGCCGCTTGGGAGTAAGCTGGTCGAGCTGCAGGTTTGAGATCAGGTGTGGGTTTCGTGTCAACTTTTTTAATGTCATCTTTTTTGTTAAGATCTATAGTAGCTTGGTTGAACGCTGGTCTGGTTGGTGCTTTGACGTCAAATATAGGCTTAATCTGGAGCTTTTTAATATCATCCTTTTTGATGTCAATGTCTTCGATTGTGAGAGATGTGAAGTCGTGCCTGGATGAGGGTTTTAGTTGAAAAATAGGTTTAGTTTCAAGCTGTTTTAGATCTTCTTTCTTGGCGGGCTCAGTTTCTTTTTTTGCAATTTCTGTGACTCTTGAATCTTCTCTCTTAAAAATGAATTTATTTTCGAGCTTCTTAAGACCTTTTGGAAACTTCCTAATTCGCTGAGTTTTAGGACCTTTACCATTTACCTGTGTGTCAGTTTCAGTTTTCTCTTTCATTTCATTTTTCATTTCTTCTCTGTGTTTTATGTCTTTTGCGGCATCATTTAGAGCGATTTCTTCTAGTTTGGTATTATCCATGCTATCGGTAGTTCTTTTGGTCATTGAATCTTTGTATTTCAAACTTTCGTCCCCATTAACAATTGAAGTACCGATGGCTTTTGGTGTAACATCAGTGCTTTTAGCTTTAGTAACCTCTCGGACGATAATTTCATCTTTGTTGATTTCTGGGACATTATCATCACATTTTGAGCTTTCGTTCGAAATATCAGCAAAATTATCTTCAGATTTTGATGGAGACTCAGCAGAAACGGTATCTTGACCTACCGTCTCCTCAGCTACTGATACCTCAACAGCAACTTCGTGAATTTTGTAATTTTTATCATGTTCCAGACCTCGATTCAGTAAGTTGTCATTTTTAGTAGTGCTCTCAGTTAAATTTTTTAAAAGAAATTCAGACTCCATTGCGTCTAACTTATCGATTGTCGCCTTAGCTTGGCTAGAGACTTCTCCATTCATGAGTTTACTGTCATTTGTGCGTTTCGGTGACTTTACAATTACTTGCATTGGCACAACGTTGAGACACTCTTTGGCTTTTCCCACCTCTACTATAGGGATAGAACGTCTTTCTCCTGTACCATTAGCTGATTTCTTCACCTTAGTCGCGACTTTCAGCTCAATTTTCGTAGCTTCGTCTATGACTTCTTTTACATCTTTCTCCTTGATATCCGAGAGCCTCGTCTCCTTCCCGGCTTTCGGTTCAGGTTTAGTCGCGATCTTCGACGTTATCTTGCTGCTGAAGAACTCAATGCTGCCTTTAGGACTAGTAACATGACCGGACAGTCTAGGACTGATCTTTCCGCTTCCCGGACTAGCTTTGCCTGTGAGATTCGGGCTGTTATTGCCACTTGGAGTGTTATGTCCTGAGAGGCAAGGGCTGTTTTTGCCTGAGACGGAGGGGGAACTTTTGACGGAGTGGGTGCGTCGAGATTCCGGTCTCACGAAGTCAGTTTTGCGGATCTCCCAGGCAAGGCTCTGTGGCCGCTGAGGCGGGGGCGTACTCTCGTACTCCCATTTTAGTCTGAACCACTCGCAAAGGGCCTTGAAGTCACGCGTGTAGTTCTCTAAAACTAGGATTACTTCTTGGCACTCATTTGGGCTTTCGTGGGCTTCAACTGTGTTGTATAGCTCGCCGACCTGAGGAAATTAAAGCAAATTGTATAAGTACAGACGAAATTGTTGAAACTAAGTTTGGAGGCCTATATTATACCCAGCAGTGAGTATTGTCGGGTTGTAAATGACATGCGTGCACAAAAAATAAGGCTCTATTTTACTTAGAGACGAGACACCAAGATTAAGGCGGTCCCTCACTGGAAGCTTTCGTCTGTTATGTCAGATTCGAGGATTAAATCAGTGAGTGAGGAGAACCGAGCATTACATACAATGCGCAACCTGTAAAGTCTGTAAAATGTATACCTAAATGCTCATGCGATTGTTATATTACAGGTGAATACTCGTCAGCCAGTGAGGCAGTATTGTAATTTGTAACCATAATGCTTAAATCGAATCTTGAATAGTTACATTACGGACTTCCGGTGAGCGACCGTCTAGTCTAGATTCACAAATCACACAACACTTCTGAACACAAGTGTCACACAAACTAAATCAAACAACTCTAGACTAGTAATACAAGAGCAACTTCAGGGCCTTGCCGTCCACCACAAATGCCGGCTGCTTAAGTTATAAACGGCTCAAAGTAACGTATCGATTCCACTTTATGATTATTTGATGTGTGTCGAAGAACCTTGAACAGTTCAAGGCTCTTCGACACACTAATTACAGTCGTAGAGTCGAGATCAAGTTAAACTCAACTCTGTGATTAAGTCTTGCACATAAAGCGATGGATCTTGAATTATGGAGTACGTAAATTCAAGCCTAAGGATAGCCCCTCCTATTAAAAAGCATGTGGTTATTGAAAATGGCAAAGGGATCACAATCGGAGACCAAACAACAAATTAATACCTTCATAGCAATCATCAATCTGATTGTCGAGCGTGGAAAGGTCTCTAAATGGAGTCAATAAAATGCCTACTGGGGGTCAAAGTGGGTACCTATAATATAACTAGTCGGGGTAAGTCCCTATAAACATCTAAACATACGACGTAAAGCCGGGCACTGACTGTTGTTACGGGACGTAATGTATTTTCAGCGAGCAATAATACTTTACACCGTGTGCTAAAATCCTTTCCCCGTGCCGACTGCACTAACGCTCGGCGTAACACATTACGCCCTGTAACGCCGGTCAGTACGGTTTTACACTTACAGCTCTCTGCAGATCACCGAACAGCAAAGCCCAGTATCTAGCTCGAAGCTCGGAACGCTTGTCCCGGCCGGCGGACGCGGAGCGGAGCCTCGCAGGGGTGCGGGGGACAGCACGGCGCGGGGGCGGCAGGCCGGCGCGCGGCGGCTTGCGGGGCAGGCGGCCGACTGGAGGGTAGATAGGTGTTGTTTATAAGAGGATAGCTTAAATTAACCTGTTATAGGGACGGAGAGAGTATCGCTGCCGATACTGTCGCTCGTGGATGTCCAAGAGATTGTTTTATATCTCTGGCCCATACGCGAGCTTAGATGTAGTTGCCTCTCTCTGGGTCTACAATTTTCTTTTATGGTGCATTATGAACGTTAGGAATTTTATTAGGCGTTTAACCGAACACTCAAACGCAGCTCAGATTCGAGCGCATCACAGGTCGCGATTTTTTGACCGGTTTTCAAAGAAAATTAGTCACTTGAGACGAGCTTATGAGTTGCGTTTGAGTATTCGGTCGTAAGTTTAATTTTTACAGTGATCAAAAATTCCGAAAAACCGACAAGGCCGATAAGACTACGCCGATGGTGTTCGATGTTTTTGTTTGTTTGATGATGGACATACGAAATGTCTTCTGTTTTGAGGTTTAAGTTCAAATATTTTTTATTATACATAGAAAACATCCAGAGCGCCCTGGACAAATGTCTGCAGATCGTACAAACATTTGTCCCGAGGCGGGAATCGAACCCTCGCAACCTCCTTCGTCGCAGGCAGACCTTCGCCCGCTGCGCCACAGGGGTCGTCAATGTATAATAATGAGTAGTAGATTAAGTTAACTAGGTAATTAGTTTTGATGTAAGTATTATTATTTAAAACTAAACTAAGAGTTTAGATTAACATTAAAACTTAAAATATACGAGCATGTGCACAAATGATACAGAAAGTACGCGCGAACGTGCGCCTGTGTGTTGGTGTATGAGTGGGTGTGTGTATGTTTGAGTGTTGTGTGTGCAGTGTTGTATGTGTACTTGGATCTCCCGAGGCTCCACTAGAAGATGCTGCACATTTTGCGGGTGAAATTAAAATGTGTTCTGAGAGGCGAGTCTATTTGACGTTAGTAACGAGTCGTGATCGTGACCTCTCCTTTTAGTATGGGATATCCGCAGTTCCCTGTCAGCACGATAAATAAATAAATAATGCTGGACAATCCACACAACATCATCTAGCCCCAAGCTAAGTAGAGCTTGTGTTATGGGTACTAGATGACTGATATAAATAATATAATACACTACTTATATAGATATTTTTGACGTGACAACGTCTTATAATTCGATAGAGCCGGCTGCACGCACGAAAAAACATGACGTCATGCGGCGTTACCTCGTCATGCGGCGTTACCTCGTCCTGCGGCGTTACCTCGTCATGCGGCGTTATCTCGCTCTGAGTTGTCACGTTCAACTATCGTCAGTAAACCGACTTTACAGACAACCAATTTTTTATTATATATAGAAACGACCAGAACACCCGGAACAAATATTTATAGACAAACATACAAACATTTGTCCCAAGGCGGGAATCGAACTCGCAACCTCCTGCGCCGCAGGCGGACCTTCGCCCGCCGCGCCACATCGGTCGTCGACGATAGAGGCGCTGTATGAAATTGAATGGAAAAAGGAGAAGTCACGCTCACCTCTAGTCACTAACGTCAAATACACTCACCCCTCTGTAGGGCAAGCACGGTGATTGTTGTCTAGAGTAGAATAGAGAAAAATTACGTCAATTTGTCATCGAATGCGTAATAGTGCATTTTACACCAAGGCGAGAAAGTGATCAATTCCTACCGAGTGTGTCGTTAAAACACACGAGGTAGGAATCGCACTTTCTGCCGAGTGATAAATAGTGCTTTATACTACACCTTCGAGGAAAATAAAAAGCAGAATTAAGTATTAATTGAAATTTATATTAAAATTATTACAGTTATTGAAACTCAAAGAAGAACTTACCGCGCCCAATGATGTTGGTAAAACCTCATTGTCCGCGCCAGCCTTTGGGTTCTTTTTTCAAAATATTGTTCGGAAATCGGAGGAGGCCTAATGGACTTGGAGTAAAAACTTTTTGTCGTTTGACCGAACGAAAATAACCATAGCTACCGGCCGATCGTATAGGAAATAAAAAAAAAATAACACGTTAGAAATGGATTTCCATACACTTTTTCCTCCCGCTAAAACACGTGAGAAATGAAATTCCATAGAGTTTTTCATCCCGGTTTCCTATAGGCCTGCAAAGACATACTTTCTATTCTATAAATGGAAAAGGAATAGGCAACTTTCCGAGCAGGTGTAGTATAAATTATTTTTAATTCATTACATCAACTTCAATCACGTACGCAATGTATGATGATGATGTATCGATGCGATGTCATATTTGTTTCTAGCCTCACTAGAATCACTTACTATCTTCAAAAAAAAATTGGTTGTCTGTAAAGTCGGTTTACTGACGATAGTTGAACGTGACAACGCAGACGCATCGCTCACTCAAGTAGGAGAGAGACGGATGTCGAGCGCTCTTGCTTGCACTTCAAGCCTTACATGGAACGCCTCAGAGCGAGGTAACGCCGCATGACGAGGTAACGTCGCATGACGTCATGTTTTTTCGTACGTGCAGCCGGCTCTATCGAATTATAAGACGTTGTCACGTCAAAAACTGCTTCATCAGCATTATTTATCCTTGTAAAAGTTAGACGACCTTATTTTATGTTTGTGTAAGTTTATTCTAATGTTTGTAGAATTGTAGGCTATGTAGGTATTATAGTACCTATGTAGTGTAAGTATTTGGTTTCTTTATACATGTATCTAAATCACGGAATTAGAATTCTCTATTCTGTGATCTAAATAGATTTATTCTGTGCCACCGTCTATTTTGTTCTTTTGATGTCCAGTCCATCCCAAGGTTGCCTGGAAGAGATCGTTCACAGCGATTAGTCCGCCTTTTATACTTCCTGTATTCTAAGTTTTGTTTCTCTGAATTGTTTCCTGTCTTTGTGTGGTATAATAAAGTATTTTCTATCTATCTATCTATCTAGAGAAAAAGCCCCGTTTATGGCCTACAGATCGTGTAAATTTCAAAACTTTCAACAACTTCTATATATGTAGGTCCTCGTTATGTATTAGTTAGATTAAATGGATCTATAGAAACATATATAGAGATATATAAAATCATAGACCTCAATATTTCAATAGAAGCTCACACAAAGGCACCAATACAGGGCATAAAAGCAGCACTACCTACGCCGACAGCATCTAAATTTAGTAACAGAGTATTGATTCATTGCATCCCGGCCACAGAATAGACAGAGCTCCCGGTCACCGCTGATAGCATTTGCGACGCATCTGTTTAGCATTCAAACGAAGTATTTTCACGACTTTGGACATCATGCTTAAATATCTTTTTAAAAGCAGACACGATCCCCTTTTAGTAATCGACTTCAAAAATTCACAAGGAGGAGGAGGTTATACGTTCGGCTGCATGTTTTTTTTATATCTCCGTTATTTTGGACCGATTATGAAAATTCTTTCGCTATTGTCTAAAGAATGATCCCGAATTGGTCCCATAAAAAATAATTGGTTGTCTGTAAAGTCGGTTTACTGACGATAGTTGAACGTGACAACGCAGACGCATCGCTCACTCAAGTAGGAGAGAGACGGATGTCGAGCGCTCTCGCTTGCACTTCAAGCCTTACATGGAACGCCCCAGAGCGAGGTAACGCCTCAGAGCGAGGTAACGCATCAAAATCAAAAACTCTTTATTTCCATAAATACAATAAATGTACACTTAGAAAAGGTCAAATCATAAAACTAAGCACTGACACGGAAATAAAGTGATATTTTTTGATTTCTGTCGCTTCGGTATGTAGACTAAAGTAAAGAAGCGACGAAGAAACCTTTAGCCTGTTAGTTGTTATTTTTCGAGTTGGAGCAAAACCCGTCCCAAGCTTTTTTTTTTTTCTCAGAGCGAGGTAACGCCTCAGAGCAAGGTAACGCCAAATGACGTCATGTTTTTTCGTGCGTGCAGCCGGCTCTATCGAATTATAAGACGTTGTCACGTCAAAATGTTATTCCCGAGATATTTGTATTTATCTCGTCAAGTTAAAAAACAACAGAATATTTTTGAAAAATAACGACTAGCTACAACTTTCAAGTGATACCTTCGCCAATTCTTAAAAGATTTTGATGATTGTTTCGTTATTTTCTAAAGGTTGATTTTAATCCGGTCCTATAAAAGTTTCATTCTTGAGGAATTTATAAGTCGAGGAGAGAATTTATAAGTAATTTGGCGTGTTTTAATAAACGATAAACTGACTTCAAATTCATCTAGTGGCGACATCTAGTTAAAATTCGAGTCTAATTTATTTTGATGACACATCGAGGTGCCTATGAATGGCCTATCCAATAACAAAAAAAATATCAAAATCGGACTACTCTGTAAAAAGTTGTGTGTGGTCAAACATTACAATCAGTGAGTGAACAATCAATCATCCCTCTGTTTTCCTACCCTTAGGGTTGGTTTTTTTTTCAAATTTAAATGGGACCACCTTCGGGGTACCCTTTTCAATACTAAAAGAATTATCCTCCTCCGTTTTTCGTCGGTTGAAAACGCATGGTAATTTTCCAAATATCTGGTTAATAATGGTTCCCATGGCAACGGAGCTACAAAGTCAAACTAGTGTTTCAGAATTCAGAACGTACGCCGCGCACGCACCGCGATTAAACGCAAGCGGTTTAGGAAAAGCTGAAAACGCCAAACCGCGTACAAACACGCACAGCTGCTGGCGTTTTGCTTAATTTTATTATAGTAACACCATGGATTTCGTGCGAACAGCGTGTGTTGTGGCTTTGGGCTTAAAATAAAAAACTGAATCCACTGTGCGTGCGCTACCTACCATACCATACTATTATTATGGGACACAAAAAAAGGTAGCACTCCGGGAGTGCCGGCAGAAGTGAAAACTTACATCTTACGATCTTACGCTTTTTCGATCAGCATCACGTGACCCTGACGCGAGTTTGAAAGTTTTTACCCATACAAAAAAAGTGCTCAGCGCCGCTAAAGAAGTTTTCACTTCAAAAATCGTGCGTTCACAAATCGCAAACCAAGTGTAGCAAGTTGCTTTTTTAAAATCGGTCGCTGAAAAAATTCGATAATACGTGCGCTTGTACAGAAAGCTATGTGTTAAATTATTTTGCGGTTTCAGACTAGCGATTAAACGTGTGCGTTTAATCGCAGTGTGTGCTCGGCCGTGTGCTGCTTGATCTTAGGTACCTTTCATTCGTCTGTCGCCCATGTGTCATCATCAAACTAAATTAGACTCCAATTTCAACTAGACGTCGGCACTTGGGGCATTTGAAATCGGTTTATAGTTTTGTAAAACACGCTAAATTATTTTTCGTGTACCGGAGCCTGTCTGTGGAGTCATTCAGCGCGCATGATTCTGTCAAAAAACAAAAGACAATCGCGTGCGCTCTTAAAAATGTATACGACGCGTCGACATCCCGTATCTTTGCACCAACGGGTTTAGTTGCTGATAGGTAAGAATCAATCGTTGCAAGGTAATTCATTATTGCATGAAAGGGCAAATTTTAACAGTACAGTTATTTATTTACTTATAAGAAAATTTTCTTATAATTTTAGTTTGAAATCTGTATTTTATCTACCTAGCATTAGGGTTCATCCTCGGTGAAATATGTATTCGTTATGTATTTTTTAGGCTTTAATGAAAAAAATCCACAAAAAAGTATGCAGTTTTTGTTTTCTCAAAAATTATGCCCATGACTGTTCTAACCAATTTTCTCGAACTTAAATGGTTTCGGATTTGGTCATCCACTCGCATGTCATAAATCCAGTCTGCATAGAAAATCTTGATATCCAGTCTGCATAGAAAGATGATGATGATGAATGATGGATGATGAAGTTGACCTACTTTGAATAAACAAGCAGATTCCTAGGAAACGATCTAATCAAATCAAAGACAAAGGGCATCCAATCTCACGGCGGCGCGGCGCAGCATCTCGATATAGTAACGGGGTATTGATTTATTGCATCCCGGTCATTTGTCGAGATGAGTGAGAGAACCGTTTTCACGAGACGTAACTTCTCCCCTCTGCTTCACTCTCGTGTCTTTTAAGTTATGTTAATTGCGACCATGTTGTACATAAGTTATTAAAGCTCTCAAATATGGACCCGACTAGGGCACAGCTAAAGTTAACAAAGGTTAACCTGTTAAGAGTTAAGTTAACAAAGCTACCTGTACCTAGTCATTGAAAAAAATATATATTTTATTTATTTAAGCGCCCCGCGGCTTCGCCCGCGTGGAAATTTTGCACACCCCCCAGGGGTAGTTTCGTAAACATACAAAATACGTGATTCATTATTTACTTTATAATTTATTTATACCTACTGACCCAGTTTTGAGTGAATAACCAAGGAATAATAATTTTCCATAGAAACTTTTGGACCCCCTCAGAGGTTAATATACACATGCTTTTTTTTTCACACAAGCTTTTGCTTTTTCATTTATAAAATAAGTAGGACGTTAGTATTATTAAAATATTCTCTGCTCTACACAGCACAATAACTTAGGATACTAATTAATTCTATGTCGATCCATGTCCTCCCAGTCTCCCATCGCGTACGAAGATTATGATAAAATGTCGATGCCTGTATAATCGTTACGGCAGTTTTGGTTAAAAGGCGCCACTTCGAAATCTTCCTATAACGAGGTACCGCGGCGGGAGGTCGGTAATTTCAGTAACATTTATTTGCAAAGCAATTCGCTTGCAGAGGCAAAAATAAACTAAGTAAGTAGGTTTAATACTTCAGTAGCAAGCAAGCAACCCGCCGCGGCTTCACATGAGTAGCAGAGCAATTTAATAAGTAGATCTTTTTAATGATGATTTTATTTTATTTATTTATTATTTTCATGATGATTATCCTCCTAGGGCGGTCAGTCTCACTCGAGACTAGCCATGCGGAGGACATTAATATAGAGCGAGTGAGTTTTGCTACCGGGATTTGAACCAGTTTATTCCGTAAAACTGGGTACTGACCGGTATTACGAGGCGTACCTATTGTACCATTTGCAGCGAGCATGATACGTTACACCGTGTGTTAAAATCCACCTTCTTTCCCCGTACTGACTGCACGAACGCTCGCTGTGTAACACGTTATATGTATGTACTAGCTTCTGCCCGCGGCTTCGCACACGTTGTTTCTATTGAAACGTTTTGAGGTTATTTCAATCCTATTTTATTTTTGAGGTTATGTCAAGTCACACATGAATGCTATCGAACGGAATAAGAAAGAAGAAAGAAAGAAAATACATTTATTTGGACTATGCATAACACAACACATTACAATTATATATACATACAATGAACATACAGGATAATATCGAAAGGAAACAGCAAAATAAGAGAAAAACAGATACAAATTAGTGGTAGTGTTAAGTACATAGGCCAAAAAGGTCCCTGTCTCAGCATTATGCCGCTACAAGCCGAAGCTAGTAGCGGCGCTGGTTTTCAGACAGGTCCTAGTGTGGCAGCAATACAAAGAAACAGAATACAAAGAGTAGGTACACAGGTTACAAGCAAGATACGAAAAAAGAGAGGAAGAAAAAAGGATAAAATAAATTATAATAAATGAGTAAAACCTCTCTATAATAGACTCTCTAGAATAAATAGTACCTATCCTATGTCCGTCTCCTGGCTCTAAGCTACCTCCTCACCAATTTTCAGCCATATCGGTAAAGCCGTTCTTGAGTTATAAATAGTGTAACTAACACTTTCTTTTATAGATAGATTACGCCCGTAACACCGGTCAGTATGAATTGAATGAATTGAATTGAATGAATTAACACTTTATTGTTTACAATGTACATAAAATAACTTATATCTAAATAAAATAAAAACGTACAATGGGTCAGTACCCACGTTAATACAATCGATGTGCGTAAAATTCGGGAAATAGGGTACGTGCTAGCTTCTCGAAAGTGGACCGCTCAAATTAGGTCCAATTAGGTCCACTCACCTCAGTCACAGCCGGACCGGCGCTGTCGGCGTACGTGTTTCGCGTGTATTGTTGTCTCGATCGCACTTCGGTCTAGATACGTCTTACCATCATTGCTGTTCATTAGGTAGGTATTTTGCAATTGATTGGAAATAGCGTGTCTTTGCGTTAAGTTGTAACACAACACAGGCCATTTGTTTGGATAGCGCTGGGAGGACGTACGATATATACAGAATTTTACTTTTATCAATGGGTAATTCACCGTTTTTATGTCACTCTACTGGTAAGCGCGCACGCCAGCAAAGCTCCCGGCATATTATTTCGGATGCCCTCAACAACCATAGTCATATTACAGCCAATTTACACAAAGCCTTAATTAATTATCTACCAAAACCTTCCTCATGATTCAGTCCCTCCCTCGGAAGGATAAGGGCGTCGAAATTTTCGAAGCTCTGTCCATTGAAAAGTGTATAGGTAAAATCCGATCTGTAGTTTTTAAGTTAATCGCGTTCAGACAAACAGACGCGGCAAGAACTGTTTTTTATAATATGTGGGGATATGAGAATGAGCACAGTCCACGGCTGATTTTAAAATAGGTTGATACTTAGTAATCCTGGAATAGCCGATATGCCGTTTCCGGCGGAAGGCGATACATGCAATCCTTAAGCCGTTATTGAATACTAGTTTCTGTCCGCAGCATTACAAGCGTGTTTCTGGATTGAACTGTAGCATATGCATAGATCTAAGTAAAATCTGTAGATATGGTACGGTACGTTCTCCCAACGCTTACTGCAGGCCTAGCATGGGGATAGTTGTCTAGGGTAGAATAGAGAAGAATGACATCGCATTGTCATACATTGCGTAAATTATTGAAGTTGAAGGAATGAGTTTCAAACATTACGCATTTGATGGTGATGTGACGTAATTTTTCTCTATTCCCCCCTGAATAACTGGCCTGTGTTACAACTACATGTAAACACTTGCTCACAGTTACACTTCCAATCTTGTGAAATAATTATAATGAACTAACACGATGGCATCGCTGTAGTCTTTAAGTCAATAAATCACACTAAAGTCGACATATTTGAAAGAGCATAATATAACAAATGTCAAAGTGAACCAACAAAGCTGCTATTTAATTGTATGAATATCTGTTGGTGAACACCAGCCTTAGTAGTATGGATGTCACCATAGATAGATACCTAGTAGGATGGCATAAATGTTGGTGCACCTCACAAATGGTAAGTTGACTGAAATAAAATCAATTGTCCGTGAAGAGGAAGTTTTATGGTTTTCGAATAAATTATCCAGCTTGATCAATACGAGCTTGAATGAGTAACAGATGGTTACATAGCATTGATTTTACACAGAACAGTAAAATTATTCAATTACTTTAGTTCAGACTTTTCTTTCATGTGGGTAATTCGCAGTTGCACAGTTTTACCAGTAGGTTCACAATTTGAATGAAGATAGCAATCCAAATTTCAGCAAGTAGGTCCCTTGTTGGACTCTAAATAATTTATTTATTGGAACGAAGTTTCTTATTGCGCGTTGTGATAGGGGGCTAGATGGAAAAAATCATACAAAAAGTGGTAACAACACTTTTTGCTAGTAAGCTATTGTAAGCCATGCGGTGTGCGCATGTTTCTCTGTCTGTCTCTCTCTCTTATGAACTTTGTTCCATCCGGGTGTTCCTTGACAGCTCTCAAGTTTCTTTATACAGGGTTATTGGTAGTTCACTGTCACTGCGTGAACTGCAGGTTCTGCCCATTACCATGATGTTTATGAAGACTTCAGGTCTCAATACTTTAATTTAATTGGAAACCTCAAATGGGAAGAACACATCACAGGAAAATAAGAAGAGCTTTCCAGACAATGACGGTGGAGATATTCCTATGAATCTATAAAACTTATATTAGACCTCTGTTAGAATATGGCTTTCAAATTTGGAGCCCCTACTTACAAAAAGACATAAACCTACTGGAGAGTGTACAAAGGAAAGCCACAAAAATTCCCAAAAGCCTTCGCCGGATGTCCTACCCAGAGAGACTAGCCGCCCTATGCCTCACTACCCTAGAGGATAGACGCCTCCGTGGTGATCTAATAGAAACATTCAAAATTCTATCCCACACCTACAACCTGCCCGACATACACAAAATATATACCCCCAAGGTGCCATTCAAAACAGCTAGAGGCCATAGTCTCAGAGTAACCCGCTCACCATCAAACTCTAACATTGCTTATCACTTCCTGAGTAACCGAGTGGTGCACAATTGGAACCGGCTTCCTGAAGAAGTTGTAACAGCCCCCTCTGTGAACAGCTTCAAAAACAGACTCGACCACTGGTTACGAACGCACAATCTGACCACAACAAGAGACAAACTAGTGTAGTGAAAAACTTTAAAAGCACTGTGATATAGACATATCAGCTCTCAGCTGCTCGTCTATAATCCAATAATAATAATAATAATAATTTGGTATTGGTAAATAGGGGGCTCCTTACATTATTGTCCTTTAGAGGGGCTTTATTTGAGCTGAATTACCAGTGGGTGTGGAAGTGGGAGATCCGTCTTTGGTAATGCATTGGCGTTCAAACTAGTGTCTTTTTTCATAATTGTATCACAGCTGGTTTACAAAAAAAATTAGAATTACGACCTGGTGTATCACGATCATGTTTGTGATGAGATTGTGAGCAAAACCCACAGTACATGCAGTGTCACTGAATCATCAACAACCCTGTTTAATGAACCACCAATGACAGATACACCTGAACTTAGACGATAACTTAGAAAGGAGACTTCGAAATAGATATAACTAAATAAATAATTCCAATCGGATTGGAAGGCTTCATTGTTAATTGTACGCCCACGTTCGTGATCTATCATTACATTACCACTAAATTATACCTGGATTATCGACGGCCACATGGAAAGCCACGAGGTTCCTGGCTTCTCTACCCTCCTCCTGCACCAACTGTCTCACTTCTTCCATCACAAATCAAAAAGAAATAAACTATTTCTGCAGAAGACAAAAGGAACTTATCCCATCCTTTTTGGGATCCATTCGATCTCTAACGCAATATGAAAATCACATCACTAACACAGAAAATAAGGGAACAAAAGACGTTAGCTGCTTAAAAACGCGAAAAACGTATTTTCTGGCCAAATCGCGAAAATATTCTACGAGTAGGTATTTTCATAACAATTCGCCGTTTTGACAAGAAAAATATTTGACAGTACGGAAAATCTTGGTGTTGCATGAATGAAAAAATATTGACAAAATCAATAACAAGGCTGCCATTTTCTGCCAATTCTACTAAATTAGTATTTTCACGGATCCATGGTCGCGTCGCGTCGGAATGACGGGAAAAAAGTGCCTGCTTTCTGATACTTTCGGCTCTGTCTGCCTGAGGTATGTCATGGAAACTCTGGTTTTTATAGTTGAAAGAACATGAAAAAAAATTTACATAAAAAAAAATCGCGGTCTGATAACATAGTTAATGATTATTTATCCGGTATTTATCGCGTAATTTTTGCTATTATTTTTTCTGTTTCTATTGCGTTACAGCGATCAAGGGGTCAAATCAAAGGGCGACTGGATGTAGTTACTCTGAATTAGATCAGAGAATTAAATTTGATTTCTGTTTTCCGAGTGATCCTTAAATTACAAAAAAATAAATTATGGAAGCGGTATAAAATGGTTTCCTACAGAAAGACAGCCTGATTTGTACAATACAAAATTTTCTTGAAGATTGTAGTTAGGTAAGAAAATTATCACAGGGAAAGATAAATAAAAGCTTGTAAAATAGCACACGTTTGTAGCAACTGCAGCGGCTATATCGCAACACAATTTATTGGTTAGGTAGGTGCCTAACTTAAATTTATATTTCTCGATTTGAAATTCTAAGTTTAGATATTTTTCATTTCCTCTGACGATTCTTATGGATAGGTATACAAAACGACACATGCTGATGAAAGTTGATTTACCCATACATGTTACTTAATTATGGTATCTAAATAGTTTGTCGCCATGCGATAAAGTTAATCGGTTTACCGAGTGCAAATCGATACTTTTATATCGTTTTCGGTCGACTTATGTTTGACATCACTTAGTTACGCATAGTGACGTCAAAGCAAAATGTTACACGCTCAGTTTCAATACAAATCGACGAACTCTTTGCTTTTGACATTATAGTCATGTGGTTGACACTATCACCAAGATCTGGGCATAGGTACGTGGAAGCGGCAAGCACAGGGCAGAAATTAAAGGCTGTCAAAAGCGAAAAGACGCCTATACCCAGCTTGTGTGATACCAAGCTGAGCTAGAATAATTGAAGTGCACTGTTTAATTTCTATTCGATTAAACGAATTTGAAATTGAAATATATGTATTTACAAAAAAGAATGTAGCCAGACAATCTTGATACTTAGGTATTTTGAAAAGGTAAATTAATTAATATGAAATAAATATTGATCGTCGAACATTGAAACAGCAACCTCCTGCATCGCAGGCGGACCTTCGCCCGCTGCACACCAATATGGTGTCGGATATAGAAGGTCTCGCTGGGGCGCTTGCCCCAGGTACTGGTTTCGAGGAGGCACAAAAAGTAAAACCTAAATTATTGTTTGAATAAAAACGTGTAAAAACACTAAACAAGATATGAAAAGCGCCCTTAGATGCACTTAAATGATCATGGTTCATCTTCTCACTATGCTTTTACATATTGTATTACAAACTCAAATATCACATTCATATTTTGAAGTGCAAAATTTTAACTTGACCACAAAAGTTTAGTGCGGTTATTGCATCAATGATTTTCAATCGCTTAACTTTGACTCTTCATACTGAAAAAAAAAGTCCACCACGATAGACCGGCATGGTATGAATTCGAATTTTTTTGAGATATTATTTGATTTTCTTAGAAATTATCCAGAGTGTGAGGGCTTACGCACTATAATAAACATAAACCTAAGAATTAAGCAACGCGACACCTCTCGTCAAAGGAACTAAATGAAACTTTAGTCTTTGAACAGGATTGGATAAACTTCAATGTTTCCCCTGTAGGTGGAGCTAACAAGCTAATTAAAATATTAAAACTAACAAGTTAAAAATTAACAAGCTAATTAAAATATTAAAAATATCTAGCAAACCAATGAAAATATTATAGAATCCTTGTGTTAAATAGTTGACCAATGCTAAACTCAAAGGAAAAGTATGTTTACCCAAAGAAAACTCATGTGACAAAGTGAAAAAATACGGTTATGTTTCAGTGACATTAGAAACTTTGATTAGAAGTGCAATAAATTAACAAATAAAATCATTACGTTCGTACACCAATGAAATCCAAGACTACGTGCTTAAAAAAGTAAATACAGTTTACGTAAAGAAAAAAACATTTCAACTTAGTGAGGTTATATTCCAACATCCAACAACCTTTCTTTTTCAAACAATTGAACTTTTGCGTGGTATTGAACTGTTTGTCTATCAAGTTTTAATTTTGGACTCCTACACGCTGCTGTTATGATGCGTCGATACTATTAGCCGATGATTGAACGATTTACGTCAAAATGCCGTACCATTGTACCAAATGTGAACAAGAAATTCCGAAAAGACAACACCTTACTTGTATAGTATGCCAAAAATACTATGACCTAAACTGCGCTAGGGTCTCTACTACGCGCTTCTACAGTACCATGGATAGGTCTACGTGGGAATGTGTACCTTGCATAGAAAAAAGGAAAAACCAATCAGGGAACCCCATCACTCCCGTCTCAACGGCAGGTTTTTCACGACCTCATCGTCTAATAATACCTAGTCGCAAGTTTACACCTCCAATGCCTACAAGGCCAAAAAAACCGAAAAAACCAGTACCTCATGATTACACATCAGATACATCAGACACAGAGATATCGGGAAACACATTTATAGACACTAGAAATGTTTTGAAAGAGTTCCAGCAAATAAAATCAGGTACCTCAAGCCAGCTGATTACCATCGATCAGATAGAAGCCCTTTTGGATAAGAAACTGGAAATGATCAAGACTACATTGATGGAAGAATTAAAATTAACAATTATCACAGCCACTTCGAGTGAAATATCCAAACTAAAGAAAGAGGTTAAAGAGAAAACGAGTAAACTCACTTTGGAGCAAGTGACACTGAACAACTCTATTACTGAAACCAACAAAATTCTTGCAGAACTTCACAAAGAAAACATGCGACTTCAAAAAGAAATACATGATATACAAAAGAAAATCACCTACGAAATGGTCCTCCACCAAAATGATTGCTCACAAAAACAAAACCAACCAACGAGTAAGAAAACAACAGATAAAACTCCCAACAATAAGCAATTTGTCCATTATGGTCTAGAAGAGAGATCTCACGAAAATGAGCATGACCTACATAACAGAGTGATATACCTATTCAGAGAGGTACTAAATATTAACTTATCTGGATACCTTGAAGATGTTAAAAGAATAGGAAAATCGGGGAACCGAAGACCTGTAATAGTGGAGCTAATGAGCAAAAAGTTTACCAAACATATACTTCAAAACCGCCGTCTCTTAAAAAATACTGGTCTGGCAGTTTCTGAGTTTTTAGGACATGAATCACAGCAAATTCGTAAAGGCCTCATTCAAAAACTTGTAGAAGCTCGCCGAAATGGGCACCGTGCAAATATATTAGATAACAAGCTTATAATTGATGGAACGGAATACAAAGGAGACATAAAACAGGTATGCTCAACTCCGACTGACATACCACTGACTACACTTACACCTAAGACCAACAACGAAGATGATAGCAGAAAATCAAAACCAAATAAGAACATAGCTTCAAAAACAAAGCCACAAAATCCTCAAGCTCCGTCGTCGCCAGATTTGTTTTTTCGAGACTAGGATAAACATCTTGTACCAAAACATGCAGAGCCTTTGCAACAAAAGACATCTATTAGAGGAAGCCACAGACCGCAATATAAATATCCATCTATTATGCCTTTCAGAAACCTGGGTGACAACAAGAAAACAAGATTTGCTCCGAGTTGAAGGCTACAAGTTGGCATCCTCTTATAATCGATCAAATTATGAAGGCGGCGGCGTATGTATCTTCACAAAAGAAGACATAATATTTTCAGAAATAAAAGAAATTATAAATTTAAGTACAGAATACATAATTGAAATTTGTGCTGTAGATTTACCGAAATATGACCTAATTTTAGTTTTATTGTACTGGCCGGATAGAAAAAGATTGCCTAATTTATTTTATAATACGTTAGAAAAACTCTTACACGTCTTATTGCATAAATATAATAATAGCAGAGATATTATTATTGGAGGAGATTTCAATGTAGATGTACTAGATAAAACAATTTCTGTAACACTTATAAATCTTATGCAACGTTTCAATTTCTATCAACATGTCGATGAACCTACAAGAGTAAAAAAATGTACCCAAAATAATGTCACTAAAAATTCTTGCATAGATCTTATTTTTACTAATTTTAAAAGAAATGATATTACTGTTACTGTAAAAGATTTTGGTTTTAGTGACCACAAAGGTATCCTTCTAAATAAAATAGTTAAAAAACACAAAATACAAAAGAATTGGGTGATAGAAAAAGGTTTATTTAATGAAAAAAACATAAACTTTTTTGTATCGGAACTAAAGAAAGTAGATTTTAGCGTTTTCATTACAGAGTACAACAATACAAATGATAACTACAATGAATTTAGCTTAATCATAAAAAAAAATCTCAATCAGTGTATACCTAAAGTAAAGATAAAGATAAAAACTACCAATAAAAAATCTTGGCTCACAAAAGGAATAAGACAATCATGCAAAAACAAAAGATTACTCAAACTACTTAATTCACAAATACATGACCCTACTTTAAACCAAAACTATAAACAATATGAAAAAGTACTGAAAAAAACTGTAGTAACTTCTACGAAAATACAAAACATCAAGAAAATGAGAAACTCTGATAATATTATAAAAACAATGTGGCATATAGTAAAAGAAAAAACAAATAAACTCCCTAATAAATCCCGTAACAATATTAAATTGAAAATTGAAAACGTAATAATAGAAAATCCAAAAATTATTGCAGACTCATTTAACCATTTCTTTACAGCCATAGGAGGAAATGAACCTACACAAACGCCCTTGGGTAGACCAGTTGTAGCCCCGTCTGAAAATTCCATGTACCTTTCTTTTACTACACCTCAAGAAATCTTCAAAATTATTAAAAACCTTAAAAATAAAAGAAGTTTCGGCCACGATGAACTTCCACCCATATTAGTAAAAAAATGCGCATTAGAGCTAGCTGCACCAATTTCCTTAATCATAAACCAATCCTTCATGGAAGGAAGCGTCCCTGACGCAATGAAAACTTCAGTTATAAAACCTCTCTATAAAAAAGGGGATCATAAAGATATTAATAATTATCGTCCAATAGCATTGTTACCTACTTTTACTAAAATAATAGAAAGTGCTATGTCAAACCGACTGTACTGTTATTGCGAAAAATATAATATATTTAACGATTGCCAAAATGGCTTTAGAAAAAAACGATCCACGTCATACGCTGTATATAAATATACTAGACGATCGCCTCGCGGTTTCACCCGCGTAGTTCCCGTTCCCGTGGGAATTCCGGGATAAAATATAGCCTATGTCACTCCCTGAAAAGTAAGCTTCCTAACGGTGAAAGAATTTTTCAAATCGGTCCAGTAGTTTCGGAGCCTATTCAATTCATACAAACAAACAAACAAACAAAAAATCAAACCTTTCCTCTTTATAATATTAGTATAGATAAACGAAATTTTGAATATCATTAATGATAAGAAGTACGCAGTAGGAATACTACTTGATATGAGTAAAGCCTATGATAGAGTCCTATTCAATATTCTTCTTAATAAACTGTATAACATTGGTGTTAGAGGTCCGGCCTACAACTGGTTTGTATCATATTTTAAAAACAGAACTCAATATGTAGAAATCGACCACCATGATCATGTAACCGGAAGAATAAATAAAGTAGTTTCCAATAAAGCGAATGTCACAAAAGCAATACCACAAGGTAGTGTTCTTGGTTGCATATTATTCCTCTTATACATAAATGATTTACCAAAAGCTTTTGAATCTCCGTGTTCACTATTTGCGGACGACATATCAGTAGTTTTCCCCTGTAGTTCAGACTCCAACGTTAACATTCAAATTGATAATACCTTGACAAAAATAGTTAACTGGCTAAATGATCATAATCTTCAGTTAAATCTTAATAAAACAAAACTTATGCAATTCAGGCCTTACCAAAAAAAAAAACATTAGAACTAAAATACACACACCAAACCACTCCAATAGAAAACGTTGAAACATATCCCCTTTTAGGCATACATATTGATTCGCATCTAAACTGGAAAGAGCACATAAATCAAACATCAATTAAATTATCTAGATTCACCTACGCACTATACGAACTTAAAAAATCTACCGACGTAAAAACTGCTACCACCGCATACTATGCTTATGCACATGCATGGTTGCAATATGGTGTGATCTTCTGGGGAAATAGCACGGATGCTGATAAATTATTCATATTACAAAAAAGATGCATACGCATTATATACAATCTTGATACATTGACAAGCTGTAAACCGTATTTCACAAAAGAAAACATTTTGACTCTGATTGGAATATATATATTGGAAATTAGTATCTTTGTGAAAAATAATTTACATACTTTTAAGCAATACTCCCGACCCCAAAATCTTAGACCTCGAAATAGACTAGATGTTCCCTTTTCTACCCTCCAAATCTTCCATTCAGGTCCGCATGCTATGGCTATAAGAATTTACAATAAAATCCCCCAAGACATAAAAAACGAAACAAAAATACTTAAGTTTAAAAATTTATTTAAAAGATATCTGATACAACATAGTTTTTATTCTTTGCAAGAATTTCTAGAACAATAATATCTACTACCTAAATAAACTAACTAACTAAATAAATACAAGTTTACTTATTTATTTATTTTTTAGGATACCTAATGTTTAATATTTAATTTAACTTTTCATTTACCTACTAAGTATAAGATGATTGTTAAAAAAAATCTTTAAGATTTTATAGTTGGCTTACAAAGCCAAACTTTATTCATAGAGCGTTATTATAACTTAGTACCTAGTACTTACTTATCTTGCTGTGCCCTAGCCGGGTCCATATTTGAGACTGACTAATTTTAACAACTTTTGTACAATATGGTCGCAATAAAAATTTTGAATTTGAATTTGAAAATAACGGCGCTAGAGTCCGTAGGAAGTCCCAGAGATTTACGACTCCTACGTCACTTGAACTCGTGGTGTAGTTGGTTATTATCACATTTCCGTACCGACTGAGGGAAGAATGCGGATTCAAGTCTCGTCGAAGTCGAACATTTTTTGGGATATTATTAAATTTCTTAGAAATTACTCAGAATGTGAAGGCTTACGCACTATAATCACAAAAACCTTAGAATTTTAACTTTTTTTCTAACCTTAAATAAAATATTCGAACATCT
This sequence comes from Eupithecia subfuscata, assembly GCA_963564075.1. Lineage (NCBI taxonomy): Eukaryota > Metazoa > Arthropoda > Insecta > Lepidoptera > Geometridae > Eupithecia > Eupithecia subfuscata. The sequence goes on along the minus strand of OY751120.1, from coordinate 10,833,365 downwards.
AAGTATGTCTATCTGTCTCACTCTAACCCACATCAAATAGCGTCTTCAATTATTTTCAAAAACAATGCCGTCTCACTTACACTTGTTGAATTCAAAATTAATAGATGAAAATGTACTGTTGTAAAGGTGTAGAAATATTATGATTTTAGGTCTTATTTCAGACATTCAAATTTTTATTATTTAGAGACGAAAAAGAATTAAGAATGATGCCATTTTAAAATCTAAGTTAGCGGCGCCAACTTTTAACACAACATGCCACCTATCATGGTGGACTTTTTTTTCAGTATGAAGAGTCAAATATTGAAAATCATTGATGCAAAAACAGAACTAAACTATTTTTTTTTAACGTGTGGTCAATATGTTTTAAACTTGGAGTTAAATAAATTAAAATTATATATGAGTTTGTCATACAATAATAAAAATCACAAAATATTGACATCTGTAATCAAATCACAGCATAGAAAGGCTTGACGCCGGACAGAGAATTTATGATTTTCAGAAAATAAATAAATAAATAAATAATGCTGGACAATCCACACAGCATCATCTAGCCCCAAGCTAAGCAGAGCTTGTGTTATGGGTACTAGATGACTGATATACATAAGATAATAAATTACATAGATAGATATTTTTTTACGACCAGAACACCCGGAACAAATATTTGTAGATCGTACAAACATTTGTCCGAAGGCGAGAATCGAACCCGCAACCTCTCGCGCCGCAGGCGGACCTTCGCCCGCCGCGCCACCGAGGTCGTCTAAGCCTTTAGTTAGCCTTTATCTCGGAAACCATTGAAGATAGACCCATAGTTTCGTTTTTAGTTTAGTTTTTCTGGATCGTTATGAGCCCACCTGTCCTCCGTTTTCGGCTTGACTTTGAGTATAGGGACAACCTCCATATCTAATATTGTGACTATTATGTGTCCCCTCAAAGCAAACAAGTTTTGTCTATACTAATATTATAAAGAGGAAAGGTTTGATTTTTTGTTTGTTTGTTTGTTTGTATGAATTGAATAGGCTCCGAAACTACTGGACCGATTTGAAAAATTCTTTCACCGTTAGGAAGCTTACTTTTCAGGGAGTGACATAGGCTATATTTTATCCCGGAATTCCCACGGGAACGGGAACTACGCGGGTGAAACCGCGAGGCGATCGTCTAGTTCTCAATAAGATCGTGGCTCACTTTACTTGTCGATATTTTTGATAAAGCCTCACTATTTTCATAGCAAAGTTATATTTATTGAGACTTGGTAGGCGCACATTAAGGTGCAGCATTTTAATATATAAGTAGCAAATAATGTATTACTCATGAGCTCACTTCTTATTTACCATTTACTATGTATGCGTTATCGAGGGTCATCCATCATCATTAAACAGGGAAAAACTAATTGGCTGGCAACATCGTGGTAGGAGTTTAGTAGAATTTGTTATTATTATTGTGGCAGCACTAAACATTTCTTTTCGTTGTCAAGCAAAATGGCGGATCAGGTACGTGCTGATTTTCTTCAAGAAATAATGGAAAAACTCCTCGTTTTCAAACGTATTTTCTTTTGAAGTGCTATCCAGTATTCCATTAAAATATGGCGAATTATTTGATGTGAGAAAATCGGTGTGAATAGTGAAAATGTGGTTATCAAATTTACTGCACGTGGGATGCCTCTTGCAACGCGGACTCCTGTGCCTTTCCTGTGAAAAGTGCTCAAATTATGTGTTTTCCCCGTACCAAAAGACCCGTATTGATGCAAAGTAGGTGTATGATACTGATACTTTACAATTACCATTTCGCGTTGAAAATGACATGTCAGCGCTAGGTTAGTTATCGGGTCGGTCAGTCGCTGTGACTGGTAAACTACGTTGAAAATTTGGTAAATCTAAGTAAAACCGCACAAACATGCAATAAGTCAAATGTTTTACTCCTTGTTTTATTGGTATCCGTCTATTTATTCACCTTGAGCGGGACAAATTTGAGGTTATGTTTACTTCTGAATGAGAACTTTCAAACATTGAACAATCTTGCATTAACGATTGAAAACCGCATGAAACTATTCGCACCGTATTTTCTGGTTTATATACAGCATTTTGTAGTAGTTAGTCTAACTTTGCCTGAATCTTGCAGACGGAACGTTCATTCCAAAAGCAACCAACCATTTTCCTGAACCGTAAGAAAGGAATTGGTATAAAACGTAGTCGGAAGCCATTGAGGTACCACAAAGATTTGGGCCTCGGGTTCAAGACACCGCGGGAGGTAATTCCTCTAACAATAACTAAAATCTAATGATTTCTTTTTTTCTGTAGACGGAGAAAGCCTTTCAAAAGCAGGCTACAGTCTTCGTGAACAAGAAAGGAGGGCTCAAAAGGAAGGATTTGAGACATTCCAAGAATGTTGGTCTAGGTTTCAAGACGCCTCGTGAGGTCTGTTTCAGTTTATATCGGTGGTGGTGCGGCTATGGTGCTTGGTGTCATGTCGGCTTGGGATTTAATGCTATGTTTCTCTACAACATCATTCCATTGTCACCACACATCCATTATATACAATGTACACAAAACCTTCATGAACATATCTCCCTGTGTACTACAGTCTAACTCACATGGACCACATTATTACTACTATCCATTTTGTTGGGTATTCTTTCATCTCATGAGTAACCTAACTATCAAAGTACATCAATCCTAATCTGCCTACATTAATGATGGCCTACCCAGAAAACAAGAAACTTTCTGATTCATTTTAAAGCAAAACCTACTCTTAACTCAGCGACATAAAATAGCGTTTGCGCAAAAGCAAATAAGAAACCTTGTTTTTACAAGACAGTATGGGTTCTGGTTTAGAAACTTTATTCTAATTCCTAAACAATCGTAAAATAAGGTTTGGCCTTGTAACTCCTATGGGCTTGAATTTGGTGAGATCTGGTTGGGAAATACTAACTAACTCGAGGTGAAGTGGTAATGGTGGTTTAGCGTGTATATTTTATGGAATTACAGTTTTGTCTTTGCTCAAATAATGGTTGTAAATATGATGTTGGTTGGTAATGGTATGCTATAGGTATAAAGGCTTGTGGTTGTGTATAAATTTATCAGTCCAAATATTATGGTGCACTGGAGTTATTTAGTGAAATTTTATTGGTTGCACTGAAGTTTGTAGAATAGATGCATACTTAGCTTAATATCAGACCACTTTGTAATGTGATACTGACGGTGATGATACATAAATGCAAAACAAACAGTGAGGCAGTTCAACAGGGTGATTAGCATGGTATACATATTTTTGTGCTTTTTCATTAAATTCTGGGGAGCCTTTAACTCTTATATAATCTGTATACTGATAATTCTCATTTTACTGTGAAAATGCTCATGTATGTTTTAAAAATATAAGTTCTGTCTACTAATACTCATTTATTTGCCATAGGAGCACAAGACACTTGGTTAGGTCAATTTACAATGAGTGGTGCTTATATTGTAATTTCAGCTCAAGTATGATACTGTTCAAATGATGAAACCCCACGACGGTCTTCTGACTTACTAAATGATGAAGACAAGTGCATTTCTAACCCAATATCTGATTGAACAGTAATACATACTTTTACTTATGAGTATTCCTCATACATACTTTTACTTATGAGTATTCCTCATACATACTTTTACTTACATGTATTCATCATACATACTTTTACTAACATGTATTCATTGAGGCAAAATAATAGCAACTAAATTAGCAATCAAGGAGTCTCAGATTCTTAAAATACAATGATTATCAAGTCTTCACCCAAACCTTGAACAATTCCAGGCGATTGAAGGCACATACATTGACAAGAAGTGCCCATTCACCGGCAACGTCTCCATCAGAGGCCGCATCCTTACTGGAGTGGTGCAGAAGATGAAGATGCAGAGGACCATCGTCATCCGACGTGACTACCTGCATTACCTGCCCAAGTACAACCGGTTTGAGAAGAGGCACAGGAATATGTCTGTGCATCTCTCACCCTGCTTCAGGTAAGCATTAATCTCAACTTAGGAATAAAATTGCTGACTCCGAGATGTGACATTTGAGTCAAACCCCTACGGGTTTAAAGTCTCAATTATATTCTTTTATAAATTTTAAAGAAAATCTTACAGTAAACTTGGATATCTTGCGTGTACAATGTATACACAAAACCTGAATCTATTTCTACATGATGAAACCCCACGACGGTCTTCTGATTTACTAAATGATGAAGACAAGTGTATTTCTAACCCAATATCTGATGCCACTTTCCGATCACCTCTCCTTTACCAAACCACCACAGATCTACAAACATTATCTTTATTGTTACAGGGACGTTGAGCTTGGAGACATTGTGACCATTGGAGAGTGCAGACCCCTATCTAAGACAGTCAGATTCAACGTACTGAAGGTATCGAAGGGCAAAGGCTCCAAGAAATCCTTCAGGAAATTCTAAATAAATCTATGTTCTAAGTATACGCTGTTTTTATTTTAGATAGTTTTGAAGATAAACCGAAACATTTAGTAGTAAAGCATTTTCCTGTACTGCTGCTGCTGTTTACCAATGATGGTTTTCATCCATAGTTTATTTTTTTTATTTTTATGTCTTTCTGAGGTAAGATTGCTTGTAGAAATGTCTAAGGAAATGTGTAAGGTTGTATTGTAATAGCAAATAATGCACACAGATCATCTTCAATCCAACGATCCTATCCATCCACGGTTGTCTGATATAGATCGCTCTTGAGCGATAAAACCGCCAATTGTCGCATATTTTGTTAGTAAATTATTTTGTGTGCAAAGAATTTTCTATCTTTTCTAAGGTAGCCAGTGACATCTATCTATTGACGCATGAAACTGAATGTAGGAACAAGCGCCATCTACATTAGGAATTTCGAAGTTTATGCCTCATTATCTTGTCTATGGTGGTACTAGAGATGCGTTCAATGCAAAAAAAATACTGATCTTAAAAACACGTACTACGACTTCCATGGCGAAGTGAGCTGATGTAAAAAGGTCGTGGGTTCAGTCCCGCGCTCGCGGGCACGTGTTATTGGGACTTGTTCCATCTGCGGAGCTGAAATATACTGAGGTCTGGGTTATTTCTATAGGCTGCCGCGTCGCGCCGTAACCATCAACCCATTCAACCCCCATGGCTTCAAAAATTAACTACTGCGCAGGTGTCAGTTTGTGCTCACGATTTATGCTGGTTACTATCTATACCTATTCCACCAAGAAGAGGAAGTGTAGGTATGCATTCACTGCTCGGCCTCCTCGGCACCGGCGGCGGCGCGACCCACTACTTCTTCAGCATGTGCGGTGCGTTGAGGGCACCTAAGTTTTAGGGGACAAATAGTAGGTAATTCATGAAGAAATAAACAATGATTGGCCACAATCAGTGTTACCTCACACAAGTTCCTTCTGGGAAAGCGTGCTCCATCTTAGGCCACATCTTCACTTTAAGTGAGTTGGTGGCTAAACGCTTACCTAACCATTTTTTTTTATTGTTAAAACAAAATCAACAGCCCTTATGTCTAAACAGTTTTAACCTTAATAATCTAACTTACGGCCAATAAGAGATTTACATTTTATAGAAGAAACTTACTAAATACTGACAGTCTAACATTAACAAAATCAAACAAGAAAAGTACAGTTAATTCGAAAAAATTTAAACACAATTCAATTAACTTAAAGCAATAAATTTATATTTACTATTTATTTTACTACTTATGCATGTGTATACTATACATCATAAACATGTTTAAAGAAAAACAATTAGGTACTAAAACTATTACTATTATTTATACAGTGTCCTCCTGCAGAGCTTTTAGTACATCTCTTTTAAATGTTACCTTACCGACATGAAATATGTCAGTGGTGTGAAATTGCATATTATAGAGTCTTTGTAGCCTGTTAACAATAGAATAATGTGCATAGTTAGTAGAAGACTTTGTCGTGGCGAAGAATTTTGTATTGGTATGTCTTGTGCGTCGTTTTGGGACCCATATACGGAGGATCCTAGCTGTAAGTTCGGGGCAATCTATGTACCCGTTACATAGGCCATGTAGGAATGACATGTCCATTAAGGTGCGTCGGTCTTGAAGGCTTGTAAGGGAATGAAAGTCGCATGAATCTTTATAGCTTACGGGGTAATAATGCTTCCTATAATTAATATGTTTTATAAATGTATGTTGAATTCTTTCTAGATCGTTAATATAAGTTAAGTAGTGAGGATTCCAGATACAACTACAGTATTCAACAATACTTCGAACATAAGAGTAATATAGTAACTTTATACAGCCAATATCAGAAAAAGGTTTACAGACTCGTATAATAAAACCCAAGCTTTTAAAAGATTTATTTACAACAGACTCTACATGTTCAGAGAATGACAACTTGCTATCTAATAGAACACCTAAGTCACGAACCAGTACAGCTTCAGTTATATTTTTTTGACACAACTGATAATTAAATTTTTTGGCATTCCTCTTACGTGTAAATGAAACAAAGTGACACTTATTTATGTTGACATCAATGCGATTAAGCGCATAATACTCCCCAAGCCTATCAAGATCACCTTGAAGCTTTATATTGTCTGCATTATCTTTTATTTGCATGAAGATCTTGGTATCATCTGCGTACATCAAGAACCGGGCAAAGTGAAAACATTTATGGACATCATAAAGATAGCAGGCATATAAGAGCGGTCCAAGAATTGACCCCTGGGGGACCCCCGAGGTAATATTTACAAAATTAGACCGGAAACCTCCTACAACGACAGCCTGCGATCGATTCCGCAGATAAGATTCAAGCCATCTAAGTAGGTTACCTTGAATACCTAATTCCTGTAACTTACGCAAAAGTATCTACACGATCGAATGCTTTTTCAAAATCAGTGTAGACCACATCAACTTGAGAACCCCCATCCATGTTAGTGGCCACATAATCAACAAACACACCTAAATTGCTTGCCGTTGAGCGTCCTTTAATAAAACCATGTTGTTCTGTTGGGATTGCGGACGAAACAATAGGATAGATATTAACATGAACAATCCTCTCTACCAGTTTACTGAGAACATTGAGGATTGATATAGGGCGATAATGTTCTATGCATGTTTTGAGACCTTTTTTGTACACCGGTACTACGTTGGCTCTTTTCCAAGCTATAGGGAAGTACCCGTCATTAAAACACCTATTAAACAGTAGTGCAATTGGATCAGATATTGATTTAGCACAATTGATGAAAAATATCGGAGGCAAATTATCTGTGCCTGGTCCTTTGTTAACATCTAATTTATTTATTAGTTTATTTACTTCATCTGGAGTTGTTTGGATGTTGTGTATTGAATCTAAGCTATTATTATCCTCTGGATCAGACAAAAATTGTCCAGTAGTAGGTATACTAAAATTTAGCTTAAAAAAATTATTAAAAGCCGAGCAAATATCAGTAGGGTTGTTAAAATATAAGTCACCATAAGTCATCTGTTGAGGGTAATCCGTAGTATTTTTACGTTTAGATTTAACGTAGCTCCAAAAGATTTTGGGGTTTGTTTTGATCTTCTCTTGAGAAAATTGTACGTAGGATCTATAACATTGTTGTTGTAATGTTTTATGTCTTTTACGTAACTCAGAAAAGTCATTATAATCTATAGGATTCCCAAATTTCTTCCAATTGACGTGTGCTCTATGTTTTTCTTTGATCACATTAATAAGTGCTTTACTGCACCACACAGGATACGAATAACTACCGCCACTACGTACTTGAGGGACAAATCGATCAATCAACTCATAGAGTCTAGAATAAAAGGTATCCATAACTTCTTCCAAGTCTCTCATCTTAGTAATGAAGGACCAGTCGAGTTCAAGAATGGATTTATTCAGGTTCACATTGTCTGCACGCTTAAATTGATATTTCATTCTTGACCTAGATTTCAGCGGCGGGACTAGTATATCTGTAGCTGTTATTTCAAGGATTGGGTGTGCAGTATCTGGAGGCACAAGATTAAACCCAGAATTTTGAATCTTAATGGGAAAAGCAGAGAATACCAGATCAAGGGTGTTGTCACTTACATTTTTTAGTGTGTTATATTGGGTAATACCTATGAAACTAAAGTATGATAACAGCTCGTACGCCGCATTTTGTATCTCTACAGCGCCTTTCTTAAGTATTTTAGGTACCTCCGAAGACCAATCAATGCATGGTAAATTAAAATCGCCCGCGACAATGAGATAATCATCTGGATGACTATCGCGAACTTCAGACACAATATCTATAAGAGAACTTAATCTAGTGGGCAGCCTCGAGTTAGGAGGGATATATGCAACTGCGACATGAAGGTCATGGCTTGTGCCTAGACTTTTAGCCGGTATTGTGATCCAGATGCATTCAAGATCCTCTCTTACCCACTCTGGTTGTAAGCGCGCATTTAAGTTAGGACGGCATAATAGCATAACACTTCCTCCTAGGGAGCCACGATCATTGCGAAATATGGAATATGGAATACATGTTATTGCATAATTCGGCGTCAAAGATTCCATCATGAAGCCAGGACTCAGTGATCATAATAATACCTATCAAAATCGCATAATAAAATATTATTGTAGAATTTATCAAGCTTAGTCCGCAGCCCTCTTACGTTTTGATATAAAAGCCTAAGTTTCTTATCATTGTAATCCATTATAAATTTTAAGTAAGTAATTGTACTGGTTGGTGAGGCTTATAAAACTCATTTTTGTATGCACAAGATTAAACACATTATAGTTTTCTGCTAAGAAGTAATGACTTACTATAATATTAAGTTCTGCTAAGGAGTAAGTAACTACAATTATAATTTTACACATAATAATGAAGATGTGAAAAAAATGGTTAGTATAGGTACATATAGTTTTTCAAACAATTTTGGCCAGATCGGCCTCCGAGGAGATAAGAATAGGAGGCGAGGTCTCGTTCCTTCTTGCGTAAATTCGGCAGTTTTTTGTCCAAACGTATTTGTAATCTGCTTCTTTCACCCTTTGCTTGCACGAATTAAGAAGCATTTTATTTTCCTTCGTAAGATGCTCGTTTACGAAAATACGACGGGCCTCGCCCCCAAGTCCCAAATCCTTTGTTTCAAGGTTTCGGTGCTTACGTGCGGAAGCTATGACGCGATCTTTATGGATACGTTCCCTGAAGCGCACGATGATAGGACGCGAAGTACGGGATGCACTGCTGACACGGCGAGGTTGTACTCGGTGCGCGAACTCAATATCAGCTGATTTAGGTAATAGGGACACCGACGTGCTGAGCAAGTTTCAGGACAATGTCCACCGTTTCTTCCTCCTTGTTTTCGGGTATCCCTATAACCTCTAAGTTCTGCATCCTGCACCACTGTTGCTGCTTCAGGTACTCGTCTTCTAGAGATTTTACACGTGCCGACTGTGAGCTTAAAGCCTCCCGAAGGGAATTGTTTTCCTCCTTTATAGATTTCATCTCGGCCGTATTAGTGGAGAAAAGTTTCTTCATGTCCGAAAGCTCCTTGCGTAGCTCATCGTATTGTTTACTTACAAAGGCGAGCGATTCCTGGTAGCCGCTGCACTGGCCCTTTATGGTAATAAGCTGGTCAGAGAGTTCGCTGATACTGCGTCTAACACACGACTCTACGAGGTCCTTCATCTCCTTCCTTTCGGCTTTAAGCATCTCCTTCATTTAATAATAATAAAAAAAAAAAATTTTATTATTAAAAATTAAAAAACATTATTAATAATAAAAAAAAACCCGTGTGGACGTCGACATGGTCTAACACTTTCCTGACCCAAGACGCGCAGGTGTCCTCGTGCGGCTCAGTGGAGTGGTGGCGCGCCCCCGCGGGTCGCACCGCTAAGGCTGGGCAGTGAATGCGTTAGGTACTAGATAAAGTATAAAAGTATTTATTAATACAATCCTAATGTAACATTTCTCAAACATAATAGCTAAGCTAGTTTCTATAAATATATAATAAGATAAACAAGTGGACTCAGGCACGGAATTAGAAATTATTTAATTTCTAATTCCGTAGACTCAGAGAACCCACCAGAGGAAGGGCAGCACAGCATCTTCCTTTGTCTATTTTAACACCTCCACTGCGATCTCTTATCCGCCTGCCAAGCGCGATGCTTATGGCAAAGCCTTGTTCGGGGGAGCCACAGTCAGCCAGTGAATGGATGTAGTAAGTACCTACCTTTAAGCAACACGCTGTATGTTGCGTGTCGACGCACCTACGCGCGTACATGCGGGAGTGATCTTCACGAACGCGCGTTTGCATTTTCGGTGTGTTGGACTGTGCGTTTTTTCTATACAAACGGAGATACTTATAAGCAACGTTAGAACACGCATTCACGCAAGATGCAGCGTGGTGCGTGGCAGTGTGTTGATCGCCTAAGTGTGCTGATCAGTGATCACATCACACTAATAATAACTATCTATAAAGCTAAATTACCACTGACTGACTCACTCATTGACATAATTGTTCTCCTTGATGGTGGAGGGGGAGGTATGCTTTTTTTTGCGGAATCGTGTAGAGGGAGTCCGGGTGACCTAGTCTATAATATAACAAGACCCGTCAAGTGCGAGTGTAACTCGCGCGCCGAGGGTTTCGAACGTTTGTGAACAAGTAGGTATGTACTAAAGGTACCGGTTAGAAACTCCGAAATTTAATGAAGACCTAACACTAGTAGGTACCAACCTACATTTCAGATGGATCTCTCTCCATGCTTCGGTGATAGGGTGTAGCGGTAATTTTTTCGACTTTTTTCAAAATATTTCAAAAAGTATGAAACCTACAGAAATTTTAAAAACTGTTTTGAAATGTACAAACCGATACCTTTCATATGATACCCCACTTAGTGGGGTAGCCCCCCCTTTTGAAAATTATCCCCCCTCTTTTTGACCATTTTTCAAAAACTGTTCATTTTACAGACTTCTCTATATTTTTCCTGTAAAATATAGATCTATGTCTACAAGCGTTTGATACATTTTGAATAGATCACTCTGCAATCTTCGGAGATAGGGGGGGGGAAAGGGTAAAATTTCGACTTTTTTCAAAATTTTTCAAAAAGTATGAAACCTACAGTAATTTTAAAAACTGTTTTGAAATGCACATACCAATACCTTTCATATGATACCCCACTTGGTGGGGTAGCCTCCCCTTTTGAAAATTATTCCCCCCTTTTTTGACCATTTTTCAAAAAGTGTTCGTTTTTCAGACTTCTCTATATTTTTCCTGTAAAATATAGATCTATATCTACAAACGCTCCATACATTTTGAATGGATCGCTCTGCAAACTTCGGAGATAGGGGGGGGGGAACGGGTAAAATTTCGACTTTTTTCAAAATATTTCAAAAAGTATGAAACCTACAGAAATTTTAAAAACTGTTTTGAAATGTACAAACCGATACCTTTCACATGATACCCCACTTAGTGGAGTAGCCCCCCCTTTTGAAAATTATCCCCCCTCTTTTTGACCATTTTTCAAAAACTGTTCATTTTACAGACTTCTCTATATTTTTCCTGTAAAATATAGATCTATATCTACAAACGATTCATACATTTTGAACGGATCGCTCTGCAAACTTCGGAGATAGAGGGGGGGGAGCGGGTAAAATTTCGACTTTTTTCAAAATATTTCAAAAAGTATGAAACCTACAGAAATTTCAAAAACTGTTTTGAAATGTACAAACCGATACCTTTTATATGATACCCCACTCAGTGGGGTAACCCCCCTTTTTGAAAATTATCCCCCCTCTTTTTGACCATTTTTCGAAAAGGGTTCAGTTTACAGACTTCTCTATATTTTTCCTGTAAAATATAGATCTATATCTACAAACGCTCAATACATTTTGAATGGATCGCTCTGCAAACTTCGGAGATAGGGGGGGGGGAATGGGTATTTTTTCGACTATTTTCAAAATATTTCAAAAAGTATGAAACCTACTGAAATTTCAAAAACTATTTTGAAATGTACAAACAAATACCTTTCATTTGATATCCCACTTGACTCTGTAGGTCTCTTTTAAAATTTTGACATTTCAATTTGTATGGAAAATGTTCATTTTCATTTTTCATTTATTTTCATTTTTTTTTCTTAAAATCTGTACAGGCACACGAAATGTATTATCATTTTAAATTTCAAGTTGATAGCTGCTGTAGTTGCTGAGTTATTAAGGAGGGAAAAAAGGACAGACAAAGCGAGACCATAAGGGTTTCGAAACCGATCTTCGAAACCCTAAAAATGAATCGCAAAATGTGTTGGTAAGCGCATAACTCAACAACGCCTGGACCGATTTCGCTAATTCTTTCTTTGTTGTGTTTGTTATTGTCAGGAGAAGGTTCTTATGAAAGAAAAAAATTAAGAAAGTTGGAAACATAAATTTCCACGGGGGCGAAGCCGCGGGGCGCAGCTAGTATTATAATAAATCCGAAAGTTTGGATGGATGGATGTTTGTTACCTCTTCACGCCAAAACTACTGAACGGATCGGGCTGAAATTTTGTATACAGATAATTCTAATCCTGGAATCAAACATTGGCTATTTTTTATCCCATAAATCAGATCCCGTGGGATAGAAATCACATTTAAACGTTTCCATAGAAAAAATGCGTGCGAAGCCGCGGGCATAAACTAGTAATATTATAAATGCGAAAATTTGGGATGCTTGCTACCTCGTGATGTGAAAATGGGAAATTTTGCATAGGTTAATGTAGTTTATACCTAGAATAGCGTATAGCTACTTTTAATCCCGAAATAACGGGTGTGAAGCCGCGGGCCTGAGCTAGTAAGGTTTGGCGCGAGATTAAATTTTTATTGTGGTTCATAATAATTATTTCTGCGTTCTACAAGGATCAAAACTAACGAAAAGTAATTTGCTACAAATTTCAACCTCGCGCCAACACGAAACGATCCGCCTTAAATGGGAAAAGTGATTTGCATGGAATTAGAACTTAAAAATGCTTTATCCAATAATCATAATCAATTTATTTTGATAACAATAATGATTTATCTCATTAAATAATCCAGATTATGAGCAACACTAAAATTGTAACTACTAAACAATAACTAACATTATAATTCCATTCAGTGGGTATATCTAAGTACTAAAAGATAGTATTTGTACATAGAATTATGAGTAAAATATTATAAAACGTGAAATTCATTGTATAATAATAAGTTATAGTACTTTAGGTATAGGATAGTACCTAAATACTCACCTAAAATTAAACATGCAAGTTCTAAGATGTCGTACGTAACATAAGTACATAAACTTGTAGGTACTTCCCAAAAGAACACCTATTACTGAAATAATTAATTATAATAATTAGTATTTATAACTTTAGTTTTTGGCAGTTTGCAAGAAACTTGTTAAAATCATTATAAATAATTATTTCGCGGTATTTACAGGACTATGTACAACGGAATAACTTTGTAGATACTAAAATAAATATTTTCATACACAGGGTCACTCATTCTAAGTTTGATGCCTGACAGACACATTCATTTCTGCAATTTATTTTGCTTAGAAGTCACACACAACACAGCTCCCAGCAAATTTAGTTTGATCCCTAAATGAATGACCCTGGGGCCAAATTCTCCTAAACAATCGCTTTACTATGACAATGGCATCGTCGTAAAATTGTCGATAGATGAGAAACTTTATAGTGCATGTGGTGCTATTTGCACCTCTGAGATTTGCACAGAGAGAGTGATAGAATGCTTGACACTTTTGACACGTGTCCCTCCATCTGTAGTTTCTGTCATCATAGATAAAATGTGTCATTCCTAGATGATACCATTGTTATGGTGAAGCAATTAATTTAGTGGAATTAGGACCCCGTAACACTGATTGACACAACATGCAAAAAGTTTACAATCACTGAAGGAACCATTCTAAAACATCCATAACCACCCAATACCATCAAAATCAGTCTTCACCACAATCACCATTGTTCCCTAGTTCCCGCTCCATTCAGCAGACCGGCACATCTCAGCCAAAAACTCGTCAAATTCAACCACAGAGTTCTCGTACTCTTCCAAATCCTTCGACAAATCTTCATTTGCCATCTCGTTTTCAACGTTCAAATCCGACTTCTCTGATATAACAAAGTCCCCTGTCAGTTTCAAATGTGGAGCATTGAAGAAGTCTTTGTAAAATTCAGCCAGTTCACGTATGGGATGATGATCGGCGAAGGGAAAGTGTAAAAGCTTCAAAGGAGGTTCTAATTCATGTCGGAAGCCTGCGAACTTTTTCGGCGGCAGTTCTAAAGAGGTTGGACTTTTTGATATAGGTGTGACATCGAGTTCTTGCGTACTTTTTGTTATTGTTGGGATTTCTTTAGCAGGGAATACGGGTCTGTAACGGCATTTCGGGATAGGGAACTTGGATAGGAAATCTTCGAATGTCTTCTGTAGTATAAGTTCATCAACAAACGCTGCCAGACGCAAAGGTTTGTTCAAATCGACTGGTTTCACGTCTTTTGACTCTTTTTTAGGCTCTTTCTTTTTTTTAGATTCGAATATCACGTGTTTGGGACTCAACTCGAAATGATCACTCTTTAAAAGCAATGTCTTGTTCTTCTCAGATTTGTTGGGTGATATGGAGAAATTAGTTCTGTAGGCGACAGAGAAGCAAATGCCACCAAGAGGTGTCTTCAACATGCCAGCTTGTATCTTCTTCACAGATTCTCCCAAAGCTTTGAGCTTCGGTTCGCCGTTATACACTCTGTAGAATATAGTAAAAGATTCAGCTCTCTGTTTTCTCGAGAGATGATAAGCAGGTGTTATTCTGGTAATCGTTATGAGCGACTTTAGCAGAATCCCCATACGAAAATAGACCGTATTCATTGCCTTGAGGGACGTATCGAATTGCGACTCATCAAGACCTAAGGTCCAAAGTTCGAGGACCATTTCGTCGCCATCCTCAGTTTGTACAGAAATCTCTACATGCAATTGCGATCGGATAGTCTCTAAGACTCTATCTGACGGCAAGGCATTCTTCGTTGCTTGATTGACCTCTGAAGAATCTGGTATTTGTAGATTAAACCAATCCGTATCTGTTGTTACAGATTTCGTATTCGCTTCTATCTTGATACCTTTCCTAGACTCGACGATGACTTGTACGCTTTTGTAGGCGAGTGATTTGGTGAATTTAGTGAATTCGTTTTTGTCGCTGATGTTCGTGAATGCCACTTCGGGCGCCATTTTTACGTGGATCATGGGGCTGGTTACTCTTCGTCCGCGATGCAGTTCTCCACAAGGTTGCTTAGATTGGGGTTCTCCATGGCTGCTGCAATGCGTTCTTTGTCGTTGATCTGCTTGTTAACTGAAACAATAGAAATATTTCGTTAACTAGCTGCATTCTTACTACCCGTTCCTATTACCGTTTTCCCGTAGGAATGAAGCATTTTCCCGTGGTAAAGGTCTATGTTCATCAGGAATAATGTGGGCTTCTAATGGTAAAAGAGTTTTTCAAATCGGTCCAGTAGTTTCGGAGCCTATTCAATACAAACAAACAATCAAATCTTTCCTCTTTATAATATTAAGTTCTCGTTAATGATGGTTTCTTATGTAAGAAAGTTAATGTGAAATTCCGTACGATTCACTCAAAGTTACGAGTTGTTCCCGTAATTTACGTAATGTAGTATTAGAAACAAATGAACAAAACAAAAGAACCTGTCAGGGTTCGTTTCTACAAAGCGCAGCAGTGTAGAAACTATGTAAAAATAAAAACAGGGCCCTTATTCCACTCATGACTCACCATAACAATGGTACGGTCTGAAAATGACACATTTTGGCAAAGAAACTACAGATGGAGGGACGCGTGTCAAATGTCAAGGTTGAAACCATTCTAACAATTTCTGTGTGCAAATAGCACCGCAAGCACTATCTTGAGTTTCTTTCATCTATAGTTATACGACTATGCCACGACCATCTCAACAGAAATCCTATTGGTTCTTTTCACACATCTTTTTTCAGTTCTGCTCTGGTAGAAACGTGCGTCATGTAACCGCCATCGTATTCTTAACATAGACAAATAAAATAGGTATTTATTTATTTGTTCATGTTCCTAGCCATACATTTTTATTTGCACTTTTGTTTTATCAATCTGTAGCATCCTCCGTTTTAAATAACACACATCACATTAGATAAGTGCGTTGTATGTGCGTCAATCCAAATTATTTGACATTGTATTGATTTAACCTTGTATCAAATCAATACAATGTGTACCTACGGTCGAACTTAGAAAATAATCTTTATAGACACTCCAACTAAAACTCCAACAACTTTACAAGCTCTGCCCACGGCTTTGCCCGCGCTTTTTAAATTGCCTATGTCCGTCCTATGTCTGCTGAATTTCATAAGGATCCGTTCAGTCGTTTAGGTGTGAAATGGTAACAGACAGACAGACCTATATAGTTACTTTCGAATTTATGGATAGGTATTATGGATTAGAATGTGAGTGGGGTTAATTACAAACTCTGTGTGACTACCTCCGTGGTGCAGCGGGCGAAGGTACGCATGCGACGTAGGAGGTTGCGGGTTCGATTCCCGCCTCGAGACAAATTTGTGTAAGATCTGGACATATTTGTTCCAGGTGTTCTCGGTCTTTCTATATCGCCTTGGGACAAATGTTTGTAGTTCCGGGTGTTTTCAATGTATAATAAATAAATAATAGCAGTAATGTATTTTATTAAGTATATCAGTCATCTCATCTAGTACCCATAACACAAGCTCTTCTTAGCTTGGGGCTAGATGACGCTGTGTGGATTGTCCATCATTATTTAGTATTATATTATGAATGTAATGTATTGTAATAAGTAAATCAGTTATTAAGAACCCATAACACAGGCTTGATGTCCACCGTCTAGCAGTGGATAGTCCAGCATAATTCATTTATTTCTATTCTGGTCACCATGAATCATAAATATGATTAAAAATTCATAAAACTAAGATAGTTTAATCTACAAAGTATTTTCACAGGAATGCCCTCTGCTTTCTAGACATTTGAGATAGCGAAACGGACACAAGAGGATAAAGATAAGTTATCTATAGTTAGCAACATGAAAAAGAGCATTGTCCCAGGTATCATTAGATAATCGGTAGGGTATCATGGACGCAAATCGCAGAAGTTCGAAACAATTTTATTGTTGGATTTGAAAGCTTTCACTCATCATTTGATTAGTCTCTTGTATGTTTTCGTAGTCAAATTTAAACCTTTATCACTGTGCATTTACAACATGTTATTATCTTGCTGTTACTTACCTACCGTGTTGTTTTCTGTTATTGTTAAGTTTTGATTCATATAATGTCAAGTTGACCTTCGAATAATCCTTGTGAGTTGTTGACATAAAATATCTTGTATTCTCTTAAAGAGTAATGTGTGTATTTAATACAAAAATAAATTTATTCACAAAGAAAATTATACTAGTATTTACAATTGAAACAATTGAGCGAACTGCCGACTGTTGCAAACAGTCTACAGATAGCTCAACTGATCCATATCAACACCAGTCGGAAGCGTCCCCAAGACGCTGGCTGCATTGCCACGCTGTATGGCAATGCTGATACGCTGTATTTAATTATATTGGGGTTTAATTATGTCAGTTTGAAAGTTTTACTTTGAGTGGCTTACTTTTAAAAATCTTTAGCCAAGTTATTATTATGGAATAATAACTTGGCTAAAGATTTTTCCCAAGCAAACTAATGAAAAACTAGACTATAAGATGTTTCATTTCTTTACACAAATGTCACAATTTATTAAGTTTGTGTATTGCATAAATTGACCATTGATAAGAAGGTTAATTTTCTACTATTAAGATAGCATGCCAAGTAAACAATAAAGTGGGATTATGCTACAGTAAGCTAGTTTTATGCAACCACTCACATATTTAACTAAAGCTGATCCATTCACACTATCCATACTTACTAATTAGTATAAATTTGAAAGTAACTGTCTGTCTGTTACCATTTCAAGCCTAAATGGCTGAACAAATTTCAATGAAATTTGACATGGAGGTAAATGACGTTATCCTGAGAACGGACATGGGCTACTTGAAAAGTGTGTGTGGAGTTGCAGGCAGCAGCTAGTGCTTTATAAATCTAAAAATCAAATAATCTTTGATAGCCTCAAAATAATTAAGTAATTCAAGTCATGAATTCTATCATCTTATTAAAGGATTTAATTCTTAACACTAGACTAAAAAGCTAATCTTTTCAAAATTATTTATTGTACTAGTTTTTGATGCTGTGGTTTGTTTACAAATAGAGTTTGGATAGTGTATAGGTAAGTATCTATCAAATAGTCTCAATATCAATAGCTATCTCAAAGCATCAGGTAATCAATATTAATAAACTACCTCATTGGTATGGTTGGTGCTAATTATTTAACTATGTTAGGTAAGAAATTATCAAGTTGTATGCTTTGCTAAGTACCTACAAGGAGGTCAGGAGACAAACACAAACACAAACCTACAAGGAGGTCAGGAGACAAACACAAATCAGGAAAAAGTACTAGAAATTGATAACGGAAATCAACTTAATCAAGGTAATTTAAACTTACTTTCCGTAGTAAGTTACCCATTTCCTCTGTGGTCATTAATTAATTACTTACTTACTACACTCAGTTTTAAAACAAAAAAACATATTACACATTGAGACACAAATAAAAGAATATGAATAAGAGATGAAGGTCACACAACTATCAAAAGTAAAGGTTTCAACTTTATTGTATACATTTAGCACTGTATAGCCAGGGCTAGCCCTAATTCAGCTATTCTGTCCACTTTCCTAGATTGTTTGAGGGAGTTACTAAGATAAAATGATCGTAAAAGATTAGAAACTTACTTTCATCTTCAGTAGTATGTGCTCCCTTTTTGATGTAAATATCAAGCTTCACAGGATGATGAATTGACCTTTGTATTTTGATCCTTATGCACAGCCCAATAAGCGTCGCCAGCGAACAATGGGGCACTGTCGGATTGTATTCAACTCGTATCACTGGAACCTTGTCTGCCGTAGGCTCTTTCACAAATATACCTTCCTCATATACCACCTTTAAATCTTCAAGTGTACTAGGCTTTTCTGGGTCCCGAATCGTCCGTAAATAGTCTAAAACACAACACAGCACACGTCAGAACACAAATAAACGACTCAAGGCTTTAAATTGGTCCGTAAAAGCACGAAATAGGCCAAAACAAACCGTAGATGGTCTCCCTCAGGTCGTTCTCATCTTTGTACCCGAGCTCTTGTAGAGTTGCACTTTTGTCCATATAAGCTGGTTGAGCGACTTCTATGGGAGATTTATGTGCGTTATTCAATGAAAGTTTAGAGAAAAATGATATCATATCGTAAGAAAAGCGTTTTGAAATTCAGGAATTCACACACAGTCACAAATCGGACATGTTTGTTTTGTTGTTCACTTTTGCATGACCGAAAGAAATCAAATTTTGTCTATGGCCCGATTTTATGGACGCGTTCAGATAAATAAAATAATGAATTTTCGGACGAAATTACGAAAAACGACCAATAGAACGACGGTCGACGATTTTTGAACGAACGAAGACATTTTTATTTTTTTGTTTGACGTTTGTTTGATTGTTGTTTTTTTTCGGCGGGAACCTGCGTTTTGAAAAGGCGCGCTTTGAAAATTTTTTTCAGTTTTATTCGAAAAATCTAATTGTTTTGGCTTAATATAAGCCAAAATGAAGAAAAAACGGAGGCGTAGGGAGCCTCCACCGCCGGATGGGGAGACGCGGCCGTCCTCGTCGGGCAGCTCTGATTCCGAAGCGTCTTGCTCGACTGTAACCGAGGTGCTGCCCAAGGGCTTGAGCAAAAGCTCGCCCAAGGGATCTGAGAGGTACAATATTTTCAGGTTACCTGGGTATTCGCGTCGATACCCCGAGGACTCAAAAAAGGGTGAGTACGTTGTTTTTCTCTCGAACAACGAGGACCGCCCTTTCAATGATCGAGATCGCATGGCTCTCTCTAAGGCTTTGAGGGAGCACGGTGTGTCGGGTGTTCTACACCTCAAAACATTTAATAAATATAGAGTCGGCATTACTTTTGACATGGCAAATAATGCCAATAAATTTCTGCAAAGCCAAAAATTATTAGACCAGCTGTGCTTACGTGCCAGCATTCCCGCTAAAGAGGCTGAAATTACTGGTGTTTTGTCCTCGGTCCCTGCCGAGCTATCTAATAAAGAAATATTCTCGCTAATTGGTAGCTCGTGCAAAGTTATTCAGGTCAGGCGCTTTATGCGCAGAGTTCGTACTGGTCCTACAAGTCCACCGCAGTTCCTACCTACTCAGGCAGTCGCGGTAACGTTCGCGTCCACCACATTGCCGGAGCATGTCTTTCTAGACTCATGGAGACACGAAATAAAGGTGTACGTACCTCCTGTAAAGCAATGTTTAAAGTGCATGAGGTACGGACACATTGCCAAATTTTGTAAAAATGGAGAGGTGTGCTCCATCTGTGCCGAGGGACATAGTTTCCGACAGTGTCAGGTGGACCCTAAAGATGCTAAGTGTAGGAACTGTGGTGGCAATCACATTGCCATCTCTTCCGCTTGCCCGATTAAAAAACAAAAAATAGAAGAAAATAAGGTCAAGTCACGCTCAGCAACTTACGCGGAATTATTCAATACCAAAGCTTTTCCCTCACTTACAGCAAGATCCCTGGATACCCAAGTACAAAACTTAATGAAATCAGATTTTTTCATAACCCTCCTCGTCGAAACAATCACCAAATGTATCAATAACAAAGATGTACCTATAAACTTTGCGTCAATAAAAGACGCACTACAAAAAACCCTAAGTAATAAGTTACCTCCATCTGCATAATGGTTGTTATCAACATTAAGCAATGGAATGCACAAAGTTTATATAGTAACAAAGATGTATTCATATATTTTCTTAATTCATATAATATTCATATAGCAATAATATCAGAAACATGGTTAAAACCTCATAAATTATTTCAAATTAAGAATTTTAATGTGGAACGAAACGATTGTGGCAACGATCACAATGGTGTCGCAATTCTCATTCACAATAGTATTTTATATACTAAAATAGATACTTATTTCGATAATTCACTACAAAACATATGTGTCACTTTAACTATAAATAACAAAAGAATTTCTATTGTTAGTTTTTACAGTCCCACAAATAGTAGTCCAGTTTTTCACAAAGGTAAATTTGATTCGTTAATAAAGTCCATCCCAAGTCCTTTTATATTTGCAGGAGACTTTAACGCCCACAATACGCATTGGGGTTGTGGATCTGATTCGACTCGTGGCAAAGAAGTTTTAGAGGTTATTGACGATAATAATTTGGTTTTACTTAATGACGGCAGATCAACGACTATTGGTTCGTTGACCTGGCGTTCAAACGCATTAGACTTGTCTTTCGCTTCGCCGTCTCTTGCAATGAATTGTGATTGGTCAGTTCACGACAGTCCTCTTGGTTTTAGTTACCATCTTCCTGTTTTAATTAACGTACTTATCGACAGTAATAACATTGGTCCAGATTCCCACCAAACTTGCCACGCTAATCACTTACCTATCTACCCAAATTATAAACTGGTGGATTGGAAAGTGTTTAGTAGGGTAATTGATAACTTTTTAATCGATTTTCAAATTAACTCTAGTGAACCTCTGGAATTGTATAGTAGTTTTTGTGAAATTTTACGGTCATCTATTCAGAAATCTTTGCCAAATTCAACTCGTTCATATCAATCTACCTTTAATAATAATAGTCATTGTCCTCCTAAAAATTACAACAGTCAAAGGCCTCCTCTTCCATGGTGGAATGAGAAATGCTCTGAAGCCGTCATGAATTCCAAAGAGGCTTATTTAAATTTCAAAAACAACCCGTCGGAAGAAACCTATTTGGAATTTAAGCGGCTTCGAGCTGTTAAGAAACGTACTATTAAAATAGAAAGACAAAAGAGCTGGGTTTCTTTGTGTGAAACTTTCAATCGTTGTACACCTATATCTCATATTTGGAAATTCGTTCGCAAATTCAACAAATCTTATGCTAGCGGTGCCGATGCGAATGATTCTTGGATTTTAAATTTTTTGTCAAAATATACTCCTGATTTTGTTGTAAACAGACTTGGTTTAACTAACAACTCAAACACAAATCCTAATTATGAATATCTTTCTGTTCCCTTTTCTTTGCAAGAACTACAGTCAGCAATTTTTTCTAGAAGGGAAACGGCCTTTGGTCTTGACGGCTTACCTTATATAATTTTTAAGAAACTTAGTAATTTTGGTCTAAAGATACTTTTGAAAGTTTTAAATAACCTCTGGGAATCTATTTCTATACCAATGGATTGGAAAAAAGATTGTTTGGTACCAATTTTGAAACCTTTGAAACCAAAACTATGCCCAGAATCTTACCGTCCTATTGCATTAACATCGTGTGCTGGGAAAATATTTGAACAGCTGCTTAAGCAGCGCTTGGAATTTTTTATAGAACAAAACAAAATTTTACCTTCCAATCAATTTGGCTTTCGTCGAAACTACTCAGCTCGTGAAAGTATCTGTCAACTACAACTTGATGTTCTTAATTCGGTGTCGGTCAATAATAATTTGGTTGCTGTATTTTTTGATATAACTGGCGCTTTTAATAGCGTCAACGTTGAAATTCTCTGCAAAGAGTTGTTAAATAATAGGTATTCCTGAAAAAATTGTTGCTTGGATTAACACATTCTTAACAAACAGAGAAGTATTTGTAAAATATAACAGACACCTTTATGGCCCAAGACATTGTTCTGTAGGAGTATGTCAAGGTGGTATTTTGTCCCCTTTAATTTTTATTTTGTATATCCGTCGTTTAAATTTAATACTAGGTTCACATGTTAAAAATCTGCAGTTTGCAGATGATTTAGTTGTTTATGCATCAGGAGCAAATTTGGCTCAAACAGCTGAAATTGTAAACGATGCATTAATAAAGCTTAACAAATATTTTTCATACCTAGATCTTAATGTTAATCCATCGAAAACAAAAGTAGTGGTTTTTGGAAAAAAACACGCCAATATGCCTCTTTTTTATTATAATAATATTCCATTGCCCGTGTCATCCGAGGTTAAATTTTTGGGAGTATTATTCTCCCACAATTTATCTTGGAATAACTATTCTAAACAAATCATTAGCAAAGCTCAAAAAGCGTTTAACATATTAAAGTCTTTGTCTGGCTCTTACTGGGGAGCAGATCCTAAAATTTTACTTACTTTGTACAAATCTCTAGTTCGCAGCCATTTTGAATATGCATTTTTTTGTTACGCTGCAGATGTAAAAGTTGTAAATAGGATTAATGTGTTTCAAAATAAATGTTTGCGTCTAATCACGGGAGCATTTAGAAGTACTCCTATAAATGCCATGCAAATTGAGTGCAGGCTTCCTCCAATTAGTATTCGTTTGAATTATTTAAAAGAAATATTTATCTTGAAACTTTTTAGCTTTTCTAGAAATAGTCTTTTGGTCAATTTGTCCAGCGCTGGTTCTGTTTCAAAGCCATTTTTTATGTTACAAGATTTTCAAAACGTTTTACAATTTCTCAATAATTTAAACATCTATCAATCAGAACTTATTTTACCCTGTTATGAAAGATCTTTCATAAGTAAATTCCCAGGAATGAATATAGTTATTAATAATGACTTGTCCACTAAAGAAGAAGTCTATTTGATGTTGTCTGAGTGGACAGGTCATAAATTTGTTTACACAGATGGATCAAAAGATGACAACGCTGTGTCGTTTGCCATATTTGATCCTTCTTTGAATATTGGTGTTGGTCATAAAATAGATAAAAATGCTAGTGTCTTTACAGCTGAAGCTGTTGCTATTTTGAGTGCTCTGAAACATATTCAATGTCGTAACGTAGGACACACTGATTGGGTCGTGGTTAGTGATAGCATGAGTGTTTTAAAAAACTTGGAAAACCACAAACTGAATGCTAACACTAACTACATCATCTATTTAATAAAACAGTTATGGATGGAATTAGCGGAATCTAATATAACAGTAGATTTTGCATGGGTGCCATCACACATAGGTGTAGTTGGCAACGAAAAAGTAGACTATTTAGCAAATACTATTGTAAAACAGGCTAATTACATTCCTGACCCTGAGAATACTGATTCAAATGTCCATTTACCTTACACAGACGTTGTAAGTCTTCTAAAACAACGAACGTGTCGGTCTTGGGGTGGGCATTCTTATCATTATACTCAGGTTCAGAATAAAGGCACTTGGTATGCTTATTTAGATGCCCAAATTGATTCTCAACCATGGTTCTGCCGAAGTAAGTTTTTTGTCAACAGAAAATTTTATACAACTATTTGTCGTCTTCGTTTTGGCCATTGTCGTCTAAATTTCCATTTGTTTCGTTTGAAAATTGTTAATTCTCCTTCTTGTGACTATTGTAACACTGGAGATCAAACTCTAGATCATATATTTCATAATTGTCCATCATTCAGCATTCAGCGCCTTGTGTTGATAGATGGACTCATAGAGATTTTCGGTAATTCTGATTCGGTCCCGCATTCCATCCAAGAATTATTACAAAATATTTCAACATACCGTCTATTGTATAATTTTATACAATCTACCATAGGTGAAATTTAATTTTTAACTAAGTTTTGTAAATCTGTACATATCAATTCAATTTGTGTTTAAAAAAATGTTAAGTAAAAAATGTTAGTTGTTTTAAGTGATATTTAAGTTTAGAAACTTTACTAATAAATAATAAACACAGACAATATTTTATATGTACCTAGTATTTTATGTAACTAAAGACGAGGCAGTATGGCCATAATGGCTTTAGCCTAATTTGTCCCTAAGGATAAATTAAAAAAAAAAAAAAAAAAAAAATTGTTTGATTGTTTGTGAAATCGTTGCTGCTGTTTTTGTTTTTTTTGCTGTAAAAATCCCAAAACCTATGAAAAATGCAGCGATAAATGACCTAGACGTTTCAAAAGCGTGTTCCTCGCGCTTTTTATGCTTAGTCATCAAATTTTGTGAAGTAATCAAACTCTAACCTCAAAAGCCGTTGAAACCTCAAAGCGTCTGTGAAAATGTTTTCGATCTGCCGTCAAACGCACCCTGCGACGGGGATCGAGCACGCTGTGAGCTGCTGCTTCTTCAACAGCGATGATGTGTGCCTGGTTACCGCGGGTGCGAACATCATCAAGGTGTTTCGCCTCTTGCCGGAAGGGCTTACGAAGGAGGTCAATGCCGGTACGTGGTAATTTCTTTACGTACCTAGTATTTTGTCTCTAAAACCACCAACTTTATTAATTGAACGGTTCCACCGTATAATATAAAGAACCGTCCACTTAATAATATAAAGAATATTGAAATCTGCTTGAGCAGTTACAAAGTCCTGTCTCCCTATTCACAGCTTGTTTTGAACCATGTCCAGCCTTACTCCTGAAAATAACGAGAAAGTGCTCTTTGATATTACATTTAGATTAGCACAGAATACACTTTATACATCTTCATATAGTCGTTTACTAAATACTACATTTTACCCAGCTCTACTTTACCATAATTTTTTTATTTCTTACAGCTGGCCAACCAATACCTCCCAAGATGAAACTTGAATGCCTTGCATCATACACACTCTGGGGTAACATCATGTCACTGGCCTCCGTGAAATGCCCGAGCGCCGGCAGAGACCTACTGCTGGTCTCATTCCGAGAAGCCAAGATGTCAGTGCTTCAGTATGATCTGCATACCAATAACTTGATTACCTTGAGTATGCATTACTTTGAGGAGGATGATATGAAGGTAAACATGAACGGTGCTATTATGGTACTTATTTGTAGTACATTTATACTCTGAATTGCAATTAGTCATAGCCGCTCTGATTTACGTAGGTACTTAATCATGGAATTACCATGCTTATCTTTTGAACAGTAGAACTTATGTCAGTCTCAGCATTTAAGCAAAGTGCAATGACAGCATTAATTTTCTCATGCTGTCATTGCACTCATTTTTCCAATGCCATAGGCTTCAACTGGGAGCACGGTGGCTAGGGCTAAGGCGAGCACGAAGTATTAAACATATGAAACGAGGAAAGCCTAGTGCAACAGGCTTTAGCGAGTTAGCAGGTGTAATTTTCAAAGGCGCCCACTCTTGGCTCCAAGTATAAGTATGGTTGCAGCCATGGTGTTGTTACATATGTAGGTCAGTCTGCTGCAGTAACTTTAGTACCCTGTCAAACTAAATGTTATTATAACAGACCAAATAAGGTCCAATGAGTCTATCATATCTGACAACTTTACAAAAAACTAAAAAGTCCATGAGTGTACTTAAAAATTTAATGTACAGTGAAACTTGGTTAAGTGGGACCTGGATAAGTGAGAAACCTCCATAACTGGAACTCATGCTGAGGTCCCAACACTTTGGCACTGAATTACCTCTGTTAGTGGGACGAGGTAAGCCTCTATATCTGGGATTTGTTCTTTCGATTTATCATCATAGTTACCTCTATAACTGAGACAGCGAGTCAATTTTATATGCATAAACCTCTGTAACTGAGATAACATTGTTTGTTTACTCATTCTTATTCTACCCACAAATTCCACACGTAATTCCAACCAAGTAAGTAAGTAATTTTGAGCTTCAATTACCTTCAGTTTTAGTTTCGCTTTACTAACATACAGATGTTTATTTGAAAAATGCCAAAACGAAAGCTACAATCGTTATCATTACGTGAAAAACTGAAGTTAATATCCGTTTATGACATAATAATATGAAACCGTGCTTGAATATTTTTGTTGATTATATTTGTATGATTACCTTTAAGTACTAATTAAAAAAAAAAAAAAAACATTTACATACATAACACGTTATTTTATTTAATGATCGCACATGTATAACTGAAATAACCTGTATTCTTACCTCTATTAATGGAACCCTCTGTAAAAGAGACAGATATTTATTTATACCTGTATATCTGAGACACTGGGTAAGTGGAATACCTCTATAAGTGAAACGACATTGCAGGTCCCTTGATGTCTCACTTAACCAGGTTTCACTGTATTATGAATGTGAGCGATTTATAATGAACCGTAATTTTCCTCACAATAAAGTTGCCTCTAAAAACAACCAAACTAAATGTTCTTCCCTCTTTCCCCAGGGAGGCTGGACAGTCCACCCTCACATCCCCTGGATTAGAGTAGACCCAGAGGCCCGCTGCGCTGTCATGCTGCTCTACGGCAAGAAGCTCGCAGTACTCCCCTTCCGGAAAGATCTACAAGAGGAGGGAGACCCACTCGAGGCGAAGCCCTTTGCCGAGAATAAGAAAAATGTAAATATACTTGATTTTTGTTTATTGATGATTTTTTTATTGATTTGTTTAGTGGTGAATAAAGTTACCCTTGATCCTAGAATAAAATAAATAGTAGGGAAACAATAAAGAATAATTAAGGGCACAAATGTGCAGAGAAATTCAGCTGTAGTTTGCCAGAGTCTTTTATAATTTATATATTTAATCATGATTTAGGTAGGAACTAGGAAACCTGCACAAGAGTTTTATCTTAGAAAAAAACGAAAAAGCTAAGGTCTTATCTATGAAACTTTTAAATAAAATCAATGCTATAGACCATGTTAGGACACAATACCATTATGTAGAAATTAAACACCCTGAGCCATTCATTGGTTTTAAAGTAGTAGGTACCTAGGTCCTTTCACCAACTTTTCATCTCAAATACTATTGTTCTAGAATCCCAGGTATTTTTTCTTAACTTTGTCACAAGACCAAAAAATATTGGTGAAAATATTTTACGAAACTGGTATCATTGGACCAAATCGCAGAAGTACAAAAACAATCACAGCTACAAACCTAACATCAGAGCTATTTGAACCTATCTGTGCGCTGATGCCCTCACAGAAACCTCATTAATAATGTCAGGTAGTTTACTCCAGGTGATGGTTTATGAGAGCTGTTTCCCTACGCTTATGGAGCTATAGCACGGACTTAAGGATCGATAAGCATCGATTTTGTCTCTGGTAAATTCGGTAAGCCGGTTAATAATGGTGCAGGCTTAGAATTTGCACCACCCCAATTCTTCCCGCGGATGTCGTAAGTGGCGACTAAGGGATATCCACTGGGGGCGGGCAGCAGCGCCCCCTGAACAATTCTACCACGGAACTGCGATCCCCAACCCGCATGCCCAGCGTGGCGATTATGGGCATTGCCCCGCCCTGGAATAAAAGCCAGTAAGGCGCTGCGTCCAGCAGTGGACAAATAGGTATAGGCTGTCGAGGTGAGGAAATTCGGTATGAACCAATGAAATTTTATCATAAGTAGTAATATGTCATAAAAGGCCTTCGCTAAAAGCTTCGGCTCCACGCACGCCAAAGGACTGAGAAACAATAATGCTGGACAAGTCACTCAACATCTATATCCTTTTCACAAAATAGCGCGCATTGCGCATGCATAGGATTTCGCGTTCATAGGAAGGGCAAAGCATAATACCGTTTTTGGAACGCTTAAATCAAGTTATTGTTTATTTATATTATAAGAAAACTATGCAACTTATGAAGAAACTGGTTACAGGAACCAAGTAATATGTAATTAACTTACGAGTTCCCAAGATTCGAACCAAATTAGGTATACTTATGCGATACAGTGCACTTCCATGATATTTTTATCGTAATTTTTTTTCTCCTGCGTTTTTTCACATTCAAGGAACCAAAGAAAAAAAAAATCTATTTTATGTGAGTAATTCTAGTTTTTTACCACGGGGATCTCGTGAGTCACTGAGATCTAGGCCTAATGTGACAAGCAAACCCGTTAGGTTCGCCCTTAAGGGGGTACCCTACCTCGTTATTGTGTGAAGAGGATAGGCATAGGATTTCGCGTTCACAGGAGCGGGACAGAGCAAAGCGGCGTAAGCCCAAAAATCAAGTTTTTAGTAGTTATTTGCTCCCCACAAACATTAGAATAGTTAATTGAAAAAAAGGCAACATATAAAATGTTCTTTATACTTAGCTCAATTACTATGCTTAATCTCAAGATCGTATCATCTGTATTTATTGAGAAATTAGGGTTTTAGTAAAAAATTAGAGGTAACTTTGCTATTTTTTTCTATCGAGAAAATTTTATGGAATCGTGTTTTCGAAACATATGATCGATAGATTATATATTAAATTAAAGATATACTATTAAAGATACATTTAAAAAAATCTTATGATAGATATCGTCTACGCGCGGTCCGATTTCTTGATAATTCTTTTGTTTAACGTAATTATAAAATTAAATATGTACCTAGTGGCGCCACTATCCACCCTACTATTCGCCTTAAATGCTAGTTCGTATTGGCCAAAATAGACCAATTTGAAGCCCAAATTCAGTTCTTCTAAACATAACATAGGGTAGGTAGGTTTTCCTGGTTCCCATCGTAGGTACCTAGGTCTAAAATACGAATCCTATCCTATCCTAACCCCAAGGACCCTACCTACCTCAATGCGGCTCGCAGGCTGAAAACTAAGCTGCCTAAGCTAAACAAAGGCAGCTTAACTAAGTAGGTACCTAAAATATGTCCTGTGTACACCAAGAAAAAAGCGAAAGCTCAGTCATGGCCAAAATACACAAGTAAGTTTATCTGGCCTATCTTTTTGGAAGGTCTGGAAAAAATACATTTTAGGTTCTAGAAGCAACAAAATAATATTCATTTCAGCTTCTAGGGACTTCTCCGTCAGAGCGCTAAATGGCTGTCTTTCTGCGTTGAAAATGTTGAAATAGGCATCTCTTTCTACACTATGCAAACTGAGCCAGACTTCAGACCTAGTATGGGCACTTCAGTGTTGTGTGCGGTGCCTGTAGCGCGAGCAGGGATATCGATAAGGATCGGTAGCCACCGATTTTTCTTTGGTGTACTTAGGTAACAATAATTCGGTAAGAAGGGATCTTTATCGACACCAGAGGCAAAATCGTTGTTTACCGATCGTACTCGTATCATTTAGAATCATTTATTAATTTGTTTACGTGTTGTTACATAGGTAGGTCTTTAGTATCTAAAGTGAAACTTGAAAAATCGTCACCTGAGACGTGCGTAAGTCTGAGTTGCGTTTGAATATTCGGGGTAATCGCATTGGCATAGCTTAGTTTGCAGTCTGCCCACAATTAAGTAGGTAGGTAGTACCTACTACTTGTATGAAAAACTGCGAACTAAAGCCTTGGTCTCTTGATCTCAACGCACTACGCGCTGCGGTATACGGGGCGCCGCGCAGGATACATCCTCAACCTCACCTCAACAGCCTGTATTGGTCCACTGCTGGACGCAGGCCTCCCCCTGATAACCGCCTTATTGGCTTTTACCACATTGGGGGTAATGCCCATAATCCCCACGCTGGGCATGCGGGTTGGGGATCGCAGTTCGGTGGTAGAATTGTTCTGCTGGCGGCGCTGCTGCCCGCCCCCGGTGGATATCCCTAAGTCGCCTCTTACGACACCCGCGGGAAGAGTTGGGGTGGTGCAAATTCTAAGCCACACGGCCAGTTCCGTCAAAGTCTGCGTCAGCGGTGAAGTGGGGAGTGGATACTACGCACAGCGCGGCGTATCACGCTGCGGTGTGCGTCTCGGCGTCACGGCGACGCGGCGTCGACAGTGGATTTGTATTTGCACATAGCCCTGCTGCAGAATCAAATGACCGCCCCTCCGCACTCCGCACAGACAGCTTACGTTGTGTCGTGACGCTACGTTGTGCTGCATACCACAGCGTGGTGCGTTGCGAACTAGAGACTGCTTCAGCTTGACTATGTAAGATAGCGTAGCTATCGGTCCGCAACCCGCACAAATTTAGCATTGCGTTGGTTGGCTTGCCTAAAGATGTTAAATGAAACGGTAGAAGTAATAGCCTTATTGAATAAGGTTCCTACTAGCTTCTGTTCGCGGTGCGAAACCGCGTTTTTCCTGGATAAAGAAATATCTACATATTATGTCCTTGTAGGGATTTTGCGTTACCTACGATCGGTTCAGCTACCTATTTAGTTTCCAAAAGGTTCACAGACTGAATTTATTTTAATTGATTATTTCAGATATATTATCACAAAAACGCACCTAAATTACGAGTCGGTGCTTGGTGCTTAGTGGATTAAAATTCATGAAAACCTTATTGCATTTATGTTCATTACAATTTTTAGATATAATCTAGGTACATGAAACCTGTAAAAGCGTTATAACGTTAAGAGTTAGAGTTCTTAGTTAAAAAATAAATGTTACCATTATCCATTTAGTCCTCATATAAATTTACAACATAAATAATAGTCGTAGAGACTTGCAGTTACTATAGGCTTTTCTAAAACCTATAGCAAGCTCTGGCCTTTCACAATACAAGTTCAACATAGATCTAAGCACTATGCTTGTATTAACTAAGTATATTTTAAGAAAAACCTATTGCGAAGAGCAATGCAATGCAGCCAGCGTCTTGGGGATGCTTACAACGGCTATTGTTAAGGATCAGTTGAGTTGAGTCTGTAGATTGATTGCAACGCTCTGCAGTTAACTCAATTGTTCATTTGTAAATACTGGTTCTAATTTGTTTCTATTATTGGTAATAAGTATATTATTATGAAGAGGAAATAAACAAATTATTTATTTATTCATAGGCCCCGGCGACACCAGTTGCCCGAGCACCGACCCTCGCCTCCTACGTGATAGTGCTCAAGGACCTGGACGAGAAGATAGACAACATTCTGGACATACAGTTCTTGCACGGCTACTACGAACCGACGCTCTTGTTGCTCTATGAACCCGTCCGGACATTCCCTGGGTAAGTCTCGTGTTCTATAGCGAGAGAGATCCTACTACTATTATAAAGCCGAAAGTTTGTGAAATCTGAATTTTTGCTACCTAGTGGGCGTTTTTCGACTCACCGGCCCGGCACCGGCACCGACGCCGGCGCCGGTGCCGTGTCGGTGCCGGGGTAACAAAAATGTATGAAAATGTATGGCTCGCTTTTTCACTTACCGGCGCCGGCACCGGCCCGGCGTAGAGTTCCGCCGGTGCCGGCGCCGTCGCCGGGGTAGCAAGCTTCCCACTCGGTGCCGGCCCGGCAAAACTGCATGTGTACTGTATATGAATTGTAGCAATGTGCGTGTGTGAGTGCGCGGGGCGGGTAGGAGAGCGGAGCGGAGGGTAAGAGACTCGTATTTCGAATTTTCAAATAGGGTATAATATGTTCCTTCTAGGTATCTAACTTTTAGTAATGGATGAATCCAAAATTTGACGTCTCTGCTTCGGTATCGGCGTCGTAGGTGTAAATGATATAACAAGTATAGTCGACGGCTTGACGATACCATTGTTATATCTATCTACGCGTTGTACTTTACGTGTCGTCGTGTTGAAGTCCGTGTCAGCACTGTACCACTCACCGAGCGTAAGCCGGCATCGACACCGGCACAGTGGAAAAACGAAGCCCCGGCACCGGTGCCTGTGCACGGCCATGCCGGTGCCGTGCCGGTGCCGGGCCGGTGAGTCGAAAAACGCCCATTATCTCCACAACTACTATACAGATCAAGATGAAATTTGGCGTACGTTTAGAGCAAAACCTAACTTAGATAAAAGGCTACTTATTATACCGAAAATACGCGTGCGAAGCCGCGGGCAGAAGCTAGTTCTACAATATGTACTGTCGAACCTTGAACAAATGAGGTGTGAGGTATGTGTGGGAAATTAGTTAATCTTTTTCTTCTGATTTTATCGATAAACTAGACGATCGCATCGCGGTTTCACCCGCGTAGTTCCCGTTCCCGTGGGAATTCCGGGATAAAATATAGCCTATGTCACTCCCTGAAAAGTAAGCTTCCTAACGGTGAAAGAATTTTTCAAATCGGTCCAGTAGTTTCGGAGCCTATTCAATACAAACAAATAATCAAATCTTTCCTCTTTATAATAATATAGTAATAGTACCTATAGATATAATATGTCGCGTATCCGCACATCTCGGTTGATCAAGGTTCGACACACCTACACATTGTGTAGACAGAAACGAGGCGGTCGCTGAAGAATCAACTCCTAATCAATCCGTGGATGTCACAAGAGTCGACTAAGAGAACCTACCAGGCAGGAAGTCTCATAAAAAGCTCAAGGTCGCACTGAAAGCAATGGAGAGGGCTACAGCCCTCGCTATTCGGGAAACTAAAACAGCCTTGAGTAGTCACAAATTCTATAATTAAGTCACTGTTCGGCTGTCATGTGCTACTTGGGTATGCTCGGAGTGTTTGCGAGATTGAACCAGACATGAGGAGATCCGCAGAAGAATCAAGGTAATTGGTAGCTCAGAATTGGAAAACTCAAGTGGCAGTGGGCAGGGCACATAGTTCGTAGAACCGTAGCACCGACGACCGCTGGGTTCTAATTCTAATTCTAATTCTGAGTGGGGGAACTGGGATCTGCACTGACATCTCGCTTTGGAGTGTATTGTGCATTGTCCCCCTGCCTAACCAGGCCCTAACCAGCCCAGCTCCTTGAAGTACCGGAGCAGGACTTTTGGCGATTGACAGCTTCGTTTCAGCTTTTCTGTGGGCGAGGACGGGTTAACAACGCATGAAGAGAACGCAGCAGCGAACACCTTACATGACGTTACCACATATCACATCTACACTGACGGGGCCAAGAATAAGACAGGAGCTGGCTGCGGCTACTCCTGTCCCGAAACCGGACTCTCTAGAGCTCAACCACTAAACTCTGCCACCACGGCTTTTCAGGCTGAAGCACTGGCACTCCAACTGGCGGCAAATCATATGCTTAGGGAGACAACTATCAAAGAGTTGACCTGCCAGCTGCATCTGGTCTTCAAAACAGACAGCGCTGCAGTAATAAACGCACTCAATAGGACAGAAACGAGATCAAAAACAATTGTAGAATGCCACAACGCTCTACAAAGTCTCTCGGAACATAACAAGGTCAGCATTGAATGGACGGAGAGTCGATCCTGTCCAGGCAACATAAAAGCAGACAGACTAGCAAAAGAAGGAGCGAGACAGACCCCAACAAAACAGGACATCAGTCTCTCAAATCCGCCCACAGCGGAAGTAAAAAACAAACTAAAACTAAACTCAGAAAAAGAACACCAAAAATTATGGGAGCGTCGAACAGACTGCAAACATACTAGATCAATATTCCCCTCCAAAGATAGAAAAACCACAAACACGCTGCTCAAGATGAGCCGCGAGGACCTACGAACAATGGTGGGCATCATCACAGGTCACTGTGAACTGAACCATCATCTGCTCAAGACTGGAGCCACAGACAGCAGCCTATGTCGCGGCTGCTTCCAGGAAGAAGAGACTGTGGAACATGTAGTGGTTCACTGCACGGCCACAGAGGAGGCCAGACGGGTAACGGGATTGAAGACTCTCATAGACCGCTGGGTTCTCAGAAGCAGAGAGTATTTTAAGAGCCAGCAGTGGTCGGTTACTTCAAAATAATGAATGAACGTGATGATGATGATGTTCTAGCCGAATTTCGGTTACGGCGGCCAGTCTCGACGGTCGAAAAACACTGGTGCACTCTCTATTCCTTTACTCTCATAATCCTGATCTCTCTCCGGTCGAGTCGATCTGGATGAATATTGTTGACTAATAATTCTATATTTTTATTAACCTTTCCAGTCGCACAGCAGTTCGCAACGACACCTGCGCCATGGCCGGCGTGTCACTCAACATGAGTGCCAGAGTACACCCGGTCATCTGGCAGACTGCGGGACTCCCCTTCGACTGTCTGCAGGCCGTGCCTATTGAGAAACCACTCGGTAAGCGTAATTGCTGGCCAACTTGCTGATTTATCTAGCTAGTTGTCTGGAGCAAAATTAAAAAAAATACCTATGTGGTATGTGAGCTCGGTATAGAACGAAACAAAGTAGCTGTCAAACAACTTGTCCGGTGACGGGCAGTGAGTGTGGGAAGTTAGCGCAGGTACACTCATGCATATGACTCATATGCCGCCGACAACGCAGCAGGCGAAAGACATAGGTACAGCTTCGTATAGCTCTGTCTCGTTCTTTTATTGTTTAAATCAAAATCACAATGAATCGACGCGATTGCCCAGGAGGTAACCGCCCACCAATTTGGCCCAAGAATTGCGTTCTGCGCATCATTGTCACGTGGGTTGCCAGAGGACAAGAAGTTTGACGATTATTATACCTTACACATCAGCTAGCTGACTCTGTCAGTCCGATGTTTCGCTCTTTTTCCAACCATCTTCCAAACTCCAAGTGAGTGCTTTAGTTAAAATAAATAATTATTGATAGTGTAGTGTTTTAGTTAGGTACCTAGTTTTTTTTTGCAAAAATGTTTATTTTAATAGAATATACCTCACCTCACCTCCTCAACAGCTTAGATTGGTCCACTGCTAGACGCAGGCCTCCCCCTGATAAGCGCCTTAATGGCTTTTAACTCGTGGGGGTAGTGACCATTATCCCCACGTTGAGCGTACGGATTGATCGCAGTTCGGTGGAAGAATTGATCTGCAGGGGGCGCTGCTGCCCGCCCCCGGTGGATATCACTTGTCTCCTCTTACGACACCCGCGGGAAGAGTTGGGGTGGTGTACATTCTAGGCCGGCACCACACAGCGTAGACATATACACTAATCCAATTGTTATCTTATACTTGTCTGTATATTTCAGGTGGCTGTCTAATAATGGCAGTGAATTCTCTGATCTACCTGAACCAGTCGGTCCCGCCGTACGGAGTTTCGCTGAACAGTATAGCGACTCATACAACGAACTTTCCTTTGAGTAAGTATTGTTTAGGGTGTGATTGAAATGCTTTCTGTTTAAAGTGTGAAGGGCTGAACCCAGCTGTGAGAGAACTCAGTTTATGGGGCAGCGATAAATTACGTGGGGTGATATTGGTTTGGCTCGACCCCCTCCCCCCTAAAAGCCTACTAAATTAAGGGACGGCCTCTAAATGCTGAAGCTGCGATGATGAAGTACTATAATATTGTTAAATTCACTAAATTTTGATTTAAATCATCAAGGATTTCGCTCGTCCCCCCGATTGAAAAAAAGTAAAAATTGTTTTGTTGACACTCATGAATTTTTCCTATGACCCTTATTTTGCCATACTACTTACAATTTCGTTACTTTTTTTGATTTTGGGTAATATTCATCTTGGAACATTTAAAATTTAAAATTGCAATATCATATCACACTATAAAGGTAATATTATAAATACAAAAGTTTGGAGGTTTGTTAACTCTTCACGCTAAAACTTCTGAACGGATCAGGCTGAAATTTTTCATAAGAGTAATTCGTGGCCTAGAATCAAACATAGGCCTATGTTTGATTCTAGGCCATACTTTTTATCCCATAAGTCAGTTCCAGTATAGAATCCACGATAGAAATCACCTCTAAACATTTCCATAGAAATAACCCCTGCGAAGCCGCGGGCAGAAACTAATTTACTAATTTATTT
Source organism: Eupithecia subfuscata (assembly GCA_963564075.1). NCBI lineage: Eukaryota > Metazoa > Arthropoda > Insecta > Lepidoptera > Geometridae > Eupithecia > Eupithecia subfuscata. Next base: position 10,796,947 of record OY751120.1, on the reverse strand, counting down.
ATTTATTTATGGATGTAATTAGAACGGCTTTATACTACTTACAGTAATTATACTACTTACAGTAGGTTTAAAATTAAATATACGTGTAGTTAGATTAAGGCGAATAGTAGGGTGGATAGTGGCGCCACTACATATTTAATTTTATAATTACCTTATACAAAGGAATTATCAAGAAATCTGACCGCGCGTAGACGATATCTATCATAAGCTTTTTTTAATGTATCTGTAATAGTTTTGTACTGTATTATTCAATCAAAAACCTTGTTTGGAGAGCTTGGTGGCCACCAATAGGAACTAAACTCTTGAAACAAGTATCTGCCTAAATAATACAGTACAAAACTATTAAAGATACATTTAAAAAAGCTTATGATAGATATCGTCTACGCGCGGTCCGATTTTTTGATAATCCCTTTGTATAACGTAATTATAAAATTAAATATGTAGTGGCGCCACTATCCACCCTACTATTCGCCTTAAGTAGGTACATAATAATAGAAATAGTTACGTACTTATGTCAAATAATAAACAATAATCAAGCATAATTAAATTGTCATAAGAAATATTCAAATGTAAGATTTAGGTAGGTATTATATAAATTTAAGAATTAAATCGAAGTCGTAGTTAAATATAAAATAAAAAATTGGTCAAAATTCACACTCACAAAAAGTTAGACAAGCAAGCATAAGAGTTCTCCACTCGTCCGCGAATATATCGGTGTCCGGGAGGGCCTCCAGGAGTTTGTTCAGGGCTGCGAGAGTCCTAGTCCTAATCAACCTTCTACCTCTCAAGGGATCCAGGAGGGCGTATGCATAACCCTCGACGGCGCGTGCGTGTCCCCGCTCGGGCAGGGCCGGCTGTCGTTGTCGCTGCGCGGGGGGCAGCTGTACGTGCTGACCCTCATAGCGGACTCTGTGCGCTCCGTGCGAAGCTTCCACCTGGACCGCGCCGCGGCCTCCGTGCTGACCACTTGCGTAAGTCTGGCCTTTTGATGACGACCCCTGTGGCGCAGCGGGCGAAGGTCTGCCTGCGACGCAGGAGGTTGCGGGTTCGATTCCCGCCTCGGGACAAATGTTTGTACGATCTGCAGACATTTGTTCAGGGCGTTCTGGATGTTTTCTATGTATAACTAGCTGCGCCCCGCGGCTTCGCCCCCGTGGAAATTTATGTTTCCAACTTTCTTAATTTTTTCTTTCATAAGAACCTTCTCCTGACAATAACAAACACAACAAAGAAAGAATTAGCGAAATCAGTCCAGCCGTTCACGCGTGATGCCGTCACCAAGGAAAACGGGTTTCATTTTTATATATATAGATAAAAAATATCTATCTATGTAGTGTATTGTATTAAGTATATCAGTTATCTAGTACCCATAACACAAGCTCTGCTTAGCTTGGGGCTAGATAATGCTGTGTGAATTGTCCAGCATTATATTTTCTACTTTTCTGGTTGGCAGATGTACAAGCTATCGCATAAGTACATGCAGAAGGTAGATTTTAACTGTCACATGTGAAATGATGACACATCGAGGTGTAATAAAAAAAGAATCATCAAAATCGGATTACTCTGTATAAAGTTATGCGTGGTCATACATAAAAAATATATACGCGTCGACTTGAGAACATCCTCCTCTCTTCCAGATGTGTGTGATAGAAGAGGATTTCCTCTTTCTCGGCTCTCGGCTCGGCAACTCCCTTCTGCTCCGCGTGACGGAAAGAGAGAACAGAATGGTATTCTCTGTGGATAAGCCTTTGGAAGCGACTGTGGATCTTACTGTGGAGACTGGTAAGGAATTGATAGTATATTGTACATCTAGGCGAGAAAGTGTCCAATTCCTATCGAGTGTGTCATTTGACGCCCGAGGCGCAGCCGAGGGCATTAAAATCACACGAGGTAAGACTCGCGCTTTCTCCCGAGTGCATATTCAATTCAATTCAGTACGTTTATTTCAGCTTAGATACATAGATACATATTTCAGCCATGGATTAATTAATTAAATAAAATCATCTTAAATTAATATACTTACATAGTGCATTATACTACACCTTCGAGGAAAATCATCGATTTAGAATCTTCAAAATCAATCGAGTAAATTCAAATTGTAAACTCAAATGTAGCAATAAACACGGCGCACCTGCGATTTTCACGTGATTCTTTTGAATAATTCAAAAGAATCACGTGAAAATCGCAGGTGCGCCGCAGGTTCCGAATACGGAAGAAGCCGATATTAATGCGGATTCGGAGTATCTCTAATAGATTTTTTATTTATGTGGGTACATGTGTGTGTCGAAAATACATTTAATACTATAATATATTTAATTATCTGAGCGTCTGGTCGAAGCGACGCGTGACCCGAGAGCTGGTGAGTATCAGGCACAGCGTATCAGCATTGCCATACAGCGGGACAATGCAGCCAGCGTAGCGGGGAGGACGCGACGACTGGTCTTGATATGAATCAGTTGAGCTACCTGTAGACTGTTTGCAACAGTCAGCAGTTAGCTCAATTGTTTCAATTGTCAATACAAGTATGATTTTCTTTGTGAATAAAGACTTTGGTAACTTTAATAGTATTGTAGTGACACAGATTAATATAAAGTACGCGGCGCAAACGCGTTTCGGTTATTCGGCATTTTGACGTGACAACGTCTTATAATTCGATAGAGCTGGCTGCACGCACGAAAAAACATGACGTCATGCGGCGTAGCCTCGCTCTGAGGCGTTCCATGTAAGGCTTGAAGTGCAAGCGAGACCGCTCGACATCCGTCTCTCTCCTACTTGAGTGAGCGATGCGTCTGCGTGGACAGCTGCTATACTATAGTACATTTACATGTTTTGATCGAGTATCAAATGCTACCATTCCACCAGTATTTTCTTAAGACGTTGTCACGTTCAACTATCGTCAGTAAACCGACTTTACAGACAACCAATTTTTTTACAGTCTAATCCGATCGCCGGCAGTCACTCCTCAAGCCCTCGCCTAGAACATACATATCCTAATTTAAGGATTATAGACTAAAGTTAATGTAATTTTATGTACTGGTGTTTATAGATAGATAAAATCTTTATTTGCATCTTCAGACACACACATACAGTCTACAGCAATTGTATAGTACACTAATACAAATAAACAGTTATAAAATAGAGTTGACAAATAAAACAAACAATAACATTAGATATTGAATATACTCAGTGAAGTTAACAACATCTTTTATTCCAACCAACCCACATAGTTAAAGTTAGAGACTGTTCCTTGTGGTGCCTAAGTGGACTGTATACTAGGGGGCTTGCGGATTAAAACACCGTATCACTTGAAACCAGCCGACACTTGTAGGGGGCGCGGGTGTAGAACTCGGGCTACTACTATAGATTTTTTAGAAATTGAACTTGACCGTGAAAAAAATTACCCAAATGTGCCTATCCTTATATAAAACAAGACCCCGCCCCGCTATACGCAGCGTCGAGCAACTCTTTATTAAAGAATCCTATAAACATAACAAGCAACCTTATTTCTCTAACTTAATTTCTCTATTTCTGTCGTGCACAGAGACTATATAGACTAAATACAAAAGTATTATATTTTATTTGTTTATGATTTCAGTTCAACAAAGCAAAGAAGCAGATAAAGACAAGAGCGACGAGCCAGCCGGCAAGAAGCAGCGAGTTGAATACGAGTCCATCAACGACTGCGTGGCCACCGACGTGGCGGACATCAGCGCGCAGGTGAATCAATAATCACACTAATATTATAAATGCGAAAGTTTGGATGGATGAATAGATGGATGGATGTTTGTTACCTCTTCACGCCAAAACTACTGAACAGATTGAGCTGAAATTTTTCACTGGTGTAGCTCTATGCCTGGAATCAAACATAGGCTATCCTTTTTATCCCATAAATCAGTTCCCATGGGATACAAATCATCTTTAAACGTTTATAGAAACAACACGTGCGAAGCCGCGGGCATAAACTAGTTATTAATAAAATAAAATGTTCACTGTCCAGGACGAGTTGGAGGTCTACGGCAGCGACATCAGAACGAGTACGCAGCTCACAAGCTATGTGTTTGAGGTGAGTACTGTACAAATAATGTTATAACCTCTTATAATCATCGATCTAAGAAAAAAAGAGGAGATGAGACTAGCTTCGCGAAAGTGGAAGGCTCAAATTAGGTGCAATTAGCCACCACAGCAATAGTCGGACCGGCGCGGCGGCGTTCGTGTTACGCGTGCTTGCTACGAGGTACTTTAGTGTGATTTATTGACTAAAGGACGACAGCAATGCCCTCGTGTTTGTTCATTATAATTACTGCACAAGATTGGAAATCTAACTGTGAGCGAGTGTTTGCGTGTAGTTGTAACACAGGCCAGTTGCTGAGTAAACACTGGCAGAACGTACCATATCTACAGATTTTAGATTACCTAAATAGATCTATGATTGTAACTAATCCATATAAAAACTATAAGGCGATAAATTATTCAAGATAATATAACAAAATAGAACGATTTACTATCATGCGTATTTCACTCGTTAATATGACGTACTACCTTCGGGAGATGCATCAGAAAGATATTAAAGTTTAAATTTCGATTCGATTGTTATAGGCAGTTACAGCTCTTTAGAATTTTCTAAAGAATAAACAAAATCAGAATCTATGCCGTCTATTTCTATAGGCTTCTTAGTTATTTATTTCTGTAAATGAATTACAATTGCCATTCAATGTGGCAATGCTGCCACCATTCTGGTGACGGTTTAGAATTTTAGGAAATTTATATAAGTTTATATGCTAGTCGTAATTTGTCGAAATAAATAAGTATCTACCAGTTAAAAATAATACTTATAAAAGTCAAGTCAGAAAATGGCCTTGTGTTATCAACCAGCACTTAAATAAATGACGTCTATTCCCCAGGTGTGCGACTCTCTCCTAAACGTGTGCCCCATAGGCTCCGTCTCGATGGGCGAGCCGCAACTCGGCGGCAACACCTCCACGGGCGGGGGCCCACGCGTGGAGCTAGTTGCTTGCAGTGGGCGTGGGAAGAACGGAGCGCTCACTGTACTACAGAGAAGTATCACTCCGCAGCTGGTCACTGCGTTTGTTCTAGCAGGTTAGTTATAAGGGTTCTTTACCCAAAGGGTGCCATCATGACCCTATTACCACACCCTACCTATATGCATACACGGTACTCCGAGAAATAAAGGTCACGTGGGTTTTCCCAAGCCTACGTCATATCCGCTACGGTGGTCCTCAATTTTTTTAGTTTTGGGAGATTCGAGATCTAGATCTAGGTTTTAGGTTTTCCATTAAATTCTTCTAACTTTGTTCCCATAATTTGAGCAAAGCTAATGAGCTCTGCACATGGATAAATCAATTGAAATTTATCTAACCACAGGAACATTTTTCAGCCACAGATTCTCTTTTCGGGAATTTATGGAACCTTATTTTACCGCCTTTCACACTTACAGTTACGGATAGAGTAACCGCCCATTTTATTTTAAAGATTTATCTGATCAATAACGCGAGTGATTCACCGGCGTCAATAAAAGTTTGATAGTCACCGACAAATGAACGTAACCTCCCATTTTTGTGGCAAGTAGACAGTGACGTAGGCTTGGGAAGATCTCGGAGTAGCATACCTTGTATTATTTTACCATGTATGCATACAGTCGTTCCACGAAGGCGTTTTGAAAGGGCAATCATGCGGGAGGCAATGGACGGATCGGGGGGACCGAAGCTCCCGTGTTACTAAGGCGTTGATGTATGCAACTCGGGAGCGTCCCTTCCCTGTCCCGTCCCTTGCATTTTGAGGTGGTTTTGGTAGGGTTTTGACAGGCGGTTGCCCTGTCAGAATGCCTTCATCGAACGACTGTATGCTCATAGATAGGCTGGGCTATTACTAAGTTTCTGCTGTCCGTCCGACCGTCCGTTTGTCAGCGGGCTATGTCTCATAAAAGGTAGACAGTTGGAGGAGCGTTTTAAGCTTTGGTCTCTTGTCCGCAACGCACTACGCTCCGGGATGCGGAATAACGTAACGTCACGACGCAACGTTAACTGTCTCTGCTCAGAAGCGGTCATTTTATTTTGCCGCAGCGGTATGCGGCACAAACAAATCCATTGTCAACGCCGTGACGCACACCGCCGCGTTGTGCGCAGTACCCGCTCCCCACTTCACTGTGCTTGCCCCTCACCGCTGAGACGCAGACTTCGACGGAACAAAATACCACTCCAGACGTTTTTTATACGATTATGTGTCCGGCGCCGCATACCGCAGCGTTGTGCGTCCCGATCAAGAGACTACTTCCGAGTAAAGGAAGATATAGGATGCTAAAAATGATTAGGAATTTATCGCGTCCCATATGTTTTTATTTCACTACTAAAGCGTTCATCGCCGAGATTTGACAACTGACTACCTTCAATTCATTTTCTGGTTCGTCTATCTCGAATGCCCCGTTAATAACTGTATCCTTCCTCCCTCAGGCTGTGTGGACATGTGGACAGTGTACGGCGAGGGCGCAGAAGGCTCGAGAGAAGCCGACGGCAGCCATGCTTACTTGCTGCTGTCGCAGGAGGATTCTACTATGGTATGATATATTAATGAGGATCTTTAACGTTATAGCAATTTCAATAGAACTAGTATCCACGTTATTCTTTATGACATTAGAATGATATATCTTTTTGAATTATCCAAATCGGACCATCACTTACGAAGTTATGACTAAATTACTACCGAAGTTCACTGAGTGACAGCCGCGGGTGCGTGTGACGTCACTCGCTCGGTCGCCGCCCGTTAACCGTAGGCAGATATCAGTTTTTAGTGATTTACTCCGAACCGAAGTTTGGGAAAAAAAATGTCAGAACCAAATAGACTCAGTTTTGAGAGACCCTTGAACCAGTTACTTCATAAGTTGTGTAGTTTTCTTGTAACTAAGCAAACACTTGAGGCGTAAGCGCAAAAATCAAGTGTTCAACGGCGCGCCGTTCCAAATACGTATGCTCTGTCCCGCTTCTATGAACGCGAAATCCTATACCTATTTTTTTACAAAATGGCGCGCATTGCACCCTCTTAATTCTTTTAAGTTAAAAATAAAGCTCGGACCGTGTCAGTGAAACAAGTTAGTTGCTATGCAGAACCCCTCCGGGATTTCGCTTCTATTCTACCTGTACTGTGGTGGATTCATACCCTTATTCTATTCTTTGCCATTTTTTTTTATTATTACTGAAGGGGTGATGTATGCAACTCGGGAGCGTCCCTCCCCCCGTCCCATCCCTTGCCCCCCGCACGATTGCCATGTCAAAATGCCTTCGTCGAACGACTGTATGCATATAGGTAGGCTGTGCTATTACCTAAAATGTCGTTGTTTTATTTCCTAGGTCTTACAAACCGGGCAAGAGATAAACGAGGTGGACAACACGGGTTTCATATCGGGCGGCGCCACTGTGTTCGCGGGCAACCTGGGCAACAACCGGTTTATGGTGCAAGTCACCGTCAATGCGATACGGCTGTTGAAGAGTAAGTCACCATCCCATCAGCCCTTAAGGCTCCTCCTCCCCGAACACTAGCGCCGCCACATATTTTATCTTATTATTACGTCGAAGAAAGGAAATTCCAAAAATTACGTTGGGCAATTGGTGATACCTATCATAAGCATTTTTTTAGCCTTAAACGACCAACGGCGCGGCGGGCGAAGGTCCGCCTGCGACTCCCGCCTTAGGACAACTGTTTGTACGCTCTGCAATTATTTGTTCCGGGTGTTCTGGGTATTTTCTATGTCAAAATATATATCTGTGTAATGTAGAACACATAACATAATAAAAAAATATCTCCGTAATGTAGAATACATGACATATTAAGTATATGAGTCATCTAGTATGTACCCATAACACAAGCTCTTCTAATGCAGTGTGGTTTGTCCAGCATTATTCATTATTAATTGTACTGTCCCTTTTTAAAAGCTATACTTTATGAGATAGGCCTATCGTTTCCCGCCACAATATTCAAATTATACAAGTATTTGTATTGACTATCTGTCAAAATTGGCCTAGAGCCAATGACAAGCTTCGTCCAATTAGGAATTGGCCAATCAGGTGTCTTCCCGCCACGTCATAGAAGCGCGCGAGCGAGCCTGTGGCGCCACCATTTTGATTCTCCATTGGCGTTTAGTTTCCCGCCGAGTACGGACGTGCTACCAATACGTAGCACGCTTTTGAAGAAATACCTATTTCAGATATATTTGAAGGTGCACAAATTCACAAAGAATTTATTATCAAAGTGCACAAATGTAAAGGTTTGGTGAAAAATGCGTAAGTAACCTTTTTCTTCAATCTTAAACCTTATAAAGTTTAATTTGCGAAATTAATTTCGTAAAAATATTCCTTGGACTCCTCAGTCCATTTCATTTCTATTATTTCGTAGACTGACGACACGTGCGTGTCGCATTGTTATAACGAAAGCTAACGCTTTTACTACCTCGCACGAGGTGGTACCGCGTAAATTATTTATGTTTGTGTGACTTTTTATTTCGAATTTAATAACACGTGCTCGCAAACACGTGGTAATTTTCATTATTTTAAAGACGTAAGCTGAGGCTTGTCCAACCTAGCGCGTGGTATTTCCGCTATTATTAGCGGCAGTTCTTTTTATTTTAAAACGATATTTTAACGGTTTTACCGTTCGTTTTGTTAATTTTATTTTCCGGTCTTTTGTTGGTTTTGTTCCTGTATGCTGAAATGTATGTAAAGATGTAAATACGATAAAAATGCCAAATTCCGACCACTGAAATCGTGGGATCGACGACGGGCCGTGAACAGCCGGAGAAAGAGTTCGACTTGGATTGGTCATGGGAATAAAATCGTGAGTACTCTTAAAATATAGTAATTGGGCATTGTGGGCCACGAACGCCTACGTAGGGCGTTTGATTGGTGCCCCTGCTCATTATAAGTACATTATAAGTAATTGGCAAATAACACGTGGACTGCGCTCAACGTCTGGTAGATTTGCTTTTCATGACTCAACTCAAAGGCTTGGGTGTCCATGTAGTTCTAGCTTTCAGAATCGAATGTCCTATGTCAACTAAAGGAAGATTCCTTATATAATATTGAAGCCAAGCTGAATGTAACAATATTTCTGAATCAATTGATACGACAACACACAGTTACAACTATCAACTACAATTTGTTTGTTTCTAGAATATGTTTTGTTACTGCCTTTAAAAATTATATTGCTGTACTAGTATAGTCACAAATAATTTGCGTGATTGGGTTGTCTTATCCATTCACTGCCCATTTGCTGCACTGTCCGAGCAGCTCCTTTGCAAGGGCACTGAAGGTGTTAACCTAGGATGGCAAAATTAACTTTCCTTTTTTCAGAACTTTTACATATTTTGTTGTCTAGTGTTTGTGGTAATCGAACAAAATCAAGTCCACGCTCGAGAACATACGATTGAAGGATGAATAAGGAATAAAATCATATTAATAGTGTATAAGCAACACACCCGATGTATCTTCTTGCAAGTAATAAAAAAACCCTCGCAGGGTTTGTTTTAGCACCCTCGCAGGGCTGCAATAGCACATATTGTCATGGGCATCTTCATGCAAGTATACATATCAAAATAACCCTCGCAGGGTTTATTTGCGCACCCTCGCAGGGCTGCGATGACACACAAAATTCGATATTGTCATGGGCATCTTCTTGCAAGTATACATTATCAAAATAACCCTCGCAGGGTTTATTTGCGCACCCTCGCAGGGCTGCGATGACACACAAAATTCGGCCGCACCGAATATGTTTCAGCTATTATAATTATCATGGACGTGAGGTGATGATCATATTTCTCAAACAACAAGTCGAAAGGTAGCAATAACGTAAGTATGTGTTCACATGACCTGCAGAAAGGCCTGACTGGTTACTATTGGATAATAGAAGTCGTCGTAGTGCACCTCCTCGCGTATCTATTGACAAGAACTTCCAGGAAGGCCAACTTCTATCCATAATGATTCGGATATCCACATCATGAGTTTGTATTGAATGGAAGTCATCGTAGTGCACATCCACCAGTGATGAAAAAATTCCAGGGTATCGCGTACCTATTGACAAGAACTTCCAAGAAGGCTAACTAATATCCATAATGATTCGGGCATTGCATACCCATATATATAAACTTCTGGGAAGCTCAGTTAGTATTTATTTTGAGACAATTCGCATATGCTTGGTGCACTACCGCTTTATGACGATTTTCTTATCAAGGTATCGGATACCTATTGATGTTTATATTATAAATATTATTTATCATCTGTAACATTGGGCTATGTCTGTTTCCTTGTTTGACATAAACTTTTAGAAAAAGCCGTTTAGCTGTATGATTAATATAATCTTCTGGTATACCGCACTTGTGATAAAATCATCCTTGGATATCGTACCTTTTTGTGAGAACCTCTTCTTATCCAACTCAGGTTGATAAGTTTGATGGATTGATGATTCATTGATTAACTGACTTACATTCAACATTGTTTATTATTGTTCAGTTACTTAAACTTACTACCATCCGCGTAGTTTTTAGGATATGTAACCTGTATATAAGTGATGAGTAGGAGAGGATTTTAGAACATTTCTATGGGTTCATGAGATCGCAGAAATGAGTGAAACAGATTGACATTCCGTCTACCTACCTACAAAATTTTGTTGCCTACCAGACTTGTCGCATTAAAAAGACTGATTCGCTAAAATTATCTACCCTCAATGTTATTTTTGTCATTCCGAGATGAAAATCTGTTGGGCACCATCAACATTTTTAAGGCCACGATAAGTAATCATAGAAATACAAACAAAAGATGAATGCTGGTTTGTCTACATTAAATATGAGTAACATTAGAAACTTCCTTATCCCTTTTTCCAACACGAACTGGAATGATGCGTGTTATACTGTTTAGTATAATCAGGCTAGCTTCTACCAAAAATACAGAATTTTTTGCCTAAATCTCAACATGCTGCACGGCTGTTACTCCTAGCTGGGTTTTTGGTCGCGTATACAGCCTCCACAAAGGGCCCGTCATTGTGCCACAGTGTCACGACAGTGTCTATCCGTGGATATGCCCTCGCAAATGCATAGATCCAGCTTTAACTCCGACCTTGGCCGTTTTAGGTGTACATTTTGTCTGACAAGTAAATATGACTACTCGATGATATTGCTGTCAGTGCGGCACAGGCCTGGAGGCTTAAAATCTATAAGTGTCTGGCGTATGCTAAACAGTTACAAGGTAGATCTGGTTTAAAATTAAACTCCGGCCATGTCCGGAGTTATGATTGTGAGAACGGCAGGGGTGTGTATGATAATAATCCTTCCGTGTTTATTAACGACTAACTACCCTCTTTAAACTTTTTATCATCGATACGTACGATCTTATGGTAATAATCCTTCCGTGTTTATTTACGAATAACTACCCTCTTCAAACATTTTTATCATCGGCGGAATTTCTGAGTTATCTGCTTTGTATGATAAGTTGTTGAGTGGTTTCTCAACTGTATTAGATACATGTTAACTACCTATTTTATTTCTATAATTTTTTATAACTGGGAGAGTTCAACCTCTTAAAACATCAGTACCTACTTACTGCTTCTGTCCTTGACGCGCGGACCTGTTTTTATTTTCTATAGTGTTACACTATAGAAGACTTCTATTTCCAAAAATTTTGTGGTGGAGCAAACGATCATTGTCAGCTTCTGAGCTGTTGCGCTATGTAAACTATGATCCTGATCAAAAAAAAAAAAAAAATAAAAAAAAAAATTGCAATCATCGCTTCGAAAGCGGTATGCAGTCAGTAATTTGACATAATAAGAGATGTTTTAACATAACTATTCGTTAAGCGCGTTAAATCGTTCCTGTTTATTATTTCATTAGCATTATCGAGGAACAGTCAGGACTGCATCTTGAACCAAAACCATTTTGGATGAAAGTACATTGGCAATGAGTGACGTATCTATCTACAAGTCGAGTATATTGTAACAAATAATGTATTGCTGGTTTTTAAACTAGGATATCTAGTGCCTGGTAGTCACAATTATGAGACATAATTTTATAGATGTCTCGATAATTTTCTCTCTTTCAAGGAATGACATGCTTGTGTGAATATAATGTATATACTAAATATAATATTCGGAATGAAGTCTAGATGGGACCAAGGTACCCATGGCACGTTTCTAAGAGCAAAACATTACATGGTTGGTTTTCTCGATAGAGGGAGCTGTATTTTTATTGATATCAGATCAGATGATCCGTAAGCTTTCCTGCAGTTGGAAATTATATGCAAGTCTGTTATTTTAACACTTGTAACGTTGTATTCCAAACAATGTGGGGAGGAAAAGTTAATCATTTACTGAAACCCATTATAAGAACTTGCCATAACTGGACATCTTAGAAGAGCATAGCTTCACTATAGTTAAAGGGGTTCAGTGCGTTATTATACGTACTGCAATAATTTGAAGAGTGCTTTTAACTACCTACCTACATGATTTAAATGATTTAGAACGACCATACAGCCTGATGGGTGAGGTTTTTATTATGGCCAGCATAGCAATAAGTCCAATATTTTTATTTTGGATCAGAAATTTTATTTTAAAACTATTTAAAACGTAACTCAAGGATGTTATAAAGTACAAAATTAACCGTTTCTAAAAGAAATTGAGCCGTGGCCGCTGAGGTCTTATTTTACGGATACCAATGTATTGTATTGTGTATTAAGTTTATAAGTCATCTAGTACTCGTAACACAAGTTCTGCTAATCTTGGGGCTAATGATGCTGTGTATTTGTCTAGTATAATTTATTTACTATACTAGCATCGGTTGAACCTTCTATCATGGCATGGCAGTAGCAAAGAGCCAAAATCCAATTTTCCAATAAATTTAATGAAATTTCATTGTTATTATTTAGGTATAATATGCCAACCTTTAAATGTGGCTATTTTTAATACTTGTGCTCTAAGCACAAGTGCATTAGCTATGTATTTCGTTTGAATGTCACAATGACTAATTTGCATTCAAAACTGTGTGGCTTACGAATCTTACGATTATAACATTTCTTATAGTAAGTTCACATTGGCGTTGAGTGTCTTCACCACCACCAGGCGATAACAAACACGTCAAGTATAGCTTTTAAAAAGGGACAGTACAATTAATAGAAGCGTTTTACATAAAATAAAACGCATATTAATTTACTTACCTTTTTAAAAGCTATAACTTTTAATTCTGCCTGGTGATATTCGACGCAATGGAGAATCAAAATGGTGGCGCCACAGGCTCGCTCGCGCGCTTCTATGACGTGGCGGGAAGACACCTGATTGGCCAATTCCTAATTGGACGAAGCTTGTCATTGGCTCTAGGCCAATTTTGACAGATAGTCAATACAAATACTTGTATAATTTGAATATTGTGGCGGGAAACGATAGGCCTATCTCATAAGTATAGCTTTTAAAAAGGTAAGTAAATTAATATGCGTTTTATTTTATGTAAAACGCTTCTATTTATATAGGTCCTCAACCTCACCACCTCAACAGCCAGTATTGGTCCGCTGCTAGACGCAGGTCTTCCCCTGATAAGCGCCTTATTGGCTTTTATCTCATGGGGTAGTGCCCATAATCCCCACGCTGGGCATACGGGTTGGGGATCGCAGATCGTTGATAGAATTGTTCTGCAGGGGGCGCTGCTGCTCGCCCCCGTTCGGTGGTAGAATGGTTCTGCACGGGGCATTACGTAGAACGTGGCGGATACCTGCGTTTCGTATTTGACGACCTCTGTGGCGCAGCGGGCGAAGGTTCCTGCCTCGGGACAAATGTTTGTACGATCTGCAGATATTTGTTCAGGGGTTCTGGTAGTTTTTCTATGTATAATAAAAAATATCTATCTATGTAGTGTATTGTATTATGTATATCAGTTATCTAGTACCCATAACACAAGCTCTGCTTAGCTTGGGGCTAGATAATGCTGTGTGAATTGTCCAGCATTATTATTATTTATATATATTATTACTGTTCAACAATGTCTTCAAATGAGTCCGCGTTTTTTCATTTGTACGTGTTTGATCATAGTGTTTATTATTTTCTAGACGGCAACCAGCTGCAGTCCATCCAGTTGGAATGGTCGGCCGCGTACGCCAGCACCGCCGACCCCTACCTGTGCGTGACGTCATCCTGCGGCAAGGCGCTCGTGCTGGCGCTGCGGGAGTTCCGGGGGAAGGACGGCATGGTGAGGGGACTTGTAGTAACCATCTCGGGTTCATCACACTATACAACTGCAAGAGAATCATTCAAATCGGTTCATCATTTATGAACGGAGAACGTTCGAGAACGAACGACATAAGTTCATAAAAAAACTTACATACAGCCGAACACGAAACGTCCTCCTTTTTTCGGATTCGTTTAAAAAGGAACCTAGGTTCCTTTTTTCCATTTCAAAAAGTAGATGCCCCTTATATATATGTATGAGAGGTGCCTCTAATTTTTGTTTTTACTTTTACTTTTAATTTTTATGTTTAAGTTATGTAAAAATTTTGCTACTTTGTTTGTAAGTATTAAGTATGTATGTGTTTTATGATAGGTTTCATTTATTATATTTATTTCAATACTTTATTGCACATATTTAACAAAAGTATACAAAAGGTGGGCTTAATGCCGATGGCATTATCTACCTCGATATTATCATCCAACCACACATGGTAGAAACAAAACAAAAATGCATGTTAAAGTTAAACTAAGCTAGATAATAAATCTAATTACAGAGAAAAATGAGACAAATCAATGATTAGATTATTTTGTAGAAGAACCTTTATGAGCACATAAAGGTTCTTCTACAAAATCCAGACTTCCTAGTTCTAAATAACTTATTAGTAGACTAACTTATTTGCAAATTTGTGTTCCGGGTGTTCTGGGTATTTTCTATCACATCACACTAATATTATAAATGTAAAAGTTTGGATGGATGGATGGATGTTTGTTACCTCTTCACGCCAAAACGGGCTCAAATTTTGCATACAGGTACATAATTCTAATCCTGGACTCAAACATAGGCTACTTTTTATCCCATAAATCAGTTCCCATGGGATAGAAGTCGCCTTTAAACGGTTCCAAAGAAAAAACGTGTGCGAAGCCGCGGGCATAAACTAGTGTATAATAAAATAACATCTGTCTATGTAATGTATTGTATTAGTATATCAGTTATCTAGTACCCATAACACAAGCTCTGCTTAGCTTGGGGCAAATGATGCTGTGTGTATTGTCCAGCATTATTTATTTACTAGCGACCCGCCCCGGCTTCGCACGGGTGCAATAAAATACTACTATTACTATTATTATACATATTATGATTTCTCAATCAAAGAGCAAAGAGTTTTCATTCAAAGAAATTAGACCGAACTACAGATCACTATATATGTACCAAGGAGTATTTATATACCCTGGGGAGCGATTTCTTCCGTCCACGGTACCAAGACCGACCCATAGACGTGTTTATACTTAATTTACATGTTTACTTTGCAACGCCGCGCCGTTACATTTTTTTTTAGCAATTTATTCATTTTCATATTGAAACTACTCGATAATCCGAATTTTCCGCCTATAAGTTGTCGACTCGGATCGACTATTTTTTTACGCTCTTCAATTTGATGTGCATTTCGTTCGAGTCTACCGTAGACCGGTCTGAAATTATTAATATAGATTTATGTACCTTCCAGTCAGGCCGGCTGGCCCCCACTAGACAAGCGTTGCCCACCCGGCCCGCCTTGCTCCGCGCCACGCCCTTCAGAGATCTCAGTGGACTGTTCGCATCGCAAGATACCGGAGAAAATGTACAGGTAAAGTTTAAACAAGGAATTAAATTAATACAATACAAGTACGTACTCTTTATTGCACACCAAACAAAACAGAAACACAGGACAGGAAAAGACAAACACAGATTACGTTGCACAATGGGCGGCCTTATCGCTATGAGCGATCTCTTCCAGGTAACCTTTGGATGGACAGGAAGTGGAAGAACAAGTATAGACGGTGGCGTGTTTTAATGTAGGTATAATATTTGGATTAAACATACGTAAGCAAATACAGATAGCTATAAATATAATAAATATGACAGATACATACATAAAATAAATATCTGTGTATAAGTGTATATAAATATACTAATTTGATATTAACAGTTTGAAGTAGAGAAAATTAAATCATTTATTCGCTTAGAACATGGGTGTAAAATAATAATAAGAATAGAAATAATAATAATAATATTCTATGGGTGCATTCCACGATATTCAATTAAAATTCGATATTCAATTACGATTACAGCGATAGCGCTGATAGCGATCACTAAATATTTGACATGTGCGCTCACAGTGATTTTAGTTTGTAGCATGGTCGGTGATATTGCAAAATCGCGTATGTAATGCGACCATCTATGACGTCACACGGGACATCCTCGTCGCATTCATGTCGCGCTCACGGTACTGCGAAACCAGTGTGAGCGCGATCATATCGATTTTAGCATAATTCGGAATGCACTCTCTGTATCGCCATATTCTGCTTTATTCAGGCATAAGAATGTCAGTACTGACCTCTGTGGCGGCGGGTGGGGGTCCGCCTGCGACGCAGGAGGTTGCGGGTTCGATTCCCGCCTTGGGACAAATGTTTGTACGACCTGCAGATATTAGTTCCGCGTGTTCTGGATGTTATCTATGCATAATAAAAAATATCTATCTGTTTAGTGTATAGTAATAAGTATATCAGTCATCTAGTACCCATAACACAAGCTCTGCTTAGCTTGGGGCTAGATGATGTGTGGATGGTCCAGTTTTATTTCATTTTTGTTGACTTTTTTATTAGAGGCCTCTCGTCCTTAAAAACGACACCCAAATCTATGACTTTACTACAACATCTCCATTTCAGGTGAAAGGCGAATTCACAGGCAAAATGGACAAGAAGATGAAGGGGGTCAATGTTAAAGCTGAGGGGTTCAAGCCTGGCGCGGTGTACGAACTGAACGACGACGACGAACTGTTGTACGGGGGGGACCAGACCCCCGCCTCCATGGCCAGCGTGAGCATACACTACCCTTACATTATTATTTTATAGCCAGGGAAATCTTTACTGCCAGGGAAGAGGGTTTTGTAGTCAGGGAAGGAGGTTTGATAAAAATAATGACTTAATGAAAAAAGATTAATTTATTTTATCTACTCATTAATTTTATATATGTAAATAGGAATTAATTGAATTTAAATAGGATTTATTTGATTTTTATGATAATCGCTTTGGTCTCTCCAGTTTTAAGTTTTTTATGGGTTTAAAGGTAGGGTCAAAAGTCTAATAAAAAAAGTAGAATTCTAGAAATTAAAGGTGTAATCGAAATAATTAAATTCGATAAATAAATGATTTTGATTTGATTTGATTTGATTTGATCTTTAGTGACTTGATTGAAAAAAATCCATTTTTCGTAAGAAATTCGTATTGACCTGAACTAACAGTTCCAGCCTTTTCATGAGTAATAAATAATACAAGCAGATAGGCAGCAGGTAGGTACTAGAAAATTAATAACAAATAATAAAAACACGCAAGCCCTTTCTAAGACGATGATGATGATATAGTAAGTTACGATTTTATTTTGCAACAATCGAACTATTCTCGTATACAACTACAAAAGAATCATCCAAATCGATCCATAAAAGAAGAGATATCCATGACAGAGAAATCGATGAAAATACATAAAAACATATATACAGCCGAACATAGAACCTCCTCTTATTTCGAAGTCGTTTAAAAATCACCTTTATTAAAAGCTTTTATTTAGCTTGCAATGTATGTAACTATGTTTGTACGGGTGGAATCTAGCAACTCATTTTTGTAGCAGATAATTTTCTTCAACCGATTGAGCTGAACGTTTAGATGGATGACAATGCATCCATCGACATCGACATCCGTCTCTCTCCTACTTGAGTGAGCGATGCGCCTGCGTGGACAGCTGCTATACTATAGTACATTTACATGTTTTGATCGAGTATCAAATGCTACCATTCCATCAGTATTTTCTTAAGACGTTGTCACGTTCAACTATCGTCAGTAAACCGACTTTACAGACAACCAATTTTTTTAAATATAAAATCTTATTTTCAGATAATGTTAGCAGAACAATCCAAAAACCCCGGCGTTCCCCGACGCATGTCGCGCTGGTGGCGGAAATACCTCATTGAAGCCAAACCTTCCTACTGGCTCTTCGCTCTTCGATGTAACGGGAACTTGGAAGTATACTCCCTGCCCGAGATGAGGCTATGTGCATTGATACGGGACGCTTGCTCTGGATCTAGGGTAAGTTAATTTCGACTGGTGTAGTACGAGCTGCGTTGGTGTGGCAAGGAATGCTCCGCTTTGAGATCCGACGGTCGTGTATTTTGTTTTCCTTTTGGACTCCAGGATTTAGAGACACTTACCATTTTTAAATCGTCATAACTTCTAAACTATCTCACTTAGGGCTAAGATGCAAGACTTATTTTAAAGCACACATTCTGTATTATCGTTCACATTCAGTAACAAAAAAACATGTAGCTTGACAGTTTCGATTTTATTTAAAAGCTAATAATTTAAAAAAAAATGTTAAGAATTTTTTTTTTGTTTTATAAAGTCTCTTTTCTTTTATTGTAAAATAGAAATTGCAACAATGTTAACACTGCTTTATTGTCTACATTATTGGCTATCAAATGAGTCCTCTATCGTCTTCCTAAGACCTCTACATGGGTAGCTATATCTTAATCAGTACAAGCACCCGTGCTTCGAGGCAACAGAAAACAAAATGGCTACCATTTTATCATGGAGAGAGAAAAAAAAATAGGAATAGTGATTTGTCGATAAAATTTACCGTATTTCACCCCCCCAAAGTCTCCGACACCGGTGACCGGACACATTGTATATTAATATATATTTATATTGGTCTGACAAATATTTATAATGGTATGATTGTTTTTTGTGGACTTTTTACACTATTGCATTAGGGGCCCCTGTAAAAATAGTGTAAGTATTTTTAATAAACAAATAAAATAAACAAATAATTATCCTGTCTCGTATGATCTGCCTGAATCTTTGTCACATCCTCATAATTGTCTCTCATCTTTTCATGTCTTTTAAAATATACTTATATTGCCCACAGGTCCTAAGCGACAGTCTAGAGTCAGTCTCAACAATCAGCAGCATCGAAGAGCTAGAAGAAGGCGTCGGCGGTACCGAGGGTACCCACGTGAAGGAGATAGCGGTCTGCGGGCTGGGACACCGTTCGCGCCGCGTCTTACTGCTCTTTCAGACCGATACCGACCTTATGGTGTACCAAGTAGGTGGAATTTACGACTGGCGATAAAATACTATGTCAAAAACTTTTAAGTACCAGGCCATCAGAATCTACAAAGAGTTGTCCCTTCTATGTTGCTGGCGATATTAGCTTTAGGTGCCTACAATTTGAGCGACGCGAACTTGCTTAATCATCATCATCAGCCTTTACCAGTCCACTGTTGGACATGGACTTGCTTGCTTTGTTGCTTTCGCAGGACATCCCGTAAAGCAATTATAGGTTGGGTTACGACGTCAGTTAGACGCAATGTTTTGTTTAGCACTTGTAGAAATTCTCGACCTACGCTCCAGAACCTGCACAGCACTCACATTCTCACCTCAACAGCCTATAATTGGTCCACTGCTGGACGCAGGCTCCTGATAAGCACCTTATTGGCTTTTATCTCATGCGGGGGTAATGCCTATAATCCTCACGCTGGGCGTGTGGGTTGGGGATCGCAGTTCGGTAGAATTGTGCTGCAGAGGGCGCTGCTGCCCGCCCCCGGTGGAAATCCTCTTACGACACCCGCGGGAAGAGTTAGTGTGGTGGAAATTCTAAGCCGGCACCACACGGCAATACAAAACTTGCCCACTAACAAAACCACCTCTTATTTCCAGGCGTTCAAATACCCCCGCGGGACACTTAAGGTCCGTTTCTCGCGCGTGCAGTGCTCGTTCGGGTTCGGGTACCGCGGCGCCGAGCCCTCGCGCCGCGACCATCCCGACCAGTGGCCCGTCAGGCAGCTCAGATACTTTGGTAAGCTTACACCTTGCTTGTCCCAATGGATCCAATCATTGTGGTGCTACAGGCCATCTATAGATTTTCTAGGCTCTCTTAGCTACTAGGCGATCAGAGCTCGCAAAGAGTTAGTGGAGTATTCACTAACTCTTTGCGGAAGCTCTTTGCTAGAAGTGGGACTTTGCCGCTTGACTTTGCCGTCATTGACTCTTCTCACAACGCTGCCACAGAAGACTGCTGGTAGATTCTGGATCTGGTAGGAAGCTTCTTCATATGAGAGCCAAAGCGCGCTGTCCAGTAGTGAACTTACTTAGGCTGATGATGATGAAGTACATAAGTGTTGCTATAGGATAGTCAGCAAGGACCGGTATATTGGTAATTTTCAGCGACAAATCTTAATTTATTGTAAAAAAATACCATTACCAAATTGTTAGTTTGAAGTACCAGGCAAACAGAGCGAGGAAAGAGGTTGAGAGGTTGCCCCTTACGTACGCTATTATGTTGGCGGGAGACAGCTCCTGATGGCTGATGAGGCTCCGGTGATTTACAATTATTAACTTTATGCCATTACGATAAGTTTCTGTTTCTCACGCGTGCAGTGTTGGTTTGGGTTCGGGTATCGCGGCGCCTAGCTCTCGCGCCGCGGCCATCCCGACCAGTTTGTCAACTTTGGCAAATTTCCACCTTGTTCCAACGTAATACGGACTAACGGTGGCGCTTGAGGCCATCATTATCATCTGAAGGACAGCTCAGGCGGGATTTGGTACTCTAAACTACCAGGCGATCAGAGCCAGCGAAGAGTTGGTTGATACTGGAAGTGCGATGGTAAAGCTCGAAGGTATTGTGCTCTACGAGGCTAGTGACTCATCTAACACGACGCTGCTGACAAAGGCGACAAAGAAGACTGCTGGTAGATTCTGTATGTGGTGTGCTGAAGACTTTGACGCTCGTTAGAGGATGCCACCATCCAGCAGTGGACCTATATGACACTAAAACCAAGTAAAACAGCTCTGGCATTTAGGTAAATTTTAATTTTGAG
Organism: Eupithecia subfuscata; assembly: GCA_963564075.1. Taxonomy (NCBI): domain Eukaryota; kingdom Metazoa; phylum Arthropoda; class Insecta; order Lepidoptera; family Geometridae; genus Eupithecia; species Eupithecia subfuscata. The sequence continues at coordinate 10,775,840 of OY751120.1, read as the reverse complement.
AGAATTATGAAACAATGATAAAACCGAAATGTATATAAATAATAACCACATGAAAACTCAGTTTGGCTCATTGCAATTTTCAATACTAACCTCCCCTTTTCTTCCAGGCAACGTAGGCGGCTACAACGGCATATTCGTGTGCGGTCCGACCCCCTACTTCCTGTTCGTGTCCGGAAGGGGGGAGCTCAGGATCCACCCGCTGCGCTGTGAGCTCCCCCCGGTGTACGCGTTTGCACCCTTCAATAACACCAACTGTGCACATGGATTCCTGTACTTCAATGCAAAAGTAAGTCTGTGTATCTATAATTTTGTTTTAGATATTGCTTTCTAGGTTATTTTTATGACTAGGTTCCTAAAGGATGCGTCCGAAACATTGACCTCGAAGAACAAAGAAAATTACAATATTTACAATCAAATAAAAAAAACAAATTAGAACGAATCTTTATTCACAAAGAAAATTACAATCAAATAATATAAATACATTTAAACTAGTATTTACAATTGAAACAATTGAGCTAACTGCAGACTATTGCAAAAAATCTACAGATAGCTCAACTGATCCATATCAATACCAGTCGTCGCGTCCCCGCTACGCTGGCTGCATTGCGTCCCTGTATGGCAATGCTGATGCGCTGCGACAGATACTCACCAGCTCTCGGGTCACGCGTCGCGTCGACCAGACGCTCAATTTTTACTAGATTAGTTTAGTCAATGTATTTTCTTTTGTCCAGTCCGAGCTCCGAATCTGCGTCCTCCCAACCCATCTATCGTACGACGCGTCCTGGGCTGTCCGCAAGGTCCCTATCCGGATGTCTCCACAACAAGTGACCTACCACATCGAGTCACGTACCTACTGTCTGCTAGCCTCTTCTCAGACGCCTGCAACCTCTTACTACAAGTTCAATGGAGAGGATAAAGAAAAGTCGCAAGAGAACAAAGGAGACAGGTGAGTGGCCTACCAGAGCGTTTCCAATCTTGTTCTCTACCAGATAGTGCCCTTCAACCCATATTCTATTGTGAATAATACCTTGTCACAGTTTAAAGTACCAGGCGATCAGAATCCGCGAAGAGTTGTGTCCTACCTTTAACGTGTTGGTGATGTACCTAACAAGGGAGACGACAGGCGAGTGCTTACCAGAGCGTCTGCATCTAGTTTTCTACCTGACAGTGCCCTTCAACTCCATATTCTGTGGTGAAAAATACGCAGTGAAAAAGTTTTAAGTACCAGGCGATCAGAATCAGCGAAGAGTCTCCTACCTATATCGTGTTGGTGATGTCTAAGGTTTTTCGGTAACATTCAACCTTTTTCGTAGGTACTACAAGTTTGACGGAGAAGATAAGGAGAAATCTCTAGAGAACATGGGTTTAGTGCCCTACCAGTGCCTTTCCATCTAGTTCTCTACCCGGCAGTGTCTTCAACCCATATTCTACTAGTTTCCGCCCGCGGCTTGGCACGCGCTTATCCAGGATAATAAGTAGCTTATTATGTCTTAGCCCCGCGAAAACATCTATGACGTCACCAAATTTCACAAAGTAAAAAGGTAGCAGATAGATTACTGTTTATAATATTAAATTACAAATTGTATACGGTTTATGAAAAATACCTTGTCAAAAAGTTTGAAAGTACCAGGCGATCAGAATCCGCGAAGAGTTGTCTCTTCCCTATATCGTGTTGGGGCTGTAGCTAAGGTATTTTGGTAAGATTCAACCCTTTTCGATTTTGAACCTATACAGTGGTACTACAAATAGTTAGACATATTCTGTTGAGCGCGTGTTTAATAAAAGCGTTACCACAAAACTGTGTTTAACAACGGTTTACAGTTAGAGACGGCTTCGACATAGTTTAAACGAGTGTTAAACTCTTGTTAAACTATGTCTGTTTACACACTGTTTAGCTAAACGCTTGTTAGACCAGTGTTTACGTTGGTTGTAGTACCGCTGATAATGTTTAAAACTGTTTAATTTGGGGCCAGATGATGCTGTGTGATATATCCAATATTATTCATTTATTTTGTCTACAGATTCCCGTACCCGATGCAGGACCGTTTCTCCGTGATGCTGTTCTCCCCGGTGTCCTGGGAAATCATCCCAAACACAAAGATAGACTTGGACGAGTGGGAACACGTCACTTGTATGAAGAACGTATCGCTCACTTACGAGGGAACTACGTAAGTCATGTTACATCAGCTTCAATACGTACCGATCCTATCCATCCAAAGGTTGCCTGGAAGAGATCGCTGTTAGCGATAAGGCCGCCGATTGTGCCATATTCTATATAGTTAGTACCTATTAAGTTCTTATTAAATTGTTCTGTGTATTGATGGTGCAATAAAGATATAATCTATCTATCTATCTACATCACATATACAGGGTCACTTTGGACTTGGTGTGGGTGACCAAATCCTTCCATTTCAAATTCTTGCAAAACGAAAGGATTAAATAATAAAACTGGGAAGTGCGAGTCGGCTTGCACACGGAGGGTTCTGTACCATGGTACAAAACTTTCGCAAAAGAAACGATAAACGGATTTTTTGATGAATTAAAAAAAAGCATAAAGCTAACTTGCCGCGGTCACCCATCCAAGTCCTGACCGCGCCCGACGTTGCTTAACTTCGGTGATCGGTACTTTTGGAACTAGTATTTACAATTGAAACAATTGAGCTAACTGCAGACGGTTGCAAAAAATCTACAGGTAGCTCAACTAATCCATATGAATTTCGGAAGCGTCCCCAAGACGCTGGCGGCATTACCCCGCTGTATGGCAATGAAGGAATTGAAATTATTTATTTTAAAGTTTGTTTATGTAATAAATTATATTTATTTAGCACATAGAACATTACAATAACAGAATAAAACAATAACAACTAGTATATACAAGTAATATCTTGTATATACTAGTTGTATATCTATTTCTTAAAAATCTAAGCCGTCACCAGAAGGCAGAGTGCCCAGAATGCTAGCAGCATTGCCACGTTGAATGGCAATGCTAATTCGTTGACCGAAATAAAAGCCAGCATTCCGATCACCTGTGGACTCTATAAGAAGTTTGGTAAGATCTTTATAAATTGCGTGTGCCCCAGGGCCCCAAGGACCAAGGGTTTCAACCCCAAACGGCTCAAATAGGTAACCTCGGTCAAGGTTAGCGTATTTTCGCCGTTTAAGAGACTCCGCTGATGTTGCTGCAGAACCGGCCCTTACCGATGTCCCTGCAAGATGTGAAGGCGCTAGGGTATCTACACACGTGGCATCCCAAACTAAAGGCCGACCCATCTTCCATGGAATCAGATGTAATTTATGTAATATTTTTATGTAATTATTATAATCAAAGACTAATCATGTATGGTTTTTGTTTTTAGATCCGGCCGAAGAGGTTATATCGCGATTGGGACAAACTACAACTACAGTGAAGATATCACTTCTAGGGGAAGAGTAAGCAACTTTTGAATAACCAAATTTAAATTAAATACTAAACTTAAGCTATATATTGATTTTCATAATTTCAGTCCATGTTATGTTACCATCCATGTTTTTATCATATATATAAGTAAAATCTGTAGATATGGTACCTTCTCCCAGCGGTCACTCTATATCTGGCCTGTGTTATAATAATTATAACACACAAACACTCGCTCAGTTACATTCCCAATCTTGTGCAATAATTATAATGAACAAAAAAAATGGAAAGACGTACCTAGACCGAAGTGCGACCAAGACAAGAATATGCACTCGAAACACGAACGCCGGCGGCGCCGCCGATCCGAGTATGACTGAGGTACCTAATTGCACCTAATTTGAGCCTTGAGAGACAGAGGGCTTGCGAGAGGCTGGTACGTCATCTCCCTTTTTTTATTTAGATCGATGGTTTTTTTCTTTCCATTTTTCTTTCCGTTGAATAGATCTTTTATTTGTGCTACAGATTATTATCTACGACATTATCGACGTGGTTCCAGAACCAGGACAGCCTCTTACGAAAAACAGGTCAGTATCAATATACAGAGTGAAAGATCCTATTCTCAGATTTTCCAAAAAAATTAAAGTTCACAAAAAAATTCACTTTACACGAAATCTTTTTTTTTATATCAATCGATCCTGTTTCTTATACTGATCAAAAACTAACCAACTGAGATAGATAGGTCGATTATTTCTTTAGTGCTCCATCCTATATCTAGTGTGGCACAATCGGCGTGGCAAATGAGGTTGCAGTATTAAAAAAGTCAGAAATCACAAAAAACTTTTCCAATAATAGATCAGGTTAGATCTAGGTAAAATCTGTAGATATGGTACGTTTTCCCATCGCTTCCTCAGCAACTGGCCTGTGTTACAACTACACGCAAACACTCCCTCACAGTTACAATTACAATCTTATGCAGTAATTAAAAAAGTACGTCGTAGCAAGCACGCCTAACACGTTGGGAGGACCTCAACCTTGGCCTCTATCTCATGGGGGTAATGCCCATAATACCCACGCTGGGCATGCGGGTAGGGGATCGCAGTTCGATGGTAGAATTGTTCTGCAGGGGGCGCTGCTGCCCGCCCCCGGTGGATATCCCTTAGTCGCCTCTTACGACACTCGCGGGGAGAGTGGGTGTGATGCAAATTCTAAGCCGGCACCACACGGCTGGTAGGACCTAATTGCACATAATTTGAGCCTTCCACTATCGAGGTGCTGGTACCTCAACTCCCCTTTTCTACCTAAATCGATGGGTTAGATAGTTATCCCGTTAAACTTACCTAAAGTGTGTTATTTTCTGTATAGATTCAAAGAGATCTACGCGAAGGAACAGAAGGGTCCCGTCACTGCGCTCACGCAGGTTTTGGGATACTTGATATCAGCTGTTGGACAAAAGGTAATGGCTTTACACTTCAATTTCAATTTAAAAATTTTTAATTAAAATATCAGGTTACAGTGTGAACGTATAAGCTAGTATAATATTATGATAAAACAATATTTAGTAACAATTCCGCACAAAACCTTTTCTGATAAGATCCAACAAAATGTACTTAATTCGTGTGTACCGCCCGCCCACAAATTGATCCTACTTAAAATTAGAGAAGGTAAACAATAGACTTATCTTCTATAATATAAAAATGAATCGCAAAATGTGTTGGTAAGCGCATAACTCAACAACGCCTGGACCGATTTCGCTAATTCTTTCTTTGTTGTGTTTGTTATTGTCAGGAGAAGGTTCTTATGTAAGAAAAAATTAAGAAAGTTGGAAACATAAATTTCCACGGGGGCGAAGCCGCGGGGCGCAGCTAGTGTAATATAAAATTGCTTAATTAAGTAATAATTAGGCAATTTCATGCTCAACCGTTGTCCTAACAACGGTTGAGCATGAAATTGTTTATATCATGTATTAAATATGACATTTATTCACAAAGAAAATTAAGTACTAGTATTTACAATTGAAACAATTGAGCTAACTGCCGACTGTTGCAAACAGTCTACATATGACATCCTTTTATGTCCTACTAATATTATAAATGCGAAAGTTTGTGTGAATGTTTGTTACCACTTTAGATGAATTTTGGTGTGTAGACAATTTAGGTTCTTAAATAACACAGGCTAATCTAATTTACAAAAATTTATCTCTGAGGGGTTTAAAGGGGTGGTAAAGTTTCTATGGAAAATTATTATTATTTGGTTCCATTCACTCAAAACTCGGTATTAATAAACTATACATATATAAAAATCAATCACGTAAGTATTTTTTTTTTACAAAACTACTCCTAGGGGTGTGCAATAAATTTCTGAAAATTATATGATTTCCACGCGGGCCGCAGGGCGCAGCTAGTATGTAAATATACTTGTGACAGGATAATAATAATAAAAAATAAATAAATAATGCTGGACAATTCACACAGCATTATCTAGCCCCAAGCTAAGCAGAGCTTGTGTTATGGGTACTAGATAACTGATATACATAATACAATACACTACATAGATAGATATTTTTTATTATACATAGAAAAACATCCAGAGCCCCTGAACAAATATCTGCAGATCGTACAAACATTTGTCCCGGCGGGAATCGAACCCGCAACCTCCTGCGTCGCAGGCGGACCTTCGCCCGCTGCGCCACAGAGGTAAAAGTAAATAATAATAATAATAAGTTAGTTTATAGACTCGATTTTTTTATTTTCGCTAATAACCTGCTTGTTGTTGTACAGATCTACATCTGGCAACTCAAAGACAACGACCTTGTCGGAATAGCGTTCATAGACACTGGCATCTACGTACATCGCATGCTGGCCATCAAGAACCTCATCTGTGTGTGTGATGTTTACAAGTCCGTCTCATTGCTACGATACCAGGTGAGACATTATCATAATCCTCTACCTCAATAGCGTGGGCCGTGGCGGTCTCGGCATAAGAATAGACTTCTAACTCAACCTGTGGATGTCGTAAGAGGCAACTTAGAGAATCTACCAGAAAGGGCAGATACGGGAATCTGCGTGCATCGGATGCTAGCCATCGAATCTCATGTGTGTGTATGATGTTTACAAGCCTGTCTCACTGGTTATGTATGTTACTTCTACGGCTCAGTAGCGTAAGTCGTGGCGGTCGCGTGGGAAGAATAGTGTCTCCTGAATAAAAAGAAACTTAAACCGATTTGGTGCCTCTGTTTTTCTAGCCTGCAGCTAGTTGTTTCATTATGATATCTGAATCTTATGAAATGCTCCTGTGTTGATGACAAATTTAAGGGAAAGGGGTAAAGAACACCCTGCTTTTTTAATCTATGTCTGTTAAAACGACAACTCCAACACCAGTTTATAGCATCTATAAAGGCAAAACTAAATTCTATGGCCATCGATGGGCAGCATTACCCCTGGTAAGAGCCATGGTAAAATTATACAAGGTATGGCACTCCGAGTAACAACGGTCACGTGGGTTTTCCCAAGCCTACATCATAATGCGCTACGGTGGTTTTCAAACTTTTTAGTTTGGGGAAATTCGAGATCTAGATCTAGGATTTTCATTCATGAAATTCTTCAAAGTTAGTTTCCATAATTTGAGCAACGATAATCAGCTCTGCACTTGGATAAATCATTTTTTCCCGTGAAATGAAATTTATCCAATCGCAGGAACATTTTTCAGCTACAGATTCTTTTTTTGGGAATGAAAAGAACTTTATTTTACCGCCTTTCACACTTACAGTTACGGATAGAGTAACCGCCCATTTTAATTTAAAGATTTATTCGATCAACAACGCGAGTAACGCACCGGCGTCAATAAAAGTTTGATAGTCACCGGCAAATAAACGTAACCTCCCTTTTTTGTGGCAACTGGACAGTGACGTAGGCTTGGGAAGATCTCGGAATGTCAGACCTTGTTTCCTCAGATCATGGTATAGTTTCTCTCACGAAGTACGTTGGGCTATGTATGTCATAGTGAATGCATGTACAGATTGTTTTAGTGTGCGTAAGCTCAGAAGCAATCAGTCTCGCCCGAGACGCGGTCCGGGTCACTAGTACTCATTGTATTCACGTCAGATTTTGGTAGCGAGTACCGTCAGCATGACAACTAAGCGCAAAGTTGTCGTGAGATAGAACAACTTTATGCGCCTAATTAGTTACGGGAGGTCCACCTTTCAGTATATTTGTCCTTTGTGAATAAATGTAGGTACTGAATTATAACATTTATAACATGCCTGCAGTAAGTGAAGTATTTCTTTGATTGCAGGACACGCACCGAACTCTGTCACTAGTTTCAAGAGATCTACGAAATGCGTCGGTATGTATAAATACAAAAACTCATCTACTTACTGTAGGTACATACACCAGCAAAGAGATTGCAAAAGACTAAAATATTATGTTTCCTTTTGTATTTCTTTTGTATTACTGTGGCGCAGCGGGCGAAGGTCTGCCTGCGACGCAGGAAGTTGCGGGTTCGATTCCCGCCTCGGGACAAATGTTTGTACGATCTACAGACATTTGTCCAGGGCGTTCTGGATGTTTTCTATGTATCATAAAAAATATCTAGCTATGTAGTGTATTGTATTAAGTATATCAGTTATCTAGTACCCATAACACAAGCTCTGCTTAGCTTGGGGCTAGATAATGCTGTGTGAATTGTCCAGCATTATTTATTTATTTATTTTATTATGTCTTCTTATGTAGAATGAACGTATTAATATTTGTATTTATTTATTCCATCGTTCATCACACTTTATTTATTTATTTTTAGATAGATAAATCATTTATTTATAAAAAAACATTACATAGGTTGGTTAGTAATGCCTTAAAGCCTATGTTAGGTTGACTTACACTTGATGTCGTTACATTCTATATTTATGTACTATGTTTACAATAACACGTATAGGTATTGTAACAATAACACGTATAAGTATTTCGTTATAGGAAACATCGTAAGGTACAAAGGTAAAAAAAAGACAGACATGACTGAACATTAAATAAAAATGAAATGAAATAAATAATTAATTAATTAATTAAGGGTATGTCAAAGTATGCTGCTGCATAAGGGCATAGTCAAACTATACTAAAAATAATGTACAATATTACAATCATAGATAGATAGAAAATTCTTTATTGCACACTTATAGATAGAAACAATACAACAAAACAGTTTAAAAACTAAGTGACAAGTGGCGGTCTTATCGCTCAAGAGCGATCTCTACCAGACATAATAAACTGCGAAAATAATAATGATAACAATGTCAGAAATAAAATAATTTAAATTAAATTTACATGTAAATAAAGCTGCTGTAAATAAATACAAATACAAATAATGCCTGACCTCTCCCCAGTCGTGTCGACCTGCCGCCGTCCCATCGGATTATGAGAGTGAGGGAACAGAGAACACGCCCGAGTTTACGCACACACTTGTGCACTATAATATTATTATGCACACACTTGTGCACTATAATACATGGCTAGTCTCTGTTGAGACGGGCCGCCGTTAAAATGTTTAATTTTGTTCTTCTCTATATATAAAATATCTAAATTCAAACCAAAACAAAGGTCGCCTCAGTCATTCTATTGATTCCTATGTTTTGTTCCGAGGTAAATAACCTTGCGTATATTTTTATCATGTTTTGTTTCATATATTTTCAGATCTACGACATAGAATTCGTGGTTGACAACACAAACCTTGGTTTCCTGGTGAGCGAGGCGGAAGGAAACTTTGCCATGTACATGTACCAACCACAGGCCAGAGAGAGCTACGGAGGTATGTTCCAAATAAATTATATATTTATTATTATAACTAGTTTCTACTTGCGGCTTCGAACGCGTTGTTTCTGTGGAAACGTTTTAAGGTTATTTTTATTCCATGGGAACTCATTTAAGGGATAAAAAGTAGCCTCTTATAATACTAATCAAAAATATCCTCATCATCATCAGCCTTTTAGTACACTGCTGAACATAGGCCTCCCCTAATGAGCGCCATAGCGCCCTATCATCAGCTTGCCGCATCCAGGATCTGTCTGCAGTCTTTGCAGGTCGTCATCTCATCTGGCTGGAGGGCCTACGTTTGCCGAGTCGCGGTCTCCATCCAAGAACGCCTTTACCCCATCGATTGTCGGTTCTTCGCTAGACATGGCCAGCCCACTGCCACTTGAGCTTGCTAATTATTTGGGCCTTCAGCTTGCTGTTTCTTTTACCAACTTGGAAAATACAAAAAGAAACACTTTTACCAACTTCTTGTATTTTCCAGGTCAACGTCTAATAAAGAAGAGCGACTACCACGTAGGCCAACAGGTCCACGCCATGTTCCGCATCGCAGCACAGCCCGACGCCGACGGCAACCACCGCAGGCACGTCACCGTCTACAGTGAGTATACACCAGCCTATGCTAGTCCACTGCTGGACATAGTCCTCTAACTCCCGTCACAGCGCCCTCCAGCGTCTCCAGCCACATCCAGCATCTGCCAGAAGTCTAGATCAGGTCATCATACCTGGCCACAGCGCGTCATACTGTAGTTTGATGAAAATCGGAGCAGCTGAACTGATTTTTATCATTGCTTCTGGGGCCGAATTCTGCTCAACAATCGCTTTACTATAACAACGGTGTCGCTGAATCGTCCATAGGTGAAAGAAACTCTAGATAATGTAGACGCGGTGCTATTTCGTCCCCACTCTGGAAGTGCTTTGTGCAGAGGGTGATCAATCAAGGAACATATTTCTTCTATTGATTATATTATATATGATTATATTATATTATCCTCGGCTCGAGTTGCTATACACAGCGCCTATTGCTACATTATTTGTTATATTTATTCTATTTTATCTTGTTTTGTGTGTTAATGTACTAATAATAATGTACAATGTATAATAATGTAATCCATTATGTATCACTCGCAAATCTATGGACCCATGGTTGTCTGAAATAAAGCATTTTTATTTTATTTTATTTTTATTTATTTGATAGATTGGTAGAATGGTGTACAGCAGGCCAAGCACGGGGATTGTTGTCTAGGGTAGAATAGAGAAAAATTACGTGACATCGTCATCGAATACTGAATATGTTTGAAACTCATTCCTTCAACTTCAATAATTTACGCAATGTGAGACAATGCGATGTCATTCTTCCCTATTCTACCCTAGACAACTATCGCCGTGCTAAGCCTACAGGTTACACTTTTGACACGCAAACAGTCGTTATCGTGAAGCGATTAATTTATAGGAATTAGGGCCTCGTGTTATAATGGTAATAATCAGCTATGCACCCGAGTTTCTTTCACAAGCAACACTTGATCATAATATACATATAGGTAGATAATCGCTGTGGGTTATACATTTTTGTAAAATTAACTTATCTCTAACGAATTACACTGAATAAGTCTCTTGAAATTGAGTAGAAATTGTGAAGGCACAATGTTGAGAAAAACTTTTTAATCTTTTAAATCGTCATCAAAACAAAACACGACATGGCGCGACATATCTTCAAGCCCATGAGAATCATAAAAGAAAATCATGATATGGTTTGTCATCTTCATAATTGTTTGGGTCATAGGGACCATAAAATCTAATTTTCTTATTCATTATTCCAGCGACTCTCGACGGAAGCCTGGGCTACATCCTCCCTCTCTCGGAGAAGATGTACCGCCGCCTGTTGATGTTGCAGAACGTCATGAACAACTACTGCTGCCATGTCGCAGGACTCAACCCTAGAGCTCACAGGTATTCTACTTTTGACGTGACAACGTCTTATAATTCGATAGAGCTGGCCGCACGCACGAAAAAACATGACGTCATGCGGCGTTACCTCGCTATGACGTCATTCGGCGTTACCTCGCTATGACGTCATGCGGCGTTACCTCGCTCTGAGGCGTTCCATGTAAGGCTTGAAGTGCAAGCGAGAGCGCTCGACATCCGTCTCTCTCCTACTTGAGTGAGCGATGCGTCTGCGTTGTCACGTTCAACTATCGTCAGTAAACCGACTTTACAGACAACCAATTTTTTTAACTTACTAACGGAACAAGAAGTTATAACTACCCTCATGGTAAAAAAATGTCCTCAGCTTATGACTTCACGACAGAAGTGAAAGTGTTAAACTTTTAAATGTGCTGACTGGAGCCGAGTATACTCGATTCAGCGTAACTGACCCGAGCGTGATGATTCAGTTTCGTCGTCTGTACGGAAAAAGTGCGCCAAAATAAGTTTTTACTTCAACCTAAACACGCTTTCGATATTCTTTCAATAAAAGCCCTAAATAAGTGTCATACTTTTTATGCAATAACTCTTTTTTTAAATTAAAAATGGCCTACGTGGGGTAATTGAAACTCATCTGACGATTTGAAGTGTTGATTTAAGTTCAGAATCAGAACAGAATTAATCGTTTATTTGCAGAATACAATAATTACTTGCCAAGATCTTAAAGCTATGTGATGATAATGTATTCAACCCACAAGCAGTTGTGTAAATATTAAATATGTTATTATTAGGTATAAAATATCATTAATAAATGCTCTTAAAATTACAAATTTAAGTAGGTATTCGTTTACACTATGAGAGCAACCAAATATCTTACTTTTTCTTAAATAAGTTTCCATTCAAATCCATCGGCCTTCCCATTATTGCAAACCCAATCAACATAATTTAATGATTAAGTATACCATTATATATCATTATCACACTAATATTATAAATGTGAAAGTTTGTATGTTTAGATGTATGTATGTATGGATGGATGTTTGTTACCTCTTAACGCCAAAACTACTGAACGGATCGGGCTGAAATGTTGCATACAGGTAATTTTAGGCCTGGAATCAAACACAGGATACCTTTATCCCATAAATCAGTTCCCATGCGATATAAATAACCATAAAACGTGTCCATAGAAACGACTAGTAGTTAATAATAACTGGTTATTTGCAGAACGTACAAGTCCCCCCGTCGCCAGATGGGCGGCGCGGCACGCGGCATGCTGGACGGAGATCTAGTTGCCCTGTACACCAGCATGCCGGATGTGGAGAAACAAGACGTAAGTCCATCAATAACTGGCTTAAGAGGGCGTATTGCGCACGCGCCATTTTGTGAAAAAGATAGGCTTAGGATTTCGCGTTCATAGGAGCAGGACAGAGCATACGTTGTTGGAACAGAGTAAGCGTAACAATGATGTTTTTGCTTATTTACAAGAAAACCACACAATTTATGAAGAAACTGTATTAAAGGAACTAAAGAATTAGTATAACCTACGAATCAAATAAAAATATTTTCTGTAGACCACAGCGTTCCTGAGATCTCGAATAAATTAGGTGCAAAACAGTGCAAACAACGGTGGTGCACCTTCATGATTTTTTTATCGCAATCGTATTTTCAATTTTAAGGAACCAAATAAAAAAATTTGAGTTTTATGTAATTCTAGTTTTTTAGCACGGGGATCCCGTGAGTACTGAGATCTTGGCCTAATTTGTCAAGCAAACCCGCTAGGTTCATCCCTTAAGCCTGCTACTTCGCACGCGCTTTTCCGGGATAAAAAGTAGCCTATCCTTCCCCGGAATACCGTCTACCTGCGAAATCTCATAAAAGCTCTTGTCTTGAGAGGATGACGTTATGTTACGTTAATTTGCCTGGATTCCTTGGTAGATCATGCCTTGGCATTTAGCCCACCGTTATTATGAACGTTGTGTATCTTCTTCTTCTTCTTCTTCTTCTCATTCGTAGCGTTCTTGGCAGAACGTTGTGTATATGAAAGTGTAAATAAATTAAATATTCGAATAATGATTCTCGGTGTTAACATTTTGACCTTCTATTTTAATTCTCCAATACACGCCAACTGCGTGTTTCGTTTCGTTTTTAGGGGTCCTTACCTCAAAAGGAAAAAAGAACCCCTATAGGATCACTTTGTTGTCCGTCCGTCTGTCTGTCTGTCTGCCTGTCCGTCTGTCAACCCCTTTTTCTCAGGAACGCGTGGAGCTATCGAGTTGAAATTACCAACTTGTTAACCTTTTCGAGCCTCGATATAAATAAAACGTTTAAGTTAACGCAATCAAAAGCTATAGCCATTTATGTCCAAATATTTTAAAATTTCCAAGGAAGTACTTCCCGTTGACCTAGAATCATAAAATTTGGCAAGAAGCAAGGTCATATAGCACAAGTAAAGGGAAAAGTCCGAAAACCTTAAATTTGTATAATCACAAAAAAAATTTTTTTTGATTCACTCCATGAATCAGAACTTATCTGTAGGTCCCGTTGACCTAGAATCATAAAATTGGTCAAGAAGCAAAGTTTATAATTATTCGGAATCCTTGGTGCGCGAGTCAAGTAACTTCACGTTATATTTTTGTGCAAGTTGTTACTCTAATTCGGTGTATTAGAGTAGCCGAAAAGAAATACGCAATTGGGTATTTGGGGAATTATAGTAGACCCCCTGAGCTCTCATTTTCTATAGGATTTGGTACAGAAACTCTACCGTGCTGACATGGAACTACGCAATTTCCATACAAAAATGAGACGTCACGGTGACGTTTCGATACAAATCCCATACAAAAATGAGACTTCACGGTGACGTTTCGATACAAATCCCATACAAAAATGAGACTTCACGGTGACGTTTCGATACAAATCCCATACAAAAATGAGACGTCACGGTGACGTTTCGATACACATCCCATAGAAAAATGAGACGTCACGGTGACGTTTCGATACACATCCCATACAAAAATGAGACGTCACGGTGACGTTTCGTTACAAATCCCATACAAAAATGAGACGTCACGGTGACGTTTCGATACACATCCCATACAAAAATGAGACGTCACGGTGACGTTTCGTTACAAATCCCATACAAAAATGATACGTCACGGTGACGTTTCGTTACAAATCCCATACAAAAATGATACGTCACGGTGACGTTTCGTTACAAATCCCATACAAAAATGAGACGTCACGGTGACGTTTCGTTACAAATCCCATACAAAAATGAGACGTCACGGTGACGTTTCGATACACATCCCATACAAAAATGAGACGTCACGGTGACGTTTCGATACACATCCCATAGAAAAATGAGACGTCACGGTGACGTTTCGTTACAAATCCCATACAAAAATGATACGTCACGGTGACGTTTCGTTACAAATCCCATACAAAAATGATACGTCACGGTGACGTTTCGTTACAAATCCCATACAAAAATGAGACGTCACGGTGACGTTTCGTTACAAATCCCATACAAAAATGAGACGTCACGGTGACGTTTCGATACACATCCCATAAAAAAATGAGACGTCACGGTGACGTTTCGTTACAAATCCCATACAAAAATGATACGTCACGGTGACGTTTCGTTACAAATCCCATACAAAAATGATACGTCACGGTGACGTTTCGTTACAAATCCCATACAAAAATGATACGTCACGGTGACGTTTCGTTACAAATCCCATACAAAAATGAGACGTCACGGTGACGTTTCGTTACAAATCCCATACAAAAATGATACGTCACGGTGACGTTTCGTTACAAATCCCATACAAAAATGAGACGTCACTCACGGTGACGTTTCGATACTATCCTACATACTATCGTCAAACCGAGTTCGGGGTTCTGTTTTGCAACTAAACGGCTCATCCAAAGTCTATTTTTCATTTCACTTTTTCATTTTTCATAATTAATTTATTTTATTTTCAGATCGCAAAGAAGATCGGCACGCGAGTAGACGAGATAATGGCCGATCTGTACGAAATCGATAGACTGACAGCTCACTTCTAAACAAACTATGAAGGACGCTAAGGGTTCACCTCAACAGGCGCGTAAATCGCCGATAGTCATTCGAAAGACATGTGTGCTAGATAATCGGACTATTTTACATTTTAATTGATCTTTTTGACGGAAGTTAACCCTTTAACTGCCCAGCATTTGCGGTGCAACTCGGAATTAGCAGCGGGCGCGGTGATTTGCGTCATGGGCACTGATTGGGATAATCGTTAGATGCTCTTATAATTGAGACCGCGCCGTGTTGTTTGCCCGCGAAATGTGATAGCTCGCTCATTTGGAATCAGTGCTCATTTGGAATCTCCCACATTAGTGTGAGATAAGATATGAAAATATTTTCTCGGTACGCTTGTTCTGCACAGATTGCACATTTTTGACGTCGATACAGTTTTCATTTCAGGGCACATTAGGTCTTTTATTTTCAGTGCAATATAATTGCACAATAAGTAGTAATTATAGTAGTTAGTTTTATTTGCAAAAACACTATTTTTAACTACTCATAAGTGTGCATAATCCCCACGCTGGGCATGCGAGTTAGTAATCACAGTGCTGTTGTCAAATACACATATAAAATAAATAAAAATAAAAATAAAAATATTTTATTTCGAATATCAATTGATCCATATTTTGTTAGTAACACGATTATAGAAAAAACTTAAAATTATGGTTAGTAACAAATAATCACACACACTAATTTAATTAGGTACAATATAATATATAGGGTAATAGGTGAAATATGATATTATCATATATCACCTATTACCCTACGCACAAAACATATCCATATAGGAGAGGGGAACCTATCGGCAATAGTTCTCAGGATGCTATTTGTGCTGTCCCGGATTCTGCGCATCAGGGAGGCGGTCTTTTTGCGGAGAATCGCTGTAAATCCATCTACTTGGTACTCCGCAAACATCCCTGACGCACTGCAGTAGCGGGGCAGCCCCAACATCATCCTGAAAATATTGTTGTATTATATAAGGAAGCCTCTGCCCTTCCGCTGGTGGGTTCTCTTAATCGACTCTTTCGAGATCCGCGGCTGAGCTGACGGGGTCGATTCTTATGCCGCAACCCACCACGGCGACCTTCATACGTTATACGTTTAAATTACCCGACGAAGTTGTTGTCCGATGATCTTTCAAAGAATACCACTCGTAATCATAGTTAGGATCTCTATAAGCGTGCTTCGACCGTGCCTTTTTATCGCGGCAGTAGTTTCTTTTGACTTGATTGAGGTGGACCTTATAATTAATAATTGAATTAAGAATTACGCTAAGTTTTCTGTTATGTTAAATTAGGTTGGATTTTGTAAATATTAAGGAATTAAATAAAGTGTAATTTTCTAAATTCGTTTAATTTTTCTTCTGAGCCGTGAAGTAAACGTAAGCTGCTATGTAGAAATTAGAATCGTAGGTAAAGCTACTTATCATACGGAGACATCAGCCACAGATTAATAATAATAATAAATAATTATGGACAATTCACACAGCATTATCTAGCCCCAAGCTAAGCAGAGCTTGTGTTATGGGTACTAGATAAATACACTACACTACATAGATATTTTTATTATACATAGAAAACAGCGAGAACGCCCTGAACAAATATCTGCAGATCGTACAAACATTTGTCCCGGGGCGGGAATCGATTAGGTAATGTTACCACCAGCTACATACAAACATTTGTCCCGAGGCGGGAATCGATTAGGTAATGTTACCATCAGCTACATACTAGGAATTATAGGCTTCTGTCCGCGGCTTCGCACGTGTTTTTCGGGATACAAAGTATGTTATTCCAGATTCATTTTATTTAACATCAAGATGGGACGAGGAAATCGCAAAACTGACTAATGAAGACTGGATGGCAATGGAGAAGTCTGGAGGAGCTCTTCACCCTTGCATGAGGGGTTCTCCCGCGAACTTGGCATATATATATTATTATGTTAAATTGTTAAATAAAATGTAGAATTGATATTGAAATAGTATGACTATACGGAGTACCACACGATAGGTAGAGTCAATGAACTAGGTCATGTATAGCTAAGCAGATTTAGGTACCAAATCAAACACATGTTTTTGCACCAATTTGCTTACCTACGTCTTATTGTGCAATTACTTACGAATATTAAATCAGTGTCAAACTAGCACTCGGGGGGTTGATTCGTACCTTATCCTTCCCTCTAATATTTAACTATTAACTTAATTTATAACTGTAGGAACCCTTTAAAATGACATTAAATAATCTTTAACTCAGAAAACATGTAATGGCAAGAAATAAAAGGCCATTTTATTTTATTTATAATTAATATAACACTGTCAAAGTTGTTCTATTTGAGTTCAGATATACCTACGAATGCCAATATTAGAAATAAATAGATGCACACGATTCTAACTCCTATTTCGTCAGCCCTAGAGTAGTTTATCGCCCACCTCTCCGTAAGCAAAACCCAGTTTGAATACCTTCCAAATTGAATAGGCTCACAAGTAGGTACGGACTGCATTTATAATTGCATTAAGATAGTTCATGCATGCTTGAAGCAAACTACACCTACTATAGCCTACTAAACTATACTACTAAACTAGCCAGGCTGGATTTGGAATGTTTGTAAACAAACCACGACACAATAAATAAAACTTACTTGCTTGGCCTCGAGTTTTGTAAGCAATGTTTATTGAAGGAAGGATCTTAAATCGACAAGTAGAAGTAGTTGTTCTATCTCACGAAATCCGTTTAGCCCTGGTTGTAGTAGTGACTTTGTGCTTAGTTGTCAAGCTGACGGTACTCGCTACCAAAATCTGACGAATACAATGAGCAGGTCCTAGTGACCCGGACCGCGTCTCGGGCGAGACTGACTGATTGCTTCTGTCTGAGCTTACGCACACTAAAACAATGTGTACATGCATTCACTATGACATACATAGCCCAACGCACTTCCTGAGATAGAACAACTATACCTACCTACCTAATGTAAGTTGCGTGTGAAACGCGGCAACAGAGTGAATTTTAGGTTAAGTATGGGCAGTTTGCTAACAAACATTCTACATCGAGTTTGGCCAGTTTCTAGGTATAACAGAGTAGTTAACACCTGGAAGCTCCCATCTAGAGTTGAGAACTAAACTACGGTATTGTATAGAGCATGTGAGCGGACCTGTGTAGAGCGGACATTATCGTCGATGTAATTTCAAACAGCTATGAATACCTATTTAGAGCTATGCTCGGAGTTTCTCTGAAGGATAGGATTCGTAACGAATACATCCGACAGAGAACCAAATTTATCGACATAGCTCAAAGAATTAGCAAGCTGAAGTGGCAGTGGGCTGGCCATATCTCGCTAGGAACCAACAACCGCTGGGGTAAACGTGTTCTTGAGTGGAGACCGCGACTCGGCAAACGTAGGACGCCCTCCAACCAGGTGGGATGACGACCTGCGAAAGACTGCAGGCAGATGCTGCATGCGGGTACTTACCTATCTACAAACAATAAATGTATATATTACAAAACAATTATTTGGAACTGTCAAAGGTGTGAGTGACGTGAATCGTGCCCAAAATACCTTACAAATACTCGAGCTAAATTCACCCAACCTTGCCGCATAAACTTATATCCTAGGTACGCATACAAAAACTTAGTTGGTCTAGCATTTCATCGTAAAACCAAGTTGGATTGGAACTGTCTGTTTGTTTAAAGGCAGTTGGACATTGAGCTGTAAGACTCCGAGATAAGGTTCAAAGATTTGTAGCGATGCGTCAAAGGCAAAGGGCTTTTTAATGAAATTTCTGAAGACGAATCTGTCTTTCCTTAAAAGCTTGATAAGATAATTTTTGTTAAGAAGTTTTGTGACGAAAGTTTGGGGTTTCATTAATTTTTTGACTTGACAAGGTAATTAATTTTTATTTTGGTCCTGAAAAGTGTTTTTACTTAATTACAAGATTTATTGTTAACTTCTATTGCTACAAGTGGAGGTCGAACCGAACGCTTTCAGATCACTATCCCAGCCAGCCTTGCCGGAAGATTACATTTCTTACATTTTTCGTAGCTTTTGACCCCCTCGCGTAACATTAAGTAATTTTTATACAAGTAATTTTCTTTACTTTTAAGAACAACGAGATTTGTAATAGATTTAGGTAGGTACTAGACTAGATTTTTATTGCATACAGTTTACGAACTCATCCAAATTGAACGTAAGTAACTAAAACTCCAACACGTTCATTAAAAAAAAAGTGTACATATTTTGCAGCAAAAATTTAATTTAGGATTTCATGAAACGAAACGTAACTTACGAATGGCCCTGGCATGGCAACACTGATCCCAGCAAGGGTGGAAGTAGTGTTCATACCACGACGAAGGAAGTTGGCAGTTAAGATGATCGGCATAACAAATTAGGGTTCGGAAGTGGTCAAATTCTGGATAAGCTTCGTAAGCGCCTAATTGTTGTAATAATTGGGTTCGATTCCCGCCTCGGGACAAATATTTGTACGATCTGCAGATATTTGTTCAGGGTGTTCTGGTCGTTTTCTATGTATAATAAAAAATATCTATCTATGTACTCTTATATTATTATGTTTATCAGTTATCTAGTACCCATAACACAAGCTCTGCTTACCTTGGGGCTAGATAATGCTGTGTGAATTGTCCAACATTATTTATTTATTATTTTATTAATTTACCTGTGCTGACATCTAGTTATGTTTTGGGGAACTAAGTATCCTTGGTTCACATGGGTTCTTCCAGCCGTCACGCTTCAATAGCGTCTTCTAATTTTACTAGTAGCGATATCTAGTTATATTCGGGCGAACTATAGTTTGATCGTTTATTGTCTATGGTTTGTTACAGCGCAGCGTGTCATTTGGTAAATGTTATAGGATACCCGCGACACAGGCTTGTCCTAGTGCGGGATCCACTGCGATTGTATACTTTGCATGATATAATGTGAAAATCAGCCAAAATAAGATTAATCTATGTAGCAAAACTGTGACAGGCCCACTAAAACAGTGTAAAATTAAGGAATTCGAAGGTTTTTAGATGTTTCATATACCTACAACTAAAAACCTTCGAATTCCTTACCAAATAATACTTAAAATATGGATGGGAATTAAATTTTGTAAGTAAAATTAGCTTCTATTATTGGGTGGCTTCGGAAAACACAATAACGATAAAATCTAAGCTTGGAAATAATTTCTTCGACTAGACGCTGAGTCGTGTATTTTCTTTCTAATTCATTGAATCCAAAGACATTTTAAATCGTCCTTGATTGAATCTAATGGATAAATATTTTGTATTGTTTGTTTTAGCTGACTCTCCGGTGGTTATGCTTCAAGGTCTATTTTTACCGACTTAAAAAAGGAAGAGGTTCTAAATTCGGCTGTATGTTTTAGCTTTAGCTTTGGTTGGTACCTTTAAGGTTTTTGGTATTATGGTGCGTAGGTAACCCCTCGCTCTCGGGGTAATTTCTAAGATATCAAATAATATCCCAAAAATTTACGACTTCGACGGGACTTGATCTCACAACCTCTAATCTCTATTGATTCCTTAGGCCGACAGCGTTTTCAGCGTTAAAATTAAAAAATAAATTTTTAAATTGAAAATATGCAGTCATTGCATCATATGCAGTCATGCCCTTTTGATATCAGAAATCTATAAATATTGGGTTCATAGGTCAAATACTACAGAAAATATTTATTTATTGCGCCAGACAAATTTGATACGAGTCAAGTAGCCTGTTTAGATTTATTCTTGAGATTATCATTAATACTATTTTCGCTGCTCATTGGCTGAATATGAAAAGAAAATTAACCAATGAACAGCTAAAATGCGTGATACACGCACGAATACATTTAAAAATGACTTGCTTGGTCACCCTAATAGGGTTGGAAAAAAAAATGGAATTTTCCACTTTTTCTATTAATGTACTTTTTGACAGAATTTTCACGGTCCCTCAATAAATAGGCAGGTACCGAGGTATTGTTTGTAAAGTAAAAAGACTCGCGTTTTGTATCATCACAATATTATCACATCACACTAATATTATAAATGCGAAAGTTTGAATGGGTGGATGGATGGATGTTTGTTACCTCTTCACGCCAAATCTACTGAACGAATCGGGCTGAAATTTGCACACATGTCATTCTAATCGTTTTCTATCCATGGGATAGAACACGGAACTGATTTATGGGCTACATAGTACATTGTACACCTGCGAGAAAGTGCCCCATTCCTATCGAGTGTGTCAACGAGGTAGGAATCGCACTTTCTCCCGAGTGATATACATAGTGCTTTATAATTGAACCTTCGAGGAAAATCATCGTTGTTGAATCTTCAAAATTAAGAGTAAATCAAAATTGTAAACTCAAATCGTCGGCTAGCTAACAACACCGCGCAAGTAAAATTCTACTACATTACAGAAGAGCCAAAAAACTGTTTTATTTTATCATTTTAAAGGTAAATGAGCTGAATATTATTTTATATCATTAGCTAAGTCTTATCAATCGTCTCAAACATCAAAACCTTAGGAAATCTTTTCCCTATTACTTGTATTTGATTTGTGCGGTGTTACAGATTAATTAGGCTGTGTTACCATATAATTGGGCGGTGTTTTCAAAAAAATTACATCGTAATGTCATTTATTATTTGGAAAACACCGCACTAGTTTACAATAACAATTAAACACAGCGTCATGCTGTGTTTACTTGTTGTTGTTAATAAAACATTGATGAGAAAGGAAAGAAGGAAAAAAATATACAATTTTCAGGCTTTATTAAATTTATTTATTGTAAGTATTGAAAATAAGTATTGAATAGGTAGATAAATTTAGTCCAGCAGTTTATTGTTTGTTATATCGCCGTGATATGGAACATCGCTAAGAATTACCACTCTATTGTTAGAAAATGCAGAATTGGACAAGGGCAGAGTAGAAGACTGAGTCTGCTCAAGACTCAAGCTGGGTTCAATATTACCTTGACAAGCTAAGCTTGGAGTAGGTTGGTCTTCGGCCGGTGCTTCTATTAAGCTGGGAGAAAGGAGTGGTAAACACTCAAGCTAAACGGAAGGTTCAGACAAGTCATCCGGTCTTGGGTGTGTCTGTTCTGCAGTATGAGCTTCGATCAGGCTGGGAGATAGGGGCTGTAGACAAGCAAGCAAAACATTTGCTTCAGGTGCTTTATCTCGGCTCTGGTGAGGTAGCCCATTTTCAAGTGCATCTTTTGAAGTGGTTGGAGCAATTGTTGTACATAGTGATGTTAGAGTTTCAGGCAGTGCATTTGGGCTTGAGTTAGGCTTGTTATCAATGGGTACTTCAATCATCTCATTTACCTTAGAATGTGGTGCACAGAAAAGCGGGACAGAGGCATCGTGCTGTTTACTTGGGCTTTGGTTAGACAGAACATTAGTAGGTGCGATTGTTAAGCTACATGGAGAGATTGGCACAGGCATAAGTGGAGTAATATCTTCAGGTTCCTTACTTCGACTTGCGTTAAACTGGACATTGATATTCTGTGATGTTCTGGTAACTGACTGGAGACTAATTTCTGAATTTAATTGAATATACTGATCACCAAGTTGTTCTATGAATGGTAGATTCTCTATATTTATATTCGTTAAATCCAAAGTCTTACAGGGTTCTGAAAAAAAAACATAATATCAGGGGAAAAGTAGGTACTTACCTAATTGATGAACTCATGAAATTCATATCAAGTTTAATTTCAGTGACTGGCTGGAGCTTAGGCTGGTTATCAGCAGGTGCTTGTGACGCACACAATGGTGGAACAGGGGCTATTGTCTTCGTATGGTTAATTTCATCCGATTAAAATTCAAACAATCGACGATAAATGAAACCATACTCATTTTAATCAATTAATTATTCAAGACTGAAAATAAGCATTATAATACAGAGCTTGGAAAATTAAATTTGGCTTGTAAAATTTAAAAAAGTGAAATTTAAGTAATTGTTCTTACCAAGTTTTATATTTTTTCCAGCATACTTCATTTTTGTACTTTTGCATTTTCGCTTAGTAGTTATTTTAAGACCTGATTTCGTCAGTTCTTTAACCAAATCGTCTTCACCTGATGTATCTTCTTCGTCATACATTGTTAAAAGGAACTCTGTAATGTAATAAGGGTATTAGGCAAGGTAAAACACCGCTCAAATCGTAAACAGAAACATTAAAACACCGCTCAAGACAGAGACACAGGTTTTAGATGAACTAGGGCATTAATTCCTATATAAATCGATACAATTGTACGCATAATCAATAACTTACCCTTTTATCTGCGTCTTCTGTTATTTATTATCACTTCTTCACGATGTTACTAAGTAAAAACAAACTTTTAAATTGACAGCTTCCGAACCGCGTAAAAAAGTATGACGGAATGACGACTTGTGCGGTGTTTCACAGAAAAATTACTAACGCAGTGTTACAATTTTTTGAATAACGGCTCCTGATTGGTCGACATACTTGAATCTGATAGGTAGATCGAAGCGCGCGTATAACCTGCATCCAATGGCATTAAAATGTCGATACCGCCAAATTTCGACTCGCGCGGTGTTGTTTGCTAGGCGACGAAATGTAGCATTATATACGCGAATGGTTCTTTTTTTGAATTATTGTTCCGAATACGGAAGAAGCCGATATCATAAATCGCGAATTCGGAGTAAAAACTTTTTCATTTCTCATACTCGGAAAGTAGTGTTGTTTTGATCTGATTATTGGGTGGAAAATGCTGCTTTCCTTACATAGGGAGGGAAAAACTCATACAAATTCATTCCGACCCTCGTGCCGGAATGAACTTTAAAAATAGAACTGCTGTCAGCTGTGAAGAGTTTTATGTAAAAAAACTTAGAAGAAGAAGACTTAGAATGATAGTTGGCACAAACGAGGTAAAGCTAAAAAATTGCGACGGACCGTCGCAATTTTCATTTTGAGCCGTTAGTACAATACTTCAAATGAGACGGAAAGCAGCTCTCACATAAAATATAAAAATGATGTGTTGTGCAGTGCAAGGATGTTTAAACACCAGTAACCGGAAAAATAATACCGCAAATATCTCATTCCACCGGTAAGTACTAATATTCCGTTTGTAATTTTGCTTGAAACAGTCATCAAAATTCATAAATAAATTGAAAAATTTCGTCCACCATTTTCGTGAAAATGTTGCTATGCACTGGGTAAAAAATACCCAGGTTTTGTTACTTAGTACTTAGGTATATAAAAATAGTAGAGGAGAGGGTGGAATTCCCTCAAGTTAGGACTTAGGAATCAAACTACGCGGAATATCACAGTTTTAGAATTTTCAGTCACTCGACGATATTCTGAGTAGATTCAAGATGTAAACTCAAATTACTATTTTACAATGCAAATTACAATCAATGAATGGAAACAATTAGAACTAGTATTCACAATTGAAACAATTGAGCTAACTGCAGCTTGTAGCAAACAATCTAGAGGCAGCTCAACTTATCGATATCAATACCAGTCGTCGCCTCCCCGTTACGCTGTTTACGTTGCCCCGCTGTATGGCAATGCTGGTGCGCTGCGCCAAATACTCACCAGCTCTCGGGTCCCGCGCCGCCGCTTTGACCAGACGCTCAGATTTTTTTAAAATTCCGGAAAATTTCGATACCGCACGGACTTAGACCTCTCTCAGCTCCAAGAGGACCAAATGCAATAAACTCATATTTAAAATTGCAATCCATCCCATCACCATAACTGTAGCAATACTTGCACGTGCACATGTTCTTTTTTAGGGTTCCGTAGTCAACAAAGAACCCTTTTAGTTCACCACGTTCGTCGATCCGTCCGCAGCTTAGTCCAGAGACTATCTGTACTAGAATGCTGTAATTTGTCTAAGTTGGGCATTATTATTTGTGAAAAAAATGCTAGTAGTAGGTGGAGTGATTTTAAAAGGAAAGCTACACAGCTTTAGTATGCATTACTAGTTGAGTACCTACCTAAATAGTCATCCTAATCAACTTAAAAAATGTAATTTGGTAGGTATGTGTAATACAGGTAAATAAATTGGTTTAGATAGGCCATGAATCGTGCAACTACTTACACTGCACGTGGCCGAACACGCACTTGACCGTCTATTTTAAATTAGTGTTCCGAAAATGATCGGAGCCGATCTTATTTTGCAGACTTGAAGTAAAACCTTTTTGTCGTTTGACCTAGGTAGAATGATAGTAGCCATAGGTACCGGCTGATATTTCGTAAAATTAAAAAAAAACGACGTTGGAAATGGATTTTCATAGATTTATTTTTTATTTTTTCTATTTGTCAATAAACTATTGACACCTTCAGTAAATTGAAATAATGTAATATCAAAAATAAAAAGGTAGGTGATAAAATCAATGAAGTATTTTCATAATGGGAACTTTGCTTCAGTTACCCAATTTTTTAGGGAAAATGCTATTCACTTGCAACATTCAATCATACGAATGTGTGAGTGAGGGCACTGTATTTACGAGCTGTCAAAACACACATGGATCGGTTTTTGGTTACACAAATTGTCAAATTGTTGAATGACACTATCCCTCTGCTGAGACAGCAGCGAGTTTTTACTCTATGTAAAAAAACTAATTTAAAAAATTTCATGACTTTCTAAACAGCCAGTGTGAATTTAGCGCAAACTTCTTTGAGCGGAATAAACCGCGAGTGCCGCGACAATTACGCGGCGAGCGGCGAGTTCCATATTTAAAATTTAAAAAGTCAACACAAATTGGCGGGATACTAAACTCTGTTATGTATCTGTGACGGACTTTTGTGCTAAGATTTGAATTGAATATTAAAAATGAGTTCAAGCGAAATATTGACACCAGATTCCATTACAGACGAGGCAAATTGTGTCATAGAAAATCATTTATTTTCCTCATATTCTAAATGAAAAGTAGAGTGTTTGCCACGGGTAAAATAATCAGTTCCTACTCGGACTATAGCCGCCCTCGCTGCGCTCGGGCGTCTAACTACCTCGGGAGTTGATTCTTTTCAACCCTAGGCTAACAATCTACTATTTGTCGTTTGAACTATTGTGAAAGTAACCGGCTGATAATTCAGAAAATAAAAAAAAATAACACATTGTATATGGATTTCAATACACTTTTCTCTTCCGCTAAACGCGTGAGAAATGAAATTCCATAGAGTTTTCCCTCCCGCACTTCAGTGCGCCTGCAATGACGTACTTTCTATCGTATGTTTAGAAAAGGAATAAGCAATTTTTTGAGCATTTTCATTCCAGGATTAGAATTACCTGGCACGCAAAATTTCAGCCCGATGCGTTCATTAGTTTTGGCGTCAAGAGATAACAAACATCCATCCATACATCTAAACATCCAAATTTTGTTTCGGTAGACTATCATCTGGTTACGAAACTAGCTAGGTTAGGCTACCTTATCTAGCTAGCCTAACCTAGCTAGTTTCTTAGAGGTAAATAACATAGTGGTAGAAGGTTTGTAGTTGCACAGTCGTGTCGTGTCGTGATCGTCCCCTCTAAAAGCCCTTTATACCCGGTAATGAAACCCGAAAGTTGGGCAAACTTGTAGGCAGCTTTTATTAATTGTAACAAGTTGCAATCTGAGGCCTTTGCAGCCAAGCTTTTATGGTTGTACTATCGGTACTTTGTCATGGTTACGAGGTTTTCGTGGTACAGTCAACGATAAAAATCTCTGAACAGTGTGGTTCTTATAACATGAATGTAAGTATCTATACCAACTAAAAGTAGAGTTTATAGTTATGGATGTAGGATTTAATCTTCGACAAATAGGTTCCTATTTCTGGGCCGGTTTGGTATTACTTAGGTAGGGTATATGTACCTACCTACCAAAGTTTTATCCAGATACCTACGACATGAGCCAAGCCATGGGCAGAAGCTAGTTTTCTACAACAGCTGTGGAATGACATTACCCTCTAGACTAGAATTCATTAAATAAAAGTATATCTTTATATATATAATTCTTCTGTGAGTGTGTATGTCACTGAACTTCTCTCAAACGACTGGACCGATTTTGATGAAATTTTTTGTGTGTATTCAAGGGGATCTGGGAATGGTTTAGATTCACAATTTTGTCCAACGCGGGCGAAGCCGTGGGCAGAAATTAGTATCTAAGTAAAAAAGGGGAGATGAGGTGCTACTGGTACTAGGTTGATGAGGTAAGCTCTGGGAGAACGTACTATTATCTACAGATTTTACTTAGATCTATGGATAAAGTTTAAAAACTATTAATATAAATAGATTTTTCGGATTTTATTGGTGATTTTGGTTTTAATTTTAGTATTGATTTTCATTTTGTATTTAATTTTAATTTTTATCGACTCGATTATGGACACTTATTGTTTATGTATTATAATCTATTGTTGTCTGAAATAAACGAATTGAATTGAAATAAACATAATTGAAAAATACTACCCTTAGTAATATTATATACACAATCCACTAACCGTTTGTTTGTGAGACTCACCACCGTAGCCCACAGAGCCTAATATCGGAATTCCTTATTTATGTAGCTGCCCGTTGCCCTAACAACGGGAAGCTTTATTAAATTCCCTACGTGGCGTAGTTTATCACGTGGGTCATCTATTTTATTTATTGTGGTAGTGCCGAGCTTTGTACCATCTGGAGGCAATGCGGTCTGTACAGGGTGCCACGAAATATGTGTACTAAGCCGAAAGGGGCCGATTCTGGACCCCGAGGGGATCAACTTTTGTTCTACGATTTTTTGAATTTCAAACATTTCTTTACTTTTTTTGAGAAAAAATAGAGACTCGTTTCATATTCGACTTCATATTCCTTCGTGTTTTTTACGTGTATTCTTACATATTATTATTGTTTTGGAATTTCAAAGCACTTACATCATTTTTTGGAATCATTTAAATAATTTATACAAAATACCGGTTTTGCTGAAAAAACAATAAAAAAACATTTGTGAAACATTTTATCATGTTAGGTAATTAATGCAAGAATACGTGCAAAAGAACACGAATAGGAAGAAAAAATAACATAACGAAAAAAAAGCAATTCCAAAAACCGTTATTTTACAATCACAAGTCGATCCTCTCGGAGTCCAAAATCACCGCCTCTCGGCTTGGTACAGATGTTGCGCGGCACCCTGTATTTTTAACGAATGTAGTGGATAGAGAGGAATATTGCCCAGCAGTGTACCTAATTAAATTACCTAATGAGCACACACACGTCACATGACAGCAAAAGGATCCTGCCAGAAAACCAGCGTTGCTCTACTTTCTGTTGAGCAACATTACGCTGAAGCAGGACCTTTTGGTTCACAAGGTGGACAATGTTATATATTTAAGTTTTTAGTTTTTCGGCTTACTGCGGGAACGTTAAATATGGTGCGATATGACGTGGCGTTGGTTTTCATACCCTTGCTTTTGTATAAGGGACTGATGAACTTATCCAGCAGGCCTAAAAAGGGCTTCACCCTTTTTAGGCCTGCTGGATAAGTTCCCTGCCGCACGCAACAGTTACACAAAAGACAGCTAGTCCTACAATTTTAGCTGAAATGCCGTACACGTCGTAGCTAGATTTAGTTGCTATATGGCATTTTATAATCTTCATTATTTCCGTCGACGTAAATAGTGCAATCCGGAGTGATACATCGCTGGCCATGGAGTCGGCCGCCAGCACTGCGACTGCACGCGGGATGTCTGCCGCCGGGGCGCCGCATCTACTCGCCGCCGTCGCAAACTCGGCTCCTCCTCCCCGAACACTAGCGCTGCTACATATTTTAACTTATTATTACGTCGAAGAAAGGAAATTCCAAAAATTACGTTGGGCAATTTGTGAATCCTATCATAAGCTTTTTTTGAATGCATCTGTAATTTTTTTATTTTGTGTACTTTAAGCAGAGTTGCGAAGTTGCTGTTTTTGGCCACCATGGTGGCAAAAAAGAGCAACTTCGCATCTCTGCCTACACTATACAAACTTAAAAATTTATAGATGCATTAAAAAAAAGTTTATGATAGGATTCCCAAATTGCCCAACGTAATTTTTGGAATTTCCTTTCTTCGACGTAATAATAAGATAAAATATGTGGCGGCGCTAGTGTTCGGGGAGGATCATCCTCAACAGCCTGTATCGGTCCACTGCTGGACGCGTGTCTCCCCCTGATAAGCGCCTTATTGGCCTTTATCACATGGAGGGTACTGCCCATAATCCCCACGTTGGGCATGTGGGTTGGGGATCGCAGTTCGGTGGTAGAGTTGTTCTGCAGGGGGCGCTGCTGCCCGCCCCCGGTGGTTATCCCTTAGTCGCCTCTTACGACATCCGCGGGAAAAGTTGGGGTGGTGCAAATTCTAAGCCGGCACCACACAGCATTGTCACTTCTATTGTCACTTCGACTATCCTGAACTACCTCATGAATGACACAACTAACCCCGTTCATAGCGGCGAGCTTCACGCTGGATGAATGAACCTGTAGCAACATTCCGGTCGTTGATTGATAAGTGAATGCATGCATGCTAAAGACTGCTATCATTGTAGATGGTTTATATAAGAGCTAGGATATTTTATACTTAGGTAAGCGATTTGCCTACAATGTATATTTAGGCAAGTTAAATTACAATGTTAACCAACAGTAGTAATAAGAATTCCTAAGTAAAATAGATGAGAACTCTTTGCCTAGACAAACCTAACATAGGCTTTAAGGCATTACTAAGCAACCTATGTAATGTTTTTTCTTTATGAATAAATGATATATCTATCTATCTATAGAGTTGCATATTTTTCAAAACAGTAAAAGGTTTCGAAACCACAAAACTCACGGCCCTCCACTAAACCACCCCGTCTCCAGGTCCGAGAGTCCAGGTGAAGCAATATGCAGGTTGCCATGGCGACGGACTTTGAGCGATCACCGCCAAAGCAGTGGCCGAATCGCACATTTGCATAGAACAGAGCATGGACTGAAACTTGTAGTTTAACGAAGAAATTGGGTGCTTCTTTTGACTTGAATTGAATAATTTTACATTTAATCAAAATATCTTAGGAAAAAAAGAATAAGGAAAACTTATATTCTAAAGTTTATACGTGTGCCTGAATTTGGTTAAAAATGTATTTCAAGCGGAAAGTGCTAACAACGTACCTAACTATCTAAATAAATTAATATTATTAAGAGAAAAGATTTGATTGTTTGTTTGTTTGTATTGAATAGGACCGATTTGAAAAATTCTTTTACCATTAAAGTCCACATTATTCCTGATGAACATAGGCTACTTTTTACCGCGGGAAAAGGCTTCATTCCTACGGGAAAACGGGTAATAGGACAACAGGTAGTATGAATGCAGCTAGTAAACAATAATCACATTACTCCATAAAATGAAACGACAATGCAAATCGTATAAAAAAAAACTTAAGCTTACTACACTAAACTAGTTAACATGGGTACTAAAATAATAATTAAAGTCTGACTAAGCTTCTGATATTCTCACTGTGCGGCAAATAATATAATAATATATTTTGGTTCTTTTCTGCGAATAGAGAACGTTTTTTTCAAAGAAAACAAAGTGTTATTGATAATTCACTGAAATGCAGTTTCTGAACGTTTGTGAAGACGAATCACATCTGGTAAAAAATGAAAAACTCGTTTCTCCGGAACCCAACGACGAATTACTAAAGATCACCGATCTCTCATTCCCACACTTACTGTTAATTTAGGGCAAAGCCGTTTTTACTTTTAGTGTTAAATAAAGCCTTTATAAAGAACGATTATTAAACGGAGGGGGTACCTATTATTATCAATGCCAAACTTAAAAATTAACCTGTCAAGTATTCTTTTCAAAACCTAGTTTAAAACTTAGATCATGGCGGGGAGGGGGCTAGACTATATTTATGACCTAAAGCACTAAAATGTCTAGATCTCAAGAATTACTAGGTCTTTTTACATGATTTTTTCTGATTTAGAATCTAGAATAAATAGGCTATCGAAATATGGACCTGGTGTCTTCACAAACGTGTTCGTAATGATGCGCAGAACCTGCAGTTAAGTCAGTGTCAGTGAATTAACAATAACTCTGCATTAACAATAACTCTCTATCTAATTAACAATAACTCTATATCTTCATCCACATTTTCCCAAGGGTAATTTTTCCGTCTCTATTTCAGAAGCAACATCGTAGTCCACGAACATTCGTCGATTTGTCAAGATCAGCGAACGAACTTGCACTGTATTTCATCCCCGAGTGCAATGCATAAAGCCGTCAGGATTTTTGATATTTGTTTATTCCTTTGAGACTTTTGTCATTTATTACTTATTAGTCATCCTTTCCTATTTCTATTTGTTTGTTTTTGAGCCTCTATCTGGTAATCGAAGAGTAAAGTATTATACTTACAGGGTGTTTTTTTTGGACAAGGCAGTAAGAAGAGGCACCTTAACCGGTGTAAAGCAAAATAAAGTAATATTTATTGCATCAAATAAATGTAATTAAGGTAGTTACACAGGTGGTGTATGTTTAAATACATAAGTATAAGACCCAGTTTATTTCTACCGTAGCGGCGTGCAAAATCTGGGTACAATATCATGTAATTAAGTGTATCTATCTTTATATATATAATTCTTCTGTGAGTGTGTATGTCACTGAACTTCTCTCAAACGACTGGACCGATTTTGATGAAATTTTTTGTGTGTGTTCAAGGGGATCTGGGAATGGTTTAGATTCACAATTTTGTCCAACGCGGGCGAAGCCGTGGGCAGAAGCTAGTAATATTATAAAGCTGAAAGTTTGTGAAATCAGAATTTTTGTTACCTAGGATCTCTAAAACTACTGAACAGATCAAGATGGAATTTGGCATATACCTAGAACGTAGCCTAACTTAAACAATAGGCTACTTATTCTACCGAAAATACGCGTGCGAAGCCGCGGGCAGGATCTAGTAGAGAACGAAGAGTTGATAAGAAAAGTTAGCAAAAAAATTGGCATTTACACGAAACTTTTTTGATAACAATATATCCCGTTTCTTATACTGATCAAAAATTTATCAGTTTAAAATACCAGGTATTAGGTATTTACTCGAATATAGATTTTTCTAAACCCACTGCTTAAATTTTTAGCTGTCTGAATTTTGCTGAAAATTGTATGTGGTTTCCGTGCAACATTGTTTTAAAGGTAAGGACAATCTTCAGTAGATATAAGTCCCATACACGATAACTCCGTTCCGTCACAACACACAATCCAAAACCAGAGCTGCCTAGATGCTTGAAGTCTTGTTTCAGAGGCCAAAAACTTTAGGTCGCTCAGAGCCACAGGAGTAAATTTGCATTTCTGAGTTGTAGAAGACTCGATCTGTCGTTGGTGCGTTTTTCTTAGTAAGCAGAAGCAGTACCTGGCGGCTTATTGACAGTTTTTAAGGAAAGGCTTTGCTCTCTCTCTCTTCGCTGTCGATCGATCAACAAATGGATACTTACTACCTACATTTGTTGATCGAAGGTATCTTCATACAATCGTACGCGGCGTGTTGCCTTTTATTGAAAGCTATCAAAAATGCGCTTGAGGTTCCGCTCCGGCGTTGAAAATTCAGCCTAAGATCACGGCTGCCCAAAATTCAAAACTGTCTGTTTTTTATCAATAACAATGACTGTTGGGTCACGATCAATCCAATAGGATTGCTCGTGTATGGGTTCTGTACACAAACTCAGCATTGAGGTCAATCGTTTGAAAGTCAAATAGGGCCAGTGTGTCGGTTTTCGGAACTAGGAATACCTACAGTACTGCTGGTTTGTAGACTGCGGGAATTTAAAGTTGATTTTAGCGGGCTGACCTAAGGCAAAACTAGATCTTATCAACAATAACTTGGTTGTATACAGGGTTAATGTCAATTCACTGACATTGTGTGAACTGTAGATTCTGCCCATCATCACGAACACGTTTGAAAAGATGCCAGGTCTTAATTCTTAAATTTAATACCGGTTGCAATAATCGTTCTTTAATGAGGCTTTATTTGAAACTTAACTCAAAAATGGCTCTGCCCTGAATTAACGGTGTGGGAGTGGAAGATCGGTCCATAGTAATTCATTGGGTTCCAGATAAACGTGTCTTTTTATTATTATCAGAGGTGACTCACAACAAGAAATAAGATTTAATACCCGGCGTCTTCACGAACGTGTTCTTCTAGTACAGTACGGTACGAAAATTTGTTTACACTGCCAATTTTGTAATAGTACCTTCATAATTTGTGATAATTTTTACCTACACCACTTTCTGACAAGTACGATGACTTATTTATAGTACAAAAAATGAGTGCGTGGACTTTTATTTGAAAAGTTCCAAGTAAAATAAAAGTTAAAACTTGGGAGTGTATACATATGCGTCTGATTCTACATATAGGGCACTGCAAAAGCATGTTATTAAAGATATTGTTATTAATAATAAGTATTATTTTACCGCGTACTGAGTACCATTTCTGACAAAGTGTGTCCTGAAATAAAAACATCCGTTATGTTAGCTAAAAAAACAGTTTCTGCTAAAAACCTTCTGGCAATAAGCGTAGCTCTTTGAATATTTTTAAGGGATGTTTATTCATGTGAGCTGCGAAAGTGAGGGACCAAACGCTCACTTAATGCTGCCTCGCTAGGGATGGGCGATTGGGCTATCGATAACCGGTACCTATATACCGCGATAGACCAGTGCTATGGCGTGTATTATATATTCATGACGTACATAGTTCTGTACGCGGCGTAGTTAGATTGAACAGTCACGACCTGATCCTTGCCTTTTTTTTGTATCGTCGAGGCAATTCATTCACGAATAAACTGGTCTGGGGGGACCAGAATTATGTGGGACTCGACGCCCTGAAAAGGACGATACCCACTAAAACATCTCCGGTGTCCCTCTCTCGCCATTTTCGCCGAACCACGGGAACATTTAAACATCCGCGGCCCGACTGGCGTCCCCTCTTCCTCCTATACATGGCCGGCGAACCCACCGATCCACACACTCGCCGACCCCATTCTTCCGTCACCTTTCCTCCCCCCGATTAGGACACAGATAGGACAGCCACAGTTGGAACCGCGAATGTCCACCTCTGTGCCCTGATGGGCATTGTCGCCCCATACTACTACCAGGTGTGGGTCTCGCATTTACACACACAAACACTCACACTCTCACCTGATCCTTGCCTAATTCACACACTTCCTAGCACAGTATTTTTTACATAAAATATACTAAAGTATACATTATAGATGTTACCAATAACAATAAAAATAATAAACTGATAAAATTTGTATGGGGCTACCTCGGGCTTGTATTTTATACAACTGCGAAAGAATCATACACATCGGCACCGTTCTACCTGGACAGATATGACAAAGAAATTTACGGAAATAAAAAAAAAAAACAAACATACAAACACCGAACATCCTCCTTTTTTAGAAGTCGGTTTAAAAGAAGGAAAAACCTATCATTCCATCACAAGAATCCATGGCTTATCATTACAATACAAGCTTTCTTCACCTGGTCCTGCACTTGTCACCACATACGGACGTATGTTAGTGGTAATGAGTAATGAACATAGCATAACATAGCATAGCCTATTTTCAACAGCGGACACTGTTGAACATATGCCTCTAAACGAAGCCACAAACTGACGTAACTATTAACTTTGACAACTTTCCGTCCCATTCTGATCTTACGTGGAATGTAGAGCTGCCTCTATAAACATCTATTCATCGATAACTTAAGAGTAATCGATGCAGCCCCATCACTAGTAGCTAGTAGCCACCGGAGCGCGTAATCAGGTGACTGTGAGTTCGAATAACGAACTGTGGAGTGGATTGTTCTCCGGAGCATCGAGCATCGGGGCGCGGCGCCGCTGTACCAAGGAATACCTGAGGAATATCGCTGAGAACCAACGGACTTTCGTAACTTCTTCGATTAAAACAAAATTTATGTTTTACTGCAAAACAATCGTAGTTTAACGAATTCATTATGAATGCGGGTTGACTACGATCGCGCGACTCGAACTGCACCCAGTTTCTTCATAAGTTTCTTGTAAATAAGCAAAAACATGATTTTTGCGCTTACGCAGTTCCAAAAACGTATGTTCTCTCTCGCTCCTATGAATGCGAAATCCTATGCCTATCCTTCTCACAAAATGGCACGCATTACGCCCTCTTAAAGGATAAATGGTTGGTTTTCTTTCAACACACCAAGAGTGTAGTTTTCGTTTCACATTAACAATAATCTTTGCAGAGTTGGAAAAAAAATGATTTTCAACAGTTATTATTAGAGCGCGACTGGCTCAGTTTATCTGAGTCTGAGGCAGTTTTAGCTTACGACATGCACAAAGTTGTGCCCCAGAGTTGTAGTACTAGAGTTGTGGCAACCCCTTCAAACTGTAACACAGCAATACAAGCAGTATTGCTGTGTTACAGTTGGAAGGCGCCTGAAAAAAAAAAACTTCCAAAGCGCTTGCTCCAGAACTAAACTCCTGATTTTCTAGGATCTTAGTTCTGGAGACAGTACTTTGGTAAGTTTTAGTAGCTCTTCAAAGCCTCCACCCCACTGCTGCAATTTTGAAGGGTGTCTTGTGTCACGCGAGTTGGTGCGATATTTGTTTGCAGTACATTTTGTACAACGACGCATACGATCTTACACACTGCTGCGATTTTATTGACGCGAAAGAAGGTGTCCGACGCGTTGGGGGGGGGGGGGGGGGGGGTGCAGAGACGGTGTAGTACGGCGTCGGAGGGCGGCGCACGGCGTCTAGAGATCGTGCTTAGTAAAACGCAGCAGTGTGTGAGGAATCGCGCTACAAAATCGCGGCTGTGGGGTGGAAGCTTTAATCAGCAGGTAGAATCCACGACAACACTCGCTCCACAGCACATTTTTTCGTTCTAGTCTGCCGAGCTTCCGACGACCTTGTTACACTTCAGGTAGACAATTATTCTGCTTAGGTACCTACTATTATGTCTGTGATCATCATCCGCAACGCGACTACATCCCACAGTATATGGTAGACGTTATAGACCTTACTTTTTGGCTTACATTAACGTCCTCACTCACCTCCTTCGCTATGTGGTGCCGGCTTAGAATTTGCACCACCCCAACTCTTCCCGCGGGTGTCGTAAGAGGCGACTAAGGGATATCCACCGGGGGCGGGCTGCAGCGCCTCCTGCAAAACAATTCTACTACCGAACTGCGATCCCCAACCCGCATGCCCATCGTGGGATTATGGGCATTACCCTCCATGAGATAAAAGCCAATAAAGCGCTTATCAGGGGGAGGCCTGCGTCCAGTAGTGGACCAATACAGGCTGTTGAGGAGGTAACTTCCTCATAGGTCCTTGTGAGCCCTTAATATCACACTAATGATCACACTAATATTATAAATGCGAAAGTTTGGATGGATGTATAGATGGATGGATGTTTGTTAACTCTTCACGCCAAAACTACTGAACGGATCAGGCTGAAATTTTGCATACAGCTAAGTCTAACCCTGGAATCAAAAATAGGCGACTTTTTATCCCATAAATCAGTTCCCATGGAATAGAAATAACCTCAAAACGTTTCCATAGAAACAACGCGCGCGAAACCGCGGGCAGAAGCTAGTAGCTAATAAATAATACTGGACAAATTAACACACTATCATATATTATAGCCCCAAAGTACACGATATAGATCTTATGTCATGGGTAACTAGATAACTGATATACCTACCTACTTAGTAAATAGAAATGTTTATTATTACGCATAGAAAACACACCCGACAAATACCTGCAGATTGTACAAACATTTGCCCCGAGGCAGGAATCAAACCCGAAACCTCCTGCGTCACGGGCGGACCTTCGCCCCCTGCGCCTCTGAATTAGTCAAAAAATCAAAGCAAGTGTAATCGCTTGGTTCGCAAGCGTCTTAGTAGACCCCTAAAATAGATAATTGTTAGGTAACCTTTAAAGCTTGTCGCACACCTGGAAGACACCGCTGTAGCACAGAATAAAAATGTGCATTCAAATATAGGCTTTAAATAAAATAAATAAATAAAAATTAAATTAGCCTTTATTTCCTACTACTTATATGACTATATATTTACAAACTTTGGTTAAGTTAGTAGTCGCCGTTTTTGGCGTAGGCCTCCCCCAGCTCCTTCCAAACTTTTCTATTTCTGGCCTTTGTTATCCAGTTAGGGCTAGTTATCTTCATCGTTATCTTCAGTGCCAGTGTTTCTGTTAGCTCGTTGCAGACACTCTGTTTTCTACGTGAAGTTTTAAATTCTAGAGGCGCGTCAAATTTCAAAAAGTAGTTCTGAATTTTGGATTCGATTTTGTCAATTTGAGCCATAGCGTCACCTGTCAAAACTGTTAAACAAAGGTATAAATTGGTGGCATGTTCAAATAATTGAACAAACCCTAAATAAATGATTTAAAAAAAAAGGTATAAATTGTTTGAATTATTTTGAATTTATGAAAACAAACGGTTTAACAAACGAATGTAGGCTTTTTAGTGGTTAACTCTTATGTTTTTCACAGACTCAATTACAGGGAATGTTTTTTTTTAGTAAAATAGATCCTAATAAATAATCTACCAATGGAAATTACAAGTAAAATTAACCGTAAAAACATTAAACACATTTTAACAAAATATTACTTATCTTAAGTTCATTTAATTAATTAATTTTTAATAAACTTATTTTTATTTTCTTATTTTTTTTTTGAGCTTCACTCATTTTTGTTAACGTTTGGAAAAAAGGAGCATCCTGTAGCTGAACTCAGGCGCATTAGAGTTCGCTGCTCGTGCGTGATTGGTCGATCGCCTGTGTGCGGCCCGAGCGATGCAGCGGACAGCGAGGTCACTGTGCTTGTGTGCGTAGCTGCCTACCGCATACATTTCCGATGCTAGCTTATAAAAATTATAATTAAGTATTACGTAGAGAACTCTAGTGTCTAGATAAACCTATGTTAGGATTTAAGACGCTATTAACAAATTGTAACAAACTTGAAACAATAAATAAATATCTATCTATCTATCTATCTAATTTTATTAAATCTTGACCAATGGGTAAGATGGTCATTACTTAAAAATAAGTAAATTATTATTGATAGATTTATAATTTCAATAATGTAGGAAATGTAGGAATATTAAATAAAGGCACTAATCGTTAGCTTTTAGGACGCCAATGATCTTTATTGGCGAAGCAAAACTGAACAACTTACAAGAATAAATAAATCAGTGTTTGACACATTAAAAACTTCGCCAAGAGAAAAGTGTTTATCTGCATTTTTTTTCTCACAAACAGGAGAACCAAAGCTTATTTTCATTTGATTCAGAAATACATTTAGTAACAACATAGCACAAAACCGACAGTATATTTTGAATCAAAAAAGTTATCGCCATTTTTGTCGCGAAAAAACAGTAAATCGCGTTTTTTTATTTTGTCAATTATTTAATTTTCCAACTACAGCGACGATATTTGATTGCACTTTTTTGTGCTGTGTGGTAGCGGTATTGAATTAATGAGCGCAGAGCTTTAGCGTTCGAGTACCGAGTACTCAGCCGCGCACATAGTTAGTCGGCTTTCTGTACGGTTCACTATGGCGTTTCGAGTTGTTCTGTTTATATTATTTAGTTTTACAGGTTTGTCACTCCGTCCATGCATTTATTTTCTTTGACTAAATGAAAGAATGTAAATTTCACTACTTTAATCTTTTTAAAAATAGTTATGAAAATCGTGTAAGTCTATGAAATATTGCATTATTTAATTCAGTTAAAGAATATAAAATGCGTTGACGGAGCTTAGTTGTTAAAAAACAGAATTTAATTATATACTTACACTAGGTAAGAGACCCTAGGTCCGTGGGGTACCGAGACTCTTCGGGTTTTCAAAAAACTATCTGAGCGTCTGGTCGAAGCGACGCGTGACCCGAGAGCTGGTGAATATCTGGCACAGCGTATCAGCATTGCCATACAGCGTGGCAATGCAGCCGGCGTCTTGGGGACGCTTCCGACTGGTGTTGGTATGGATCAGTTGAGCTATCTATAGACTGTTTGCAACAGTCGGCAGTTAGCTCAATTGTTTCAATTGTAAATACTAGTATGATTTACTTACACTTAAAATAATACTAAAATTTACTTTAAAATAACCACGACGAAAAAGTGTTTGATTTGTCTGTCTGTGGCATCATACCTTTCAAACAAACCACTGATATTGACAATTTTGATCATGA
The DNA here is from genome assembly GCA_963564075.1 of Eupithecia subfuscata. Lineage (NCBI taxonomy): Eukaryota > Metazoa > Arthropoda > Insecta > Lepidoptera > Geometridae > Eupithecia > Eupithecia subfuscata. Next base: position 10,736,510 of record OY751120.1, on the reverse strand, counting down.
GAGATAATGATCCCGAGATAATCCCATAGTTGCTTTCCCATGGGATTAGAAGGTACAACTTTGTGAAAATGTTTCTAACAGTGTAAAATTTTGGTACACGAAGTCAGTCCTTAGTTTTTTAAACAAACTAATTATTTTTTGTTTTAAAGGTAGCTTCAGCGGAGTGTTAAGTAATGCATGATATTTTTATTCATATTTCATGAAAACCACAAAAAAATCATACAGCTTATAAAATTTTATGATTGCCTAAGACCGACGTCGATGTACCTATTTAATACTAGTTTATACCCGCGGCTACGCACGCGTTGTTTCTATAGAAACGTTTAAAGGTGATTTCTATCCCATGGAAACTGATTTATGGGATAAAAAGTAGCTTATGTTTGATTCCAGGATTAGAATTACCTGTATGCAAATTTTCAGTCCGATCCGTTCAGTAGTTTTAGCGTGAAGAGGTTACAAACATACATCCATCCATCTATCCATCCATCCATCCAAACTTTTGCATTTATAATATTAGTGTCATTTGTTGAAATTTGCTGGTCAATGTCTTATTATTATGTAAACAACCGTGGTTTATTAAATCATATAATATCCCCAAAAAATGACTTCGACGGGACTTGAACCTTCCCTCAGTAAGGGAATGCGCTCACCGATTGCGCAAACTGGCCAAAACCTATTGGATTTCTCAGAAATGACCCCAAGTGTGAAGTTACGCACTATAATAACAAAAACCGTGGTCATTCAGCATCAGCCTCCAGTGTTCGCAACTCCACCCTGAAGAGTATCCCCCTGGTGGACGCTCTGCTGCTGCGCCTGGAGACAGAGCAGTGGCCTGATGATGCAGTCTGCTGGGAGACCACTCTGAGCATGCTGTACGGAGTCAAGAATGATACGCTCTGGGCTACTTGGGGTGAGTTACAGATTCAAGCTTGCTCGAAATTTAAATTCTAATACATTCAAGGTATTCTCAAGGTAAAAGGTTTGAACTCCGTTTCACTTTGCACCGCGGCACCACTCGAGAACCTTGATTCCCCTATCAGTTCAGCGCTATATGGCCTGCCGATAGCCAGTTCTGCCTGCTAACTCTGAGAGCTATGTTACTTTGGTTCTTCTACGGTCTACGGATTACCGATAATCCGAACATTCAGTTTCAATCAGTGCGTCCTACCCGTCATGACCTATATACGGAGCTGAGACGTGGACACTCACGGTAGGGCTGGTCCACCAGTTCAAAGTCGCGCAGCGAGCTACGGAAAGAGCTATGCTCGGAGTTTCTCTGAAGGACAGTACTCGTAACAAATACATATCATCCGACAGAGAACCAAAGTTATTGACATAGCCCAAAGAATTAGCAAGCTAAAGTGGCAGTGGGCTGTCATATCTCGCGGAGAATCGACAACCGTCGGGGTAAACGTGTTCTTGAGTGGAGACCGCGACTCGGCAAACGTAGTGTGGGACGCCCTCCGGCCAGGTGGGATGACGATCTGCGAAAGACTGCAGGCAGATGCTGGATGCGGCAAGCTGAAGACAGGGCGCTATGGCGCTCATTAGGGGAGGCTTATATCCAGCTGTGGACTAATACATTATAGGTTGATGATAATGATGAACATTCAAGATACTAAGCATTTAAAAACAAACTTTTCAACAAAACAAGTCTTGGCGGATGAATAAAAACGCTAGTATTTGATTTTAAGCTACAGCCAGTCAAGGCTAGAAATCATAGGGTACCTAAAATTTTTCGTCAACAATCAGTTCAGATAGTTCGAATTTTATAATTAACGTTTGACCTCAGTCAGGCGGATGTTTTGTTATGTCAAGAATGACTGAGTCACACTTTGTGAAATAAATGTCGGATTATACAGGGTGCTGTGTGGTGCCGGCTTAGAACTCTTCCCGCGGGTGTCGTAACATGCGACTAAGGGATATCCACCGCGGGCGGGCAGCAGCGCCCCCTGCAGAACAATTCTACCACCGAACTGCGATTCCCAACCCGCATGCCCAGCGTGGAGATTATGGGCATTAACCCCATGAGATAAAAGCCAATAAGGCGTTTATCCAGCTATGGACCAATACAGGCTGTTGAGCTTTAATAGAGTGCGGAAAGGGTATACTTAGCCCGAAGGGGGGGGGGGGGGATTCTGGACCACGAGGAGATCAACTTGTAAATAACGTTTTTAAAACTTCAAATAATTTTTTATTATTTTGAAAAAATTATCCAACATTATTAGTTTATTTTGTTAGTTTTTTCAGCAACATGTCATGTCATTGTCATGAAATTATTACAAAAATATATGTAAATTCTTTGAAATATCGAAATAATATTATTGATGTAAGAAAACACGCAAAAGAAACGGATAAGAAGAAAAACGTCTGTGCAAGTATATCGCAAGTGACCCGAGTATACTCCAGCTCGGTTAATTAAAGTTGGCACGATGGTATTTTGTTATAAAAGCGCGCATTTAGTCACGCACTATTTTACCATTTTAACCTAAAATAAAAGTTCTGTACAACAAACAACCAGCTTGCTCTTTGCTAATTTTCTGATTCAAATCATTTAGTTTGGTTAATAGCGTCGATCTAAATAAAAAAGGGGAAATGACGTACTAGCTTCTCGAAAGCCTTAAATGAGCTCGATCAGCATGAGGTCCACCTACCTCAGTCATAGTCGAACCGGCGCCGCCGCGCCGCCGACTGACGTCACTAATCTCTCGGCACGGTATATGAAAACAAAAGATGGTTGAGCTAACTCTGGTGTGGTGGCTCTACAAGGAAACATACGTCCATGCAAACATACTAAAATAACTTATCCCTTAAAATAAGTAATATGATTTTCAGTATGGGACTCAATGCAGCTGCCCCTAGGAGTATTTTACGGCAGCAGAGCCCACCTGGGCAGCTACGACCAGTGTCTGAAGACCCCCTGGTCAGACCCTGGGCTGAGCACGCAGTACTGCCTGGTGGAGGTCAAGGTTCAGCAGCCGATGGAGATCAAGGAATTTGGACCCATGGATAGCGCGGATGAATATCGGAATGTAAGTGGTGGAGAAAAAAAGTGTTTTACAATCCATTCGATGGACTGGCGATCGCAGGGACACCAACCCTACCGTGAGTGTCCACGTCTCAGCTCCGTAGATCATGACAGGTAGGACGCACTGATTGAAAACTTTAGTTTTCACAGCTACAATAGTTGGACATATGGTATTGCGAAGTTTTTTGTAGATACCCATTGACAATAATATGTCCTTTAATATTTTAGAACATTTTTTTGTTCTATCATCAATAGTTTCCGCAGCGCTTGCGATTTATTAATTTTTTACACCTTGGGTTACATTATTGAAGTTTTAGTAGCGATCCCTAATTTTTTCTAGTAATAAATAGAGCCTATGGTACTCAGAGATAATGTAGCATTCTAATGGTGAAATAATTTTTGAAATCGGTCTAGTAGGTTTTGAGTTTATTTGTTACAAACATACAAATCTTTCCTCTTTATAATATAAATTATTATTAGTGTAGATTAGAACGATTTGATACCACAGAAAAGATAATTACCTACCACAAAGAGAGTTGCGAAGTTTCATAAAATTTCATACAAAGGTCTATCTTGCAGACACTTTCAAAAGACGGTCGGATCTTCAATCAGCTCACCCACGGAGCGTGCATGCCAGCGAGATGCTCTCCATCATCCATCGCCAGGTTCTACAAGCACCTGCTTCAGCTTACACACATTCCTGACGCGACGTCGGTGGAGGTACACCCTCAGGACTGTCAGAGGAATGAAGAGGAACCTTATTCTAACGGGTTTTATACATTTATGTGAGTAAAGTTCTAAATATTATTCTATCAACTAAGCACAACATTTTGACATGGAAAAGTGTAAACAACACGTGAGCCAGTTTTTCCTTTATCTACTAAATTCTGTTTTATTTTCAGGTCTTTTATAGCAACATTGGTAGGGTTGGTCGCTGTTTCAACTACTTATTTATACTTTAGCGAGAGCAAAGAAAACTCTACTTTTGGTGAGCTAAATTCACTTTAATCTAATATAGTATTCTCTTTTACAAATATTTCACGCCGTACTGGTAGAAATACATTGTTTTCTTATATTAGCATACGACAATTAGGCATCGTACTCAGATTGTATTTGATGCAATAAAATATTACTTTACTCTTCATGAAGCAAAATATTTGAGTATTATGTAGACAAGTATATAAATTATAGTATAATAGTTTAAAAAATATTTGAGAGTCTGGTCGAAGCGACGCGTGACCAGAGAGCTGGTGAGTATCTGGCGCAGCGCATCAGCATTGCCATACAGCGGGACAATGCAGCCAGCGTCTTGGGGATGCTTCCGACTGGTATTGATATGGATCAGTTGAGCTACCTGTCGATTGTTTGCAACAGTCTGCAGTTAGCTCGATTGTTTCAATTATAAATACTTGTTCTAATTTATTTATACTATATGATTGTAATTTTCCTTCTGAATCTTGTGTGTTATTAGATTATTACTATATCAAGAAAATCATCTGGAGTAATATTATACGAATTCTCAAATAGAGTCTAACACCAAAGTCGGCGAAACAGCAAGGCAGGTCGTCGTCGGTGCGTCATTTCACTTCCAAAACTTACAAAATTCCATTCTGACAAATCTAACAAAACAAAATATGTCATTTCGACCCGGCCAACCGAGCCAGAAAGGTTCATGGAAAATATAGGCAACATGGGAACATCCTTAACATCTCGACTCTTTCAGATGCCATAGCCCGTTCCTTCTGCATCGTCCGCAACTGGAGCGACCTCCACAAGCAGTCAAGTGAAGACATCCGCGTCATCCACGGCATGCGGTTCTTCACGGCAATGGCGGTGGTCATCTGCCATCAGGGACTGCTGATTTTCGTTAACAACCCCAGGCTGGGGATCAACAGTATAGATGTAGATGAGGTGAAATTCTGCAAGCCGAACACGCCAACTTTGAACTAAATCAAACCAAAATCTTAGCCTGATCTGTTCAGTAGTTTTGGTGTGAAAAGGTAACACACAACAACAAGGTAACCAGGTTGTAGACATCTAAACTTTCGCATTTATTATATTTGCAATAGATGAAGTCTGATTATCTATTGCAAATATGTATTATAAATTTATTCATCTATTCAATATCTTGGGGATGCATCCAACTGGTATTGATATGGATCAGTTGAGCTACCTGTAGGTTGTTTGCAACAGTCTGCAGTTAGCTCAATTGTATTAATGAAGATACGTAACGTTTTTAGTTGAGAATGCAGATTTATAGAGCTGAGTAATCCATAACACACAGTGCAAATATATTTGATATACGACAAAACTTGACGAAGTTATAACCAAATTACTAGCGAAGTTCACTGAGTGACCGCCGCGGGTGCGTGTGACGTCACTCGCTCGGTCGCCGCCCGTTAACCGTAGGCAGATATCAGTTTTTAGTGATTTACTCCGAAACTATAAGTTTAGGAAAAACAATACACAATCAAATAGATTCAGTTTTGAGAGACCCTTCAAATTATTATTTTTTTTACCTTTTTTTATTTTTTCATTAAACCACTTTGTAGTACTTTTTAAGTGAAATAATATTTTGTTAATAAATAAATTGCAGTTTATACAAGACACCGAGTTAGGCCAGTCCATGGCGCACATAGACCTGGCAGTGGACACATTCTTGGCGTTCTCTGGACTTCTACTAGCGAAAAGTCTTCTCTCGGGAAGGCAGAAGAATCTTCTATTAGTTCTAGTGAAGCGATACTTCAGGTAAATCAGATCATCACCTCCACAACAGCAAAAGCAAACGATTTTGCTATAATCACCACGCTTGACAGATGAATTGGTTTTAGCAGTGTAAACATAACAATTTGTGTATGTTTACACAGCTATAACCAATCCATCAGGTGAGGAAGCTGCAGCTCTTGCTCTAGAGGGTACCCTTAGTCGGCTCCTATGACATCTTTTATGATTCTTATGCCACGACCCCACCGCCAGGTCCTCAGTTCTGGTTAATTTTATTGTTTAACTAACTGGCTCCCCTTACGTCGCCGAATAGGTATGTAGCAAAACCACGACCCTCTTTTGTTTTTAGTTGCGCAGTGTATACTGTGCCAACCGTAGACTTAGAATTTTTTCACTACGATCCTAAGCCTATGGTGCCGATAGATTCCGGAGTCAGCGCCTCGCCGCCGCCGTTATATGTACTTCAGCGTAGTCACTACGAAAAAACACGAGACTGTCGCACCAGCTTCGAGTAACTGAGCTAAAACTGACGCCATAAAAATCTGCAAAGTCAAAGTTATTATTTCTTTGTTCAGGCTGATGGGTCCATACGCTGTACTAACATTCTACATCTTATTCGTATCCCACCACACTGGATGGGGCCCCATCTGGCTCCGCAGCATCTCCTTTGAACAGGGGGTCTGCGAGAAGCACTGGTGGAAGAACTTCTTTATGATGGGCACTGATATGAAAACTATAGTAAGTTTTTCGCTGCGTCAAGCGCTCCGATCGCTAGACCAAGAATAGAACACATGAAATTGTTAATAGCAATACAATTAGGATGCAAAACAGTTTAAGAAAATAACTAGGGAGAACACAATTACAGAGATTGTTTGATAATATAATGCGTAAGCCCTCACACTCACTCAGGGTATTTTCCAAGAAATTTCGGGATATTTTTAAAGGGGTTTGAAGATTTTGGCCATCGGCTGCCACACTGTTTTTATTTCAAAATCGCCGCATACGATAATTTTATGACTGTCCTCTATCCAATGAAATAAATAATTTTTATCACCCGCGACAATTTTGATAAAAAAAAGACCGTGTGGTTGAAAACAAATGGCCACCGAAAACGAAATTGACAAACTGCAAACTCCTTTCTTACTAACAAATGTCAGCATTAAATCTTCATTGAATGCTTTTTTGAATCGGGTGCCAATGCAGCTCTAGTTTTAAATGGCGGCGGTACAACAATCACAGATAACAAATATAAACATAATAATTCGATTTGAACATAAGTAGAGGTATAATTTAGTGAAAGTTTGCGCTTATAAATTTTTATAAATTTGTGTTGGTACAAGAATAGGATTAGGGGAGGCCTATGTCCAGAGGTGAACTAATAAAGGCTAAATAATAAATAAGTTAATAATGCCGGACAATTTACACAGAATCATCAAGACTCAACCCAAATAGAGCTTGTGTTATGGGTACTTAGATACGTAATTGTTAAATATAAGGACAGACAAGTGAAACGACCGCTGGTTAGCTATGCACTGCTTTATTCACAAAGATGAGGAGGGGGGTGCAGCCCCGCCTACATACCCAACATTCCTCCCCTTATTACAATAATATCTTACGTAATAACTTTCTTAAGATTAACACAGATTAAAAATACTTTTTAAAACATAATTTGGGACGATTGCGTAACACCATCTTAGGCGTTGTCACGCCCGGGTTTGGTAAGTTGGTTGGTTCTGGATCGACTTCCGCTTCCTGAAATTCTTCATCCGAGTTCGAAGAAATATCAGCAGCTGTTTCAACTGAGTTCTCAGACTCGGTAGCGGTAGGCAACACGACGTCACACTCATTCACTTCTTCCCCTGAGACTGAAGAACCAGTTGGTCGGTATACCTCTGCTCGTCTTCCTTTGGTCGAGCGCCCAGCTGTGATACTCTCTGATTCGAATTCAATCGGGCATTCAAGCCTTTCTGGTGCCACCGGCGGTACAGGTTGCGTCAGCTCAAGCGGCGGCGAGGGCGCGGGCGGCGATGGTGCGGTCGGTGTGGGTAGGGACGGCGACGGCGGCGGCGGCGGCGGCGGCGGCGGTGGCAGAGGCGGCGACGGCGGCGGCGGCGGCGGCAGAGGCGACGACGGCGGCGGCGGAGGCGAGGACAGTGGCAGCGGCGGCGGTGTTAACTGTCCATGTCTATTTATGTCTTCGCTTTGAGCTTTACTATCCCAAAAACTGTCCCTGGTTCCTTTATAACTAATTAACTGATTTAAGTGTCTTTTATGAATTTCCGAGGTAACAATATCTTTTATTAAGTATAAAACTTTACCTATTATTTTTTGTACAACGCCTTTACACCAGGTGTACTTTGTATTATCACTAAATTTTTTATATAACACTAAGTCATTTTTCCTTAAGTTTTTAGTCGTCTTAGTTTGTTGTGAACACTGTAAATTATTTTTCAAATCAGCTGGACGCGTTGACGAGGGTGATAATGGGGATGCTATTGGATTAATCAAATCCAACCGCGACCTTAACTTATGACCAAACACCATTTGTGCCGGGGAGAACCCCGTCGCAGTATGAATAGAGTTACGGTAGTCCATAAGATATTTTAATAATTTTACTGATGTACTTTTTGCGTTCAGGCCTGACAAAAGACAAGATTTTATACCCTTTTTAACAATTTTTACAAAACTTTCCGCCTGGCCGTTACTCGGCGGATGATATACTGGAGATGTCTTATGTGAAATCCCATTAGAAGCACAAAAAGACTCGAATTCCCGTGAACAAAAAGATGTGCCATTATCACTCACTATTGTTTTCGGAACACCGAACCTTGACATAAACTCACATAATTTTACTATTATTGCAGCTGAAGACGTACAAGTTTGCATATTATACACTTCTACCCACTTTGTATGCGCATCTACTGCAACCAAATACATACATCCTTTGATCGGGCCTAATAGATCGATATGTATTCTGTCAAATGACGACGTAGGATACTTCCAATGAGCCAGAGGGGCGCGGGGGGGCGAGGGACGCAGCTGAATGCAGACATCGCATGAACTTATCATGCTCTCGACAGCTTGGTCGATTCCTGGGAACCAAAACCTTGAACGAGCTTCGGCTTTTGTTTTAACTATGCCTAAATGTGAAGTGTGTAACTCTTTTAAGATAGTTTGATATAAACTTGCGGGAATAACCACTTTATGGCCCCTCATGATGCATCCACTCTCTAAAGACAGCTGAGTTCTGCATAAATAATAAGGCTTAATCCGAATATCACTCATTTTCGGCGGCCAACCATTATGTATACATTTACTCACTAAACCTAAAATAACGTCATTTTCTGTCTCTTTTCGTAACATTTCTAGGGTAACGGGCATACTATCATCTACTACGAAACATACATAAGTCGCGCGGTCATAGGCTACTTCGCAGTCGCAGCACTTGCATTGTTCTGTGCACGCACACTCGTGTACTTCCCGAGGCAGGCTCGCGCGCGATAGGTAGTCCGCGCTGTTATCGCTACTACGTATGTATTCTATTTTATAATTATAGCTACTTAGGAATAAAGCGTAACGCTGTAACCTGTTCGCTGACATATCAGGTATGCCTTTATGAGACCCGAAAATAGACAGCAATGGCTTGTGGTCCGTCCGTAATGTAAAAGGGTCACTCCTACCATACAAGTATTGATGAAAACGGCGTACACCATAAATAATCGCAGTCGCTTCCTTCTGGATTTGCGCATAACGCTTTTCCGCAGAATTTAATGTCCGTGACACATACGATACGGGCCTTTCTACCCCGTCAGCCCCTACCTGCGAGAGAATAGCCCCTAACCCCCTTGGTGACGCATCCACGGTTAAAATTATCTGAGCGCCTGGATCGAAATGTGCCAGTACCTTTTCTGACGTCATAATTTTCTTTATTTTCCGAAAAGCTGTCTCATGAATATCAGTCCAGTCCCATTTACTTTCTTTTTTTAGTAAGTCATATAAAGGACTAAGAATAGAGGATGCATCTTGCACGAAGTTCCTATAGTAGTTAATGAGACCAAGGAACGACTGAAGTTCATTGACATTCTTCGGTACCGGCGCTTGGACCATAGCTTTAATTTTTTCCGGCGCTTTCTTTAACCCGTCCTTTGAGATAACATAACCAAGGTAGTGAATCTCATCCTGAAAAAAACTGCATTTTCCTTTTTGTAGTGTAAGCCCCGCGTCCTGCAACCTGTTCAATACTGCGTAAAGCTTTTCCAGGTGATCCTGCCGATCCTTTCCCGTTATTAAAATGTCGTCTAACATGCACAGAACTCCATCTAAACCTGACAGCACGCCCTCGATCGCGCGCTGAAAAATAGAAGGCGAGCTGGAAAGGCCGAAAACAAGCCTAGAGTACCTATAAATACCACGATTTGTATTTACGCAAGTGTAATTCCGTGACTCATCATCTAGGACCAGCTGATTATAAGCCATAGACAAGTCTAGTTTACTAAACTGCTGGCCGCCGTGGATTTTTGCAAACAGTTCACTGGTCGATGGAAGTGGATATTGTTCCACCAACAGCTGTTTATTTATCGTTCCCGAAAAATCCGCGCAGAGCCTAACGGATCCGTCTCGTTTCAGCACCGGTACAATTGGAGATGCATATTCCGAATATTCTATAGGTTCAAGTATACCTAACTCAACTAACCTGTCGATTTCTTTGCTAACTTTATCACGTAATGCAAACGCTACTGGACGGGCTTTGCAAAAAACCGGTTTGGCGTTATCTTTTAACGACAATTTAATCTTGTACTTGTTGAAAGTTCCTAAGTTATCAGAGAATAGTTTTGGATATTTTTTTTGTAACAATTCAACAGATACTTCGGAATTACAGCAGTAATTCACCGGCACTAACTGTAATTTAAAGCTAGAAATAAAATCCCGACCTAAGAGTGGGGGCCCGCCATCGCGCACAACATAAAAAACAATATCATGCGTTTGCCCCGAGTAGCTGACTGGTAAACAAAATGTACCTAAACATACAATTTTTGTACCGTTATACGTCATCAGCTGCTTCATCGTACTGGATAAAGGCACATCTTTAAAATTGGTTTCATAAAACCCCTCGGAAACTACCGTTACAGTAGAACCACTGTCTACTTCAAACTTAAATTGTGAATTTCCTATACTAACCGATTCCACCATGGGTTCTCCTCGGAATGAACGGATGTAAAAAAACTTACCGTCATCATCTTCATCATTATCACCCTTGTCACCGCAATCCACCTCTACGTAATTCACTTTAGGGCACATTTTACGTAAGTGGCCTTTTACGTGGCATTTTTTGCAAACGTAATTTGCAAATCTACACTCGGATGACTTGTGATTGGTAAAACCACACACGTTACACTTCACTTTGCCTACACTAGCGCGATTTCCCTTATTTGAGATCTTGAAAAGCTGGTCGTCTGCCGCTGCAGCAGCGGCGGAGCGCCCCACCGCCGCAGCGCTCCGCGCCCGACTGTGGTTCTCCGCTGTCTCCACGACCTTGGCCAGTGTAAGGTCAGCTAAATCCTTAGCATATAGTTCTTCCTTCTCTCGACCCGGCAGCATTCCCATAACGAACTTGTCGCGCAGCGCCTCTTCGACGTTCAGGAAGCCACACTTCGCTGTGAGACCCCGCAATCTCGCCGCCCACTGTGAGTGGGTTTCACCCGGTTGCTGCGTGGCGGCGTAGAAGTTGTGACGATCTCCAAACCCAACGCTTTTCAGGGTAAAATGCGCGTCGAGTAGCTTTATGAGATCTTCGTAGGGCACATCCTCGATTTCTTTGGGTAAAGCTAGGTCGGATGCTAGCTTGTAGGTAGCCTCGGCGAGTGCACTAAGCAGGATCGCTTTCCTCTTCTTGCCCGTGGAGTCCGTTGTCACATTTATATCGTTCGCGATAAAATATTGCCCGATACGGCTTTTGTACGTTTTCCATGTCTGCGCATTATGATCGAAACCGTTTAAAATTCCAAATTGCGCATTAGAATTTGCCATTTTGCACGCGATATCAACAAAATGAGGGTAGTTCGGCGCCACTGTTAAATATAAGGACAGACAAGTGAAACGACCGCTGGTTAGCTATGCACTGCTTTATTCACAAAGATGAGGAGGGGGGTGCAGCCCCGCCTACATACCCAACAGTAATACAATAAATTACAAAGATATAAATTTTTATTATGCATAGAAAACACCCAGAACACCGTGATCAAATATCTGCATCTGTCCCCGCTACGCTGGCTGCATTGCCCCGCTGTATGACAATGCTGATGCGCTGTGCCAGATATTCACCAACTCTCGAGTCACGCGTCGCTTCAACCAGACACTCAGATAATTTTTAAAAAACCCGAAGCTTGGTATGATGAAGAATAGAATAAAGGGTCAAGTCACTGGCACAATTATTTTTCTTGCAGTGCTATCAAGTAGCCTGGTATGTAAGCTGTGACTACCACCTCTCAATCCTCACAGTCCTTCTCTACTGGATCTACAGGAGAAACAGGAGCAGTGGTGCATCAGCTTTTGTAGCTGCCAGTATCATTTTGGCAGTTCAGCTCGCTGTCAAATCGTATTGGAAGGGACTGCCGTTGACGCCCCTTGCTAATCTTAAGTGAGTATTTTAGTTTTCTGTGTATACAGGGTTATTGGTAATTCACCGAAACTTTGTAAACTGTAGGTTGGTAATGATGGGCAGAAGCCCATCATTACCAACAAGTTCGTGAAGACGTATTTTTTTTGTAAATCACCTCTGATACTAAATGTTAGAACACGATTGTCCGGAACGCAATTTATTACTTATGACTGCTCTCCAACTCCCACACTGCTGTTAATGAGGATCAGTAAAATTATAGCAATTTCAATAGAACTAGTATCCACGTTATTCTTTATGACATAAGAATCTTTTAAATTATTCAACACGGACCATTACGTACGAAGTTGTGACTAAATTACTAGCGAAGTTCACTGAGTAACCGCCGCGGGTGCGTGTGACGTCACTCGCTCGGTCGCCGCCCGTAAACCGTAGGCAGATATCAGATTTTAGTGATTTGAAAACAGGATGCAATTTTTTTTAGCCAAGTCACAGACATGCGCGAGTATCAGGTGCTCAACGACTACTACATCAAGTGGCACGACCGCGCGGGCTCCTACCTCGTGGGGATAGCTATGGGCTGGTTCATGACTACCTACAAGCCTGCTGAACATAGACACACTTTCGATAAGGTAGGAATGGACCATAGACCATTTCGGGTCTTTAGGGGAGGCCTAAATTCTAATAATTTACCTCGTGCTGATATGACGATGAATGGACCACCAAATGCTTTCAGTTTGGGTGTTCTGGGTATTTTCTATGTATAATAAAAAATATCTATCTACCTATGTAATGATTTGTATTATGTCGTCGAGTACATATCCAGGATACATACTCGATGTATTATATATGTACTCGTATATCAGTAATTTAGTACCCATAACACAAGGTCTGCTTAGCTTGGAGCTAGATGATGTTGTGTGGATTGTCCAGCATTCTATTATTATAACCTTGTTGTATTTATGTTATTTATTTTGTTCACCCACAAAGAAAATAGAAGTTGGTAAAACTAGATAAATAATGCTGGATAAATTTTCTAATCAGGATCTAGCCACCAAAGTAAGCAAGAGCTTTGTTTATGGAACACTCAGACCCGGAACAAAAAATTTGAAAAGCAAACAAACATTTGTCCTGCGCCGGGAAACGAACCTGAAACTTTTTGCGTCTCAGAGAACCTGCGCCCACTATGTCGTAAAGCCTCTTATGATAGACTTGACACATGTAATGACTTGATATAATTATGAAATGATGCATTGTTCTTTCAGTCTTCCTCCTACCTCATAGTCCTCTGTTCCGTATACGCCATGTTGAAGCTGTTGACGATCAACAACTGGCTGACCGTGGACAGTCCTGCGGTGATCGCCATAGCCATAGCCACTAATCGCGCGATCTGGGCCGCCACCGTCTGTGCTGTGGTCTTCGCTGCTGAATATGGAACCTTGCGTAAGTTTCTTATCCTTTGCCTTTGCGACGCAGGAGTTTGGTTTCATATCCCGCCGCGGGACAAATGTTTGTAAGATCTGCCGATTTCTCCGGGTGTTCTGGATGTTTTTTACGTAGGTATAATTAATAATATCCATCTATGTAATGTATTAAGTAGGTATATCAGTTATCTAGTGCCCTTAACACGGCCTCTGTTTAGCTTGGAGCTAGATGATGCTGCGTGAATTAACCAGCATTTTTTTCTCAATGCTTTCTGGATTTAAACCTGTTACAGCGTTCATCGGTGACTTCCTCGGCAGTTCGTTCTTCGTGCCCCTGAGCCGGCTGTCGTACGGCATCTACATGATGCATTTGTTGGTGTTGCAACGGTTTCTGCACGTAACACGCTCACCGTTCTTCTTCGACATTTATACGATGGTGAGATAATCCTTAAATTTCCCTGGAAGTGGCAGTGGGCAGGTCATATAGCTTGCAGAACTGATAACTCAAGATTATCAACACGATGGGCCGCTGATAATGTACTGGTCGCAGAGTCAATGGACAGAGGCGGCTCATGACCGCCATTTGTAGCGTCGTATGGGGAGGCCTATGTCCAGCAGTGGACGTTTGTGGGCTGATATGGTGATGAGGATAATCATTCCGGCCAATATTAAAAGCTATGAGCATAGAAAAATAAACTGAAGTTAATGCATTGCTTTTTTTGGGAAAGTCGAAATGTGTAAATATCGGACGAAAAGGCTCAGTAGTCCGATGATCTGTCTTGATCAGCATCATCGGACTGATGAAACTAAAAAGTCTCATCAGTCCGATCATCGGACTAAATCATCGGACTACTGATACTAGGCCAAATTTTTTACACAGGTCGCTGAGTGAGAGCTGCGGAAAAACCTATGCTCGGATTTTCTCTAATGGATGTTATCCGCAATGAAAGTATCCGACAGAAAATCCGCCACAAAATTGGGTATAGCTCAAAGAATTAGCAGCCTGTAGTGGCAGAGAGCCGGCGTACATCTCCCGAAGAACCGTCAACCGTTGGGGTCAAATGATGACCCAGCAAACGTTGTGTAGGTCGCTCGGTCAGGTGGGATGACGATCTACGAGAATGCTGTGCTGGCTATGGCTGAAGACATAAGACTGTAGACATGTAGACATAAGGGGGGCGCTCATAAGATGATTATCAATAATAAAGGCGATAATAATAGGGACGGATGTTTGTGTGTCTGGTACAGCGCCTCTATCGTGCGGATAGGGAACTTTGCAAATCCCGTGCAAAAATGAGTCTACTTCGTCAACCTCACTCAGGGCTCTGAAAGGGTCGTGCTTAACGAATTCACTGGCTCAGCCTCGGCGGTGCGATACGGAGGAGATGACTGACATCGTCTTGGGCCATGAAAGTGTTAGTTTAGTTAGTTTAGAGGTCTGTGAATCTGGCTGAAACTTTCCATTTATGAAGTTTCGGATCTGGGAAAACTCAAAGCAGGCAGATCTACCGAATTGATAGCACTTTCACTCTTGCCTGAAAGAGAAAATACTCAAGTTGTAATCTTCAACAATTTTCAGAGTCTCGTTATACTGGGCACTATGGTACTGTCGACCATCGCAAGCTTGGTGCTGTATGTCCTCGTGGAAGCTCCTTGCATCAACATATCCAACTATTTCCTATCTGAGAGGTAAAGGTTCTTTAATTTGTAGGTCTTATTAATTTGTTGATAAGTATTATAAGAATGTCGATATCATTTGATTGTGAAAGCTGTCGGCGCTGTTATGAAATTAAGACTTCACATTCACAAACGTGTTCGTGATTATGGACAGAAAGAACCTCAAGTTCACGCAGTGTCAGTGATTTACCAATAACCCTGTATAATGCCACGATTTTGCCCAATGTTGCAAATATAATAATTACTAATTGTTACATTTTCTCAATAATAGTGCAGTTAATTTCAACCAAGACTGCTGACTCATATCAGGGAAATTTACTAGACAGCTGGGACCAAATTCTGGTAACCAATCGCTTTACTATGACTATGGTATCGTCGCAGAATCGTCCATAGATGAAAGAAACTCTAGATAGTGCGTGCGGTGCTATTTGCACGGAGAGATTGATATAATGTTTTCAACCTTGACACTTTTGACACGTTTCCCTCCGTAGTTTCTTTCATCAAAAGTAAAATACCAAAATGTGTCATTCTGGGACGAATTAGGCTCCTGATATAGCGCAAGCATTTCGGTGTTTCGGTTCGTTGACGATTATTTATGTACTAGCTGCGCCGAATTTGACTAGGGCGGTCTTAATGTATTTCCGGTAAATTTTCTCTTCCTTCCTCGGACTTCAAGGTATATTTCAAAATTAGTCCAGCCTTTCTTTAGTTTTGCGCTTAGCAACACGGTTAGCGATGCATTTTTTTTCATAATAAACTAGCTGCTGCTTTCGGCTTCGCATGCTCTTTTCCGGGACAAAAAGTAGCATATGTCCGGGATACCATCTACCTGCCTGCTAAATTTTAATAAGACCCATTCAGCCGCTTTGGCGTAAAAAGGTAACAGAGAGACAGAGTTATTTTCGAATTTATAACACTTACTTACATGGATTCCCTGTTGTTACTTTTCCCTAATTCAACAGCAACGAGATGCAACCTGGTTGATACATCTGTCCTAATTGAGTCCGGGTAACATAGAATTGTTAGGCACGTAGATAATTTTGCGAGGTCCGAGCCAGCCAGTTCTATTTTAAAACGTTAATCTGAGAGTATAGACCAGAGCATTTTCTGGAGCATTACAATGTTATGTAACATTCTTATGAAATGTACAATACAGACAAATGCTCAGTTTTCTAAAGCATTTCCATGTGCTCATAAGGTAACGTTCTTGCGAATGCTCGACGCTGAGTTCGACGTAATGCTCACATAGAGTGAGCAGAACCTGTAACATTTCTTCGTACCTTGTGTGCATTTTCCCTCGGCCCGCGCACCTCACTCCCCGCCGTCCCCCGTCACCCACGCTCGTGCCTTTGCTCGATATAATGTTACACTCGGTGGTTTTTAAAAATCAGGTTGTAACAAAACATTGAGCGCCATGTTTGAAGTTCTGTTACTAGTAAATGCTCTAGTCTATACTCACCTTTATGTTCTGTTCACAGGTATAGAGAGTCAGCTTCTTTAAAAGCTATGAACGCATCAGCGCATCAGAACGGTCACAGTACAGACTACCAGAACGGTCACAGTACAGACTACCAGAACGGTCACAGTACAGACTACCAGAACGGTCACAGTACAGACTACCAGAACGGTCACAGTACAGACTACCAGAACGGTCACAGTACAGACTACCAGAACGGGCATGCTAAAGTATCTTAAGGTTATGGAATTATGTGGTTTCGTCATAACTCAATAGTCCTAATTTGGGAACCGGTACTTTTATTGTATTGTAATAAAGTTTTTGTCATTTTTATCTATTTATTATTTAAGAAACGTTTATTGCACGGAGTGAGCGAAGCGAACGAAGTTCTCAGTGGCTCAGTGGAAGTTCTAAAATGAATCCACCGAATATGCACTGGAGTTTCCGTGAGCCATATTTTGTTTTGTTTTGAATTACGAATTCTACAACTTTGCTAACCTTTTTGACCGTTCCAGAATAAGGAGAAAACAAGATCCGTCAAGTGCGAGTGAAACTCGCGCACCGAGGGTTTCGAACGTTTGTCAATTATACAAATATGTACTAAAGGTACCGTGCCGTAAGAGATGTCTCTATTTGATGAATACCTAAAAATAGTAGGTACCCAACTACATTTTAGATGGATCGCTCTGCATAGGTACTTTGGAGATTAGGTAAATTTTTTGACAGCATTCAGTGAAGTAAAAAAGGGTCAAAAAAGTCAAAAAAGGGGGGAATAATTTTCAAAAGGGTTTAAAAAATGTTTAAAAAATTCCCTTTTGAAAATTATTCCCCCCTTTTTTGACCATTTTTCAAAAAGTGCTCGTTTTAACAAACTTCTCTATATTTTTCCTGTAAAATATAGATCCATCTACAAACGCTACATACATTTTGTATGTTTCGCTCTGCAGTCTTCGGAGATAAGGGGGGAAATGAGTATTTCTTTCGTCTTTTTTAAAAATATTTCAAAAAGTATGAAACCTACAAAAATTTCAAAACTATTATATGTACAAACCGATCTCTATAGGAGTCCCTCAAGGCAGTGTGCTCTCACCACTACTTTTCTCCATTTTTATCGATACTCTTGTATCTAAAATCAGATTCTCATCATTTCATCTCTACGCTGATGATGTCCAGCTTTATCTCAGGTTCGACCCCAGTGATATAGATCAAGGTATCGACACCATGACGGCAGACCTAAGCGCGATTCATCAATGGACTCAAGAGTATGGGCTCTCCATAAATCCTAGTAAGACCCAGGTAATGATCGTTGGTAGTAACTACTTTATTTCCAGACTAAACGTTAAATCATTGACACCCGTAAAATAGAACAACTTTCCGCTGCAGTACTGCTCGGAGGTCAAAAATCTTGGCTTGTATATTACTAGTAATCTATCTTGGGACTCCCAGGTTGCTCAGATTAGCAAGAGAATGTATGGAAGCATGCACTCTCTTAAGCTAATGAAAAACTTCTTACCACAATCTACTAGAATGACACTGGTTAACTCGTTGCTCTTCCCTATCCTGGATTATGCACATGTGTGCTATCCCGACGCTACAGAGGAGCAGCTAAACAAACTGGAGAGACTACAAAACCTTTGTATTCGCTTCGTCTTTGGGTTGCGGAAATACGATCACGTATCAGCCTTCCGCACGCAACTGAAGTGGCTAAAAATCAGAAAGCGTCAAGATTTGCACACACTATGCCTTCTATAATATAGAAGGCATAGTGTGTGCAAATCTTGGTCGCCTTGGTGTAAAATGCACTATTATATTATAATAGTGCATTTTACACCAAGGCGAGAAAGTGATCAATTCCTACCGAGTGTGTCGTTTTGGCCTCGCCTTAAAACACACGAGGTAGGAATCGCACTTTCTGCCGAGTGATAAATAGTGCTTTATTGACGACCTCCGTGGCGCAGCGGGCGAAGGTCTGCCTGCGACGCCGGAGGTTGCGGGTTCGATTCCCGCCTCGGGACAAATGTTTGTACGATCTGCAGACATTTGTCCAGGGCGTCCTGGATGTTTTCTATGTATAATAAAAAATATCTATCTATGTAGTGTATTGTATTAAGTATATCAGTTATCTAGTACCCATAACACAAGCTCTGCTTAGCTTGGGGCTAGATAATGCTGTGTGAATTGTCCAGCATTATTTATTTATTTATTATTTATTATTATTTATTATACTAAACCTTCGAGGAAAATAAAAAGCAGAATTAGGTAATTATTAATTGAAATCGCGCCCAATGATGTTGGTAAAACCTCATTGACCGCGCCAGCCTTTGGGTTCTTTTTTCAAAATATTGTTCGGAAATCGGAGGAGGCCTAATGGACTTGGAGTAAAAACTTTTTGTCGTTTGACCGAACGAAAATAACCATAGCTACCGGCCGATCTTTTAGGAAAAAAAAAGAAAATACGTTAGAAATGGATTTCCATACACTTTTTCCTCCCGCTAAAACACGTGAGAAATGAAATTCCATAGAGTTTTTCCTCCCGGTTTCCCATAGGCCTGCAAAGACATACTTTCTATTCTATAAATGGAAAAGGAATAGGCAACTTTCCGAGCAGGTGTAGTATAAAATCCTTTGTAACCCACTATCCCCAAACTACCTCTCCGAATCCTTCAGCCCACTTTACGGAGCCGAGCGCACAGCGCGGCACTCGAAGCGGCTGCAGCTTGGTGCTCCGGACGCCTGTACTGTAGGACACCACAAAACTTTCGCTGTAAAAGCCACTCGGCTATGGAACAGTCTTCCCATCGAATATCGCGAGGCAACCTCAATAAAAGGTATTCAGATCTAGAGTCTATAAACACTTTCTTTCGCTAGAATAATTCGGTACGTAAAATATATATGTATTATTGTGTATGTATCTATTAAGTAAGTATTAATGTGACTAGTATTTATATTTCATTATGTTTGTATGTGTATTTATTTATGTTAATGGTAAAGACACGAATTATTAATTGTACATATTATTATTATAATTTTCTTTTTTCTCTGTAAATTTTTTAACCAAGCACTACCTACTAAATGGTTGTCCACACTACCCAAAGGTTAGCAGGTAGAGAATGCTATCTAGCATTATGCTCGCCCATGGACAACTTTTGTGCAATAAAGTATATTCTATTCTATTCTATTCTATCTCTTTCATTTGATACCCCACTTGACCTTGTAGGTCTTTTTTAAAATTTCGACTTCACAATTTGTATGGCAAATTTTCATATTAATTTTTCATTTATTTTCTTTGTTTTTTCTTTAAATCTGTAAAGGCGCACAAAATCTAATACATTTTAAAATTTCAAGTGCCTAGCTGCGGTAGTTGTTGAGATATTAAAGATGGAAAAAAGGACAGACAAAGCAAGAACATACCGATCTCGAAATCCTAAAAACTAGGTTCTCCCCTCGGTTTCGCACACATTTTCCACAGGTAAATAGTAGCTTATATTGAAATCAAAAAATATGAACCTAGTGAAAGAAAAATCAAATCACTTTATTTCTTACTTTTACATAATTAATGTAATTTGAAATATTTGACGTGTGCAAGACTCGCTTGGCGGAATCGAACCGGCAACCTCCTGCATCGCAGGCGGACCTTCGATAAAGCTAACACCTATTTTGTTACACCCTCTGTATAACTATAGTCTTCATTATAGCTAACTTAATATCAACAACCAGCAAGACTCAACAAGAGCTCTCCTGAAATCTCCTAACATCTCTAAAAGCGTTTACAATGTACTTACTACCTACATACAAGTTGAAGTACCTACAATGAACCAGAATCTTCAATAGAGGACTGCGAGTCGGCTATCCGATGCATTTGTGGCGGTCTTCTGATAGTGGTCGGCCTTTGACCAGGCACGAGAGGGAAAATCTTGGTTTTGCAAGCGAATTCGGTAGCGCGGGACTAACGGAACACAGCGTGAAGATATCAGGTTTTTATATTTTTGTCTTTAATACTCCTCATTCATCATTATTAACAATAAAATTTAACATTAAGGCGCGGCGCCCACTATTGGTCGGCATCGGCCGCCTTACGGCGGCTTAAGGCGGCTTAGGGCGCCTGAGAGCTGCCTCGGCAGTCGTAAGCATATCTAAGGACGTCGAGGCTGGCTTTGGGTAGCTCAGGTGGCATTTTCGTGATAAACACGTCGCAGAACGGTAATAGCGCGCGCTTCCATTAACTTGGCAACACCAAAACTCAAAGAGGAAAATAAAAGACAACAAAATTAGAAACCACAAAATTGAACAAAGTTGTGGGCAGCTCTGTCTTCGGTTTTAGTTACAAAAACTGTGTTACAGAAGGCAGTGTCTTCCCCACTGGAGGGTACAGTAGTCTCGGGAAAAAAATAACGTAGTGTTAATTTGTCTCGTTGTTATAATAAAATTGTAATGTTATCGCGAGCCGTGGATATGCCGAGTTTCCTTTGATTTGATAAAAATGTCATGGCTACAAAAAATACATAGTCACGTAAAAGGTTTTACTTTAAGATAAATTCTTCAAATTATGTAAGCTCGTTTTTTGCTTTACGTTTAAATCAGATGTCTTTTGACATGGAGTATCATTATTTTGTCGGTTTTAATGACCAATGCTGAAAGTTTAGTCCTTACTTTTTGTTCGATAAATGATACTTTTACGAAACGTGGTAGATATACATACAAGATGGTGTTATGAGTTATAAGCTCATGTTTAACTATTCTATAGCATGCAATTATCTAACTTATGTCTATGGCTTTTTATTAATAAATTCATTAATATTATAAAAGTTACGTTCATTCAGCCAATTAAACAATTTCTTTTTAATAAATGATCATTCAATAATTAAATTGATTAGGTACGAGTACCTTATTACAATTTTATACAATCAGCTTTTTCGATGTTTCGGTGATTTTGAGGTTTCTTTTAGAATGAGCCTATTCGGGTCTCTACATTGCTAAGGATTTTTTGTCACATGCTCGATGGAACACTGTATCGTAAGGTCAAAATAAACGCCTGTAAAAGTGCCACACACTGTACTGTAATGCAATCGAGTATTGCAAGAGGAAGCAACTTTGTGAGACTGCAGTGTATGGCGCCTCACTGAAGACGATGTGATTTTAGCAAATATTGAGTTACCTGCGTAGTTAGGAGTTGCAATTGTGTTTGTAGGTGGTAGGAATGTCGGAAGTGTAAAATAATATCGATATATCGACATCATAATTTTTAATCAATCAAGAACAACGACTAAAAATATTATTAAATTATTTATGTTGTTTGCAACAGTCAGCAGTTAGCTCAATTGTTTCAATTGTAAATACTAGTTTAATTTTCTTTGTGAATAAAGATATTTTGTAATTAAAAAATTTAAAAAATTATTTATTAATCACTGAGTACCTACCTATTACACCTAGAGTAACTTTTAGGTACTCAAGTGCAGAATACGCAGAAATACGCGCGCGTTGAGGTTATAATGCGGAAACGGACAGTTGAAATTGACATTGACAGACAAGACAGTAGACAGAGTTACCGACTTAAGTACCAAATTAAAAAGCAGCGAATCGAGTCAACCAAAAACAAAAAAAACATTTATGTATTTAAAAAAGAAATGTTAGTATAATATCGATTTTTATACCTTTTCGATACCTAGAATTTTATATCGATGCATCGATATATTGAAACATTAAAGATCGCTCAAAAATATCGATCCATCCAAAAAATAATATCGATATATTGATATTTTTTCAACAAGTCCAATAGGTAACCTACACTGGTGATCGCAGAAGGTACCTATATATAGTTGTTAAAACAAAAGGAAGCTGCCCTCTGGTCACTGGCTGTGACAAATCACAAACCGTATCTCTGTAAATGGGATTTATGTTCTGTAATTTTCTTTTTAGGGTTCCGTACCTCTAAAGGAAAAAAATAACCCATATAGGATCACTTTGACGAGGACGTATCGAGTTGAAATTAACGTCAAATACACAAGTCCGTAACTTCTTGGAGCCGCGATATAAATGAAACTTCTATGTTCTATGCACTAAAAAGTTGCAGCCGTTTATGTCCGAATATTTTGAAATTTCCAAGGGAATCACATGTACATAGATCCTATAGGGTACTTCCCGTACACCTTGAATCATGAAAATTTTCAAGTAGCAAGGTCTTACTGCACAAGTGAAGGAAAATGTCCAAAAACCGTAAATTTATAGGTTTTTCATTAAAAAAATAATGTTTGTTTCTGGCCATGAACCAAAACCTATAAAGTACTTCCCGTTGACCTAGAACAAGGTTTTATAATTGTTTGGAACCTTCGATGCGCGAGATTGTGTGACTTTTTGCCGTAGTAATAGGACAACGGGTAGTAAGAATGCAGCTAGTAACAAACTAAAGTAAAATTAAAAATTGTCTTCCCTTTGGTTTTCATGTATTTCCCTCAGCAACATCTATTCTTACGTACCAGCTTGTCAATGTTTTCTTCGAACTTTTACGACTTGTCCAACAAAATCTATAAACCCGCCTCCAATAAAACAGATAGGCAATATTTTCTATTTATTTCTAAACTGGTAAGTATCCATTATTTTCTCGCAGCAATACACATAAATCAGCCCACAACGGCGATTCTCCTTTAAAGTTACGACGGCCCCATAAAACGGGCCTTATTTCATCGTGGGAGTAAAGTCTTAGTTTTGGAAGAAGCGTCCGTGATTTGACAAAATCGGCAGTTCTACTTTTAGCAGGAGAAAGCCTTATTCGAAACTAGTTTCCTTCACGAGTTGGTTTTGTGGAAATGTGTCGTAATTTATATCCCGAACAGGGATGGGATAAAAAGTAGCCTATGTTTTATTCTTTAACCGTAAACCTACTTCTATGCAAAATTTCTAAAAACGAAACTAATTTGAAATTTAACTAGATGTCGCCACTTGAAAAATTATATCGCGCTATCGAAGTGTTCCAAAACTACTTCCTAACCTATTTTTATTATTCAGAAATTTGAAGTCAGTTTACTATATTTATAACTCGCCAAATTATTATTCTAAATAACGCATGCGAAGCCGCGGGCTGAAGCTAGTTTTCTAATATAGTTGATAGGAATAAAGCTATGGTTTGACGCAAAAAAGTTCATTTCCGCTTTTACTTCTCCGCCAGAGCGCTAAATGGCTAACAGCTGTTTTTTTGCATTTAAATAGAGGGCATCTCTTTCTACACTATGCAAACTAAGCGAGACCTCAGACCCAGTTAGTGCACTAACGCGCTAAACGTGTATTCTGGCCATAACCATATGCTGGAACAGCTGTTGTTTTTCTATTCTGTCGATAATAAATAAAGCGGTGTCCGCTATCTTCGAAACAACCTCTATTTTCTCAGAGGCCTTATTTTATCTATATGAGTTGGTAGAAAACGTACTGCATGGTATCATGTAGACCAGGTGATTTTATTTTGTTTTATTTTTAACTCATTTTAGCATAAAGGTAAGTTAGCGTGTTTTTTAGCGCTTACAGTTAGCAGCAAACTATAGAGATAGGAATATATGGATCTCAAATCGACGAGAAACTACATATTTAAATTGTAAAATCAACTACATAATGAGGGATACTTACGGAATAAAAACTTTTTGAATATATAATAACTAACAACAAAAAGATTACTTAATAAAAATAATTTTATTGGTTTACAAAACTAGCTTCTGTAAGTGTGTTATTTAAAATAACAAAAACTTAGATAATAATTATTTCTAAAAATAAACTTACTCATCTTTTTTGTTTGTAATAAATACCATTTAGTTGACTATTTTCAAAATAATTTCTTACAACATAAGGTAGGTACCTATCTAAACGTTTATTACCCATGTTGTGTACCATTTAAAATAACTTCAATAACATAAATATTTATTTACAATATTTTGTAAAGAAAGGATCTCAAATCAACGAGTAACTATTTAAAATTGTAAAATTACCCACATACTGAAGGATTGTTGATGTATTGTGCAGATAATAGAAAAATCAAGCATGCCTTCCTAAAAACTTTTAAAAATAGATACAACCTAAAAACAAAAAGATTTATAACTAAATTTATTGCTGTACAAAACTATTCTGTAAGTGTGTTGCATAAAATAGTCAAAACTTAGATAATAAATATTTCTAAAACCTAAACTTACTCATCTTTTTTGTTTTTAATACCATTTAGTTGACTATTTTTAAAACAATTCGTTACAACATATGGTATACCGCTTACATTACCATGTTGTGTACCATTTAAAAGACCATTTTCTATACCATTGACATGGCCATTTTGTACTCCATTGAAATGGCCATTTTGTAAACTATTACCAATATGGCCAGTCGTACCATAATCAGAACTTGTTGGACCATTTCCGATATCAGCTGTCCCGTTTTTAATACCATCATCGGCTTTTATTG
The DNA here is from genome assembly GCA_963564075.1 of Eupithecia subfuscata. Taxonomy (NCBI): domain Eukaryota; kingdom Metazoa; phylum Arthropoda; class Insecta; order Lepidoptera; family Geometridae; genus Eupithecia; species Eupithecia subfuscata. The sequence goes on along the minus strand of OY751120.1, from coordinate 10,711,152 downwards.
TACCATTTCCGTTTACGGTTGTTCCAATTAGCAGCTCTTTTTCAAAAACTTTCATCGTTTCATTTTCATTATGTTTTAAAGAACTCAGAGACTTGGTTTCTTCTTTTGTTGATTTCTTGGTCCTGTTAAAATAAAATAAAACGTTAGGTTGCCAAACAATGCAGCAGTTTGACTACCTCTGTGGCGCGGTGGGCGAAGGTCCGCCTGCGACGCAGGAGGTTGCGGGTTCGATTCCCGCCTCGGGACAAATATTTGTACGATCTGCAGATATTTTGTTCAGGGAGTTCTGGTCGTTTTCTATGTATAATAAAAAATATCTATCTATGTACTCGTATATTATTATGTATATCAGTTATCTAGTACCCATAACACAAGCTCTGCTTACCTTGGGGCTAGATAATGCTGTGTAAATTGTCCGGCATTATTTATATTTATTTATTTATTTATTATTTAGTTTATTATTTTGATTAGTCTAGTTCATCCCACTGCTGGTTGATGACCTAGCCCCACTCTCTCCAGACATCACGATCACTGGCCAGCGCAGTGCAACAGTTTATAGAATCAGAAAAAAATCACATAAAATCATTTACGCGACAATGCTTGTAATGTTAATTATTTGGCAACTCTTTTTCCGGCCTGCCTCACCTTACTGGAATAGGCGCCAGCAAAAGTGCAAACTCTTCCTATTTGTACTAAGCTTACTTTGAGTAAAGCACTATACAAGCTTTAGTCAGCAATAACTGCGCTTCTGCTGGCCACGCTACATTGGCTTCAAGCTAAGCTTATACGAGCTCGGAAGCCTTCAAGCTTGGTCATCATTGCAGCCCTTGCTGTCAGCGCTGTAAAAGCCTCGATCTTCGGTCTCGTTCGGCCTTTATGTCAGCTTGTCCATCAAGGGTTGCAATACTGACCGCCCTGTGATGGCTTGGACCTGCGCTGCGCTGCGTTATACTGCGTTTTCGGCCATCATCACCGCCGCCAGCAAAGCAGTAATTACATACAATAGAGCATAAATAAAAAAAGAAAATATAACCTGTTTTTGAAAAAGTAGGTGGTCATGTTCGACAGCGGTGCTTCAATGGTGAACCAGAGTAAGTAGGCAATTGTATTAGCCATAACCACGTAACCGCCTGCATCTACCAACTGAAATATAGGAAAATAAAATTCGGATGGATTTTTCCATTGTGTAGTTGATGTGGTTTTTAGGGTTCCGTGCCTCAAAAAGATAAAAAGGACCCTTATAGGATCACTTTGTTGTCTGTCTGTCCGTCCGTCTGTCAACCACCTTTTCTCAGGAACGCGTGGAGGTATCGAGTTGAAATTAACATCAAATGATCAAGTCGGTAACTGTTTGGATCCGTGATATAAATTAAACTTGGAGCCGTTTATGTCCGAATATTTTGAAATTTACAATGGAATCACATGCACACAAAACCTTGGGGGTAGGTAAGTACTTCCCGTAGACCTAGAACCATGAAGTTTGGCAAGAAGTAAGGTCTTATAGTACAAATAAAGGAAAAATTCCGAAAATCGTAAATTTTTATCATGGTTCGTGCCGCATCTAAATAATGTGCGCAGATCAACGTCTCGCACATCAGGGGGCAATGACTTTAGGTAGATAGGTATTCAAATCGTCACTGCAGCGATCAGTAAGTCATCACAAAAAAAATTTGATTCTCGCCATAGCCCAAAAACCATAGGGTACCTATGTACTTCCCGTTGACCTAGAATCATGATATTTGGCAAGAAACAAGGTCTTACAATTACACGCGACTTGCACTTGATGTTTTATTTAATCTACAATTAAATTGTGTGTGTGCTTGAAGTTGGAGGCTAAGTAACTTGGCAATTTAATATTGCGCAAGTCTGTTTTTTACGTTCTCTGATTGCATGGCATGTCAATTTTTGGGAGACCACTCGAATGCATTTTGTTGAATCTCATCAGAGAAGGTTCCGCGCGGTATCGTTACTAATCCTAATATTTTAAAAGTATGAGTTTTTGTGACAACGTCTTATAATTCGATAGAGCCGGCTGCACGCACGAAAAAACATGACGTCATGCGGCGTTACCTCGCTCTGAGGCGTTACCTCTGAGGCGTTCCATGGAGCGCTCGACATCCGTCTCTCTCCTACTTGAGTGAGCGATGCGTCTGCGTGGACAGCTGCTATACTATAGTACATTTACATGTTTTGATCGAGTATCAAATGCTACCATTCCATCAGTATTTTCTTAAGACGTTCAACTATCGTCAGTAAACCGACTTTACAGACAACCAATATTTTTCTTTTTGATAATGATAGATTTCCTTCTTTTACAGTTTCAATACCAGGCCTATTAATATTATTAATTTTAATTTATGTATCTAATTTCCAAATAGATAAACGAGTAAAACTTACATGATGGAAGAAGCTGTAAGTAACAGATACCCTTCTGGAGTAGAAAGTCGTGTACAGCAACATCGGATGGAAGAGGTAGCCCAGGTAACTCAGGCGACTGAGAGAGGTGAACACCTTGCTCGTCAGAAGATTGCCTATTATTGCTGGAAACAGAAGGAAAATTGCAATCAAATAATAAAAATAAATTAGAACTAGTATTAACAGTTGAAACAATTGAACTAACTGCAGACTGTTCTCTCTATTTACAAGTAGCTCAACAGATCCATATTACGTGTGACAAAGGCCCGCCAGATGAAGTGGTTAAGGCTGGCGTGGCGTGGCAAGATATCCGACCGGCGGCCCTAGTACACACTAGATAATGCGTGACGTGATGACCAAACTGTTCGGCAGCAGTACCTACCGCAAGGAAGGAAGAAGGAAATTACACTAATATTATAATTGCGAAAGTTTTGATGGATGCATGGATGTTTGTTAATTCATCGCGCCCAAACAACAGAACGGGCAAAAATTTCGCAAAACTTTAGGCCTAGACCTGGAATAACATAAAATAGGCTCTTATACCAAGATTTAAAAATTTACTTTTATCCTAAATATTAATCAGTTCCCATGGAATAAAATTCTTTAACCTTTGAACGTTTCATTAAGAACAACGCATGCGAAGCCACTGGCAGAAAATAGTTCATAATAAAATGGTGAAATTATAGGCAAATGCAGGACGTAAGCGGGTTAGCTACGAAACTTATTTGTGTTGGAAGAACAAGAACGTTTCTTCCTTTAACCAGGGACTTCTTCAGGGTGAGTGCGTTTCTAAACGCGCGTGCCGCATCCCTCCGAGCACTACCAGTTACCTCCTCCGAGCACCCTTGTCAAGGGATGAAACGTTGGTGTTCTTCCAACACAAATAAGGTTCGTAGTTAACCCGCTTATATTCGTAACAAAGTCCTACACAACGTTTATTTCGTGTGTATTACATCATCACCTTGGTCTAGTGCTAGATATAGGCTTCCCCTAATCCCCAGAGTGCTAATATCTTGCTTTATCCAGCATCTGGCAGTATTATCTCGCAGATCATCATGCCACCTGGTTGGAAAGCATCCTACACTTCGTTAGCTTAGTTAGTCTCCACTCAAAAACAGGTTCAAGGTACTTCAACTTCACAGCCATTTTCTTTTCAAGACCCTCTGACTCGAATGTTTAAGCTGCATCATACAGTTAGGTTAGAAACGTTACTGTTCTTCGAACACAAATAAAGTTCGTAGTTAACTCGCTTACGTCCGTAATGTATTCTTCTAACTACGAAAGTTTTTATAGATGTGGTTGGACGTTTTGCAACCAGGTGAGAGGTCAATCTGCCAAAGACTGGAAACAAATGCTGGATGCAGCTGTAAACAGGGTGCTGTGGTTCTTAATTGTAGACACCATAAAAGTATAGATACTCACGGAAGGTGCCATACTCCACAGACAGTATAAGAGCAACAACAGCCAGCCCCCATAGACTGCGGTCCATCATCGAGTACAACGCTGCTTCCAACGCACTGTACTGTCGAGACAGCAGCCAGCCACCAGTGCCGAGCAAAGCGATGGCCAGGGAGAGACCTAGGATGCCGAGGAGGGTTGATAGTTGCTGGAAAGAAAAACATGGAGAGTAAGGTTCAGTTCATGAGAAATTCCTCAAGCAAACACTCAGATTGTGAGATGATCTCTCTGCCGAGGTTTTCCCTCAGGACTACAACACGCAGTTCTTCGAGAACGGCCTTCTAAGACATTTAAAGAGTCGGCAACGGGAGTGTAATGTCCCTGATGTTGCAGGCGTCCATAAGCTGCGTTCACCGTTTTCGAGTGTCGCATGCCATGGTGTTATAAAAAAAGTTTTCTTTTACAAATCATGTGTTGTTATAGAAAGTTATGTTATAAAGAGAGAGGTCTAGGATAGAGTTGAGTAGTAGTAGAATGGCTTATATGACGGTAGAATCAAGGCTCACCTTATAAATAGTTTTCCTGTAATCTTTAGGCTTGTACAAATGTATGAGATAGCCCAGAGCCATGCCAATCATGTACGCACTCGCACGAGCATGACTTTTCATGTATCGGTGCAGGAATACTACGTTTAGTTTCACATCACCGGCATCTCTGAAAAATAGACATTAAACTTTAAAACTATCATGATTAACTATAGATCAATGTACATTGTATTTACTACCTAGAAATTACTAATAAAAATACTTGGAACTTAGAAGTAATTCTAGATCGATTCTAATATCTGCTAGATAGTAGATTTTGTGCCTTTTCCTTGCGTAGGTATTCCGTAAGAATCCTGTTAACCACCAAAAGCCCAAAATAATACAATAGAACATACCCAGATAATAATAATAATAATAATGCTGGACAATTCACACAGCATTATCTAGCCCCAAGATAAGCAGAGCTTGTGTTATGGGTACTAAATAACTGATATACATACATGGTCTACAATGAATAGCATAACGCAAACTCACTCAATATCATAAAGGTATCCAGCTGGCAATTGCTTCCAATACGTCAATATACCAGGTATCAACATCGAAACAATAAAGGTGATTGAGAAGACCTTGATAGCTCCACGTCTGCTTAACTTCTTGCAGATGCAGAACAGAATGGTGCCGAAGATCGTGAGTTGGAAGTCGCAACTCAGGTACCAGGTGACTGTGTGGCACTGGAAGGAAGAGTTTTACTTCAAAATTATTCACCAGAACCAGACCAGACCATCCATAGATATAATAAATGAACATTCTTCACAACGTTGATTAAGCAGGGTTTTAACTACGACCACGCTTTGTCGTCAATTGGTGATTCGCATCTGGAATCGCGTTTAGGATTTTCATTCATTTGGTATGATGAAATAAATTGTTTCCTGATGTGTTTCTTTAGCTGATTTCTACAGTCTCCGATCCATGGTAGTTCAAAGGTTCATTGGCTTTCCTAAGCTAAGGTTTTAAAAGTTCGGTATAAAGTTCAGTGTATGCCTTTTCATTTAACCTGTCAAAATATCGATTTCTCTCCCCGTCTACCTCCTAATTCACTTATTTTATCCACGATTTTCAGTCTGCCTGGTCGGTTAAGAGCGAACAGACGGTCTCTCAAACTGACTATGAGGATTTTGAAATGAATTAGTACTATCTACTTACAATTTCGTCGTTCCGCACATAGTTGTTGATCATGAGGAGAGTGAGCGGCCAGTTTCGGCTGCATATGTCCGCTTGCTCGTGCAGCAGCTGCGGCAGCAGTGGTCCAGAGACGCAATGCTGCAGCATGCTTAGTGCTAAAACGCTCATGCAAAGTGGGCCTAGCAACCTAAAAAATCAATAAAATTTGGTTAGCAAATAAATTGACGTTCCAGAAATCTATTGAGATTATGGGTTTATGGTCATTAAGTGGTCGTTCAGACGTGGCGGTGTAATCCTCGTGAAGGAAAGCACGTTTGCAATCCACCTTAGAAATGTTGTGAAAGTCCCACAGAAATGCTGTGATTTTAGAGTCGTAAAGAGTCTAAGGTTTTTCAAGAAATTGAGAACAGAGAGTTGCTAACTCGAGAACTAGACTCTGACCAAACTTATAAATTTTTTATAGAATTCATATTTTATGGAATTTAAGGGTGACTTGCCTAATTCTACAAAATCTTGCACCTGGCCTAGCCCAAGTAGGACTGAGTCTGTTAGATTTACAGATAATACTTTATTATATAGCCTCCTAAAACAGCCTGATGGCCAAACATAGAGATGTCTGGCAGACAAGGACAACTCATGATGTTACTAGCATCATGAGTACTAAGAAATCAAATAATATCGCAAAAATTTTCGACTTCGACGGGACTTGAACCCGCGTCCTCCCCTCAGTACGGGGATGTGATAACCAACTACACCACGAAGTCAAGTGACGTGCGAATCGAAAATCTCTGCGACTTCCTACGGTCTCTAGCGCCGTTAGCTCCACCTACAGGGAAACATTGAAGTTTATCCAATCCTGTTCAAAGACTAAAGTTACATTTAGTTCGTTTGACGAGAGGTGTTGCGTAGCTTAATTCTAAGGTTTTTTGTTATTATAGTGCGTAACCCCACACTAAGGGTAATTCCCGTCGAAGTCGAAAATTTTTGCGATATTATTTGATTTCTTAGAAATTACCCTTAGTGTGGGGTTACGCACTATAATAACAAAAAATCATGAGTACTAGTACTAGCATTGTGTTATAATGACTGAGTACCTTCATACTTATCTTTATATTTTAATCAAGAGAGAGTTACTTACGTGTACACTTCTTTTTTAAATTGAAACCCGAGGAAGGTAACATTTGGGTCGAACCCTTACGGGTTTAAAGAGTGTTATTACTTTAAGTTCCATGTAATTATTTATAGCTGTACCTATGCTAATTAAGCTAATTAAGTTGTGTGGTGCTGGCTTAGAATTTGCACCACCCCAACTCTTCCCGCGGGTGTCGTAAGAGGCGACTAAGGGATATCCACCGAGGCGGGCAGCAGCGCCTCCTACAGAACAATTCTACCACCGAACTGCGATCTCCAACCCGCATGCCCAGCGTGGAGATTATGGGCATATCCCCCATAAGATAAAAGCCCATAAGGCGCTTGTCAGGGGAGGCATGTATTTAGCTGGACCAATACAGGATGTTGAGGTTGAGGTAATTCTTTTTAAATAAATTAATACAAAATACTCACCTAAGATACCGCTTCACCAGCAGCTTGACAGGCTCCTCACTATTTGCCATGAGTCCCTTCATGTGCAGGAGACCAGACATTACAAAGAACGTGTCTATGACTAGGGCTAGCTGCATCAGGAACTGGCCGGCTCTTGAGTCTATGCTCTGAGGGAAAAATTGAAAGTTCGGTAAGAGATATAAGTGATTTAGTTAATTTTTGAGTCATTGGTGGCAATTCACATGCCACAAAAACTAAACCAAACTAATTTGACAGCACTTAAAATTATACCATCCTTTTAATTATATTTGGGAATCGTTTAAAGTTGTTGCTTACGATTTTATTTGACACTAAATAAAGTACCTATAGCTAGGTACCATGCTTAATAACCCCTTATTTCGCTCCTTCCTCCGTCTCATTACATAAATTCATGCTTCCTATGACAATTCCACCGTCTCCAAATAGCATATGACCTCACCTTTTCAATATCACCAGGGTTAGAAGCCGACGGTGCTGCGACGTAGTAGAAGTAGTGGACGATGATCGCTACGAAGGCACAGAACACTCGTATCCCGTTCAACGATGATAGCTCGTTGGCGTTCGTGCGTGTGAGGGCGTCGAAGTTCTTGCCTGGGCTGAACCAGTTGCTTATTTCAGTTACTGAAAGCAATTTTTTTTTTGATTTATAATCACAGAAAATGATTGCTTTTCACTTTCGAGACACTTATTTCCATAAAAGTGTCTCGATATGTCACAATTAGATGAAATAAATATAACTTGAAAATTCACACAGCATCATCTAGCCCCAAAACAAAGCAGGGTTTGTGCTAAGGGTACTAGATAACACAGATGTACAGTGATATACTTACATAAGTAGGTATATTTTAAAACAGCCTGCAGATTACCCGGAACAAATCTGCGTATCGTACAAACGTTTGTGCCAAGGGTACTAGATTACTGATATACTTATTTTTTAGGTATTACATAAGTAGGTATATTTTAAAACACCCTGCAGAATACCCGGAACAAATATCTACGTATCGTACAAACGTTTGTGCCAAGGGTACTAGATAACTGATATACTTATTAGGTATTACATAAGTAGGTATATGTATTTTAATACACACTGCAGAATACCCGGAACAAATATCTGCAGATCGTACAAACATTTATCCCAAGCCGGGAATCGAAACCCCCTGTATCACAGGCAGACTTCCGCCCGCTGCGCCACAGAGGACGTCGGAAACAACTTGTTCGAACAGTCCAAGGTGTACGTGTATCGAAATCGAATCATCATGGTGGGTACAGAGCGAGCGAGCGAATGCAAACGAGTGGGATTCGACGATCGGTACGTTCGTTCCATTTTTCTTTGATGTAGCGACAGCCGCCGGAGCTCGGCTCGAAGGCGAACGAAGGCCCTCGTTTGGGCTCGCTTGCTTTCGCAATGACGTCCACACTGGTTCTTTCGCGTTCGTTTGTTAGCTTTCGCTTGCTTTCGCTCGCTTGGTCAGTACCCGGCATCAGAAATAATTTGTTTTAATTCGATTTATTAAACCTTCGCCGCATTCGGCTTGATATAATTTTACTTGAAACTTACGTTTTGGATGTTTAAGTTGGTCCTCCATAAAATAGGCCAGGGTGACAAGGGAAACCGAAATTATGAGGATGGACCTGAAAAACGAAATTAAGTATTAAGACTAACTAAAGGAAAATAATGTCATCAATAAGTTTGCGGGGATAAGGCGGGTCCAGATATGTATCACTTGCCCGATCCGATCGCCGTATCCGTATCGGTGACGCGTATCATGATCTCATATGTGGACGGGTGATGATACGCGTATCATGATACGCGTTCTCGATACGCCGTTATGATACGGCCCGTCCCATGTCTTGTCGGTTTTTGTCCGATCATCAAAGGTGATATAGATACGGGCGTCATACAGAACGGAAGATACGGATACGGAGCAAATCGAGGCGTCCACAACTTGATACGGGACTTGATACGTGATACGCTGATACGGATACTGTCTCTGGACCCGCCTTCACGGGGTGTTTTGCAACGTGTTACACAGCGAGCGTTAGTGCAGTCAGTACGGGGAAAGAAGGCGCGAGCAACGAGCAACGAGACAGATTTTAGTTCACGACACCCCGTCATACCGGTATTCTACATGATGCGATCGGAAGTTATTCAGAGACTAGCTTCTGCCCATGGCTACGCATGCGCTTTTCACTGACTATTATGTGGCAGCAATTAGGTACAACAGTACTTCGACCAGACTGAAAAGATGGCGCTATAGACTTTGGGTCCGTGAAATTTAAATGACTCGGATCGAATATCGAATCGAAAACGAATATCTTCATATATTTTAAGTAGGTATTATTACTATTATTGTGTCATTCATTATCCAGACTACATTACTAGATTTGCCTTTTAATTTTTTTTATAGTTTTTGAATTGTAGATATGCGTTAATTGCTCCATTATCTAATCATGTTGTATTATGCATGTTTTGGATCACAATCTAGTCTAAGAACCTTAGTAATATTTGTTTTTAATATTGATCTTATGATTGTTTTCTGATTTGCATATCAATAAATAAATAAATAAGGTATTCGCTGGCCCCGCTAAGCGGCGGATACCTGATCGAAGCATCCGGGATGACAATATCTATTCTTCAGCGAAAGATCTGCGTCATCTATTGAGCTATAAGGCAAATAGGGTTTTTCTTTCTATAAATGCCTCACTACGACAGCATTCATGATGAATCATTCGGGTTTAGTGTTTAGTGGTTTTAAAAGTAAAATTCCAACAAATTACATTTATAAAACCAGTTTGATAAAAATACACATAATATTGTAATAATACTCCGAAGTTCTATGTGGAATGTTGGTCAACAAAGTACAACAAAAAAAGTAAAATGCACGAGCATCTCGAGTTTTAGGTACATATGAAATTGACTAGGAATGTAAATTGTAAAAGTTTGGGTGGTTTGGTTACAAACATTTCATATTGAATTTGGCTGGAATTTAGGTACGTGCTAAAGTGACTCACCAAAACAAATAAAAAGCAATTCCATATGAGCTAGCCTCTTTCACTTGACAATAACTGGGGTCTACCACCACATCAGCGAGGGGAAGATGTGTCCGCTGGTGGAGATGGCGGGAGATCTTCGCGACTGAAGATGGAGAGCATACCGAGGGTAGGCAGACCCCTAGGTGGTAGGAGTGGAGTCTGCGGCGGTGTTTGGTTTCCATCTGAAACGAATCCATTTGGTTTGCGTTAGAAAATGGAATTCGCACTTGTTTTTTTTACCTCTCAAGTGCGAATCGCATTCGCGCAGCGAGAGTTCCAAGCAAACTTGTACTCGTATGAAAAAAAATCGTGCGAGTGCTCACAAATTCATTTATTTGCATACCATTCAATAAGTAAATAAATCAATTTAAAAAGAAAATGGGAGATCGCACCAGACCGCACCGAGTGGAAAGATTTGGGGGAGGCCTTTGCCCAGCAGTGGGACAAACCAGGCTAGATAAAAAAAAAAAAAAAGAAAATGATTGTTTAAAAAACTTTATAAAACTAGCTTATATAACATCTAGGACCAAAGTGCCTTGGAAGACAAATCTAACTAATCCAAACTCGCCGGGGTTACGTCATTTCGTTGAGGAGTTCCCATGGCCTGCTTCTATCTCCATCATCAGATCAACTCGATGCTACCATAAAGCCTCCCCACAGCCGCGATTTTGCAGCGCGTCTTGTGTCACGCGATTTATTGCGATTTTGTGGCGCGATTGATTACAGACAGCTGCGTTTTTGTAAGAGCGATTGCCAGAACCTAGTAGATATGTATATAGATAGCGTTTACTGTTAAAACAGGTGACTGATGTACATAATATTATTATAATATATTTCATAGATAGATATTTTCTTACATACAAAGAAACGATAAGAAGACCTGGAACAAATATTTATATGTAGATCGTACAAACATTTGTCCCAAGGCGGGAATCGAACCCGCAACCTCCTGCGCCGGAGTTTGCGGGTTTGATTCCGATTAAATTGAAAGTAAACTAACACGCATAGACGTGTTTATAAATTATATTAG